>JAWZYV010006031.1:0-600000 GCA_038373885.1 Cheiracanthium punctorium | reverse complement strand
TCACCCCTATCACCCCTCCCGTTTTTTGCGTATGTATCCACCCCGTTTGTTTTCGTTCTCTCTTTCTTGAAATTTCTCCTTGATAACATGCATGAGAAAGAAATATATAAAGAAAAGAAATACATATAAATATATATTCTCCTAAGTTGTTTTATTTTATTTTTTATCTTATTTTATTTATTTTTCTCCCCTTCTTCATTATTTCCATGCAGAAAATTGTTTTAGTGTAGTTTTTTGTTATGCGACTTATGTTGTTATACGCATGGTTAAACCTGGGACTGGGTGCGATAGCGCCAAGATTTTCGGAACTTCTTTTTATTATTATTATTATTTACTTTTTTTCTTCTTCTTCTTCTATGGCTCCTCCTTTAGATGGTGTGTGCGACACTTGGCTTCTGACGACACTGCCTTGTTTTCTTCTCTTAAGATAGCTGTTTCATATAAAGGGTCATAGAAGTTGTGTGAAAAATATTCGAAATATTTTCATATATAATTCTATTCGCGGTATTGGAATCACCGCAGCCGGCCATTTGAAAATGGTTTTGTTGCTTTCTCTCATACCTATTTGGATTGCATTTGAATCTAAGAGCAGTGACTGAAAAAGAACTTCGACGAACTATTTGCTTCAACCTGATTGTTCCCATCGTTGTAAAGATGCAATGGCAGCGATTCCTCTTCTGGCGAGCTCATCGTTGCTTACTGGCATAGGTCTTTATGCACTTTAAATAAGACTGGATTGCTGAAGTGTGAAGGTCAATTGTTCTGCCCTACCGCGCTGCTATCGATCTAACGTGTTAGCTCTAGAGTTTTGGACGGTTTTCTCCTGATGTAACGTGAATGCGCGTTAGGACCCCTTAAAAAGTCCCTAGCGTAATTCCACCCCGCCCCCAGGCTGGTACCCCTCGTGTAGGTTTGCCATAGCACGACACAACACACACTTTATGCGCTTTGGTTCAGTTTTTCTGAAAAGGGGATACACAAATTGAAAATCTGAAATATTTTAGTTTCGTACGCATATTATTGGTAAATTATTGTAATGTATATAAGTAATTCCGAATATAAGTAATTTCGAATCAAATAGCAAGTTTCTGTGATTCAATAGCTTGAGTAATGTCAGGTAACGGGATGTTTTTGCAAAGCGGTTTTACTCACGATCTCTATTAACTTTAAATGTCACTCTCATTACAGCGCATGCGCGTACGCGAAATTTTACGGTATTTCCCTAACTTCTATTTCCATATCGTTTGCATACCGTCCGTGTCTTTCTCTACATAAACACCCAACTTTATGTAACCGGATTTGCCAATTTAGGTATTTCATGAGGCTTTCATTAATTCTAGAGACAAAAATATTTGAAACTTGCATGCAATACTTTCCTAACAAGTAATCGAAATACGTGACACAACAAAAGATTTCTTAAGAGAAGTAATAAAATTGGACTGAAACTGAAAATGATTCGGGAAAAACAAAGTAACATATGCGAAACATATTTTGATGTTCATTATTCAAAATAAATCAATTTTAATGCTCTAAGATTAATTATTTCCAGAAATTTTATTGCATTTGCTGAAAGAAAAATGTCTTAACAATAATGCTTTCGTACTCTATCACTACATGGGCTTCGCAGCCGAAAAAGAAAAATGTGAAATTAAGTCTTTCGATGAGTCAAAGTTCAAAGTGTGTGTTGAATTCCTACATATAAATCCACCCAGCACTATTTTCGTAGGAGTTTAGAGCTAAAATTTCATGAAGCATTAATAAGTCGGCTTTTATATAAGATCTCAACTGTTATTTTCGACCTATTTATTAATGTTATAGTGTGAATATTGAATCAACGCGTGTCTATTTTTCTTTTACTATATCTTATCGTCATCCGATAAACTAAGCGAAGTTGCGTAGCTTCATCGTCGGAAGGACATGCAAAAAAACCTAATAATAAAGAATACCACTAACATGAAAGGGGAAAAAATAAACCTGAAGATTATTTCAATTTATTTCAGTCATCCCTTTTTTATTTTAAAAATAATTTTAATTTCTAAAATTATTTAATTATTAATTTTAAAATATTCATGATTCTATCACAATCATCCATTTAAAAAATAATTTTAGAAATTAAATAACTTTACTAGTTTTTTCATTTCTACTTTTGTTTTTCAAATTATTAGAGAAACAAACCTTTGCTTTTGCTAAATATATTAATTCTAGAAACAAAGGGACATTATAAAAAGGTAGATTTTTTAATTTTAACAATAATAAACCTGATTGTATGGAACTGCTCTAACATACTCAATATTTACAAGCCCTGATTACCGCACAGGCCAACTAGGCCGCGGCCTAGGGGCCTCAAAATGATTAAAATAGTTTTACCATTCTTAAAAAAAATGTGTTATGCTAAATCTTAACAGTACTGAAATTTGATGAAGAGATGCACTTTGACAACACATACCGATGAGCAAAAGAGTGTGTTTACACTGTAGTCAGGGATAAAACAAACGCCATGTTAAGATCCCGTGGGGAATTCATCTACGTGACAACATTTAATTTTGAACGTAACTGCATCAATAATTTTGTGAAATTTGAGTTAAAAATATTTGGACACGAGAGGGTTTGAAGCCAAACCCCCGGCTTTCAACCCATGCATGCCATTCCAAAGAAATTCCCCCGTTACTATATTCGGTTAATAAAAAGAAGGTATGACTGTACGTGTGCAGGGGCCCTCAAAAAGTACTAGGCCTGGGGCCTCACAATTTTTTAGTCATGCTTCTGAATATTTACCTTATTTAATTAGATTGTCATTATATGTCAGTGACCATTAAAAAAAAAAAGAAGAAGAGACCTTGTTGAAAACCCCTGTACAGGTAGCTTCACTAAACTGCAATTCCAAATGACCTCTGCTCCTTTTATTTACATGTTTTTACCCTCCATTCTTTTGTGTTAACATTTCGATTTCTCATAAATCTATCATCATCACGAAGACCACAGAAAATACATAACATTTCAAGCTTGTTAAAACGGATTACAGTGTAACGTCTTTGTCATGGTTTCGTGCCCCCCTGCCTTCCAAGCGTTAAGAAAAGTTCTTACGTGCCCACATCTAAAGATGCTCGATCGCAAAGATTTTATCTGGTGTTTTGGCAACATGAAAATATTGACTGACTTTCACCCCTCTTTCACCTGTTCTGTTGTGGGGCTGATAACATCGGACTCCCTTATTGATATTCTTAACCATGTTTTGCCGTAAAAAAAAGGAAGGGTTGAAAGATTTTAGGAGGTGGACCTCTTGAATCTGCCAAAACTATCTCTGACGAGGCTATTTAAGTGTCATCATCGCCGATTTTCAGTTCTTGGGAACTAAAGAAAAGATTGCGTGTATCAAATATGTTTTACTAGAATAATAATGAGGGGTTCTTTTTAAGTTTATTTTTGTAATTAGTTAGTTTATCGCGATAAATAACTAAAGATTGTTAAAAGTTTCGTGCAAATTGGTTTTCTTTATAATTTGGATAGTTCTTCAAAAGTATAGGCATACACACACATACATATATTTGGTTTGAATATTTTTTATTCATTATTTATTCATTTGTGAATTCCAAAATGTTCTGATATAGCAATCCGAAAAAAGTTGTCAGCCCGATAATATGTAAAAGGTTAAAATTAAAAGAAAAATATCCAGAGTATAAAAGGCAATAATGTATTGTTATTAATTTTACCAGTACAATTGTATTAAAATGAATCCATTTTAACTTTTTCATACTATACACTGGTGTCCATGTCCAAAATTAGGGTTTCAAACACAAAATCTGTAATAATTGGGGAAATTCTCAGTGTTGTAACAAAATTTGGCACAGGAATATAATGTAAAACGGAAGAAAGCATGCAGCAACATAGCAATGAAAAGAAGGTGAATTGTTAGTTAATAGATGCAAGTTGTATCAAAAGGGGTCTAATGAAGATGGCACCCCTGTAAGTAAGATACAACCGCTTTAACACTCTGATGTGCTTGTTGTGTGTGAGTGCACGCACACTCTATTAGGCGGGTCTTTCACGAGATATATACATCATGACTGGACTGTTTTTAATAGAATCTGTATATTAACCCATTCGTGCCTGGATATTTTTGCGACTTTCTTCGATTTTTGCTAACACCACCAGTAATTGATAAATTTCTAATGTCAACTTTTTGAACAAGGGATGATTTCATTTAAAATCATTATGTATAAAAATTGAAATGTCAACATCCTACTTGGCCATATTAAAATATTTTGTGGAATTGAAGTTCAATACTCGCGAATAAAGGCTAGGAAAAATAAATAACGTTTTCGACTGATAGCGAAAATGCCGTCCCAAAAAAGGGACGCTAGGCATAAATGGGTTAATAAACAATTCCATTCACCCTCCTTTGATTGTTATGGCGCTACTACATATGCTTTGAATCATAATAATATATTTTTGTGTTTTGTTACAGTATTTGTTACAATGAACCGAGTATTTTATCATTTATGACAGATTTTGTGTGCAACCTTAATTGCGGACAATCTTGAAATATGACTTTTTTAAATATTAAATTTGCCCGCTTTCCCTAATTAATCAATTCTTAAGTTACTTCCACGTAGCTTTCAGAATTACTGATTCAGCATGCACGTACATAGAGCTATATAGGTCTGGTATAAGTCTAGCAACCCTATGGTACGAAACCTTAACCCCCGCGTCCCGAAACTTTAAAGCCTTGGTATTGTTGTGTTTTACTTTAGCCTTCTTTGTTGTTTACTGTATCTCATCCCCAGATTGTATGGTATCCCGGTTCGACTATTGGCTTGGGCTTGGTTGTTTAATTGTTTGCTTGGAGTGGACAGATCATGTCACTCTATGTGTCGTTTGGAGCTGCGTGCGTCTTTTCTGGAGTGCCCCCTTGCAATTTGGAACCTCATCAGAAGGTGGAGAGTGAGGCTTCTGAATGTTGGCATCTCTCGAAAACTTCTAGCAACCGCCGGGAAGTCTTTCGGAACAACGCATAGGGGTCACGTGTTCAAAAATTTTCGAGGAACGTATTGAATTAAATGAGTAGAAAAAGGAAGTTTTCCTTAAATTTTGAAACGACTGCTGACAACGTTGGGGGCACATAACACCCCCCACCCCACCCCGATGCTATATGTCTATCGAAATATGGATTTAGCGTGCATGTACACTGCAAGATCACGATCTTCAGTGGTATGTCTGTATCGAAAGCTTCCGGTAACCAGGCCAACGCTTTAACTATTGGACTACCACTGCCCTGGTTGTTCAGTTGTCCGTCCCTTCACAGTCTACGTTGGCCGCCTACTTGGTACTCCCATAATAAAACGGACAATACTTCCGTCCTTAATAGGGGGCCCAATGACTGGATGGCCATTGGAAGGGAAAATGTTCGCAGCATTGCCCAGGCACGGAACTTTCCGCTTTCCGCCCTGAACCCTGCTCTAGCACGAAATCAGTCGCGTCGTTAGACGGGGAGGAACAGGAGCCGTCCGTCATGACACTTTGTCCAGAATGTTGCAAACGATCTCGTTCTTGTATGGCAGACTACACAACAACCGAAAACAGTCAATGTCCGTCCAGACATTCTTCTCCCATCTGTGCGGTGAATGCGACGTCGGCGATACGTACTCGATTCGTCCGAGAGAGTCAGGAGAGAGTAAAAGGAGAGAGGGGGGCCGCAACGGGAGAGAGGCTGCTGTAACCGATAGAAAAATCAGCCGGTTCCCAAAGGATGAATTTGCGGTTTTTTCCCAGCGTATAAAACCAGAGATAGTGTTGGATGGATGTGTCGACGTTTGCGAAATACCGGCGCCTGTCTGAGAAAAGGACAGACCGTGGCGTGCGTGCAGACCTCGCCACTGTGATGGATGCATCTGATAGTTCCCATAGACAAATATTGAGGTGTATATATATATATATATATGTTACCTCAAAAATCGTGCTGATTCTTGAGGTCCCGTTATTTCGACATACGATGCAGTGGCACCTCGTTAACCCTTTAAGGCGCAACCTTTTCGCAATGCTGAGAAAAGGGCAACCGTTACCATCGCTCGACTTCACTACCAGCAAGAGGGCGGACGATCGAAACGTTCATCGCGTGCCACAGATCTAGAGACCCTTTTTTTTTGCTGGTAGTTAAGTCGAGCGATGGCAACGGCTGCCCTTTTTTCAGCATTGGGCCATCTATCTAGCTGTTCTCGCATTCTTCCATTTTTTAGCAGATGTCAGTGCTGTTCAAAATAATCGTGACAATTTTTTATTACGGGAAATGACGTTCTAAAAAGTAAAGGATCTCTCGTGGAGCTCTGTCACCCGCAACTATTTTTATAGAAATCCAATCTATTCTTTGTGACTGGCAACAGTCAAACGGTCAGAGTTTGGTGTGTGCTCAGAGTGGGAACACTGCGCGTTAAAGGGTTAAAAACCTGTTACCAACTCTCACTCGAGGAGAGTTGGTTTCGACATCAGCAGGGCAGCACTCTCTCTCTCTTGGAGCGTGCCGAATTTCACCAGCCAGCACTCCTCGCCTATTACCTTACGCCTTCGACCTACTAGTCGGAAACTGCGAGTCATCCATCAAATTCCTCGGTCCAAAATAAGGACACGGCCCACAAGAAAATAAATCACTTCGAAAGAAAAAAAACCCACCAAGAATTAAAAAAATTCGCCCGCTGCCGTAACTCCATCTCCGGCGAAGGAAATCTCACTGGCTTCCGGGCCGCATCGAATGTCCAGGTAAGGTTTCGCCCGTTCGGTAATCCAAATCTCAGGAAGTGTGGGTAATTTTATATAAGGTCGGTTTAGAGTGTCTTCGGGATCCCTTCAAGAACACCCCCCTCGTACGTTCCCGTAGCAGAAGGTCTTCTTTTTTTTCTTCCGTTGGGCAAGCATGCAGAACCAAACACACCAGGAATTTTAGCGTTGGAGAGTTTTGGGTTAAGGTAACACACCCCTCGAGAGGACCTCCGAATTCGGAAAAAATAAAAAAGGCTGGGTGGAATACCTGCGTGTGGAATTTGGGAAGGACTGCAAGTCCAAGAATTCATTCCGGCGACGGTTCTAGGACGTATCCAACCCAAAAAACGAACTAAAATAGATCTTAAACTGTTCTGGAGCTAGAGATTGCGTCGCCCGGGGCGAACCTTAATTTTGGCACCGTTCTCGCCCCTCAGCATGCCGAACAGGGCAAACCTTAACCCTTTAACATGCAGTGATCCCGCTCTGGGCACCCAAACTCTGACGTTTTGACTGTTGCCAGTCACGAAGAATAGATTGGAATCTTGCTGGTAGTTAAGTCGAGCGATGGCAACGGCTGCCCTTTTTCCAGCATTGGGAAAGGGTTGTGCCTCAAAGGGTTAATTTCGACGCCCTCTTCTTTGGCACCATAACTGATTTTGATGCCCCTCCCCCTAGCCCGGAGCACGTGCCGAGTTTGCCCCCTCCACCACCTGATGTCCTGATGTCAAATAATAAAATAATTTGACGGCCTATCTTTTATAGAGTATCTATAGACTCTCTTGTTCCAATTGAACAAAAGTTTTAAGAATGACGAAATTCCTGATCGTTCACTAATTCATCGCATTTTCTATGGAGTAAATAAAATGACATATGAATACATCAAAGAGAACGTTTTATTGCTTTGGAGGAACGAAATCCAGGATACATCTAAACATTACGTCTTGGACGTAAGTAAAATTTTAGGGAATGTGCCTAAGAAACGAAGCATAATCTATCGCCGTCTCTCCAATCTAGGTGCGTCAATGCAGAATGTTAACATTTGTAGGATTTATAATATAGTCTAGAACTATAGACACAAATTAGCGATGCGTTCTCCAAACATCCTCTTGATCTCTCTGAGCAGTGGCTGTGCTGTGTATCCAAGAAACGAAATCTCTTTTCACGGGCTTGGACACAAATTAAGATAAACTAATTGCGTCACGGACTTGAAAGAATTCAGAATGATTTTAAATAAACTTCACGACACATTATATTAGACAAAAAACGGTGTACTTAATGAAACTTTAATTGGGGTATATTAAACATGGCAATGTGCAGGAAAAATTTTCGAAGTGTGGCAGATTTTGAAAATTTTTCAATTTTTTGTATCGTAACTGTATTACAGATTTATCGTTTATTTCAATGTATAAAACAGCTTGTAAAGAGACATTTTAAAAATTTTGACGTACGCATTCTTAACCCTTTGAGGCGCAACCCTTTCCCAATGCTGAAAAAAGGGCAGCCGTTGCCATTGCTCGACTTAACTACCAGCAAGATGGCGGAAGATCGAAACGTTCATCACGTGCCACAGATCTAGAGACCCTTTTTTTGCTGGTAGTTAAGTCGAGCGATGGCAACGGCTGCCCTTTTTTCAGCATTGGGCAATCTATCTAGCTGTTCTCACATTCTTCCATTTTTTAGCAGATGTCAGTGCTGTTCAAAATAATCGTGACAATTTTTTATTACGGGAAATGACGTGCTAAAAAGTAAAGGATCTCTCGTGGAGCTATGTCACCCGCAACTATTTTTATAGAAATCCAATCTATTCTTCGTGACTGACAACCGTCAAAACGTCAGAGTTTGGTGTTCCCAGAGCGGCAACACTGCGCGTTAAAGGGTTAAGTACAGAAGTTTGTGTTAAAGGCAACTAAAACTTTAGAGAAAACAAAAACGTATCCAAAATAAATCATCGGTTTTAAAAAAGAACGCACAAGATTCGTTAGTGTATTGGATGCATAATTATTACTAACTAAGACTCATTGCTCCACTTTTAAGAATCACGCCAACACATTGTTCGGACTATTTAAACCCTGAGAAACGTAACACCCGTCTGACACGCATCTTACGAGATACGTTTTAGGAACGTACCAATTAAAATACTAACAAAGCCTCATTTGAAGCAATTAGAAGTTCCATAATTCAACATGCTATATTCCAGCCGATTGCTATCACCTGTGAGGTTGGGTTAATCCCCATGCCATGAATTGGCCGAGGGAATGGCCTTGATATTTGTGTGTTGCGTTTTTCTATTAGAAGTTCTGCAAGTCGGATTTTATTTTTCCTGGGATGTGTGTTGGCTTGGCTGTATCACTGTTTTATTTATTTATTCTGTTGAATTTTAGTTATATTTTAATTGATTATTAACCCTTTGAGGCGCAACCCTTTCCCAATGCTGAAAAAAAGGGCAGCCATTGCCATCGCTAAAAGGGGCTCTAGATATGTGGCACGCGATGAACGTTTCGATCGTCCGCCATCTTGCTGGTAGTTAAGTCGAGCGATGGCAACGGCTGCCCTTTTTTCAGCATTGGGCAATCTGTCGAGCTGTTCTCGCATCCTTCCATTTTTCAGCAGATGTTAGTATTGTTAAAAATAATAGTGACATTTTTTTTACGGGAAATGTGCTAAAAAGTAAAGAATTCTCGTGGAGCTATGTGACGCGCATATTTAACATAACTATTTTTATGGAAATCAAATCTATTCTTCGTGACTGGCAACAGTCAAAACGTAAGAGTTTGGTATTCCCCGAGCGGGGACACTGCGCGTTAAAGGGTTAAATTTTGTAGCGATCGATACATATTTACGTCCAGGGCATGACTGACATTTTTGTGCCGAGGCTGCTTTTTCAAATTTTGTACTCCTAGGATGTCCCAAAAAGATCGTTGCATTTTTTTTTATTCTTTGTACGTTAGAGATAAGTGGGCAATGTAAATTAAAAAAATGTTCAACTTAAAGTAAGAAAAAAAACACGACGTTAAGAAAAATTTCTATCGTTCACTTTAAAAAAATGACACTTTTTAAATCCGTATACGACTCTCCTAAAAACATTCCTAATCAGTAAAATGTGTCTCATACACTTATGGAACGATGTGCAGAATTTGAGAATTATATCCTGAAAAGCTCCAGATAAATATAGGTTGACTTAAACTACTTTTCAATAGCTTTCGAACGGAAAAAATCATGTTTGTTTGTTTGATTATGGCAACGCTACGCTAGGGCGCACTGCCAAGGACGGGGGTCCCTTATAGGAGGTTGGTTGGAGGTTGAGAAATGGTTGGTTGGTTGGTTGTGTGTGATTATGGCAACGCTACACTAGGGCGATCTGCCAAGGGGAGGTGCCTTGGTAGGAGGACTTTCTAAGGGTTCTAACGCGTATTCACGTTACACTTGGAGAAAACCTATCAAAACTTCAGACCGTTTGATCGACAGCCACGCGATGGGACCCGAAACCGGGAAAAATCATGACGGATGATCGCGATTCAGGGGTCGTACAAAAATTACGAAATAAAATAATTTTTGGAAATGCAATAAGCGTTTACATTCAAGTAAATGTGCAGCCCCTGGCCATCCTTGCTTAACGATATCTCCGAGACGCTTTATGATAAAAGGTTGAAATTTTGTAGATCATTTGATTCGTGGTATGAGGCACATTTTACGAACTAGGAATTTTTTTGTACGGGGGGGGGGTCGTATACAAATTTTAAAAGCGTCAGTTTTTGAAAATTAAGAAGAGGGATTTTTTTTTCGCACACTTTTTCATTTTACTCTGCTCATTTATATTCAATGGATAAAGAATCAAGCGTGTTAGCATTTTTGGAACAGCTGTGTATTAGCTGTACGAATATGCTGATACGGATGCAATAGGGTCTGAACTCAACTTTTACTTATATTTGAATGTAGTGCCCAGTCGTCAGGGCCCTCAAATGCCCGTGCGATAATCGAAGCCTCTTAAAGCCTGTTCTCACTACCAGACGATTGTCGGGACTCCAGGGGTATAAATCAATTCATTGGAGTAGACACTAGCAGGAAGAAATCTTCCTTTGGTCTCTGCATTGTGTGTCGGGAAGCGTGGTTTCACGGGTTAGCTTTCGTCGGTAGATCCCGACTGGCCATTAATAGGCCATAAATTTCTCGATTCAATTGCCATACAAGTGAAAATTGACCATCAACACTCGCCTTAACCCCCCCCCCCCTGGAGTCCCGACAATCGTCCGCAAGTGAGAACAGGCCTTAACAACGTGGACTTGGGGCTTAGCCAAGGGGGGATGGGGGGGGGGTCACAACCACCCATGAGGTATCTTTTGCTATACAAAATGTATATTCTTCACTCCCTTATCACACACACGTATGTATATATGTGAGTTGCAGTAGTCGTAACCCCCCGCCCGCATAAAAAATTTCTGGCTACGCCACTTGCGTGGACAGATAGACAAACCGACATCGCAAGCACTTTTCAACTTTGTCGGAAGTGGTAAACGCAAAAGAAATCTCGTGCAGAATTCTCAGATCCCCGTTCGAATGACAAGTGAAAACTCCACCCATTTCCTAACAACCGTAAAAAAAAAAAAAAAAAAAAATCACCCCCCTTTTCGGGAAAAAAAAAGAAAGCCTCGCAGAACCACGTATGTCATTACCTGGCAAAGCCTTTTTACGAAATAATTAAAAACTCATGAAATAAATAAACCGCGCCGTTCGTGGCCCGAGGCCAGTCCTCCGCAACGACTACTGGAAGCGGCCGGCGAGTAGTAAGCCCTGGGGAAGGGGGCTCCTCCAGTGGCTAGGCTACAGGCCGTGGGAAAGCTCTGCCGCTGGGTGGAAAAGAAGAGAAGCCTTTTTCTTTTTATATTTCATTCGGCGATTGAGTTGAGTTGTTTGGCGCCTCGAATAGGAAGTGCCGATTGAAACGTCCCTTTTTTTTTTTTTTTTTCTTCCCTTTCTTCTTTTCTTTTCCTACTACTATACTAAATAGTATATTTTGATGATGTTTTCAAGGAGTCTGTTTTGGAAGGGGAGAAAACGAATTACAACTTCATTACGTTTTTCTGTTTAGTTTTTAAAAAGTTTTTTTTTTTTTTTTTTTTTTTTTTTAAATCTGGTTTGCGATTCTATGTTTGTATGAAAGGTAGCTTTTTCGAGTTTTCACGTGTTCTTCTGGCTGGCACGTGCAGTGTAAACACAGTCGAGTTTTGTTTGAGGATGCTAAAGTGTCTGGCGTTATGCATTTTATTTTTATACGGTTTGTACCGTTTTGTCCGTTATTTCAATGCTGTGAGTGACGTATCCAGTAGCGTTATCTATAGGGCGTGGTAGAGAGGGCACATGCCATGCGGTGCACTCGGAAGGGGCGCTGATTTCCATTGAAGAAAGAAATATGGTTGCTAGGGCACGACGACAGCAATTCCCCCTCCTGCACCCTCCGTCACTTCTCGGGGTGGGTCTTTAAATGCTCCTGCTGTAGGCCAGCACTTCAGTGACCCGTGTCGGGAAGCAACGATGGGAGCAGTAGGGGAATCGCTGTCGTCGTGTCCTCGCAAAGATAGAAGCAAACAGGTTAAAGTGATTAAGATGCTAAAATATATATTTTGAATCCCTCGTCTTAGAATCTAAATCCATGGAGTTTTTCTACTCGCTTAGTGATCGGAAACAAACATACACGGTCATTCTAAAGACATTTCAAGACTAACCCTGAAAACGAGGGGATCGGTGTCGTACTTGCTAAGAGAAGGAGCGCGGTTTCATTGACTGTTACAAAGGCGCCGCTTCACATAGATAAGCCACTGAGCGTATTTATGTAAGATCTTGAATTTTTTTTATGCATTTCATCGGGATTTTAAAGAGGAAGTCAACAATACAAAGACTAATATCAGGACATTCGAAATTCCGGACGTGTAATTAACCGTTTTTATCCCCACACTTAACGAAAAATTTGGAACATTTTGTTTACCACATTTTTTCCCGATAAATATGTTACAAATTATAACTAATTTCCCTTCTTAATTGTTTTGTCTGGAAAATAATTTAACAAAAACGAGAAATGTTCATCTCGCATCCCCTTCCGTTGTGAAGTTGTTTTTTTTTTTTTTTTTTTTTTTTTACTACCTCTTTTTTTTTCCCCCTTTGAAAGAGGGATATATATCTACGTTTGCGAAAAACAATAGGGAATACTAATGAAAAATAACACATACTTTCTTTTTAGTTTCAATTTCTATTTAGTTTGATTTGCTTCGAGCAAATTGTTTACCTTTAAAAGTAAGCAGTTTCATTGTTTTGTCTTGATAAAATTTTTATAATTGAATCAGTACCTTTTGGTTATTGGTAACCTAAAAACGCTCTTAAAAATCCGTGCGTTTTTAGGAGACAATTTGCAATTTATTTCCAGTCCTCTTTCTTCCTCTGCATGCTTCCTTTGCTACCTCTCGATTTTATTTTTATTTTATCATTATTTTTTTACTCAACCATTATTAATAAACGTAATTATTTAAGTTGCATCCAGTGCTCTGTTCTTAATGAACTACGAATTGAGTTAATAACTTTTCACTCGCAATAATGAGATTCTTTAATTATGCTAAGGCCAAGGTCAAAAAACTGCAGCCATTTCATTTAGAAATTATATATATATATACACATACGTATAAACAGTGCTGTAAATAAATATCATAAATTGACTCTGAAGGTAAAAGCTGAGTA
This sequence comes from Cheiracanthium punctorium, assembly GCA_038373885.1. Classification (NCBI taxonomy): domain Eukaryota; kingdom Metazoa; phylum Arthropoda; class Arachnida; order Araneae; family Cheiracanthiidae; genus Cheiracanthium; species Cheiracanthium punctorium. Next base: position 586,524 of record JAWZYV010006031.1, on the reverse strand, counting down.
ATCTCAGTTGGCATTCAAATAAAAGTTTTTAAAAGAACTCCACGACTGGATGGAGTTTAATTTCAGTTTGTGAGCGTGTAAGTAATAATAAAGAGATGCGACCCGCAGGAAAACTGAAGAGTTGCGATTTCTAACAATAATTAACGGGTGCAAATATCAATTACGTCTATTTCTTTAAAGAACTCGGTAGATTTAGTTTGAAGGTGAAATTATAAATGGGATTTAATCTTGCTATCAAGTTTAATGCATCGGGAACGCCTGTTTTGTCGTAAATGTCTCAGAAGATTTAGATAATTAAAATTTCAAGGATTCAGCGCTTCGTTCTGAGAAATAGCTTTTAATGGAATAGTTTCAAAACTAGAATTACTGAATGACAACCTGCCCATAAAGTGACTTAAAAGGACTTAATTCCAATCAACACAAAACTTCCTCAGGATGTATACCATTGAAAGGATGAACAAGAAAGACAAATCATGTTAAACAGATCACCTATCGAACACTTTCAAAAAATAATGTCTCTACTATACACAGCGTTGATCTTTTAGCCCGCGTGTCCCTGTTAATTAAGCGGGTAACTCTGCCACCTTTACCAAAACTTAACGAAACGCAGCTAACGAAACGTTCTTTCTCACTGGTTACAAGTTGTACCGCATGAAAATGCTTTTCTTCAAATTATTTTTACAAATACTATTTAAAAAATCTTTACTATTATTAGTAAAAATCTCAATTTAAAAGTTTCGTTCCTCCAGAGTTTCTCAAGCTTTTTCTCCGGTAGAGCACTCTGAAGGTCTTAGTGGAGCACAAACTGTAAATGCAACACTAAGGGCTAAAGCAACATCCCTCTCCCCCTCAGAGCACTACGTACAACTTACTAGTACTGAGAAATTCTGCTCTAAAGCTTCTAGAACGCGATCTCCAGGTGTATGAAATAATATATTCGAGCTTGGTGGGTCCCTAGCCAAATTTATTCATCGATTTCACAGCAAGATAAAAATTTTAAATTCTCGCAGACACGTTAATTAGACCCACGAAAACGAATCCACAGAATTAAATTTGTATCTGAGCGAATCGATAAGCATCTACGAGACTTATCACCACTATCAGCCTCTGTAAGTACGCCCTGCACCGAATAAATTTCTTATTTTGCCTTCTGGATGAATGAGTTATAACATCTTATCGTACTCTCTCACCCTTTCGCTGTCTTCACATGCCCCGTTTTCAGCCACTTGTCATCTAAGCCTGTCTTAAAAATAAAATATAAAAAAAAAGGAATAATCGCGGCGAACGTGACGCGTCGTTCAGAATCCTTAATAGACCCGGAAAAAAAAAATGGGTGGTGAAAGTTATAAGAAAAACAGCAGCCTCGTCCAAGTTCAAAAGTCACCCACATCTACGAGTGTCCCGAGAAAGGAACCCGCACCCAAGTGAGACGAGGTTGACAACCTGGCCGAGGGACTGACTGGTCAGTCTCTCCGATGGGAACCTCCTGTGACGACCTCTGACCAGTTCTGAAAAATAAAAAAAGAATACGAAATCGGCGCAATTTGTGTTTTTTTATTATTATTCCTGTCCAACCACCAGCAAGCTCACTCGCTCATTAAAGTGATATTTATTAGAGTAGGAAGCCATCCGCTTCCGAGGGACACTTCTTTTGTTCTCCAGAGAGAGCCTTGTCTTGTTAAGACGGAGAAAATCTTTGGCATGATTATGGTCGTTGTTAAGGTCGCGGCCCGGAGGTGGCCAGTTTCTTTCTCTCTTCGGTTTATTTTAGGGTGAAGTGAGCAGAGTTCGGAAGGAAAATTGTTTCTTATTATTTTTTGTTTTCCCCAAGAAAATATTCGGATGGTCGGAACTTCCGAAAGCAATTTCTGGTTTTTAGGAAAGATGTCATTATCGGTGAAATCGATTGCGGCCGGCGATAAGGAGGGCCAGCCCCATTGTCGATGGCCAGCCACCGGCCCGCGATGCTTTTGTCTTTTCGTATCTTCGACCAATAATTGGCGTCGGATATTGGGGTGGTTTCTTGCCTATACTGCAAGGGAGGAGTGTTTGGTGCGTTGACTTTTGATTGGGATTGATATTCTTTTCATAAAAATGCGTAAAGCCTGCATCTCGTCCTGGTCTTCAAGGGTCACTGCTTACTGGACATTGAAGTTTTCAGAAATTCTTCCCTTTTTGAACTTTATTATTAAGGGCTGATCCCTGCTTGATACGATGATTTTTCACACAAAAGTTAATTCGTTGCTTGGTTCTTTTTTTGTGGTATTTGTGTTTGTTTGGGGACTTTTGCCCAGTAATTGTGTTCGGAAATTGCAATAATTTTGTAGTTTTTCTACTTGATTTCTTCGCCTGACAAGGGGTGGGTCTATTATTTTGGGTCCTGAGGCATTGTTCCTTTATTGTAATTTTATGGAATTCTGGTGGGAGAGTTCATTAGAGTCATCAATAATGAGCGGTGAGATGTGTTGGTCTGTAGAATGTTTAAATTTTTTTCGCGAGCAACAATGCATTTGTATGATTACTCATCTGAGACTTTTATAATAGCATTAAATTGCTGTTTTTCGATATTTTTTAATGTTTTTTAACAAATGATTGCTTTCGTAAATCGAAAGTATTCCCTTTGTGTTGTGCCTAATTTCAAATAAAGCACTATATCCGGAGATTGGCTCAATCAGTTTTTTATTTGAAAGTTGCATTCTAGCAATAAATGTCTTTTTAGTGAAAGGAATTTATTTATCTAGATTTTCTCGAGGTCGTTGCTGTAAAATGTTTGTGTAATGAGATGAAAAATTACTTTGATCTTCATTTTAAGGTTACTTTTATTGTTCTTGTTGCTATTATTGTAGCAAAGGAATGAATTTCTAAATTATTAAACTCTTTTCTTGCTAAGTTCAAGGTCCTGAAAAACGAAAAAAAAAAAGGGGGGGGGAATTGTTGTTTTTTTTTTTTTTTTTTATGTAATGCAACATCCATAAATCAGTAGGTTGGTAGATATATCTTTCTGGACCTATTTCTTTTTAAAAAGCAAATTTTCAAAAATCTAACGAATGGAGTTTGTTAATTTAACATTCGAGTAATTTAAATTCTTGTTGTTTTAATCAGTTTTCTAATGAGAATTTGCCAAAGAATTAACCAATTTAATTATTAGCGTATATATACGCTCAATTCACTGGAGCGCATATATATATACACACACGCACGCTCAAATTACCCGGTCACTGTCACCAGAGGCGTATGCATACACTCAACTTAGTTGGTCCGATACCGATGACATTTGTTAATAAAGGGTTGTGTTTTTTTGTTTTTTTTCCTCATATGCCATTATAAGGCAAATGGGTTGAGGTAGTGGATGTTTTGAGCTACTTCAGCTTTTTGCTGCAATCATCGGAATTTTTGCTAAGCAAACGGGCCCCAATATCTCGAATTTGGAAGAAATTCCATATAGGGTTGTTATATAAAGCTTTGATTTTTTTTTTTCGAAGGACTTAAAAGGAGGGGGCGGGGGGGAGAAGAGAAATCAAAATTTTATTTTCAACTAAAAAATTTTGCAATAATTCATAAAATACTGGCCTAGTTTGGGGGACTAAACATTTAAATGCTAACGATGTATTCACACAGCCAGCGTGATAGCACTAAGTTGCCATTCGTATACGGATGTTCATTATTTTCAAATGATGCAATTATTCTATATTCAACATTGCGAAAATTTGATAATTGTGGCGCAGGAAATATTGCCACGTGCTAAGTTAGAACAATTCGGTATTTACTTATTTATTTTGGACAAAACATAAAACTGCACAGTCAGTCTAGTGAATACCTCAACTCGATTTAGTGCGCATACTCTCTTAAGGCTTTTCTTTTAAGAAATCATGGAACTTTTATACAACTTTTTTGAAGATTTCAATTGCGCTAGAGACTTGAAAAATATTTAAGCGTCACTTTACAAGTTGCACAGTGTACTGTTCCAAACAATGAACCGATAACAGTTACGAAACACTCGGGGGGGGGGGGGGATGTTAAACATTTCGCTATGTTTATTTAAACAGGTAACGCTTCGGCCCATTTTTGAAGGCAATTTTTGTGCTTGCGAATTTTTTTCTGAAAGTTGAATGAGGCATGTAATCTGATTTTTGATTAGTTTATAGTGCAGTTAGTGAAGAAGCATTATTAATTTTTGAGAGTGTTTAACATCATGAATTTGTTTTTAAAGCTGTTAAACACACACACACAAACTGCAGTAGGGTGCAAATCTTACACTCACGCACTCGCAAGTAAAAAAGAAACAGTGTGTTACATTTTCAAACGTTATCTCTCAGTTTCATTCCCACAGCTACAAAACCAGATTATACATTTTTGTTTTTAATCATCTCATCCGTCAGGATTATAAATAATTACACTGCCGGCTTAGCCGCTAAGCCGGGTAACACTTTTACAGGAGTAGCGGAGGAGGGAGAGGAAAGTGTAAAGATATTTAAAATAAATAAATAAATAGAAATATACCTTCGCTCTTTTCATCTACTTCTCCGATGACCGCAAAAATGGCTGGTCAGAAAACTTGACCATTCAAAAGAAGGTTGCAGAAAAATAAGTGCAGTTGACCTAGTTCTTTTTTTTTTTTTTTTTCCCTCTCTCTCCAGATTGGCGTAAGGTAATAATCTGAAAATCCTTTGGTCACTATCTAGTTTTTATTTTCATTAGAGCTTTTTTTTTTCCCTTTTTCTCTACTTGCATATAAAAGCTGTTTCGTGTGTGCTTCCCTCCCCGACTCGCTTTCTCTCTTTACACGTGGAGAGTATGTACCATCGAGATTTCGAAAAACAGCTGGATGGGAAGAAAAAAATGTTTTTTGGATGTGGGTCAAAATCTCTCCGTTTTTCTATGCCGACACGGATGAATGCTGTTGCCAATATTTGCTTTCCCTTCTTAGATTGAAATGTACAAATGCAAAGCATCTAAAAAAATCGTTGTCTTTTTTCTAATTATCGCTTAACTTCTTTTACATTACTCCATTACTCCACCAAGATTTTTTTTTTTTTTTTTTTTTTTTTTTTTTTTTTTTTTTTTGTCTTTCAGAATAGGTGACCTAAAGTCTTCCATTTCGTATATAAAGAAGTATAGAAGCGCCAAAATATTTATGAAATAGCTTTAAAAAAGTGTTTTTAAATTATTAACTGTTTAAAGTACACTGCTGGCCATCGTAAATGCAACACCCTGAAGGAAGCATGCAAATAATATGAAATTTACAACATGCATTAGCTGAGGTGAGATATGCAAATGATTAGAATTTCAGCGCAGACGCACATCAAGCGCGCCTGTGGCGCCACCTCAAAGCGCTATTTAAGGCTTGGAGATTTCGACGGTTTCAAGTACAGCAATTGTGTTTTTCTTGCTTTTTTTTTCAAAAAAACGATAAATTATGCCTCGTAGGAAACAACGATCATCTTTTGATCAAGTATCCGAGTTTGACAGAGGAAGGATAGTGGCATACCGAGATTGTGGGTTATCTTTCAGGGAAATCGGTCGTCGTATTGGACGAAACCAAACAACTGTGATGCGGATATGTGATCGTTGGGTGCAGGAGGGTACGACGGACAGACGTGATCGACCGCATCGACCTCAGTGCACCACGTCACGTGATGACAGGCAGATTGTACGCATGGCAGTGACGGACCGCTCAGTCACATCACGAACCATATCACAGCAGATTCAGTCTGTAACGCATCATCCAGTGTCTGCGCGTACCATTCGACGTCGTTTACAGCAGAATGGTCTGTCCGCAAGACGTCCGTTGCTTTGTCTACCTCTGACGCGGAACCACAGACGTCTCCGCCGCCAATGGTGCGATGAAAGAAGGATGTGGACGACAGAATGGAATGAAATTCTCTTTACTGACGAGTCACGCTTCTGTATGCAACACCACGACGGTCGGATTCGAGTCTGGAGACACCGTGGAGAGAGGATGCTGAACAGCTGCATTATGCACCGTCACACTGGTCCTGCACCGGGTATTATGGTATGGGGCGGTATCGGATATCTCTCTCGCACTCCTCTAGTACGCATTGCCGGTACTTTAACCAGCCAGCGCTACATCTCCGAGGTGTTGGAGGCCAGTTGTCCTTTCTTACCTTCAGGGCTTGCCAACAGCCATATTTCAGCAGGATAATGCACGGCCACACGTGGCACGCATTGTCCAAGGGTTCTTCGTCAATCACCAGATTGAATTGCTTCCCTGGCCGGCGCGCTCTCCGGATCTTTCGCCGATAGAAAACATGTGGTCCATGGTTGCTCAACGACTGACCAGAGTTCATCCCCAGCTGTCACACCAGATCAACTTTGGCAACGTGTGGAAGCTGCTTGGTCTGCTGTACCCCAAGAACACATTCAAAGTCTCTTTGAATCAATGCCGAGGCGTGTGGCAGCTGTGATCTCCAACAACGGCGGCTACTCTGGGTACTGATTTTGGCAGGAAACCACGCTTCATAGAATGCTGTAAATTTAATCATTTGTTACTTGGTCAACATGTTATCTACACAATAAATTTTGTTGTGATATCTCTTGTTTTTCTTGGTGTTGCAATTTGGGTGGCCAGCAGTGTAGTTAAGTGTTTTTCCTTTAAAGAAAGTAAATAAAAAGCTCAAAAAGAAATAAATAAATAAAAGAGAATTTTGTGAATAAACGTGTTTCCTTCGTTCCGTTGAAAAAAAAATTAGTTCTACAGTTTATTAAATGCAAACATGTAACATTTTTTTAAATATGGAAGTATTCTAAAAGAAGAATCTAAGCCATAACTACATTAAAAATTAATTGATATTATAATAAATAACTATTATCTGCAGCGAATTCTTAATTCAGCTTCCACTTTTATTAAATTTATTCACTTGCCACTTGGTAAAAAAGAGGCGACTGTTAATTTTCACCTTTTATATGCTTTTGAGGCTGTCATTTCTCATTTACAGTAAAACGGCTTGCTTATGACGTCAAGGAGTACTAATGTGATATCCAGTAGGAGGGATACGCACAAAATTTTGGGGTTTTCTTTCTCTTTGTAGCGTTCCCCGAGAATGATTTTTAGGCTGTTCGGTAGGCAACACAGGACTGGAAGAACAGCTTTAGGGGGGGAAATCATGTTAACGACTCAAAAGGTATTAATAATTCTTTTTCATATCAATTGTACTCAACACTGAAATGTTTAACCCTTTAAGGCGCGGTCGTCAAATGCTTTTTTCTAGCCAGTGGCGGATTATTGCAAGTTTTCTGGGGGGGGGGGACGGTTAGTTAGAAGATTGGCATATTCATCCATTTTATGGAAGTAAAATAGGATCTTTTACATTAATTTCTTTTTTCTCGGGGGGGGGGCGACCGCCCCCTTTAATCCGCCCTTGTTTCTAGCGCCCCTTATAACTGCCTCCACAACGGCCTTTGACTTCCAGTTTTGTTATAGTAGGGAAATTTCCTTATAACTGAATTTGTACTCCGCGATTTACTTTTGGTATATACTACACAGGCACATTTTATTTGTTAATCTAAAATGTTGGTAAGAGTGAAGTTCATTATTACGATATTTTTACTGTAAGCTTTTCTTTACGAAAATATGTCTACACTCCATAGCGACGAAGAAAAAAAGTCTACACTCCATATAGTTCAATCTTTGTATCTCCAACTAATATAAATAACTTCATATTCAATTTTTATTATATACCGAAATCTAATTTCATGTTCTTCTGGAAATGCGCGGAAACTTTTCGCATTCGAAAGATTTCTTTTTTGTGTACACAGCTATTCTTGTATCCATGCAGACGATTTATTTGTGAAAAAAAATTAAACTGGATCTGGAAAAAACATTTTCAAGGAATTGTAATCACACTTTCCTTTCAAAGCCTAATGACCGTGATGAATACGACGTCATATCGATGGCAACGGCAACAGCTCATTTTGTCACGACAATGATTAACTTTTTTGAATAAATAAAGGGGAGCCGAAAATAGCAAAAAATCGCTTAAAAATGAGGGAACCAGTGGATTTTCAGATTTTTAAAATACCACAGATTGTTTTTTTAATCTTTTTATACATAATTATGGAAAATTTAAAGCGGGTCTTACAAAGGATGTAGATATTATTACGCTTTATCTGCTTTTTAATCTTCTTGGAGTATGGCCATAAAATATTTATTGAAGTGGTTGCCCGGAATGGTTACAGGGATCAGCGTAACTATACATAGTAGCATTGTTCAGTATTGCGGTTTTGGTCTTGGATCTGCTGAATTTTTTTATACCGAGATTTTACTGTAGTTTCCTTGAGTGTGCGGAGGCATACGCTACCGCTTTCACTGCTAGTCAGGAAAAAAAAAAAAGGTTAAATGGACCCCTAAGCTGAAAAAGTGTAGCCGTTACCATCCCTCCACTTAACCACCAGCAGCATGGTCATCCGTCGAACCACCCAGCCGAGTTAAAAATATTATTTAGTGCTGTGGCACGTGATGGGCGATTCGATCGACCGGCATGTTGCCGGTATTGAAGTGGAATGGCTGCACTTTTTCAGCGATGAGCAGTATACCCAATTGTTCTTCTGTATCGATGCGAAAATGTTAATGAAAGTGCAAAAGCACTTCGGAGCTCTCGAAGTGAGCATCGAGACGATTGCCATGTCAGTGTCCAAGTCAGTAGCGGATCCAGGGGAGGGGCTAGGGGGCTTCAGCCCCCCCAAAAGAGATTGCTCAAGGGCAACATTCTGCTTTATTATACACTTTAAATAGCTAAAATGATCATATTTTATTACTTAGCCCCTCCCAAAAGCCTAATACATTGGTTTAGACTAAAATTTTGATTTAAAGTACATTTTAATTGGGTGAAATAAGCTTTTTTAAAAATTTAGCCCCTCCCAAAAAAAATTTCTGGATCCGCTACTGGTCCAAGTCACAAATTTGTGTTACAAAACCTGAAACCATTAAAGTAAGTTTTTTAAATAATGATTTTTATTTCATTTATTGTATATAAATTCTAAATTTTTCAATTTTATATTATTACTTTAGTGAAATTACCATGGAAATGGCGTTAATTTGACTAACAACTGTGGTGTAATTAAATGCAATTGGTTTAATTAATTTTTTATCATTAAAAATTATCATATACTTTGGTTGATAGGTTCAATAATGTACTAATACAAATTTTTACGGCGTATACAAATTTTTTCTGACTACGGAGACTGAATGATATAATACGCGAAAGTACTTTTTTTTTTGCAGCTTAAAGTGTGAATTAAATCGAAGTGGAGGATAGCTTTTATCTAGGTCAGAACTCGCATATTATTTCTTAGTGTATCGTCACAGTCTGATGGTATAGTTAATATTTGCTTTCGATCCTCCGCACACTTTTTTGTATTTTTCTCTTTTGACTCTCTTAACCCTTGCACGGCGATGTGTGAAGAGACGGAGGTTTACCCTGTAACAAGTTCAGCTTGGTCTACCCCGTTTTGTTCCGTGCCCAACCAAAACCATTTCATGCTTTCGTAGTTGCTGCCCGATCGAATTAGTCCCGATTGGACACGCTTTATTTCATTATTCATTTGACTCTTTTTTTGACTCCTATTTCGGCACTGCGTAACCCAGCCTCTAGTTCGTCATCCATAAAATTAACGTTTTACTTGCACAATTTATCACTGATTACCAATGATGTTTTTTTTAACGTTGACTCTTTTTTGTGTGTTAATAGTTTTATTTATTTTATATGTCTGTGCCATCTTATTAATATCTACACCACTAAAATAAATAAAAACTTTGTGAACAAAACACACATAAAACGTTACTTATAGCACGATACGATCGTTTTTCGACCAAAAATTCTTTCGGTCTTCGTCTCTAAATTAATCTATATCTATGTATTAGCAAAAGTAAAATAAACTAATGACATATATAATAAAACATACCATCGTATCTCTAAGAAACAGAAATACACTACTCCTGTGACTAAATGTATTATTGCATTTTAACATATTTTTTGCTGGAATACCACAGAAACATGCTTTCAGAACCACTGTTCTAAAAAATGACCTCAGTAATATTAAAGAGAAATTTTCTTAATTCATAAATTCTAAAATAGTCAATGCATTTCATTACACTTTTAAAAAATATAATTTTAAAAAGCCCAAAATCATCATATGTGTAAAGTATAATGGCATGCATATGAAGTCATACCTTCCAAGTTGGACACGTCCACAACATTGGGTATTTCCCTAAGTTGGATGCTTTTTATGGAGAACGGAAGATGGTCATAATATTGAAACATACCTCTATAAGTTGGACACCTGAGAAAGTTAGACACTTTTTGAAAGAACTACAAGTGTTTAACTTTCGGAGGTCTCACTGTAATTAGCATAAAAGCACTTATCCCATCTGCTTAGACCCAGCGCAAACTCCTGCTCAAATCAGCCATATTGTATACACAAATAAGTTAAATCCAAATTGATACTGTTAACAGTATATAATAGTTTCGATAATTTTCGTCGGGTTTAACGTAAACCATCCCAGACAGCACAGCAAACTTGCATCAAACTTGCAGCAAGCTTGATTTATCAAGTCAATAAGGTTGAATTAAGCTTGAAAATTCCAGGCGTGTAAGCTTGATGCAAGCTTGAATCAAGTGTTCTAGTTTACACTTGCCCAGCTTGCATTAAGCTTGACATTTCAAGCTTAAAAAATTTTCCAAAAAAAATTTTTTCTAAATACACGGGGCGCCCGCTGGCGAACGCGCCCCACATACTTTATTTTTCCGCACATTTTCCCCCTCTATGCTGTAATTTCAAGTTATTTTAATCTGTTTCCATCGAGTGTCCGTGGCTAGAATAGAACCAGGGACCTTTCGGTTCGTAGCCGAGCGCGTTATCCACTAAGCCACCGGAGCCTTGTGCAGCTATGACTAAAGTTTGAAGTGAATTATTAAGCGGTTTTCTGGCCAGATTGATAAGTGGGCGATATGTTATTTGTTTTTTTAATTTTTCCATGGGATGCATCAAAATTAAAGTAATTTTATATGTGATTTAGAGACTCTACTAATAGGGAAATAAACATAATATAAACTTAAGAGCAGCACATGTTTTAAAACTTTCGCAACACTCATCAGCAATACTGCCGCTGGCCAAAATCGAGACAAACGACAGATTTTGAAATCAATTTCGTAGTATAATTGTATTTTATTTTGAAGAATTTCCATATTTTGAAATATAGAATGGGTTTACTTACTTAACACAAATTTTTTGTTAAGTAATCTGAAATCAAAGAAACAGATAGTTAAACGTTACTTCGAAATGCTATATCACAGTTGCTAACATAACATGTATGGAATACAAACACTTTAGTCATTTTTGTAAATATTTCTTATAATAACAAATAATTGAAAATTTTTGCTATTTTTTAACGCTAAAAATTCTCTTTACAAATGTGGTTAGTTATTTTCCTACATATTGGTATGCTATATCGATATAGAGCATTTCGAAGAATTAAAAATAAGTTTAAATTAATTTATACAAATGTAAATTTGAATTATTTTCATTGTTCATACTTTATAATTAAAAAAATTATTTAACTTCTGAATTTTTTTTATCCTTTGTAATTTTATTTTAAAACTACAAAAGTGTAAGATGTAAAATTTTTGGGCCCTAAAATCTGTAGGCTCTGGGCAGTTGCCCCGTTTGCCTTGCCGGTAATATGGCACTGGTAATAAACACATCTTTTACGAACTTTCAGCAAATCTGAGGACGCTAGACAATTAATGTCCATTCTCTTTCACAGATGGCGCCATCAACGCTCCTTTAAAAAGGAAAAATCAAGCGAATAGCAATTGCCAAGCTTAAATCAAGCTGTATTTAAGCTTGACAATTCAACTTGACTCCTGCAAGCTTGCTGCCAGCTTAGAATGAGTTGAACTGTCAAGCTTGCATTAATGCGTCAAATTCAAAGAAATGTCAAGCTTGATTTAAGCTTATGTGCTGTCTGGGATGCCCTTTGTAAAATGCTTTCATCATCATTGCTAAAACTGCGAAGCCAAATATTGATTTTAACCAACTGGGTTTGGGTAATTTTACAAAACCTTTTAGTTTTGATAAAAAGATTTACAAGTTTTCTAGCTAGTTTTATAATTCTTTCTAGTGTACCACAATTAGAAAATATAAAACCGTTGTTGTTTGTTAAAAGAAGAAGCCCAATGATATTCCCTATTAAGTTAGAATTTTGCGAAGTCTGCCATAAATAGAAAGTAAATAGTAAATTATAGTTTTTTTTTTTTTTTTTTTTTTTTTTTACCAACTGGGTTTTTAATTTTGCCGAGTGTAACTGAATATATCAGAGTTAGGGGGGGGGAACTTCCCCATCCACCCACCCACCCCTTAGCAAGGGCTCTTAATGCTTTCACCAAAGCAATTATTATATTTTCTTGTATCTTTGGCGCAGAGAGCTTTCTTTGCTACTAAAACTACTCAATTCTGTATATCCTGCTGATTCCTCGAGAGCTCTGTTGAAGCCTTTCTGGCGCCATTATTTAATCTGTCGAGTGTTTTCTTGTTAAATATTTTTCAGTAACTTGGATAATGACTGAGAAATCTAACGAACGTTCTTTATTCTAACTTCATTTCCTCCAGAGTAAATATATATAAATTAACCGTAAGGACACAGCCAATTAATTAGTGCAGGAAAGAATCGTGTACTTCATAGCTTTTATAAGATTTTATGATGTGCCAAATTAAAAAATACCGAGAAAAAGGAAGCCAACTTTCACATATATAAACTACACTATTTATTAAATACCGTATAATTAATTCTCATGGCTCATTAAAAAAGAATAAAGCTTTTTTTTTTTTTTTTCCTCCTTCCCTTATTACTTCCGATCAACTCTACCAGAAGAAAAATATTCATTACTAGTCATTTAATGAATTAATCTTTCAAGGATTTAATTATAAATATTGTGGGAAACATCATTTATACATTTCGCAGCCTAAATCATGTACGGAATAAAAACATTCCTCCTTCCAGCCTTGATGTCGCTGACTCACTCTGAGTATCAAGGAAAAAGAACTAGGGGAAAAGAAAAAGAAACAAAAAACACGCCTTACTCCAAAACAAGATCAACAAAAACACACCTCGGGATGAATAAAATCCAATCAACCTCTTTTTTCATTATCAATTTATTATAAATCTCAAACATGGGAAGATGACCTTTTCCACGTGTGGCGCCATCTTCAGGCTAAGGAGACCACTAAGGTAGTTACCACCATTCCCTCTCCCTCCCTCCCCTCCAATCCAAGCACCTGTTGCAGCAGTTTTACTGTCAGGTAGCCTCAGGGTCCAGAAAAGGTAATGAAAATAAACACTCCCATAATCAGTCCGTAGGGCTGTGGGACAAAGTGAGCCTTTTACCTGTCGGCGTCACTGGATGGATGCAGCAGAGTCGTCGTTGAAGGTTTGGGGAGAGGTCAAACTGTGCTTCCGTTTGAGGTCGGGAACCCACAATGGTCGTGTAGGTTAATTAGCGCAGAGCTCTTGTGTAATGTTGCGATCCATATCGGAGTGTTTATTGTGCATACGAATGCTAATTTGGGGGGTTGATTAGCGGGAGTTAGCTGGGTGTGAGTTGTGCTTTGCTTGTGGAACAAAGAAAAGAAACTGTTGGTAAAAGGTGCTGCTTTTGTAGTCAGTAGGGTAATTCTCTCAGCTTGCTTATTGTTCACTGAACAAAAAAAAAAAAAAAAGAAATACACAAATGAGTATCCATTTAATTGAGATAAAACAGTCAATTCTACGCATAGAGAATGAATTTGCAGCAGATGTGATTCCGCATTCGAATCATTGATGCTTGGGTGCATATATCTATAGACAGGGAGGAGGCCATGGCCCCTCCTAGCTCTCAGAAAAAATATACATTAGCATGCTGATATAAAATAGATGTAGCTCGCATTAAAACATAGCATCTTTGTGGAGCAGGACCCTTGACTTGCCCCGCCCCCCCTCCCCCTACAAAAAATCATATGGCCGCCCATGCATTGATGAAATTTGTTTCAAAATAGTATTTGTGTGCAGTGGCATTTTTGATTACGCGATGATAAAGTTAAAATAATGTTTCCTGGCAATAAATGTTTTACATTTTATTGGTCGCAGATATTCTTAAAGTTATACACAGGGTCTATAAGAACTTTTTGTAAAAAAACATATAAGGAGTGGTACAGGGAACCAAGACTGTTCAAAATAACATAGCAATGTGCGGTCGTTAACGTCGTTTTCATTTGCCTGTTAATAATCAATCCTGCAATATTCAAAAACACTCAAAAAACTGGTGATAATTTATGACATAATATAACTTGTTTAATAACACCCATAACTAGGCACTTATGAGTCAGTACGATCGTTTCGGAAAAAAAAAAATCTTCAGCATTATTAAACAAAGTTTTATTTATATCAATCCTTCAATCATTATAAGATCCTTACTTTTAATAATCAATCCTGTTAATAATCAATTTTATTCGAGTGCTTTTTGTGAAAGATCCACAAGGTTTTTACGAACCATGGTCGGAATGTTCACTAATTCTTCCAAAATGATTATCAACAAGTTGATGACTCTTCCGATGGCAGATTGCTATCTGATTCCTCCTCTGCCTTCCCGTACGTGTTTTTTACAAGAGTTCTGAAGCCCTGTATATCGAAGCTCGAATTCCACATCAATCTGTCATTGATTTAGTATCGTAATCAATCGACATTCTTCGTGTTCACAAATAGTTAGCCCCGTTTTATAGACTCTGTATGAAAAATTCGTGGTTCCGTTAAATTACTGAATTACTGAAATTGATGCCATAGGCAAAGAAGTACAGAAAAGTAGACTAGTACTAAAAAATTGCAGAAAAAGGGTTATCGTTCTTCCTTCTTCTTTTTTACCTCCCCCCCCCCCTCTCCGATCCCCCAAAAATTAACGAAAGAGAAATGTTTCGGCGTTAAAATTACTTGGACTATTTTTTAGACTTGGACAACAATAATAAAATAATAATATTAAAAAAATTATCGAACATGCATTATGGAACATTATACGTTTTAATAAAAATCGATGACAGGATTTTCGGGCCACAGGACAGTTTTGAAAACGGGCCTTAACCCCCAACCCCCACCCACCCACCCTCTCTCTCCAAAAAAAAATTATTTTCTTCATATAAAAAAGTTTTAAACATTGTAGAAGTAGTACACTTTAAATTTACCACAGACCATCTATACAAACCCTAATACATGATGAACTTTTCATCCAATTCCGGGCCTTCCTAAAGCCCGGGCCCAGGAACAATTCACCCTCCTGTCTCGGCAGGCCTGATAAACATGCATGCGTTATCAATTTAACCACCCGCCGCATCACTTATTGTTCAGCGGGCTCCAATGAAAAAAAAATTACAGTCGAGTTCAGCTTCACGATGATAAATAAAACTTTTACATTCAGACGAGTGTTTATAATGCTCAATTTCCAACATGCTTGAGGCATTTGAAAAGATAGGCCGACTCCGGCACTGAACGAAATTGCCGGATGTCTCTTATAACACTATTAATTCGCAGCTAAAACAGCTGTTTTACAGAAAGGGGAAGCGCATGCGCCACACTACGGAATTTCCTCATTACTGCTTGTGCCGAAAAAAAAAAAAAATAGATAAATGAATGGCCATTCCATATTGGCTAAAGAACGTCACGTGGCTGGACATGGCGCGTGTCGATGCCTCATCACTTCATTATTGGAAAACTTCGAGATCATTAATCAACTAGAAAATTAGAGGGAAATAGCAAAACCACGGACGTATAAGGGAGTGAGGGTTGAGGGGTCTGGAACCCCCTCCTTAGTCAATACCGCACAAGCACTAATTATATCTACCTTTTGAATCCATCGCTCAAAATAGTATGCGGTTTTTAAAAAAATTGAAATTTTATATAAATTTTGAAAACTTTATAATAAAATTAAAAAAATTATATGAATTTTGTAAATTTTATAATTCAGTGCGTTAGAAACACAATTTACGATAAAGAATTTAAGTTTTTTTTAGTGCTATTAAATTTATTTAAAGAAAAAAAATGTCAAGCATATATAATTTCATTTAATTTATTTCTTACATTTAATTATTATTTTTTAATTCTTCCATATAGTCTGAAAAAATAATATCTGGTTAACAACTGCATACGTGTACATGCCTATGATCCATTACCTCAAAATTCTTATTCGTTTTTCATTGAATTAGACATAAAAATATTATTCTTTAAATTATTTTGAAAACGTTCAGTAATATGAAGCGATTGAGTATTGTGAAGTACCTAAAGCTAGAGCTACACGGGTCCAATATCGGATTCTGAGTCTCAGTCTAGACTCTAGACCGAGACTCATGGCGAACCTATGGCATGCGTGCCACTAAGTGGCACACGATAGGGATTTAGTCAACACGCCACAGACAGGTATACATGTTTAGTTTTATTAACTTGCCCATATGAAACGTTTTCAGTGAATACATTTTATCTTATCTCAATAGTAAACTGAAATATTTTAACAAGGTTGCTGCAATTTACATTTAATGGAAGTTAATAAATAAACAGTAAATATAGTTACAAAATTGTACATTAATTTGAAATTAGAGCAGGGTTTTAAAGATAATTAAAAAGAAAAAAGAAAGAAAGAAATGACAAGTGTCAGACTTGGAAGAACAAATCATAATTCTTAACTGGCACAGTAATCGAAAGAGGTTCGCCGCCATGGCTGGTCTACAGCCAAAATCACAAAGAAAATGCGTCTCGTCTCGAATCTGGATTTTGATATTTTAGTTGGCTCAAATAATAGCCCTTTAAGACTGAACTCCCGTATATAATGCAAGTTAGAAATTCACTTCTTTTTTTTTTCAACGATGACTCAACAAGTACCCGTAAAAATACGAATATTATTTTCCAGAAAAATTAGGTTTAAATATACAGTTCAGCCTACTTAATGGAATGGCCAATTTGTCGTGAACATTTATTCCAATAAGTGGGATATTGCATAATCCGGGATTACACAGACAAATTACTACGGTTTGGTACACTCAAAATTTATTACATTAAGCGGTATATTCTTTCACACGATATTCCATTATTCAGGTTCGACTGTACTTCTTTTCGCCACCAACAGTATCTATAATTGAATTAAAATTCTCAAAAAAAAGCTAATAAATAAAATTCAAACTTTACCGATCTTAGTAATTGAAATTTCTTTTTTTTTTTTCTTTTTTACAGTGTACTTCACATTTTCTAATGCATATTATTTTAATATCTGTCTGACAGTCTGAGGAGATCCCTTCCCTTTCGTAGATTCGTAACCCATGTGGGAGGGGTTGAGGCCCAGAACCGTCTTTTCACATATCCCGCGTGATCTTGGGGGGGGGGGGATTCATAAAATTCTTGCTGTAAATACAACACTCACGAATACCTAATAATCAAGAACGGGACCTTTTGAATATTGGCCTCCAAAGTGGGTAGACGGCTAAATAGGGGAGTGGGGCCATCTTGTTCTTGTTTGTTATTGTATTTGAAACATTTGAGTTGGTTCCAAGAATCCGCTTACAAATCCCCGTCGAAATGGACAACACAATGAAATTTCGTAATAGCTCAGAGAATGGAAATTTTTGCCGTCAGGATATGAGCGGGAATCAAACCCACGACCGTACGCTTAGGCGATTGGCCATCCTTCTTGAAAGAAAAGAAATAAAAATCCATAGAATTCTTGATTCAAAATGTAACAAAGGTGAATCCTATAGTTAGACACAGCTTGTTTGCCACTAAAAAGTTGCCGAAAATTTGTTTCAATTTTATGAATAGAAGAAAAAGCGTTACTTTCCGATCTCCCTAATTTTTTTTACGCCTTTGTTATACAGTTTTTAAGGCTCTGCAATTCTAATTGTGGAAATGTCACTTTATCAGTTCCAGCGATCGCAGTTCGTGACCACTTGTTATGTACTGCTCAAAGATTCAAATCCAATTCAAGCCTGGAAAAAGAAAACGCTCATTGATTTAAATTTTACATAACGCGATACCGCTGGTCATTTCCATAATTTCAAGACGACCCCGCATCCGACCGCAGGTGGCGAAACGTGGTTCTTTGCAAACGAGTGAGGTGGGTGCAAAACTCTCTCTCTCTCTCTTTCTGGGGCCCCACCCTGTTCGTGACTGGGGCCCCCTACGAAAGAAAAAACGAGCAAGAAAATGGGGCCAAAGGTCCTGCTGGATGCCCGGAAAAAAAAAAAAGAACCAGGTCTCCGCGATAGCATCGTGGAAAATAAGAACGGTCTTCAACGCTTCTTGCGAGAATCGTTTGGCGGGGGAGGTGTAAATATCTTTTTGGAGGGGGAGGGCACCCCCGGAGGGTGAGCTGCATGGTGATTTTTTTATGACAAATTGCCGTGAAATGAGCCTCCATTGTGATGAATGGAGCAGAACAAGAGTTTGAGGTCGATGTGAGAAAGTAACAAGTTGGGTGTATAATAGATTGAAGATAAATTGACTGTGGCAATTGCTGTTTGGTTTACCTAACCTGCTGAAATGGAACATTAATTAACGCTTCCGTTTTCGTGTCTGTCCACGTAAATCTCCATCGTCGCAGGAAATTTAAAAGGAAATAAATGTTGATATCATAGTAATTTCACGCTGCCAAAGGGAAGAAAAGATATAATTCAGTAAAACCTAAAGTGATTTTGTATTGATTCTTTTTTCTTTTTTTACACTTTCTCTTAGTGAGCAAAGTTTCCTGTTTACGCGAATATTAAGAATACTTTGTATTCTGAATTCAAGTTGTTAAACTAATTAGTACTTACAATTTCTCTATATAAATGAAACAAGAATGAGTTATATGGTGAAATTAACATCTGGGAATTCCAAAAATATGAAAAGCTGCAAAACTCGCACAGTTCACTGTTGTTGAGAATGAATTTTTAAATATTAAAAAAAAATTAACTTCTCTATTATTTCTTTGATTTTTTAATGAAATTAGCTTTGCTTGAAAGACTCTTTTTTTTATGGTGAATGTATTTTTCTTTCTAGGTAAAAGATGGCGCAGCCTTACTCCAGGAGACAGGCAACCCTACGTTCAAGAAGCCGAACGCCTTCGCCAGCAACACCAAAAAGACTACCCGAACTACAAATATAGACCCCGGAGGCGATCCAAGCGTGGAAATGCTGGCCCAGCAGCTAAAAACTCAAAGTCCTCTTCTGCTCCGCCTGTTCCTGGACCATCTTCATCGCCTCATTCCTTGTATCCAAATGGCTACGCCACATCTTATGGCACACCACCTCCCATGGCGTATACGCCTCAGCAGACTGTCTGCAACAATCCTTCGGGCAGAATGGGTTACGGCCAACAGATGAACTGTGATTTCTACGGCGTTCAGACTCCCGATTGCTCACCCAACGGCAGTCCAGACGATTCGTCTGCTTCTGCGAAATTTCCAAAGAAAGAACTGCAGGTTGGACTTGATTATATGGCGGATAATAAAACTGGTCCACGCATGGACGGCAATATCAGGTGCCTTCCTACACCAGATATGTCACCGCCTCAGAGTGAACAAGATGCTTGCAACCGTCTTCAGATGCAGAGGAGAGATTCAGGCCAAACTAGGAACGGAAACAATACCCTCATTCAGCTCATGTCTCAGTTCGGGGGCACGTCGAATTATCTGAAAGATATTCGGCCACCTTTCCGAGGTCCAATGAGGTTGGCTGCTTCAACTTTGCAAGCCTTGTCAGCTGCTTCAGGGAATCCTATCTATACATCGCCAGATATGAGCTATCAGATGTCATCCGGTCTCGAACGACGAGATTACTATCAGTCCTCGTCTTCCATGTCTCCCGTAAACAGTCCATCTGCAGCCACATCTGAAAATGGCAGCCCTTTCCCGGTGTGCGTCACAAGTGTTTTGTACAGTGCTCTCCAGAACAGATCGCCTAGCTACAGGCATATCAACTATCCGCAGCCATCTACAGATTCCGTTGTGAGCAACGCGTATCAGAGTGAACAGCATGCAACCCAGATCAAAGTAGAAGTGGAGGATTGCAATTCTGATCCGGAGCAATACCCGTTCATGTCTTCCTACGGGACTTCGTCGTACTCCAATACCGCACCGGCAGTGAGCTTCCCATATCCTCCGAATAGCTTCTCGCAACAAGACGGGTTTCAGAAGAGCAGTTGCAACGACATGAGTGCTGGTTACTCTTTCAGTAAAGACGGCAATAACGTGAATAGCTTCGGCGCTGTAAACCCGACCGATTCCACGTTCGTTCCAGACATGTTCGAAGACATAGACGGAAAGGAACTAGATCGATACTTAACTGGTTCGTCTTCGTTCCAATCGCAGAACAACCTGTCATCTTCAGATCAAAATAACTTAATACCGTCACAACCGTCATCTGTCTCATTCCGTCCGTGTATACCTCAGGATAACTTGTTCAACGGTCAGTATCACGACTTCACCAAGACAAACTTCGTGCACCAAACAACAGATTCTACATCCATGCACAGCAAGATGACCGCAAATGGAGAACAGGGTGATACTATGAGCGTGACCTGCGCTGCGCTAAGATCGTTACTCAGCTAGCGAAAGTGTGGGGAAGAGGACATTCCATTGTGATGTTCATAGCAGTATTATAAAAAGTATTTTTTTTTTAACGTGAACAAAATAAACGTTCAGTACGGAATTCAGAAAAACTTGCTAAATCTGCTCAAGGATTTAAAAGTCGAACCAAAAAGACTATTGAACATTAAGAAAAACCTTGTTGGTACATTACTAATGAGGGTTACTTTAACCTGTGATCTCTACATGACCTCATGACTACGAAACTGTTATCGATAAAAATGTCTTCCAATCGAATTCAACGCATACCACTGTGGTTAATTATGACATAAAATGGCATTAAGGATATATAACGTTCTACTAAATGTATATTTTTTAAAAATCGGAACTTTCCTCGTGAAAACCAAAATGTTGGATTGTGACAAAAGTTTACCTGTGCTATTTAAAAATGCTAGCATATTTTAACATAATTTAGCATTTTATTGGATAGAAGCAATTTGTTGAAGTTTATTATTTTAAAAATATATAATGACTATTTTCATAAATTCTTTTACTTTTATAGGATAAAATAAATTTTCTAGGTAATTTAGAAAGCGAGCAAAAATGTGTTTATTGAATCGTAGGAGTTTTTAATTACTAATGGTCTAATAAGTAATGGAAGATTGGGTACAATAAAATAAAACTAAAGGACACTTTTAACCTACTCTTTTCCCCATCTAAGTTAATTTTTATGAGTTTGTAAATAGCATCTTCATAGTTAAAAAATTACAAAAGGTAAATGTCTGACAGTGTTCCATTGTACCAAGTATGCCGGTGTTCAGTGAAACACTTAACACTTCACAAATACCTAAATAATACGAGTCAAAATTCAAATTTCAGCATATATGTTTCATGTACATTTATAATAAACATTAGTGAGTCATAAATATGAAATTTAAATGGAAAAAACAAATTTAATTAAACTGTTGGAGTTTTAAGATAAAAAGATAGTACTTTTATTATAGACTATAGTTTTTACTTTTATATTAAATTTACTTAAATCAAATTCAAAAATTAGCATTTCTCTACTTTCCTTTCTGTACCACCTGAAGGAACAGGAGGTGGTTGTTTTGATACAATTTGAGTTTTTTCAAAAATGTACGTTTCCGAAGAACGAACAAATTTGAAGATTTTACGCAGTCATTTGATGTACAGAACTTCTCATTCTGTTTGATTTAAGTTTATTATTTCCCCTAGCAGGACATGGACATTTATTTAAGTTCCCCTTCCTTGATTAAAACATATTCATTTAGAGCCACACTGCTTGTGTCATACATATTATGCGAAGATAATTCATAATCTGTACTGTTTGGATTGTTAGTTGAAAGACAATCTGGGCTGTATTCTCCCCCAGTTATTTTTAAATCGTCGGTGCTTAACTCTGCTCCGCCCTGTGGTCACTTGAGGAGGAGCGTCAAGGGTTCTTGTGTCTGGCTAAACGGCATCCCGAAGTTGTCTGGGCAATCGATAACTAAGCCACTGGGTCTGTCAAGTTGGCAGCTAACAACCGATAATGTCCCCCAATAACCGGGGAGAGAATAGAGTTCCTGGATTGTCACCATCTTCAGAGTCTGGAGAAGTTTTTTTATGTGCTAAAGTATATTTATATGCTTTATGGAGATCTCAATCTAAATATTTAACAGCAACAGCCTTATTTTAAGTTAATCCCGGGGTACAATGAAACATGTTTCATTGTACATCATCTTTTTCATCATCATCATCACCCCGCATTTAGGCTAAAAAATAAATTTTTACTAATTCCTAATATATATATATATTTAATTCTGACTTTGGGAGAATGAAGACCATAACATAGTGATTACAATAGCTGAAAAATAAATAATTATACATAGGGAATCAAAGAGGTAAAACAAAGTTACTTTTAGTAATGAAACTTACTTTCAATGGCAAATCCGGTAATTTTCTTTTGCTCTTGTAAAAATGTTACTATCTCCAAATCACATCAGTAATTGGAACATACATTTGTATAATAGGTGTGTAAGTTACAACTTTCTATTGCAAATCCTACTAATTCTAGATAGTATATTTCATTGTACCCCGTCTTCCCCTACCTCTCACACTGAGATTTTTATAGCTTTATTGATCATTTGCTTTAACAGAGATCTCTACGGAGTCTTTGTATGAACAAAAAGTTTCTTCCAATCTAATTTGCAATTCATTAAAATTTAAAATAAGGAATATCAATTATGAAATTAAAATGTATTTCTAAATTAAAGCTTTTAGTAAGACTAGAGAATAACTTCCATTATTTTCTGAAATTTGTACAAAATCAGCACTTTTATTCCTGAAAATGTAATTTTAACAGTACTACACATTTTCCTGGTCAGGCTGGAATGTTTTTAACTTCAAACCTTTTTCTCGGAGAATAAAAAAATAATTAATAATGTGTTGCATATAACATCTGAGGTTTCATGTATAAAAGCGCGTTTAAATTTTTGAAATTTAGCGTCTAAGCATTTGATGAAATAAGAAAACAAATTTTTACATTTTAATAAATTATTAACTATTTAGGTTCATTTCTGAAAAGAACTTTCTTTCAAGAGATAAAAAAGACAAAAAAAAAATTCCCCTAAAGTGAGCTATATTTATCGTTTTTCATTTTTAAAAGATTTAATCCTGATGTGAAAATCTTGGATTAAATTGTTATATACAAATTACAGTGCATGCTTGCTCATAGTCGACTTAATCTAAACAACAATTTAATGGAAAAACATGAAAAGGGGAAAAAATGAGCTCTAGTAATGTTGTTATAGTTATTTAAATAAATAATAATGTGCCTTCTATTTCTTGTTGTTACATATTTTGTACAGAGAACATATGTCTCAAATTTAGTGTTCATAAAATGGACTTGTATGACATTTATATATATATACATATATATCTTTTACAACAGAAGATTATAAAATATTTTTTGAGTGCACTTTTGAGAAAGGTCCTGTGATTCTCTACTCCTTGAATAGGTGTATAAGAGAAGTTTTTTTTTTTTTTTTTTGTAAAAAATAAAAAAGTATTTGTTGAAAATTTTTTAAATAAAGATATTGTTCTAAAGTGCTGTTCTTTGTAATATCTTAAACAGTGTTTCCTTCGCGAAGCAAACAAACAATAAAATTTTTTTCTTTTTATTCGCACCAGTTTCTGAGTATTGGTCATACTTGTTAGCACCAGAATTTTTAATGGCACAATCTATTTCTCGACAAATAGAACTAGCCAGGACAAGTAAAATTTATAGAAGGATCAAGAGTTTTAATTTATTAAAAGTGTAAAATTTACCTAAATAGATTTTTCTTTTTCCAAGGGTGGGCGTTTTCCAATATAATTTTTTAAACCTAATCCTTTGACCCACTGACGTATATAAGGAGGGTGTTTAGGATGTCTGGAAACCCCACCCTCTTAGTCAATGCAAAAATGCTAATTTTGTCAGCATATACACCTTTTATATCCGTGCCTCAAGATAGTACACGGTAAAAAAAAAAAAAAAATGTATATTTCATATAAATTTTTAAATTTTTATATTAATTTAACAATTATATGAGTGTTAGAAAATAAAATTACAAAAAAGATTAAAAACTTGTAAAATGCAAGTAAAATTTTTTTGGAAAATAATTATAGTAAAATTTACTGTCAATCAAATTTTATAGTAAGAATGCCACCCCCCTCCCCCCATTTCAGTTGAACTACTCCCATGTGAAAGCTAGATACGCCAGTGCTTTGGTCGTTTCCTTTAACAGAAAAACAAATACGGTCGATTCTTGGATTATGATACACTTTCTTTTACAATGAAACCAGAAAGTCCAATACGGCTGGCCGGGCACGGATTATGATGCACTTTTCAACATAACGGAAAAATACAA
The DNA here is from genome assembly GCA_038373885.1 of Cheiracanthium punctorium. Taxonomy (NCBI): domain Eukaryota; kingdom Metazoa; phylum Arthropoda; class Arachnida; order Araneae; family Cheiracanthiidae; genus Cheiracanthium; species Cheiracanthium punctorium. Next base: position 562,027 of record JAWZYV010006031.1, on the reverse strand, counting down.
GGAGAGCACGCAAGTGTGTAGTTAGGCTGAAGGAATCTCGGGTTTCCCCTCGTCAAAGTCGAGGCAGTATAGGCATTCGCCAAAAGCCCAAAAGTTCCTAACGCTGAACCTAGCTCGGCTATATCTTCCTTATTAGGCGAGAAACTTCCAAACGCTATTTTTTATTACTAAGAAGTATAGCTAAATATGCCTGACTAAGATTGTAAAACAGTTTTAGCAGGCGATTTCAATATAGATTTCAATTCCAAAGAAGTGTTTATGAAAAAAAGACGGCAAGTACGGTATTATGATACACTTTCCGTGGATTATGATACATTAGTATTTATATAGAATATGCCCAACGAAGATGGTTAAACAGTTTTGGCAGGTGATTTTATTGATTTCAATTCTGAAAAGTGCTTCATGGAACAAGGAATAAAAATACGGATAACTCATGAATAATGATACACTTTCTAAATTCCATAAGGAAGAAAAATAGGCACGACGCACGGATTATGATACGCTTTTAATATAAAGTACTTTAGTGCGTATTTAAAATATGAAAGTGTTTAATATTTTTTTCATCTTCTTCCCAAAACAGAAATGATGGGTAAAACCCAGCTCACGGAGTAAATCACTCAAGTGGCGAGAAGGCTTCGCCTCATCGGAGTTCACTTCCCTGCATGATAGTGTGGATTTACTTTGTGGCTGTTTCTTGCATGTATGTACATGATTTATCAGATCGAAGATTAATATGAACCAATACTTTTGACAAGAATACGAAACGCGCATTGGAATGTTTAAAATGAGAGAAAAAACGAGAGGACTGCTCTTTCAGTGTCATAATTTTGATTTGGGGGGAAAAATGTATATCATTCAGTATTTGATTGAAAAGTTTGCTTAAAAATATTTTCGTGGGGGGGTGGAGGTCCCGGGGTTGCAGCTCGTTTACCTTCCCCTAAATCCTTCTCTGGGCTAGAAAAGAAAATGCGTTTTTCTCAACTATATTTGAGTATGGCATACTGCTATTGTTTAATGTAGTAAAGTCATATGCTATAATACTACTGCGCTGAAGATCATTAAAATTTCCTTCCCCCAAAGCCATAGGCCCTTGTAACAAAGTCATAGAAATTCTTGATAATATAGGCACATGGTCGCCCATAAAGAGGGCAATATAGGGCATTTGCCCTCCCCTAGAGTTTTAGCACATTGTCTCGAGATGTAAACACAATTGCACCACGGGGCAAAATCGATACTGAAATTGTATATGGACGACAACGTGTACACTGTACAGGCATGCAGCCGAGGCGTACAAAATTCTCATCATAACGATGAAAACTGCTAGTTCCCATCGCGTCTCCTACAAAGTTCATTCGATACATAGCTTTTGTTTATTACTTTTGCTTGCATTATTTTCTTTTCTTTCCCCCTTTGAAAATTTCCATCTCTTGCTTTACGAGATGGGAAAACTCCGTGTGTATCAGAATCCACCCGCGACGGAGTGCGAAATTTATGTCATCACACGTTCTCCCCGTACATATTACGTAAGTATCTGGCTTTCGTGCGTAAGAGAAAAGGTGACGAAAATGCATATTTATCCTACTGCGTGAATATAAATGCATATTTATATAACCGTAAAGAATCCTCGCCTTGCAAAATGTGTTTGATCAATGACCACTGTGTGTGCAACATCTGCCTCATATGCTGCATCGATTGTTATGCGTTCGGAAGATTTTTTTAACCCTTTGAGGCGCAACCCTTTCCCAATGCTGAAAAAAGGGCGGCCGTTGCCATCGTTCGACTTAACTACCAGCAAGATGGCGGACGATCGAAACGTTCATCGGGTGCCACAGATCTAGAGACCCGATTCAGCTGTTTTCGCATTCTTCCATTTTCTAGCAGATGCCAGTGCTGTTATAAATAATCGTGACCATTTTTTTTACGGGAAATGACATGCTAAAAAGTGAAGGATTCTCGTGGAGCTATGTCACCCGCAACTATTTTTATAGAAATCAAATCTATTCTTCGTGACTGGCAACAGTCAAAACGTCCGAGTTTGGTGATTCCAGAGCGGGAACACTGCGCGTTAAAGTGTTCAAAAAAAAAGTCAGTAAAATGATAGTACAATCGAGGGCTCGATATAAGCAGTTCAGCATTTCTCAGATCCAGGAGGGGGCGTCGCGTGCCCTCACCCCTCAGACGAACTAAGTTTACGTTCAAGAAGAATGACTTATTTTGTAAATTCAAATGAATTTAAAAGAAAAAGGAAATAAAAACACACACATTTGGTGCCCCCACCCCCAGAATTTTTGTCAGGATCCGCCACTGGAGATAAGCAAACACCGCGAGATTAGCCCCAAATATCCGTGACGACCGCTAGTTCTCTCGGCAAGTTTTAGTTGCGAGAATTTAGAAGTTTGCGTCTGGGAGTTTTTTTTCTTATCTAGCACAGATAAATTTTAAGGCTTCATGTGAAACTGCGAAGGCTTACAAGAAAAGTGAAGTATATTTTTTCTGTTCTACTCACTGCATGATTTATTCTTATTTTTTTAGGTGAAAAATCTTCAACTGCAACTGAGTGCTATTACAAAAATTAAGGATTTCGCCGTGAGCTGTATAACTATGTTGCTAGCTTAACCCTTTTAGACCAGGCGTGCCAATTCTGGACGCGAATTTTGAATGCTGCAAAGTAAATACTAATAATTTTAAGTTGAACGCGGTTGTGTACATCTTACGAGAATTTAATCATTAGGATTTTGTATGTTTTAATTTTATTACAAGCCGCATGGTCGAATGGATAAGACACTGAACATGGTAGATAGCTGAAGTGTGAAGGTCCTGTGTTCGATCTAACGATCTGGAGTTTTGGTCGGTTTTCTCCAGATGTAACGTGAATACGCGTTAGAAAACATTAAAATGTCAAATGAACCTTAATGAAATCTTCTGTCTAACTTTTGTAATTTTTGCAGTTAAAATAAAAACTGAAATTTTATAACAGATAACAATGTTTCCGATACTAACAATCGTATAGTAAATTTTTTCTCCGGTATTCTATAAGTACTGTACATAGAATACAGTATACTAAAATACTGTACACAGAATACAGTAATTTAAAATACTATTCATATAATACAATCAGTGGCGCACACAAGGGAGGGGTCCATGGGGTCTCCCCTCCCCCCCAATAAAAAAGAGTTATCAACTATATTTCGTTAAATCATCACGTCATTTTTGACAATATAAAATACTTTAAGATGTTCTAAGGGACCTTAAGATGTTAAGACTATCAAATTCTTATTTTTAGTAGTTAAGTTAAATAAATAAAAACATAATTCAAAAATATATACTGAAGGGTGGAAGAGTCTATAAACGGTGGTCACGATAAGAAAATCTTTGTTCCGCACTTTTTCAAGTGGTTGGCAAAACCGATTTTTGAGGTTCTTCCAAGGATTTCTTACAAATCTTATGCTTTAATTTTTACTGTTGCGCCGTCCACTCTTAAATTTGTCTGCCCACGTGCATTGCACCATCTCGATTTCCCGCTGAGATCGATTGTGGTGATTTGAGTCACAACATTCGGACTGGACCCTCTCCAAGAGAAAATCCTGTGTGCGCCACTGAATACAATATATTTCCAAATACACTGCTGGCCACCCAAATTGCAACACCAAGAAAAACAAGAGATATCACAACAAAATTTATTGTGTAGATAACATGTTGACCAAGTAACAAATGATTAAATTTACAGCATTCTATGAAGCGTGGTTCCTGCCAAAATCAGTACCCAGAGTAGCCGCCGTTGTTGGAGATCACAGCTGCCACACGCCTCGGCATTGATTCAAAGAGACTTTGAATGTGTTCTTGGGGTACAGCAGACCAAGCAGCTTCCACACGTTGCCAAAGTTGATCTGGTGTGACAGCTGGGGATGAACTCTGGGTCAGTCGTTGAGCAACCATGGACCACATGTTTTCTATCGGCGAAAGATCCGGAGAGCGCGCCGGCCAGGGAAGCAATTCAATCTGGTGATTGACGAAGAACCCTTGGACAATGCGTGCCACGTGTGGCCGTGCATTATCCTGCTGAAATATGGCTGTTGGCAAGCCCTGAAGGTAAGAAAGGACAACTGGCTCCAACACCTCGGAGATGTAGCGCTGGCTGGTTAAAGTACCGGCAATGCGTACTAGAGGAGTGCGAGAGAGATATCCGATACCGCCCCATACCATAATACCCGGTGCAGGACCAGTGTGACGGTGCATAATGCAGCTGTTCAGCATCCTCTCTCCACGGTGTCTCCAGACTCGAATCCGACCGTCGTGGTGTTGCATACAGAAGCGTGACTCGTCAGTAAAGAGAATTTCATTCCATTCTGTCGTCCACATCCTTCTTTCATCGCACCATTGGCGGCGGAGACGTCTGTGGTTCCGCGTCAGAGGTAGACAAAGCAACGGACGTCTTGCGGACAGACCATTCTGCTGTAAACGACGTCGAATGGTACGCGCAGACACTGGATGATGCGTTACAGACTGAATCTGCTGTGATATGGTTCGTGATGTGACTGAGCGGTCCGTCACTGCCATGCGTACAATCTGCCTGTCATCACGTGACGTGGTGCACTGAGGTCGATGCGGTCGATCACGTCTGTCCGTCGTACCCTCCTGCACCCAACGATCACATATCCGCATCACAGTTGTTTGGTTTCGTCCAATACGACGACCGATTTCACTGAAAGATAACCCACAATCTCTGTATGCCACTATCCTTCCTCTGTCAAACTCGGATACTTGATCAAAAGATGATCGTTGTTTCCTACGAGGCATAATTTATCGTTTTTTTGAAAAAAAAGCAAGAAAAACACAATTGCTGTACTTGAAACCGTCGAAATCTCCAAGCCTTAAATAGCGCTTTGAGGTGGCGCCACAGGCGCGCTTGATGTGCGTCTGCGCTGAAATTCTAATCATTTGCATATCTCACCTCAGCTAATGCATGTTGTAAATTTCATATTATTTGCATGCTTCCTTCAGGGTGTTGCATTTACGATGGCCAGCAGTGTATAATCAGAGTGTGCGTTTTTGTTTTTTAATAATTAGCCAAAATTCAAAATACCAAAATTTTGACAAAAACCATGGCCTTTCGCAACGATAGAGATTTATTTGTATACTACAGGGTTGTCCAAATTAAATTTCCCCAACTCAGAGGCATGTGCAGGATGTTGTAAGTGTCATAATGTGATGAAATTTTGAAAACAGACACTTCAGATCGCGCTTTCGTGATTTATTTTAAACAAATTATTAGTACAAGAAGTTGCCGATAGGTGGCGCTGCAGATCCACAAGACGTTCTACAGATGTTCTATATGTGTGGCGTGGTCGAATAGGCATATCAACAGTACGAGAAACAGTTGGCACACTGACAACACCATGTGGCGATTGGCTAGTGGCGTCCGCGACCGCCAAAGCAACGTCTTGTACGCGTGCAGAATCCAAACATGTCCTCTACCTGGTAAAATTCCCAGCTGTCCGGTTCTTTCGAACTTCATCATGTCTCGTAAAGCGGGTGGTGTCATTGGTCCTCTGCGTAAGTTCTTGATCCGACTGGATGCTCTTATCGCAGCACAAGAGTTCTCATCATTCTGATAGAAAAGTTTCAGTAACAGAGCTTTGTCTTTCAAAGTCGTCATTGTGCATCAGCGAGCTGGAAACAACTGCCTGTGCAGCGCAAGTCTTCCACTTTTGTAGGGCTCGTCTTTTGGATACGTTGCGCAGAAGCCTTATTCCTGCAAATCACGTTGTTGCAATATGCAAATTACTAGTGTTACAGCGCCACCTATCGGCAACTTCTTGTACTATTTTTTAAAAATAAATCACGAGCGCGTGATCTGAAGTGTCTGTTTTCAAAATTTCATCTCATTATGACCCATACAACATCCTGCACAGGCCTCTGAGTTGGGGAAGTTTAATTTGAACAACCCTGTACTTAGTAATAATGCATGGTCAAAATAATAAATAATAAAAAGAACGAGAAAGCCAAGGTTATCTACCTAGTAGTATTTTGATCATAGTACAATGGAAAAATTAACAAAGCAGAAGTAAGAAACACAAAAAGAAAATACTAATTTAGTCACAAATAGAGCAAGAAAAACTGATGAAGGGACACACCCCTTAATCCAGGAAGTTAATAACGAGATGGAGAAAGGTTTAGAAATTTTGGTGTCGAAGGTGAGTGTTTGCTAGTACCTCTTGAGCTATATTTTTCAGCAGTTTCCTTTTTGTTTTTCCTCTCTCGATTTCAACATAAATTACGGTCGGGTACATTAATTAAATACATTCAGCAGTACTTAGATTTACCTCAGAGAGGTCTTACCTTAGTATTCCTTACCTAAGCACTCGTTTTAAGAGCGTCAGTGGCATATTAGAAATTTTCTAGAAATATGTGCTGAAATTGAAAATAATTCAGAAAAACGAGTTAAATAAACGGCCAAATTTGTTGTGTATTCATGCTATCGTTTGTTGTGTATTCATGTCAGCATCATTTCACAAAAAATGTCGACAGAAAACAATATTGAATAACACATTCCACTTCAGGCCAACAAAGCAGCTCTTCGTTACATCGATGCTCTTCAAATTATATTCTCTCTAAATGCATTCATGCCAAGGAATTTTCGCGAGTCACAGTTGTCACAAAAATTGTGGTGGGCCGATCTTAATAACCTCCCACTATACAATTCGAACTTTCATATTTCGCACTTCAAAAAGAAAGTTGAAGGGTTTGCTGCAGGTACGAGGTAGCTCCATCCTACGCAGTGGCGGCTCCTATATAGGGACTGTGGAACTTCAGCACTAGAGCTGAAGCAAACCGCATGTATTCGGTACTAAGATACGGATAATCACTCAGACTCGAAGTAACGAATTGTTACTTTTCGGTTGATATCGTTACTACTCGATCCGAAGATGTTTCGGATCGAGCAGCTTCGAACTTCGAATACAGACTGCCAGGCGAGGCGTTATTTGTTACTGGGGTTACTGGATATCGGATCGCGGTTTCAATGGGGAAAATGACTTTCGAGTTTGCATTTCGGATCGACCAGGTTCGAACTTCGAACGGGAGAAAATGAATTTCGGTATTTGAGTAATAGTATGTTCCTTTCCGTTACTAGATACCGGAAGTATTATGGATTCTCGCTGTTGGGAGGGAAAAATCAGTTTCGGTATTTGAGTAGTAGTATGTTCTGGTTGCAATTCGTTTGTGCCGAGCCGAATGGAATCGTTTTGATGAGGTTTGGAAGAATCCGTATGTTTCGTTACAGTTATGGAGATGGATATACTATCTGCTGCTCTATTGATATGGGTCGTACAATGGGGGGATAGGATCCGGTGTATAGTATGTTCTTATGCGCAGTTGAACTTGTTTTTGCGGGGGGGGGGGAGTTCTTATAATTGTAGAGGAGCAATACATATAAGAGAAGCATGTTAGTAAGGGGTGCTAATTTCGGGCTTTCTAACATTTTAGTACTAAATAGTGGTGCAATCAGAATTCTTTCTTTCAGGGTGGTTTCGAAGCAGGATTGCGAACTTAACTTTTTCTTTTTTTTAGCTAGAATCGAAATATGAGTAATAAATAACAAATTATTTAAATACACCTTTTAAAAAAATATATTTTTATAAAGTAAACGAATTCACACATTTTTATTATTTGAAATATTATTTGGAACTAAAAAAAATATTTAGCATGGAAACCTAAACACATTTTTTAAGTAATTTTTTAAAAAATATATAAAAAATTGGGAGCTACCCGGGATTTCTATGCCCACTCCTGCGTAAGCCACTGGTATTAAAATAATTCAATAAAGTTCAGTATGTTTCTAAAATGTCGGCGTTTAGGGGGCCATCTGCCCTATTTTATGGTACATTTTATTCCATGAACTCATGGAATACGCATAGTCCGGTGCAACCATTCTTTCTGTATGAAAGGAGTGATAATTTTTGTTTAAAGAATGCTCTCATATATGCACCCACAGAAGGGGCTAACCCCTTTCATCCCAAAAGTGCAGAAATAGAACTGGAAATATCTTAAAAATAGATCATTCTCACTGAATTAAACAATTTTAATTTAAAATATGGTAATTTTTAATTTACTTCGAAAAATCGTCCAGCAAAAGAAGTTTTTGATATGAATTAAGAACACACAAATAATAAAGATATTATGCTTATAGAGACGCAAAGTAGTTGATATCATACTGAGATCCCCTGCCCTGTGAATTTAATATATGTGGCCCAATCCCTGGATCTCAGTATTCGAGAACCCGCTCCCAAAAAAAACACGAGTCACAAGCTTTCCTTTACACTTTTTATGATAAGAATGAACAGGTTAAACCAGCGTTCAGAATTTTAAAAAGGGGGGTTGAGAAAAAAAAAAGAATGGCATATGTCTTTGGAAGATTTCTATGTGCACTCCGTAATTCGGATAATTTAGCATTGTATAAAACCATAAATGTGTATAAAAACAATCTGTAAATCAGAGAAAATAAGCTCTAAATACAACTTTGTGCAACTTCGCTAAAAAAAATTCTTTTTGGTTAGGTTTTGTTATGGGTTTATGTATGGGCGGAATATACATATAACAACACTGTCCCGGATGTGTTGTTATGGGGCACATATAACACCCTATTACCGATTCTATTAGTAGTAACGAAAGTAACGAGTAACGAATACTTAGTAACGAATAGAGAACATCTGAGTAACAAATACATACGGATACTCATTTTGTCGTTACTTTTACAGCACTATTCAGCACCCTCATTTCAACTATAAATACAATTTTTTTTCTTCTTTTATCCTTTATTAATACTTGAACTTTACACAATCATTTAGCGTGAAGTAAGTAGTCATCGCGTAGCAATAAAATAAGTCGTGTCCCCAGAATATAAAAAATCCTGAAAATATAGTCAAAATGCGCTGCCGCCGATGCAGTTCCTTGCGCTATTGCTTTTAATTATACTCATCGCGAAGCCCTCGACTATACGTTCCCACGTAAGGGGCGAGAAAATGAAGAGCAGCAATGTGGGATTTGCGGTGCTCAGTTTCGGCCCAGCAGATAACAAGAAATTCAGGGACTGGTTTAACCCTTTGAGGCGCAACCCTTTCCCAATGCTGAAAAAAGGGCAGCCGTTGCTTAACTACCAGCAAGATGGCGGACGATTGAAACGTTCATCGCGTGTCACAGATCTAGAGACACTTTTTTGACGACAGCCGTGCACAGCCAGCTGTCGTCAGAGTTTGGTGTTCCCAGAGCGGGAACACTGCGCGTTAAAGGGTTAAGGGGGTAGCCTAGTAGGCAGACCAGTGTTGCCCTTATGAGTGCTCTCCTGATTTTGAACCAATTCCAAATGAGAGACATAGCACCTGGATTGGCAACCCCCCCCCTCCCCTAGAGATATCATTTGAACATGGAAGACATTGGAGCCACAACAGATTTTACGTGCACCAGCTCTCTCTCAGCGTACACAGTCCACAGCAGACTCGGTCGAGAGAGGAGTTTGCCCTCCCAAACACTGGCCAGGCCGGTGCTGCTTCCCTTTTGTAACCCATTGTCCCATCGTGTTCTAATGGGAACCGAGTTTAATCGACCAATCTGCTGAGGTGGTGTGTGTTAAGTGGGTGGGTGTAAATACGTGTGAGGGGGAGGGCGAAGTTATTTTTTATCTGCCCCGACACTGCTTTACCTTGAAACGCCTCTGACTCTAAAGTATGTATTCGAGATTTACTTTTGCTCTCCTTACTCAAAAATAACTAAGCATTCTTCAAACAGGTATTAAGCCAGATAGATGAATGTCTTACGATGAAAATGTCCCACTTTGCTGCTGACTCCCTCCCCCACCCCCTCGATACCATTAATTCGTGTACGCAACATTTTTATACGCGATAGTACCACTGCGAACATCCATCAGGAAACAGCGGAGCGAGGTTATCAATGAAGTGTGTTCTCAATGGAGGTGTTTACAAAACGTATTTTGAGGTTACATGCCTGGCTGAACAGCTTGATTGCTGCTGCTGGAGTGACCAGCAGAAGAAAGAATAAAAAAGTAAGAGAGACTGGACTCAATTATGAACGGTAAACGATTTTTTTTCTTTTATTTTTTTCAAAAAAATTTAATTTGAGGACCGTTTTGAATATATCAGGAAGTACGAATGGAATCTTAGGGTTAAAAAGAAAGATCAGCAATTGCTTTTATATATATATATATGTATTATTGTGAGTATCGGAAATGTAAAAATTTTAGCGTAAGCAATGGTTTACTCGGGGAAAACGTGGCTCGAGGCTTCATTTAGAGTGAGGGCGTTTGAGTGACTTGTTTTCTTCGTCGTTGATGGTTCTATTAAGACTTTTTCGACATTATATCTTTATGGGCGCATTAACCCTTTAACGCGCAGTGTTCCCGCTCTGAGAACACCAAACTCTGACGTTGTGACTGTTGCCAGTCACGAAGAATAGATTGGATTTCTATAAAAATAGTTGCGGGTGACATAGCTGCACGAGAATCCTTTACTTTTTAGCACGTCATTTCCCGTAAAAAAAAAAAATGGTCACGATTATTTTTAACAGCACTGACATCTGGCGAAAAATGGAAGAATGCGAGAACAGCTGGATAGATTGCCCAATGCTGAAAAAAGGGCAGCCGTTGTCATCGCTCGACTTAACTACCAGCCAGATGGCGGACGATCGAAAAGTACATCGCGTGCCACAGATCTAGAGACCCTCTTTTTCACGCAGCTGGCTGTGCCCAGCCAGCTGCGTGAAAAAGAGGGTCTCTAGATCTGTGGCACGCGATGTACGTTTCGATCGTACGCCATCTTGCTGGTAATTAAGTCGAGCGATGACAACGGCTGCCCTTTTTTCAGCATTGGGAAAGGGTTGCGCCTCAAAGGGTTAAAGTAGAACTGAGCAAAGTGAAATTTTGTTTCCTTAAACAGTGGATGCTATTTAGCAGTTTAATCGTCCATTTACGCGAGTGTCTTGGAATGAATACAGGCTTTTCGTTTTCTTTCAGATATATTAAGCTTTTTAGATCAGTAGTTTGCGCTAATGGGTACATGGAAGGTCGATTCTCCGTAGCATTATTGCAACTAATTTTCGCATTTTGTATTCACGTCAGTTACTCCAAAACTTGTGTTACTATCAGATGAAAGTCATCTGCAACCTCTCTCGAAGGTTTTGCCCGCGTAAAAGTCTTCCTCCTTTCCAATTAATAGCGCCATTCAATTTTTAGTTAAAAATTGAATATCCTAATTATTTTACAATTGAAGGGTTTGCTGCAAAAAGGAGCTAGTTCCACCCAGTGTCGGCCCGACCACTCAGGCAAACTAGGCAACGGCCTAGGGAGCCGGCACTAGCCACGCAGGAAACTTTCTTTTAGTCCTATCTGCAGGGGAAATAAATTCGGTTCATCCTTCAGTCCATTTCTCTCTCCGGGCCTCACCATGGCGCAATGGTTATGCCACTGAAAATGGTAGATGGCCGATGTGTGAAGGTCCCGGGTTCGGGTCCCATCGCGCGGCTGTCAATCTAACGGTCTGGAGTTTTGGTAGGTTTTCTCCAGATGTAACGTGAATACGCGTTAGAACCCCTTAGAAAGTCCTCCTACCAAGGCACCTCCCCTTGGCAGATCGCCCTAGTGTAGCGTTGCCATAATCACACACAACCAACCAACCAACCATTTCTCTCTCCGAGTAGTGAAAGGGCCACGTCCAGCCCAAGATGTAGAAAGCTGCACACAAACTAACGAGACAGGCAGCTTCATCTCTCGAGTAACACAAGAACTGACGATTCGGAGCTGCATCCTTTTGCCACCAAACGAAAGAGATCTTTTTTTACTGCGAGATACTACAGATAATTGAAAACTCCGTATTATCAGTGGCGGCTCGTTGTTTCAGTTAAAGAAACAACGAGCCGCCACTGATTCAAGAAATTACATTTTTTACAAAAATTACTATACTTTTAAGTTTTCATTTACATACCGCAAACAGTACTGCAAACAAGAGATAACGTCGTCTGGGAAAACCTTAATTTGGCTCGCCCTTATTTGGTACTATAATTGATGTTATTGCTCCCTCTTATCACGGCACCCGGGGCACGCGACCGTTTGACCAATTCCCCTTTAGTTGAGGTCCTGCTTCGAATACCCAGGAAATGAAAAACAGACAGTCAATATCATAAGTCATATACAAATTCTTCTAAGTTTTGGAAAAAAAAATAACTAATAAACACAGCTACTACCGTGTTTACTCGCGTAATAGTCACCCTAGCATAATAGTCGTACCCCCACCCCCCTCCGCTTTGAAGCAGAAAATCAACTAATATTATAAATGTAAATGTTTGTATGTATGTTACTATTACACGCTGAAGCAGTTTGAGGGATCTGGATGAAATTTGGAATAAAGACAGTCAAAGTCCTGGATTAACATATAGGCTACTTTTTATCGCGAAAAAAAAAATTGTACCCATAATATTAAAAAAAAACTATTTTTTATAAAAAGAATACAATTCAGTTTTTATTTTACAGGGCAGTCGACAGATGGCGCAAACTTATAGAATACACAGTTTTTAATAAATAAATTCTTTTTATCGTCTGCTATGCCTAGATAAAGAATACACCTGAATAAGTTTTTCCTTCTGACGTAAATTTATAAACGGCCTTCGAGCCAAGCATCCGAAATGCATATTACACAAACAAACAAATTAAAATAAGTTTTGAAACTTTCTTTCAGTTCGAATTGTGCATTTTTCCGCGAATCTTTATCACATTCTATTTCTATTGCATTACACCCAGAAAAAGGATGTTAGATATATCAATTTTAATTTTGTTTAATTACACTCATGCATAATGATACACTTTCCAACTTAATGGAACATGGAAAGAAAATAGGGAAGAGGCATGGATTATGGTACGCTTTTAATATATAGTACTTTAATGCGTATTTAAAATCTGAAAGTGTTTCAGATTTTCTTACTTTTTTTTTTCCTTTCCGTTTTTTGATAACGACCAATATATGCAGAAGCTCTTCAGAATTAATATAGGACGAAAATAATTTGTATCTTTTTGTAGGTTTTTATCATTAAACCATCTTACTTTTGTAACCAGGGGCGGCCCGACACGGTAAGCAAAGTAAGCATCGCATCGGGGCGCCGGCTTAGAAGGACCGTCATTTCGAACTCAAAAACTAAGTAGCGCATAAAAGGGGGCGTCTTTTTTTCGTTAGCAGAGGGTGGAACTTACCCTAGTGACGCCCTTGTTTGTAACCATCTTATTTTTAAATTCCATGCAGAATCTGAGAGATTTCAGTGCCAAGGAAGCCGGTGAGAAACAGGATTCTCTCCAAACAAGATTTATTAAGATGGGGAACCAACTGGTCGCCGGTGGCGGCTAGTAATACTATAAAAGGAAAAATATCTCTTTTTTGTTCAATTGAAGTAAAGATTATTTAATATGGCAGATAAAGTGGAAAAATTTGATGTTAGTTATTTTATTATCAGGTGGTAACGAAAGTTTTCCGCCAGATTTACTTCAGTCAGCTCATGCGGTACCGAACGATTGATCTTATATGTCAAGTTTATACGATGCTTGCGCGGCTAATGCACATGGTACTAAAGCCTAACTCTTTTAGCTAGCTCTCAAGTGGATGAATATTTTATCTTCTTCCACAAATTCTCGTAGGGGGGCCTCATCAGCATCAGTAGACCGGCCAGAGCGCTCTGCTTCTTAAATGTCCTACTCCTCGTTTTTGAACTTTCTGTACCAAATCTTCACAATTTCGTATGATACAACAGTAGTACTTTAAGCTGTACACATGATTCGGTGTCATTTTGTTGCTGACTTTTTGCAACAGAACTGAGAGTAAATGATGGTTCAATCTGGTAGCGTGATAGGTCCATTTCAAACACCTTAATCATAAAGATATTGTTTTACAGATTTCACAACACAGTGCTATAAAACAAATCTTTTTCTTTCAAATAACAAAAATCGTCTGACAAAATATTGGCAAAGACAGACGCGAACTGTTTGTGCAGACAATACTTCCAGTGGCGGAAAACTTTCGTTACAACCTAATATAATACCAGTAATGTTTTAGCGTTATATTTCTCTTTTTTGTTCAATTGAAGTAAAGATTATTTAATATGGCAGATAAAATGGAAAAATTTGATGTTAGTTATTTTATTATAATACCAGTAATGTTTTAGCGTTAGAGTTCAATATTAGGTAGTAGACTTTCCCCGCATAATAGTCGCACCTAGACTTTCTTCATGAAAAATTGCCATAAAAAGTGCTACTCTTGCGCGAGTAAACCCGGTATTTTAAGAAAGTTAAAGCAAACAGACAATTTCGATCAAGTTATTTTTCCACCAAAATTTTAAACTTTTGTAATAATAACTTCAAAAATGCTGATCTAGGTAGATAAAACATGTATTATTTGTCACATAACATTTTATAAAAACTAATTAAAACCGAAAAAGTAACGTTAATTATCAATTATTATTTTACAACGCTTAAAGCTCCTATTTTATATAACTGTATAAATTCTCTCGTATAAACTTTAAATAGTATAATAATTTTTCAAACACGAAATATATATAAAATGTAGGACATACGTTAAATTTTAGCACTAAATACTGAACGCGATAAAATTAGAAATATTTCTGTTTCTCATGGCCTGATTACTGGAGCGACTAGGTTGAGCGTCACACCAAACGGGTGACATAGCTCCACGAGAATCCTTTACTTTTTAGCACGTCATTTCCCGTAAAAAAATTGTCACAGCACTGGCTGTGATCGCGAAAAATTTCGGGAAAAAGATTTCCACGAAAAAACCGATTTTAACTGCCTCTAAATATACTTTTAAGAATTTTCGCGATGCATCTCGTTGTACGCTAGCATGCACGTTCATATAAATGCATGTACAACCCATTTTGACCGACCGCGAGTCTATTTTGACCAGTTTTTCCATGCCGCCTGTACATGCGTATGTAACTCGCATATCTCAGAAACTATACGTCATAGAATCTTGAAACTTTATGTTTAGGATTGTTGTAACATCTAGTTGTGCACTTCGCCTTTCGGTTCCAATCGACTGGATAGTTTATCTACAGGGCCGGCCAAAAGATTTTAAATACATTAAGCTCAATGGGCGAAAATTCATTAAAGCGTATTTCAGAGGTATTAGGGTGTTTCAAACGACTCAGAAGTGATATATGTTGTTAAGGGTTACAAAATGAATCTCTCCATCAAAAATAGTGCATGTATCATGATTTTGCTACAGGAACACTCAAAAGAATTTCAACACATTACGGTCAATGGCAGTTTTAGAGACATTCCTCCATTTCAAGCACAATACCTTTCTGCCATATACTTAGGTAATGGTCCGACCACGGTCACGTGCCTTCCCCAAAAATTACACCAAAAGTTGCCCAGTTTGTTGACTTTTGGTGTACATGTGTATGTATTTCACTTTTCGATCTCAAAAACTATTAGTCGTAGAATGTTGAAATTTCATATATAAGATTGTTGTAACATCTTGTTGTGCATTTAGGTTTCTTGCTCCAATCTGCTGGAGAGTTTATTTACAGAACCATCAAAAGAATCTCAATACAGTAATACCTATGGGCATCTTCAATATATTAAGTGTAGTCAGTCGTTGTTTGGTCCATGTCAGAAATCTAGCCATTTGTCTTCGACCGTGGCGAGTTTTGCCGAAATATCGCCAAATTTGGTGCCAAAAAGAATTTCGTATTTTGCTTAACTCTAAAACTTTTAATGTAGAATGTTGAAATTTTTTATTTAGAACTATTGCAACATCTAACTGTGCATCGTTTGATTGCAATCAACTGGATAATTTATTTACAGGGTCACCCAAATGACTTTGAATACATTGAGGTGTATGGATACATTAATGTAGTGAAAGTCTGTGGTCAATTACTACTTTGGCTATCCCCAAAATCTCGCAAACTATCTCAAATTTGTCGGCGTTTTGCGAGATATCGCCAAATTAAGTGTGAAAACCAAATCTTTCAAATTGAACCCAGCTTGGCGATATCGGAAATATTTGGCTAGAAATCACTAAACCTTACTGTTACTGCAGTATTTTATCTCTTTCAAACAAAATTGTTTTAGATGAAGTGCGCCGAAATTTTTTTTTGATTTAATAGACGTGCAAGGAAGTCATGTGTTGTCGAGATCAGATTTTTTAAATTTGTATACACAAAAGCATTTACAGTTAGTAAAATGTGCCCCTTCCCACACACCCATAAGGTGACGGACAAAACTTCATCCTGTCATCATAAAATGTTTTGGAGATATCTTATAATTAAGGGGGTCAGGGGGCTATACATGAATTTGAATGTCTATAGAGAGCAAAAAAGCACTTTCTTTCGTAATTTTTGTAAGACCCCCGTAAAGTGATCGTCGGACGCGATATTTATCTTTTCGAGAGCAATTGAAAAGTTTTTTACTCTAAACTGAGAGACGGAAGGTGTCTGGTTCAAAACCAGGTCGCGTCCGCCAACCTAACCGTTCGGCGTTTTCCGTGTTTTCCTCCGAAACTTAGCGTAAATACGGGTTAGGACCCGTAAGAAAGACCTTCACGGAAGGTATCCACCCCCTCTGTCTAGATCTCATGCTCATATAATTGAGCGTAATCCAACAACAACAAAAAAAAGTGGCTCAAGTCAACATATATTTATCTTCATATCTCTGAGACGTTTTACAATATAATTCTTAAATTTTGTGCATCCCCTCATTAATGTTTGTGGGCACATTTTTGTAATTGGGAATTTTTTTCTTCTGGGGTCGTTTACAAATTTTAAAAGGTGTCACTAGGAACTTTAAAAAGGAAAGGAAACTTAACAAAAGAATTTTTTGAAACTTAACAAAAAGAATTTCTTCTTAATGCAGTCCATTTTTCCTACCTTATTTTGAACTTTTTTTAAAATTTACATTGTCCGCTTATTTCTAATAGATTAAAGCGTCTTTAAAACAAGCCTTTTTGGGACACCCTGTATATCGTACAATTTTAAAGTTTGAAGAGTAAACCTTTCGAAAAGGGGGACCCCCATCATGGTTAAGATTTTTGTAAGACCATTCCTTCTAATAAGACTTCCTTTCTAAAAAGCTATGCGTAAGCCAGCTCCAGCCCGCCGAGAGGGGAGAACAGGAGAGGCAATTGCCCCCAGGCCTGGGCTTTAGGGGGGGGGGGAATTGGATGGAAATTTTATCATGCATAAGGTTTTGTATAAGTGGCCTACGGTAAATTTAAAGTGTACTAATTCTAGTCTGTTTCAAAAATAATTGAGAGAAGATTGAAGTTTATTATTATTATTGAATTTCATTTGCTTTGCTTATCAGGCAGAGTCGAGCATCTCTAACTAAAATATTAGTTGAACTAAACCAGAGGCGTAGCCAAGGGGGGGGGGTTTAGGGGGGTCATAACCCCCCATGGGGAATTTTTTGCCATACAAAATGTATATTCTTCACTACATTATCACACAAACGTATAGATATATATGAGTTGCAGTAGTCGTAACCCCCCCCATGAAAAATTTCTGGCTACGCCCCTGAACTAAACATTCAAATAAAAACCAATAGTTGTTGATTGAACGCAACTAAATGTTCAACTAAAGTAGTTGCTAGTTGAAGACCCAACTAGCTCAGCTCAACTAAATTAGTTTTAGTTTTCTCTTCAACTAAAACTGATTTAATTGAGCGGAGGTTGTTGAACCTTACAACTAAAACGAATAGTTGTTATTTGAAAGTTCAACTATTACTCGGCTGAACTAAATTAATTTTAGTCTTCTGTTCAAGTAGATCGAACGTAGGGGAGCAGAGTTAGTGTAACGTTTAAGTAACAACTATTAGTATAATTGTCTTTACCTGACAACTAACTTAGTTCTAGTTTTAGTTGTTAGTTGAATGGGAGTTTTTGTCCAACTCTGTTAATGAATTTCTGCCCATAGAGCATAATGTAAAGAAAATCTTTTGGGTGGCTCTGTAACTAAACTCTCCAGTAGATAGGAACCAAAAACGGAGGTATACAACTAGACGTTACAACAATCCTAAATATAAAATTTCGACATTCTACGGTTAATAGTTTTTGGGATACGCAACTTACATACATACGTACGTACAAACGTCAGGGAAAAACTGGTCAAAATGTTCTTGCTGTCTGTCAAAAGGGATTGATTTTACATGCATTTATATGACCATACATACGTGCGTACGATAAGATGTCTCGCAAAAACTTGTAAATTTAGAGGTAGTCAAAATCTGTACGGAAATTCTTAGCGATCACATTACTTATACGAAGTAAAAGGGAGTAAAAAGAAAACCAACATCGAATTTTGAAAAAGGGTTGCCATTAAAACAGTTCTCTGTATATTCTTATACATAATCCTTGGAAGAAGGGCGTATTGAGCGCGTGAAATATTTCAATCCGCCGTGATGGCAAAACGACCAAATTATTTCACCGTTACTACAGAAATATGATTCCCATTGAAAAACAGTACGATTTGGTAATATCTAGATAAATATCGCCAAAAAAATCCGTTTTTGACGCCAAATTTGGCCAACCATGGCGACTTTCGACATACCGTCCGCTGTTTACGAACTCCGAAAGCTTGTCCCAAACTTACACCACGGCTCCAAAGACAGAGAGCAAGTAAAGAAACGCTTGTAATAAAGCATTCAGAACAACGTGCATACACTACTTTCTCTCTGCATGCATGTCTTCAAAGGTTGAAAGAGAACATGCCTCGTATACGCACAAGATCCCATTAGCAGTTGTCATTGACCCAAGTTCAGTGGAGGAAAAATATAAAAAAGCAGTAGTCCTCCTCGCGTTAAAGGGTGTATCTCGGTAGCCGAAAAAGATTATTTAGAAGACTCTCAAGAAATGAGAACCCGCGATACTTGTAATAATGATAATGCTTCGGGTTTCAAACACACTCTCGCACATACACACGCACGCACCCCGGTTTCTCGAAGAAATTCGTGATGCGGCCATTAGGGGCAGAACCACCTGGGGAGTGAATCCGGCCGGCCGGCAGAAGGGGGAAAAAAATAAAAGATTTTTTTTTTTTTTTTTTTTTTTTTTTTTTGGCCCAAGTGGTTCCCAAAGGGGTTATTTGTACACCAAAGCATCAGATCACGAACGCAGCCTGAAGACCGATGACGTCGAGGATCTCTTCTGGAATGACTCATACCGGGCACTTTCAAAATGGTTGAAGCTTGATCTGAAACAGTTCACAGCCATTCTATATCTCAGTAGATTCATCGAGACATGATTTAGTTCAGTTTAGGAATGGGTGCGAGACATGGGCGCCCATAAGGGGTGGGGTGGGGGGGGCAAGGTAGAGCACTTGCTCCCTCCTATAGAGTTAGTAATATTATCTTATGATGTAAACAAAAGTGATTTAAAACATAATCAGAACTCAGATTTTTCCAAGTGGGTCGGTCATTCCACGTCAAATCAAACAAAAAATTGGAAAAGTTCACCACGTCATTTCAGATTTTCTTCAACATTTGTGTAAATGATTTACAGGCTAAGATAACCACAAATCTCAAGTTTGCAGGTTCTACAATAATTAATTACCGAGAAATTAATTACGCAAATTTTTAAGTTTTCTGCAAGATCCATTTTTTCTCGGAATTTCTTAAATAACTCCTCAACTGTAGGAGTTACTTCATGAAGTGAAAATTTGTTTCAAGGGGTAACTTTTTAAGCTGATTCCAAAAATTTTATCAAAATTTGGGTATCTTCTATAGTTTGTGCATAAGCATTGCATTTGCTAAAAAACATCATGAATTTTTTTCGGCATGTTTGATCAGAAGCACATGTTTCAAATTTTTACATGCTGTTAAGATGGTATGCCACTACATCCAAAAAAAAATTTTCATCTTGGCTATCTGCTCAGAAGCTGAGTAATAAGTTTTAAAGAGCGTGCCAAAGAAATAAATATGTAATACTTTTATTCGGCAAAGTAATCTCCATTATTTTCCAGTATCCACCGCCAACGATCAGATAGCGCATCAGATACCAGCAGCATAGAAAGATTCATCTTGTGATGCGATGAAGTCATCAAAGGATTTTCGTACTTCTTCCAATGTGGGGAAGTGCACACAAGATAAGGTATAGTTCACTGACCGAAATACATGATAGTCCGAAGGGGCTATGCCAGGGCTTTACGCCGGGGCAGGGCCTGATTACCAAATATGTCCATAAGGCCCAGGCCTATAGTAAAAAAGTCTAAAGGCCTCAAAACTACAATATTTGTTCTTTATACTTGTGGAATGGGACAGAAATAGATGGGAGGGGGCCTCAAAATGATGGCGCGCCTATATTATCAGAAAGTATTAATCTGGCCCTGCGCCGGGGCTCCAAAACTTCTCAGCCAAACTCTACTACCCGTAAATGGACGTTTACGATCGATTTCCTGTTTCAGTCACAGCAATTGTTGTTTATAGTGTCGATCAGTTACATTTTCACCGGGCTCCAATAGTTTGTAATACAGTACACATTTCACATCCCTCCCGATGATCTGTGCGCTATTTGACCGTTAGCGATGAGTGCTGGAAAATAATGGAGATTATTACTTTGGCGAATAAAGGTATTATTGCATATGTGTTTCTTTGACACGCTCTTTAAAACTTATTGCTAGACCCAATATACAAAAAGTCACATGAAATTTTTTTTTTTTTTTTTTTTTTTTTTTGCTCAGCTTCTGAGCAGCCAAGATGAAAGTTTTTTGGGAAGTAGTGAAATACCGTCTTAACAATATATAAAATTTAAAACA
Organism: Cheiracanthium punctorium; assembly: GCA_038373885.1. Lineage (NCBI taxonomy): Eukaryota > Metazoa > Arthropoda > Arachnida > Araneae > Cheiracanthiidae > Cheiracanthium > Cheiracanthium punctorium. The sequence continues at coordinate 541,216 of JAWZYV010006031.1, read as the reverse complement.
TGTGCTTCTTATCAAACATCCCGAAAAAAATTCATGATGTTTTTTAGCAAATACAATAGAAGATACTCGAATTCTGATACAATTTTTGGAATCAGCTTAAAAAGTTACCTTTAGAAACAAACTTCAGTAATTTCTACAGTTAAAGAGTTATTTCAAAAATTTAGAGAAAAAGTGGCGTATCTTGTAGAAAACTTAGAAATTTGCATAGTTAATTTCTCGGTAATTAATTAGCGTAGAACCTGCAAAATTGAGATTCGTGGTTATCTTAGCCTATAATAAATTTTCTATACAAATTTGAGTGAAATCTAAGTTGGTGTGGTGAACTGCATTGTTTGATCTGAAGTGGAAATGACCCAAGTGTGAAGTTTGCCTCCCCCTTAAAATAACTTCTGAGGGCACCCATGATGCGAGACGAGACAAAGATTGACAGCTTTTGTGAGAGACGAGACGGACGTTTTTATCATTACTCTATAGGGATTTTACGGGATTTTATGAGACGTGACCGCCCTATTTTTTGTCTCTCATCAGTCCCTAGTACAGTTCAAGTTAATCTGGAGAGAGCTCACTATCAAAGTAGTAGGTAGGGCCACTCAGGTCTTGTAGTGGCTGAAAGAACCATTCTATCACACCTTGGGTCCGGGTTCAATTCCCGGCTAGGGTATGGATGTTATCTGGTCCGTGACTTCATATGGGGTAATGCTGGCCACCCATTGTATGCCCCAATAATAGAATGTCCAATACTTTCAGGCCGTTGCAGTGGCGAACGCCTAATCAGCAAGTGTCAGCTCGTTATTTTATTTATTTATTTATTATTATTATTTTAAGGGCAGTAGCTAGGCTGACCCCCGTCAGGAGCAAGAGCAAAAGAGGGGGGGGGGGAGCAAAATCAGTTTGATCACAAGAGGTTTAAATTAGGTATGTTTTACTTTTTTTATAGTCGTTTTTTCAAAATAGCAGATCTTTAGGATAGGATAGGATAGGCAAAATTCTATTAAGTACAATGATTATGGGGTGGGGTGAAGAATTATTTTGTTCAAGGTGTAGGGGACTTGCAATTTGGATGGACTGCTCTACCAGGGGCGCAAAATCTCCTAGCTACGTTCCTGCTCACTATAGGGCTGTATTATACGCTGTTCTATACAACTGGTCGACTCGATTCTTTCCTACCCCCGGTCACTCGTCAGATTCTCCCCGCAGTTCAAAAAACCAAGCTGGTCTCTGACGAGAGGGCTGTACGGAAGCTGACAGTTTGGTTGATTATTACTGTTCCGGAGCAAACGGAGAAACCTTTTCTATTCTCAAAGCTCCTTTTCCCCAAAAAAAACCCCAGGGATTTCCCTTGAACAGACCAGAAGTAAAAGTTACGAGCTGAAAACTTCTTGTCAAGCTTTCTAAACTTTCTATTTATGCAATTAAACAGGTTTTGGCACATTATCTTTCAATAAACATTTATGAACGTTTATTCACATTTTTATACATTTGAAATTCTTTTGTAAAAAAAAATTTAAATGTTTTTTAAGGCTGTAAGGGTATCGCACATTTATTTATGAAATTCTCACAATTTCACATATTTTTGTACGTTCGTGTACATTTTAACACACTTTTCACTGGGTTAGCATTCGAAATGTTTGATTTTTTTTATTTTAATTACTTTTCGAATTCCGCCCTCGATTTGTGTGCACATTTAAAATTCTAAAAGTAGTGCAAGCACATGCCGCGGCGTGACACAGCTGGTGTATGTGTACGGTATACATCAGCGATACACATTTTTCTCCACGTGTTGGATTTTATTCGATTTAATCAATAATTATGTATGAATTTATTAGTTATCAATAATTATGTACTTACGTTATAACGAATAGTAATCCTGTTTATTTGTAATGAATGATCTATTTATAATTCAAACTAGCTGTGTACCCGCCCTTCATACGGGAGGAAGCAGATATTTTTCTGATTAAAATTTATTAAATCAGAGCGAAACTATGGAATTGTTTCACTCGTAACCTGGCATTACGATAGCTGGAAAAAAAACTACTTTACTTCGTGGAAATTTGTAATATAGTTTGTTTCTTTAACGTTTAGAGTTCTACCCACAACAGAGGAAATTAGTATTTAAGTACTGGCTCATCGACTATTTTCCTTTATTTTTTACCGAAAACTATGTGATAAAGTGTCAATAATGAACGAAAACAATTTCATTGATTACCACATTACACCCAACAAAAGGAAAATAAAACATCACATTTTCAGCATTTGATATCCTGCAGATGATATTTTAGTGTTCTCTATTGAACTTCTGAGGAAATAAGTATTTTTGAAGTTTTTTTTTTTTTTTTTTTTTTTTGCACCGAAAAAGAACTTTTGTTTGAAATTTAAAAGTAAATTATTTTTAATCATGGATAAATATTGAACGATAAGCATCATCTATGAAACCATAACTCTTGGAACGTTTCGAATATTTCCGATAATAACCTACCCTAAATCGCTATCCCTGAAAGAGCTCAAACCAATATGCTCCTCCGAATAATTTGGATTTACTAACGTTTTTTAAGGGACTTCGTAAAAATATTATCACACATGTGAAGAAAATAAATTGCAAAATAGAATAGAAACAAAAATCCTATTCCTTTTGAAGCACCATCAAATTAATGTTCTATTTATTTTATTTTGATGATTCTAAGACCTCCGATAGTGTGCATTCTCAGCACATCGCAATTCGTAATCCAATAAGATTCCGCAAACATGACTGAAGGAAATAATTTAACCTAGCCGCAATATCAACAGATTTCCGCATACACTCGGATTCCGATTTGCTGCGAATAACCACCCTGTCCCCGCGGAAAATGGGATTAAATCTTGTTCACTTCCACGAGATTTTTACAGCTAACTTAAATCATAAAGTTACGAAATTATTTTGCGCGTGATATAATTTTTACCTGAGAGGTGATTAAGTTAAATTGGCTTTGAAAGCGAATCATTAAACTCGTGAAAGATGCTTCAATCTAACATTTTTTGCCAATTGCATACTTTTTGCATTATTTCTAAATATTAGGGTTTCTTTAAAATATTTATTTATTTATGTTTTATTTTTCAATGCAATACAAGATATTTTATGGAAAAAAAAAAAAAAAAAAAAACGTTTTATTTGGTGAACAAAAGAACATTTCCCCTTTTCTTAATTGAGTTGTTCTCACAGTTTGACATCAAGTTATAATGACTGTTTTAACAGATTTTTTTTTTTTCTTCTTGCTGTATTTTTTCATATATGAAGTTCAATATTCGATAATTTATCCATTTAATTTTCTATATATCGTCATTCTTGCTTATTTCAGCAAGTTTTTTTTTTTTTTTTTTTTTTAAGTTTATCTTAAAAGTTTAATGAGTTTTGTAAAGTAGAGAAAGAGTTTTAGAAGATATAAATTTAACTTATAAAGCTTTAAAAAAGTATTTTGACCTTTTGCATTATAGTATAAATACTTTTTACTAATTTCATGACAATTTGGTAAACTGCTGAAGTGTATAGCTCTAGGTTTCCTGCCTACCGTGCGGCTGTTTTCTCCAGACGCGTCAGAACCCCTCAAAAATTCCTCCGCCCAAGGCATACCCTAATTAAGCAGACATACTTCGTGTAGATCTGCCTTAACCACAAAACAAAAATAACTCTATTGATAATTTACACTGGAAGTAAAAATTTTAATATTTTTAATATTAAATAAAAATCATAATCACTTTTAATCCCTATTATAGAGGGTCCCTAAAAAACATTGACCTAGGATATTCTTCTTTATATATTGACCTTATACATATAGAATTAATTATAAAGTTATTTTATTTTGGCGAATTAAAACTTTCAGGAGATTAAATGTAAACAAATACAAACTTTTAATTTTTATGAACCCCTCTTACAAAATTTCCCAATAACTAAAATATGCCTGTATACATTAATGAGGTGATGTAGAAAGCTTCAGTTTTTCTCATAAAAAGGCTTGCATATATATTTAATCAAAATTGGTGAGGGGAAATAAGCTTTGCAATACTAATAATGGTAAAAATATAATTATTAAAACTATTCCAACAAAACTAATTAAAAATTAATTTTAATTACAGTTATATATAGCCGATATTTTACATTTTAAGAAATTATTTTTAGCAAGTTTCCTTTAAAAAGAGGGTTTTTTTTAGAATTTAGAAATGAAAATTTGTTTAAAAACATTACACTTATACTAACATTTGATTTAAAAAGTTTTTTTAAGGAAGTTTTTTTTTTAATTGACTTATTAATGCCATAATTTAATTCTGAAAAAAAAAACATGTCTAAAATAAAAGTAGTAATATTTAAATAATTTCAAAAATAAAAATATTTATATGTAAATATACTATATACTTATAAATCATTCATTCTAAGAATTATTATTTAAAACCAAAGAGTTAACAAGATAAATTACCATGAATCAGAATAAACTCTTGCACTTATAAAAAGAAAACCAGTAATAATAAGCCATAGCTGATTACTAATCAGAATGAATGTGATTAATCAGACTGAATGTGAACATATTACAGAGAACGTGCATGTTAAATCTGTATAGTCTTAGATTCTATTTTTAGGGTTGCCTGTTATATGAGAGATAGTATTTAAATTTTTCGAAACTGCTGTAATTTCTCACTGAATCACCAGTTCTGGACTTTGTCTTAAGAATACAAACAAATTGAACAATCAGTTTATTAAAAAAACGCTGAAATTAGTATTATTGTTATTATTACTCCTTTGTTCATTTTCTATTTATTTTTTAATCTGGAACAAGGAGTTTCTGTAGAGTCTGTAGGGTCTTCTGTAGAGTGTAGGAGAGTCATACTGTATACTTACAAATCAGACCACTGTTCTTGGAAATGTTGTCTGAATGGCAATTTTCAATACAGATAAATACAAAATACACTAATGTAACTCTGTTTACGCCCACTTGTTTCTCCCATTTTTTTAAATTCACGCCCCCCCCCCCTTTTCTCTTCCCAAAATACAAACCCATTCAATATTGTGCGCTTTTTTCCGGTGCGTTTTTTTTCTGGGTGCGCTTTTTTCCGATGCGTTTTTTTCCGGTGCGCTTTTTTCCGTGATTCTTTGCATATATATGCAAAATTTCAAGCCGATCGGTTGGACGGACTGGAAGGAGTTCCCGGACAAACAAACAGACAAACTTTCACATTTATATAACAGATATAATACTTTGTTAAAACATAATACATCTATTGAGGCTTTCTGTATCTGGAAGCATAATATTCTGATAACTATACAAAAATCTTTGTCTCCTAAAACATTTAATAACAACAGCAAACACTAACTTAAATAAACAAATAATAGATATAAAAAGAAATTGTTATTACCTATGTTGACAAACCATCAAACAATTATGCAATGACATGTAAGAAATTATATATCACTCTAGCTTCTAATATTACAAATAATCTCATGCAAGGTAATTCCGGGACATACGCCGCAAATTTTTTTGATATTGTGTAAAAAATTCCAGGCTGCACGTACAGTAAAATAAAACATGCTGTGCTATTTACAGTAGAATATATAATATGTGTACTGCGACAAATAATAATAATAATTATTATTAATATTTTTAACTTTTTTTTTTCTAAAACATTGCACTGCGGGTGAGACGCCGCTCTTGTGTGGGAGTTATACCGTGCCTGTCGTAAGAGAATGAAATAATAAATAAAATAGTACTTGAAAAAATATTCATATCTGGACTACAATTACCTATTTAATAACAAAAAGATGCTAAGTTAGTATAAAGAGGCGTACTGGTAGGTTTAAATCAATATTAGTTTTATTTTTTAATGAGAACATTTCTAACAAAATCTTTAAGCAAATTAACAATTAATCCGGTTTTTAAAAACAATATTCCAATTAAGCCAGAGCGTTTAAATGCGGAAATATTATGATTACAATTAACGACTAATAACATGTCCAACTTGGCCAGTTTGTGTAAAATGAAAAGAAAAATAAAGCTAACAACACTTAATCAAATGCAGCAAATATACTCCATTAACATAAATTCAGTAATATAAAAAATAAGACAAGTAGAGATATTAAAATTTTGTTAAATATGGCGTACCGTACAAGCAGTAGCGGATTCAGAAATTTTTTTTGGGAGGGGCTAAATTTTGAAAAAACCTTATTTCACCCAAAGAAAATGTACAATAAAGCAAAATTTTAGTCTAAAGTAATGTAAAACTTTTTGGGAGGGGTTAAGTTATGAAAAAAGATCATTTTATTTACTTAAAGTGTATAACAAATCAGAATATTACTCTTTAACAATCTCTTTTGGGGGGGGGGGCTGAAGCCCCCCTAGCCCCTCCCCTGGATCCGCTACTGCGTACAAGAGAAACTGCGGCATGTATACCGAAATGGCAGTGCGGTATCTATTCCCTTTTGTACGGTTCTGACTTAATAAATCACAGTTGCTTGTCCTCGCAACTGAAAATAGCGTAACTATTCTATACAGGTACTCTTTACAGATTCTACACTTAGTTTTGACATCGAAATCATAGATGGATTCAGTAATTAGTGTAAAAAAGTACTTAAGCATAACGTGTTTAAGTTTTTATAGTGATATCACGCGCTTTATCTCAAAATAAAAACTGTATAATTACAGGTAGAACATTAAAATTGATTCAAGCTATATATTGGTTAAGGAAATCTTATTCCACACCTATATTGTGCATTTGACTACTATCTATCGACAATTACAAGAAATGCAAGGGGTGCGGCGACTCTACCGGAATTACCCTATAACCCACTAACATGACTCAACTTATGTAATAGTAAAAAGATACTTCCTCTTCATAAGGTTTTATGTATTAAACATAATAATCTGAATTATCTTTACATAGTACTAGTTAAATTTCAGTAACCCCCTCGAAAATTTAGAACTGTAACAACAGTATGCTATACCTATAGTAACGTAACCAGTAAAATATTGTTAAAAGTTCTTACAGCGATGTATGATTATTTCATAAAATATCTGATGTGGAATGTGACTTCCTTGTACGTCAATCGTCAATTTTAAACATTTATGCAGAAAATTTATGTTTCTGTCTATTGTTACAGAAAACATAAGGGAATATCTTAATTTGATTTGTACATCCTTCTAAATAAAAGCTGTAATCTAACTTTACAATTGTGGCAACATTAAATTTCAGAATCTATCTATACTATTAAAATCTGTGCGCGTCTGTCTGTGCGTAGCATCATCTCCTCTGAAAGGGCTCGGAGCTGAGTTTCAATCGAGGTGTCCACGGATTCGGAAAATTCCGAGGAAGGTCTTCCGCTAATTTAAATTTCGAAATTCGAATTAGTTTAGGAGATATTGATAAAAAAAACTTGTCAAAAACATTAATTTTTTCTCTCAAGAATTCCGCAATTGTAACCCCTGTAGTAAAAAACTGAGAAATAAGTATCAAGGTGGCCATGTTAGGCGAATTTATTGAATGATTTAGACTCTTGAAGGAAAATAAAAAAGAATTATGATTTTTTTTTGGGGGGGGAGGGGGGGTTAGAACATTTGCTAGATTATTTTTTAAAATATCGCCTGCTTGGGAAATCAGAGCAGAAATGCAATATTTTGTATACGTAACAGAATAAGGACTTCCGGAGATTTCTGAGACTAATATGTATAATTTTTTTAGTTGGGCGAAAAATAAAATGGCTGATATGGCGATTTTGAGAAAGTAGTAGGTTCTACCGATTTGCACAATTTTGGGCTTGTCGCAAATTACTGAGAGCAAAACAAAATAGTATTTTTACGGGCTGTTAAAAAAAGTAGTGGCATTGATGGTTATGATTTTAAAAAAGCTGATTTTTTTACTATGTGGTATTTATTTTCTGAATGCTTTTAATAATGTAGATGAAGCTGTGCATTGTTTTTATGTGTATCTTTATGATGTTTTAAACCATACGATTCCTGCGAAATCTTCAAGAAAAAAATTCCCCTTTTGGTATTCCACTGAAACTATTAAATTAATTAAATGTAAAAGTAAAGTTCGTAGGCTTTTATTAAAAAGTGAGGATCCGATCATTTCCGACGAATTTAAGTATTTTAGATCTAAATTAAAGATCAGCATTGCTAAGGATTATGCTTCTTATTTGCAGAATACAGAAAATAAACTGATCTCTGACCCTAAAAAGTTCTGGTCTTATTTTAATAAAAACAAATCTTTGCCTAACTATATTTGTTATAAAAATGTCTGCTTTTATGACAATAGTGATATCGCTAATGTTTTTGCCACCTACTTTAGCTCTGTGTACAAATCTAGTTTGGATTATGACAGAAATTTCCCTTATTTGACAGCTCCTTGTATGATTACATTAAAATTGATAATATTACTTTTGAGGATGTTCTTTTGGCATTTAAGAAGTTGAAGTCTTCTTCAGTTGTTGGTGTTGACAATGTACCTTCCTTTATTGTTAAAGGTTGTGCTGATGGGTTGATTTATCCTCTTCTTGTTTTATTTAATCTTTCTTTAAAAATTTATACTTTTCCGGATGCTTGGAAGCATACTAAAATTATTCCAGTCTTTAAAAAGGGTGATATAAATGACTGCAAAAATTATCGACCTATTGCTATTTTAAGTCCTTTTTCTAAGACATTTGAAATTATAATGCACAATAAAGTTTTTCAGCAAGTTAAAAATTTAATTTCCTCATCTCAACACGGCTTTATTCCTAAACGGTCTAGGCTTACTAATTTATTTTGTTTAAATAGCAATATTATTTCTTCGTTTGAAAACGGATATCAACTTGGTGTCATTTAAACTGATTTTTCCAAGGCTTTTGACTCTATTGACATTGGAATTCTTCTTAAGAAATTAATTGGCTTGGGTTTTCACATTAATCTTACTGACTGGATTTTTTCTTACTTGTGTAATAGACAGCTTTTTGTGTATTTTAATGGTGCTGTTTCTGAGAATTTTACCTGTACTTCTGGTGTTCCCCAAGGTTCTAATTTGGAACCTTTACTTTTTATTTTGTTTATTAATGATTTATATTCAGTTTTGAAATTTTCTAAGTATCTTTTATTTGCTGATGATCTGAAATTATTTAAAGAGATACGGTCTGTTAATGATGGTTGTCTTTTACAGAGTGATCTTAATAGTTTATATGAATGGTGCGCTGACAACAAATTACTTCTTAATATTATGAAATGTAGTATTCTTAGTTATTCTCGTAAATCTCAAAAATTTATTCATATCATATAATCTTCCTTTATTTCGTTCGGATTCCATAACTGATTTGGGCGTTGTTTTTGACAGGAAACTTGAGTTTTCAATCCATATCAATAGCATTATCTCTAAAGCTTACAAAAAACTTGGTTTTCTTAAGTGCAAAACTAAAGAATTTTCTAACCTTCATGCATTAAAAATCTTATACTTTAGTTTGATACGCTCTAATCTTGAATATTGTAGTCTTGTTTGGGATCCGTATTATAAAAATAAAATGAAAATTCTTGAGCGGGTGCAGACTCAGTTTACTCGTTATTTATATTACAAAAGTAATGCTATTCACATTCCGAAAATTTCTTCATCTTACTTGAGAAGTGTTTTTGGTCTTCCTAGTTTAAATTCTCGTCGTGATCTCTTTTGTTTATTATTTTTTTATAAAGTTGTCAATAATATGGTAGACTGCAGTGATATTCTTCAAAGTATTTGTGTAAATGTACCGAACAAGTCTCTTCGTAATAGCCATTTATTTGTGGATCCAATTATAAAATATAATTACATATACTTTTCGTTATATAAATTTTATAAAATTTATAATAAGTTTTCTTTGGATTTGGATATATTTAACATGTCTTTTAAAGTCTTTAGAGTTAAGTGTTTTGAACTTTTGTAGTCATGACTGGTATTTATTTTATCTCTGTATTTTAATTTAATTAATTTTGTCTTATGTAATTTGTCCTTTTATGCATCACTGTAAATGGATTTTAATCTGTAGTGTGCATTTCTTTTATGAAATAAATGAAATGAAATGAAAATTTTTAATAACAAGAATACGGCGATATACTTCAATTTTTCATACAAAAATAATGCAGTTATTAAGGCGATTTTAAACGATCTATCTTCAGAATTTTCACCAAATTAAGTAAACAGATTTTAAGTTAGAGAAATTCCTTAGTTAGATGGGGTTTTTTTTTTCTAATTTAAACAAAAAATCATTTAAAACTAAAAAACCACCGCCACGTTCCGATCCGATCTAAAAAAAGCAATCTTCTCCATCTTATGAGCCCAACTCGTAAGTAAATGAGAAAGAAAAGAACACAAAAATGCCTAGTCGTGGAGCTGTAGGGCCACAAAACTTGTGCCCTGATCGCACGGTCTTCAATTATTGCGCCTCTAGACTTTTAAACTGAAGGGTTTGCTACAAAGAAGGGATAGCTCCATCCTACAGGTATTTAGAGTTCCATTTAACTATTTTGCAGTAGAAAAATATCTCTTTCATTTGGAATCGAAAGGAATAATCGCTAGTTATTGTATTACTCAAGAGATGAGAAGCTGCCTGTCTCGTTAGTTTGAGTTGAATCCCATTACTTTTTCCACGGTTTTCCGCAAACTTGAATAGTTGAATTTGCAAGAAGGGATAGAACAAACGCCACTGAGGTCTTAAATCCAGGGTGGCCAACCTTTTGCATATCATGCGCGATTTTTTTTTATCAAAGAAGATGCGCCATGCAACTCAAGAGCCCCTTTTTACATCCTTACGTTCACGACGGGTAGAGTTGGAATATATGCGTGGGCGGCCATAAGGGGGGGGGGGGTCAAGGTAGGGCACTTGCTCCCCCCCTTTGAGTTTTAGGTTAATGTCTCATGATATAAACAAATGGCAAAACCGGAACTAAATTTGTTAAAAGTTTGAAATTTGCCCCCTCTAGAAATTTTTTTTGAGTTTGCCCCCCCTCCCCTAGAAAAATTCCTATGGGCGCCCATGAATATATGAATGCTTTTAGGCTTTAGTTTAGGAGAGAAACTGTTATAACGAGTCAGCATGAGATTGAAATTATTGTTCTGAGGGAGGATTCAAGAATTAGTTTTTCGAATATTTGGTAGGCGATCAGATGGTTCGATTTTTGGAGTGTACAAATGCTTCAGTAGCGTAGCCAGGATTTTATTTCGGGGGGGGGGGGCTGTGTATCAAATTGAAGCTAAATATCGAATTTTAAGCTAAGTGAAGAGTCCCATTTCAGGGGGAGCTGCAGCCCCCGCTCTGGATACGCCCCTGCTTCCTTTTCATGTAGCATCATTAATTATAAGAAACCAAATATTTCCGTGCACGAAATTATTTCAGAAGTTTTCAATCTACCTCAAAACAATAAGTAGGCACAATGCAATGCGCCATGAATTGGCCACCCCTTGCTTATTAAATGCTTTTTTTCGTGACATTTAGACGATTAATTCTTTACAGAACAAATTAATATCTCCGCATTCCCAACTTCGTTTATCTTTTTAATTTTTTTAACCAGTGTCAATAGCTATTACAGAATAGAATAGGTGCAATTTTCTAATGAACGAAAACACCTTTTTGCGATTTAAGTGTGTCTTGGGTTCAGCGGAGCTCTATGGATGCGCCAATGCTGAGGCTGAGCTAACGCCATGATCTTCAGTTCGATGAGGAAAAGGAAGTACTTTGAGTAGAAGATTTCTTGTTTCCATGTTTTAGTTTTAAGGCAAGTTCGGTGTTATCAACCCAATCAAATTTTCTTACGAGGTTCCCCTGTTTTTTTTTTTTTTTTTTTTTTTCATTTTTGATGAGTTTTTGTTTTTGTTCTTTTCAAAACCAAAAGAGAAACGACGGACTAATTTGGGTCTTTTGAAAATATCGCATTTCGGGGAACCAGTTTTTCTCTCCAGCAGTCTGCCTGGACAAAACATGTAATTTTGCGAGCAGCTCTACCTGCCCTTGAGGCTCGCCTGGTAACTGCTATAGTTTTTTTTTTTTTTTTTTTCCAGAGCGCAATAACGAGACTTCGAATGGCATTAGGGAAGAAAAACTTATGCTTCTCTCGCCCATTAAAATCGCCTGTGTAAAAATGCGAATGGAAACAGCGAAGGGGTAGTTACTAATGACGTGCCCGCGAATATGTTGGGATTCCGCGTGGTGGAGATTTTTCGAACCTGTCCGATGACCGGCAATGACCTCTTCGCCAAGAGACAGAAGTAGAAATTAAATTTTTATATTCCGGACGAGGGGAGGGGGGGTAGAACCTACATATATCGAAGTGCCGCATCTCTGGTTCCGAGTCCTGTCCCTTGTGCTATGATTGATTGCTTGAAAAAAAAAAAAAAAAAAAAAAAAGTAAACACAATCTCAGCGGCACTGATGTAAGCGGTGCTTCGCTCTCTGATCCTGCTTCAATCCTATGGTCTGCGGTCAGACATTTAAAATTGACGAACTTCTCATAAACATCCTTCGACATATATTCTAAAAATTTATTTTTCCTGTGGAAAAATGTCAAACACTTTTAACCCTTAACGCGCAGTGTTCCCGCTCTGGGAACATCAAACTCTGACGTTTTGACTGTTGCTAGTCACGAAGAATAGATTTGATTTCTATAAAAATAGTTGTGGGTGACATAGCTCCACGTTAATCGTGTATTTTACTTTTTAGCACGTCATTTCCTGTAAAAAAAAAGTGTCACGATTATTTTAAACAGCACTGGCATCTGCCGAAAAATGGAAGAATGCAAGAACAGCTGGATAGATTGCCCAATGCTGAAAAAGGGCAGCCGTTGCCATCGCTCGACTTAACTACCAACAAGATGGCGGACGACCGAAACGTTCATCGCGTGCCACAGATCTAGAGACCCTTTTTTGACGACAGCTGGCTTCTAAATGACGCATTGTTTAACATAGGGTTTTCTAGAAATCTCGAGAAATATTGATGCTAGTGCTCAGCTAACGTCACATTTGGAGACTTACTTTTGGTGCCAAATCTGGAGATATTTCGCCAAAAAGTCACCAGGCTTGACGACATTTCGAACATTTGGTGGGATTTTACCAATGGGGCCTGTAATGTTTGTTTCCCTGCCTTAATTACGTAATAGTCTAATGATTCAGCTGTATTTTTATGACATAAGCAAAATTCACGTTTTAAGGGGAACCTTCGAGAAATTTCTCCTAGCTTCTGCGACACCTAAAAATTTGACAGCGCGTTGGTTGCCCCGGTGGAGTTAGTCTTTCTGTAGTCTGCGAGCGAAACAAACGTCCATTCTGTTCACTGTATTAGCCAGAGAATTGTGCTTTTGTAAGCAATATATTTTGCTTGACTCGAGAAGCTTGTTTTTGAATCCGGTGTGGGAATTTTGCCCTGAAGAACTGTTTATGATTTTCCTCGAGTATTCACACTGAGTTTTAGCTTGTGCAAGTGTTTTATCTTGTGTGTGAATTACAGCTTCTCTGAAAGCTTCTGTGCTAAGAGGACTGTTATAAGCACGTTTCTGGCCGTTAGTGCCTGTGAATTTTGTACAGCTGATTGTTCGACGAAGTTCTAGAAGCAATAAAGTTCGTGTTCCATCCTGACAAGTGGACTTTTCGCTAGAACTTTCTTCGCATACTGGATTTTAGAACGATGAACCCAAGAATCAAGTAGAGTTTTCTGCAACAATATTTTGTTCACAGGCTTGCAGAAAGTAATTCTTATACATTACGGCTTAAGGATACAAATCATTTAAAGTGAGCTAGTGTCTCTAAATGGTGCTGTTATAGAAATACTCTGCTTGTTTCCGGGGTTCGTCGTTCTAAAGTCCAGTTGATGTAGAAAGTTCTAGTAAAAAGTCCACTGGTCAAGATGGAACACAACTTTATTGGTTCTAGAACTTCGTAGTATAATCAGCTGTACAAAATTCGCAAGCACAATTAAACAGTAATGTGCTTTTAACAGTCTGCTTAGATCAGAAGCTCTCACAAATGCTGTATTTCTCACACAAAATAAAACACTTTCACTGGCAAAAATTCAGTAAAAATATACGAGAGATAACACTAACAGTCTCTCAAGACTCAGCAATCAAGAATTTACACACAGCACTTAAATTCAAAGCTTCATAAACACCGCTTCTATCACAGAGCAAAGCAAGCGTACTCACTCACAGCTTGATCAACACTGAACTGTCGGAGCATTGCGCTGGTGGTATTTATAGGGGAGGCAGAAGCTGCGAGCAGCCTCCAGAAAAGTCTCTCGAAGATTCTACATAAAGCGGGAATTTTGATTACGTCATAGCAGATAGGAGAAATGATAGGTTTTTATGCGATTTTAATGCAGCAAAAGCAGCTTTACAGGCCCCATAGAGAAATCGCGCCAAATGACCAAAATGTCGCCGGGCTTGGCAACTTTTGGCGAAACATCGCCAAATTTGGCGCCAAAAATAAGTCCCCTAAAGTGAAGTGATCGAATCCCTAGGACCAATATTTCTCGCGATTTCTAGAACCTCCATAGAAAAACCATGGGAAACCGAAACCTCCGTATCTCCGGTTCTAGTTGACCGATTTTGATGCAACAAAAAGCAAAATTTAACTATTTGAAACGTAGAATACGAATTTTGAACTATTTTAAGCCCCAGAACAGCGGGTTGCCCCGAAAATGCGTATCAGTGCATTCGATTGACATCGAAAACAGGTGCGCATATTATAGGTCACTATCTTACGTACTCCTTAAATTTTAGCGAGTGTCCACCGTATAGGTTTTTGCAGGGCTACAAAGAGTATTCTTATACACTCCGGCCTATACACTGAAATCGTTTTAAGCGCACACTAGAGTGACTGAACACTAGATCCGATTGAGTTGAAAGAAATTTATTTAAACGCTTGTTCGGAAAGTCGATTGGAGTCACTCCAGATTTTTTATCAGTAAATTTATTAAATATCTTCTGAAATATGGTAATGAGTGAAATTGTTAATACCAGGCTTTGAATTCAAAGGTTGAGAGCCATACTCTCCTCTACAGTGGTGCAGTGTGTATTCGTTGAAACATTCATTTAATCATTTGCGACTGAGTAGCGATGTTCTCTCTCCCTGCAAAAGAATCACGGAGAATATTCTTGCGAATGATGTGTCCCATTAAGGATTCATGTCTAACCATTTCCGTGATAAGCAAATATTGTTTTAAGTACATGTTGGCTAGAGGACGGGAGACCATTTTAGGGAAATTACAATCCCGTATTTACCTAGGATATTCTGTACACGCTGGATGCTTAAACGGAGTAAATACAACAGCAGTTTGGTTACAGTACACCAAGAAACAATAGATAAGATTCATTTGGGTGGCACCATTAACGAAACCTTATTCGGTAGCGAAGATTCAAAATGGAACTCCGCTGCTCGCGAGGCTATGAAAGAAAAGGCAGAAGTAAAACGAAATCCGTGCCGGTATCTTGTTTACAGTCTACGAAATCCTTTATTTTCCGATCGTTCATTCACATACGTGAATTCAAATGCTGCATGGGCGAATTTCCGCTGTTTAAACCTGAAACAGGGCCTGACCCAACTAGGTCTCGACCTATAGGAACTCAAGTTTCAGGAGTCCCAGCACTTTTACAACACACGCAGAGCAATTTGCACCCCCTCCCACAACAGATTTAAGAATTTGTGCAGGCAATGGGAGGTCTGGGCTGTCTTGCTCAAGGATATCAATAAAAGGAAAATTCTGCACATTTTGATGAAATTTATCCCCTCTTATCCCGCTTTAAACTTTTCTGGACCGGCCACAGTGGCGTAGCGATGGGTATATTCGTCCAGTGTAGTCCTTCTTTGTCGCCTCATTCTCCTTAAGTTTCGACGTACTGCCACCCGCCTTTCTTCACCTCCCCCCGCCCGTTCCACTTTCTATCTCCAGGCTCTTGCATTGGAAAAGGGCTGGTACCATGTTTCCCATTCAAAACGGTGTATACAGTAAAATTGTTTTTGAGTTTTCGTTACGTAGTTAGCAGGGGCGTAGCCAGAAATTTTTCATGGGGGGGGGGTTACGACTACTACAACTCATATATATGTATACGAGTGTACGATAATCTAGTGAAGAATATACATTTTGCATGGCAAAAAATTCCTCATGGGGGATTATGACCCCCCTAACCCCCCCCTTGGCTACGCCCCTGGGTTAGGCATTAATGTAGAGTGGCGAAAAAAATATATATATATATTTATTTTTTTAGAAATTCATTTGAGCCTGGCATGGAAAAGTTGCTTTTAGTTACAGTATAAACTGTGGTAAAAGCATTTTGCCCTAGGTTAATATTTAGGTCTGCCTCAAAGCACGTGAAAATTTGGGTTTTTCGTCCATTTCACTGTTTTAGGCTTAAATTTAATAATTTCCTGTCATTGCAAATTCATACTGGCTGGGTATGCAAAAGTTGCCTTTTAGTACAAGGTGAACTGTCGTAAAAACATTTTGTACTAGGTTATATAATAATTAGGTCGGATAAAAGGCACAGAAAATCACAAAATGACCGAAAGTACCTTGGTACAAGTCTAAATATTAATCTAAAGCAAAATGCTTTCACTGCAGTTGTTGTTGTTGCACCTGGAACATCTATTTTCGGATTTGCTTGCTTGGATTCAATAAATCGCTTTTAAATCCTTGTCAAATAAAGTGAATAACACAGTAACACAGTGTTTTTACTAGCGACGAAGTTTAAAGAACAGAGAAAAGAATTTTAAACAACCAAGGAATGAGTGGGAATCGAACCCCCGATTTCTGCTGATTCGTGATTTATATGTACTCGAGCAATTAGCGTAGAAAAGGACAGGCTCTTAACTTCTAAGCCACCGACTCCTCTCATTACAGTTTGTCTTGCAACCTAGACTTTTCCATACCCAGTTCAAAAGAATTTCCAAAAAATACTTCTTTCACTCCACCCTATTATGCGTGTTCAAAAAAGGGTTTTATAATTGATGTGTTTTGCATGATTTATCTTTCTTGTTTCAGGTTGTTCACCAGCAACAGAAAAAAGTCTTGCCGACTCTGCAACAACTGCGATCATGTTCCATCAACTCCAGAACGTGCTGACTGCTCTGCAATAGTGAGATCTTTGGCTTGCCTTGGAGAATACTCCTTCAGTGTCGAGCGGCTCAATTCTAAGGACATTATGGAGAGATATCTATAGCTGCGTTCTGTCACGAATCTTTAGAAGAGGACACTTTCCTTAGAAAGTGGGATATCGCCGTTGTTGCATATAGATGGCACAACACCTCACTCGGTAACTGCTGGTGTAGCCATCGAAGAGAAGACAAAATTTATAAGCGTTTATTTATAATGACGATCACACTCAAACAAACAGTATTTACATTTGAAAAAAACACTCAAATTACTGGTGTTAAACGATAAAGTAAATAAAAAACTTTGTAAAAAACACACATAAGCTGGGCAAGACATCTTAGACCTTGGCCCTGTGTTCCTTGTGACGAAGGGCTTGGACTGACGAAGGCCAAAACAATTTTTGGCCGAAACGTACGTATCTTCTTACCTATAACATCTTATGTGTGTTTTTTACAAAGTTTTTTATTTACTTTAGTATTTACATTTATTTCATGCGGCGATAAATTTTAACACAGCTTTAAATTCCTGCTAAACTCATATTAAAATATTGAATTCGTGTTATAGAAAAAAACTCAATAATGAACTCAAAGCCATTTTCTGTTGTACATGTAGACCGTAGCAGACGGAAAGTTCTTTTTCGTAAGCCACGATATACTCATTCGTTAACATACTCATAAATTTTATATTTTAATCATCTCAAGATGGAATACCTTTTTCCTTTTTTTTTCTTTATTCATTTGTTACTAAGGTAACCACGTAAACACAAAGTGAACAAAAAAAAAAATGAAATTTAGTGCTCGCTTTCATAATCTTCACATACTAGGTTGGGAAATTAAAAACATGTAAAACTAGTTACAGTCAGCGTGGGAATTGCTTTATTTTTTAACCGCTAGGATTGCTGCACGTTACTGGATTTCCAATGTTTACATATTTGAAACTTAGATTGGGGTCCACAAATCCCAGTAAGCAGCTATGCAGAGTGTCAGCTCCTATATAGTATATTTCCGTGGCTTTACAGCAGTCCACTACAGATAAACTGCCAGTCTCCGGTAATAAAATGAAATATTAAAAAAATCTGCATTAAAACCAAATGGCTCTATCTCACTTAATTTAATAATTGTGCTTTATAGTAATCAATTTTAGTGGCTCCGTTTTTATAAAAGAAAAATTCACTTATTATTAGCAAATTAGGATTGAGAAATACTATGTCAATATTGTTACGAATTTTCGGGGCAACCCGCTGTTCTGGGGCTTAAAATAGTTTTTAATTCGTATTCTACTTTTCAAATAGTTAAATTTTGCTGTTTGTTGCATCAAAATCGGTCAACTAGAACCGGAGCCACGGAGGTTTCGGTTTCCCATTGTTTTTCTATGGAGGTTCTAGAAATCTCGAGAAATATTGGTCCTAGGGCTTCGATCACTTCACTTTTGGGGACTTACTTTTGGCGCCAAATTTGGCGACATTTTGGTCATTTAACGCGATTTTCCCTATGGGGCCTGTAAAGCTGCTTTTGCTGCATTAAAATCAAATAAAAACCTAACATTTCTCTTCTATGATGTAATCAAAGTCCCCGCTTTATGTGTAATCTTCCTGAAATAGACTTTTCTGGAAGCTTCTTGTACCTACTGCGTCGGCTTTAAATAGAAGCGCTTCAAAAGCCCCAGTTCAGTGTGAGTGGAGCACCTGAAGTGTAGAGAGAACTCCCGCTCAGTTTGGATCCAGCGGCGTTTTGCTTTGCGATAGAAGCCTTGTTTTGGCTTGCTTTTTCGAAGCTATTTTCTAAGTGCTGTGTGTAAATTCTTCACTGTTGAATCTTGAGGTAGTGTTAGTGTTATCCCTCTTATATTTCCACTGAATTTTACCAGTGGAAGTGTTTTATTTTGTGTGAGAATTACAGTATTTGTGAAAGCTTCGGTACTGAGTGGACTGTTATAAACTAGCTACTGTCTGTTAGTGCCTGTGAATTTTGTACAGCTGATTGTTCTACTAACTTCTAGAAGCAATAAATTTGTGTTCCATCCTGACAAATGGACTCTTTACTAGAACTTTCTACACCAAATGGACTTTAGAACGACGAACCCAGGAAACTAGCAGAGTAATTCGGCAACAATATCGTTTTTAACACTTTCCAAAAAAAGTTGAAAACCATTTGAGATTTCTGTTTGCCAGTCCGTTGTCCGTCCAACTTAAATTGACTGCTACGAAATTTGTGTATATTGCTCCTGTGTACTCCCTTTATAAGAGTGTATATAGCATGAATAGTTCTTTTAGAGGAGCAGCACCCAAAAAGGATACCAGTATAGTATGCGCTCTCCTCTATGGGCAGTCATCGTTTAAAGCGTATTTGTAAGATATTCGTCTGTTTCAAACAAAATAAAATGGATATATGCTATCGAGGATTACAAAATAGTGCTCTCCATCGAAAACAGTGCCTGCAGCATTTATAGTTCTCATACAGGATCATTCAGAATAGTTCCAATACGTTATAGTCTGTCGCATTTATCTGTATTTGGAGCACAGTACAATAAGTATACAGTCGTTTGCAACAGTTTAATTCTTTAAAGGACGGCACAGGTTCCACCATGGCCGATAGGATGAGGACTTGAACATGGAATACGGCTGAAGTGCGAAGGTCCGGGCTACTGTGCTGCTGTCCATCTAGCGGTCTGGAATAATGGTCGATTTTTTTCAGATGTAGCTTGAATACTGCATTAGAGCCCCTGAGAAAGTCCTCCGACCAAGGCACATCCCTCGTGTAGACTTGCCATAACACACAAACAATAAAAGATAATACTACAGCGTAGGGAGGGTTGTTGGCGCCATTGCGATCCCTCAGTTTGCCAAACCATTCTTTCAATGAGTTTTAAAGAAAGAAAAGGCACCTCGTATCTTTTTTTTTCAGCCTTCCGCCTGGGGCGGACCGTTCTCCCCTTGCTATGCTGCTGCTTCATCTCGTTACGTGACTATGATAAATATTTTATCCGGAGAGGAACCAAGGGCGGCTCCCGGGAAGGGATCATGCCCCCTCCTTCTCACTCCCCCCCCGAACTTTTCATTTAGAACTTACGATTTTACTCGTTCAATTTGCGTTTTGAACAATTCCCCCCTCCCCCCCTCCCTCGTCCCCCAACTTCGACTCGAGATCTTTTGATTTTCAACATTCGTTCCGAAATTGAAAAGAAGCTTTCCTTTTCTATCGAATAAAGAAATCTATTCGATAGAAGTACATCTAAAGAAGCTTTCGATAGATCTAAAGAAGCTTTCCTTTTCTATCGAATTCAAGAGTAGAACTCTTGAATTCGATATGCGACTCCGCTCCCCCAAAATTTTTGGTCACGCAGAGCCTATGTTCGCCCGTGTATGTGCTTAAACACACAATTAATTCAATCAGTATCAGACTCCCAACATAAATTAGTATTTGGCTCCTTTTTTTCTTTCATTTTCCTTTGTGAACCAACATATCATGGAGTGATCAAAGTGGACAGCTTCCTAGGGCGATAATGTGTGAGCGCTAGACTTTTTTTTTCAAATTGAGGTGCAGTTTTTATAAACGTAAGCAACTCATTTTCACTTACGTCTTTAAAAATTACGGCATGAAAGGAAAAAAAAAATATGAAAATAGAAAAATGGTCCGTTCCCCAGAATTAAAAAAAAAAAAAAGAAGAAGCTTTCTAAAAGCAAAAGAGAATTTTCCAGAATCCTTCAAATGTTAACAGATTCAAACAAGCATGACAAAGTGGAACAGTAATCATCGTGTTTAGAGCTTTACTTTTTTTTTTTTCCTAACTGTCTGTCAATATCGCTCTCGCTATTACTCAGCCATTTTCCATAATACCGGTCGTTTTGTGAAACATTATCGTAAAAATTTGAAAATTTGCCGCAAACGATGACGATGATGCGCCTCGGTGAGTTTTTGGAAGAAAGTTCCCTCTCTCTCTCTTCCGCTCGCATGTAAATCAATCCTCGGTGCAAAAGGTGCAACACGAGACGGGATGGTGCCAGCGATGTGACAGGACGAAAGAAACTTTGAAAAAACTTTTGGGCTTTTCTCGGACCAGAGGCATACCATAAGTGTCCCGGCAATGAGGAGAGTTGGGGGTTGGGGGCTAAGTCTGAAGGGGGCCCTTCCAAACTTTCACTGTTTGTTTTTTTAATGTAATATGGAATATTTTCTTAAAGGCAAAAATACACACACACACGCACAACAAAAGAAGAGCATTTCAGCTGAGTAATTTTACAACCCCAAAGGAGAAGGAGTAGCACAGCCCTGTCATTGATAGTATATAGTCGCAGAATCAGGTTTTTTTTTCCGTTATTTTCAGTCACAGAATCAGCTTTTTTTTATCATGTAGAACGACAGTTCTACGAGTGACGCAGCCAGCCCCAACCAACCAACCGTAAAACTTCGCGGCACTTATATTTACAGGTAGCTTTTCAATTTTTAAAAGTTCTCTTCTGGATCTCGGAATCCGCTCTAACGAATTTTTTACAATTAATATATGATTTTAATCGGTGCCAAATTCGATGAGTGACTTCGCCGGTTAAGCTAGGAAAACTCGTTTTTTTTATTTAATCCAAAGAGGGAACTATTTAACCCGCGTAAGGAAATACGGAAAATGATCTTGTTTCAAAGGCGGTAAACAAGGCAGGGAGTAGGAATACAGTGCTGTAGATCTGTGACAAGATTTGTTACAACATACCTTATATCGTAAACCAGTTTGGTCTTAGACAGCTAGTGCGATTCGCTTCCGCTTTCTGACCAGATGACTTAGGTTCTATACCCGACGTCGCACTTTTACGAGATGAGCTTTTTGTTACTGTCGTTTTTGTTTTATTTCATTTTAAAAAATAATAACAGATTATTATATACTTTACTTATTTCTTCTGTAATTTATTTTGCTAATTAATAATTAAAAATAGTTAAGACTTTGAATTAAAAAATCATCAATTTAAGTAATTTTTGGTAAAACTCCTTCCTAACTTTTTCTCTAAGTATTTCGTTTCTCTAGTATTTTGATAGCTATTTCTAATTAAATTAAGTCTTTATTTTTCTAATATTATTAACTCTATTTGGAAAATTCAATATGCAATTAATATTTCAATGAATTTTTTTTCTCTTCAGAAAGCTCACATAATTAATTAATAATAATCATTTGGTATTCAAAGGAAAATAAATAGTAGTTTTACATACTAACTAGTTTTAATAATAATTCTTTTACTCTTCATGTATATATAAAATTTATTGAAATTATTGAATTATAATTTTAAGACCAATATTTTTTTCCAAATCTTAGGTTTTCTCACTTTTATTTGTATTCCTTTAAATACCAGATGTAAAATTTTGTTCAATACTTTTCAGATAGAAATTTGATTAATTAATCTAAATTTATACATGCACTATATTTTGTATTAGACATTTAAAGACCAGAGATGGCATCTAAAACAAGATGTTGTGCCCACACGAGCCGAGTTGATAAGATACTGAAGATGGTAGATAACTGAAGTATAAATGTCCAGGGTTCTGGTCTACTGGATGGCTGATAATCTAAAAATTCGGACGGTTTTTCTCACGATGTAACGTAATTACGCTTCAGAACCACCAAGAAAGTCAACCGTGCAAGACCCCCCCCCCCTTACAAAAGCAATATGTACATTTAAACACAGAGAGTGCGGGGGGGGGGGGGAAGCTTGGTATTTTGCTGTACCCCCCTGTATCGGACGATATCCGAATGATCGAAACGTTTAAAGTTGTTCTTTTAAGAAATCATACAATTTTCGAACATATTTTTAAACAATCTAACTGTAGTAGAAACTCGAAAAGATTTAGACTGTTTCTTAACAAGCGGTGAACCTAAAGCAGTTACGAAATATTCAGGGGGGAAAAATGTTAAACATGCGGTATTTTGCTGTATTTACTTACGGGTGTTCCGCTTGAAGAGGGATCCTTGTCACAGAACTCTTGAACAGCTTCGAAAACAAACTCATGATGTTAAACACTTGGAAACATGAATAATGCTTCTTCACCCAATGCAATATGAACTAATACTAACAGTGAAGCTGTGTGTCTCGTGCAACTTCCAGAAAAAAATTCACAATCACAAAAATTGCCTTCAAAAATTGGCCAAAGAGCTATACCCGTTTAGGAAGATATTGCGAAATTCCGTATGTTCAGCAATTTCCCCCCAATGCTTCATAACTCCTATAGGTCCATTGTTTAATTCAGTTCACAGCACAGCATGTAATTCTAAATTTTTTATAACATTCTAAATTTTTTAACAGTCTCAAGAGCAATTGAATTTTCAAAAATCTGTTTAAAAGTTGCATGATTTCCAAGAAGGGCTGCCTTAACCGAATAACTTACCGGCCCATTTTTGAAGGTACAGTGAAACATGTTGGACACGAAAAAGCTTAACATGAAAAATCGGTTAACACGAAATGAGACAACGGTCCGGAACACAAAATATGCAATTTAATGCATTTTTGTTCATTTTACACGAAACAAAAATCGTTTAACACGAAAAATCTTCAGTCATCACGTTTAACGTAATCTTCAGTGGCATGTTTGCGACAAATCACTAGAACGTTTTTGTGGAAAATAAATTTTATTTAAATTCTGGGAAATGGTTTTTCTACCTTTTGTCATCCTAGAAGTATTAATAGCATCATCCATCAGGTCTTTTCCCCTCCCCCCTAATGAATAAAATTCTTATCTGTATCAAAGAAACGGCGATTGGTGGGAATGCACTTTCTTTAGCATTGCAAGAATCAGCCGAGAATGACAGTGAGCCGACATTTAACGAAATATTTGGGAAAGTGTCAGAATTACTGGACTGCCCAACAATGTCAATAAATGAATATGTTTCGTTCGATAATGATGTAACTACAGCACCGATTATGACAGAAAAAGAGATTTTGGATATTGTTCAAAATCCAAAAGATTCTGTTGATTCCGACGACGAATCTGACAACGGATTCAACGATGGAGTTCCCGTCCTCTCTACTTCAGAAGTGCGAAAAGTGATAAACAGTCTACGCAGTTATTTAGATGCGCATTCTAATGGAAAAATGAATAAAACTATGGACGATCTTGAAAAATTGTGGACAATATGACTCTGAAAAATACATTTCAAGAAAAGACAACTGATTTTTTTCTCCCCAAAATAGGTTTTTTTTTTTTTTTTTTTTTTTTTGTTTGTAATTGCTTTTCATCCCAATGAATGCAACCTACTTGTTGTTTAACAGGAAATTGATATAAAATATAAGAACATCGAAAATGTGGTAAGTTTTGTTCTTTTTTACGAATCTTTTAACACGTAAAAATATTTTGGTAGCTTCGGTTTCGTGTTAAACGTTTTTCACTGTAATTTTTATGCTTAAGGATTTTTTAATGAAAGTTGCATGAGACATTAGGGTTTATTGTTTATTTAAATGCATAGTGTATCTGTTGACGAAGCACTATTACTGTTTTCTATCGTTTAGCATCATTAATTTGTTTCAAATCTGTTAAAAAAAGGAAGAGAAAACTGATTTTACAAATGCAAGGTTTTAGGCAAGACCTGATTGCCGTAACGACCAACTTGACAGCGACCTAGGACCCTCCAGTTTTAGGGCTATTGGCATAGCGTGACTGCAAATTTTAGTGGGGGGGGGGTTCACATATCGAATTCAATGGCAAAAAAGGAAAATTTCTTTGGAATTTCTACGCAATTGTCGAAAATCAAAAGATTTTGAGACAAAGTTGAGGGGGTACTTACCACATACCACCCTCGGACGCTATGCTTATGTTAGGGCCCCAAAATGATTAGAATTCTTTGATTTCTAGTCTTAAAAAAATTGCAGGAAAAGCAATAACAGCAATAAATAAATAGATGTACTTTTAAAACCCACATCAGCGTGCAAAGGGTTATTGGCACTGTATTCTGGGACAAACGTTATGTTACGGTCCAAACCATTCTACCTTGGCGAATTCATCCACAAGATGTCATTTTGAGAATGACATCTGCTAATTAAAAATTAAAAATCAATGGAAAAGGGAGAGAATTGAACCCCCAAACTCCCCCTCTCCCCATGGACACCTATGCCTATGAGCTGGGAGGTACATGCCTCTCCCCAACCCCACCCCAGCTCTCAGAAAAAATATATATTATAATAATGATTTACATACTTCCCTAGTAGCACAATTAGTCCAAAAGACGTTTAAAACACGTTTTTTAACGCCATAAAACGTCTTTCCAACGTAATTTGAACGTTTTTTGAACTAGTTGTGCTACTAGGGTTAGTATTTAAGTATTGTAGATACAGCTCCCCAGCTAGAAAAAGTTTGCACAAAAAGTGTAAAAAAAAAAAAGTGTACAAAATCCAAGCGTATGTGGCACCTCTGCTTGTGCATAAAAAGTGCAAACTAAATTGTGCACAAATGTGCACTATTTGATTAATATCTGGCAGTGTTGGGCGTTAATCAATTAATTTTTTAATCGACGCGTTAGTTGATTAAAAAAGTAATTGCGATTAAATCAATTACAATTAAATTAACTGCAATTAAACTTTTAGTTGCACGTTGCAATTAAATTATTTGGATTAATGTATGTTAATCATCATTCGCAATTAAAATAATTGCAATTAACTTTTTTAATTATTCTATGAAACAATTAAAACTAACAATTAACTTAGTTATATATAGTTTGTATACGCTACAGCAAATTTTCAAAATTAAAGAAAAAAAAGCTTGCTTTTATATAGGTCATTGAACATAAAAAATGCTATCAAAGTGAACGAATTGATTACATACACGAGTATTTCACGTGTATTGCGCCAGTAGCAGAAGCCCTAAACATTATACCAAGTGGGACTAACGCATACTACGGAATAGTTCTGCCTTGCCTTCTGGCGCTAATTTAAAAATACTGAAAATTGAAAAGAAAACTTTCCTTTTTGCCGTTGATCAAGACATACAGAGAGGGTGTCGAAAAAAGGTTTGAAAAACTGTTTGATGTCAGCACTCCTGAAGTGGAAAATGTGATTATTGTCGCATTATCATACCCCAGATTTAAAAATAAATAGTCAGCTTGTTTAGAGCCGGCAGATCGTACAAAAATTCTAAAATTTTTCAAAACCAATATTTCCAAACAAATGAATCAGGGGCGTAGTCAAGGGGGGGTTAGGGGGGGTCAATATTCTTCACTCCCTTATTACACACATGTATGCATATATGTGAGTTGCAGTAGTCGTAACCCCCCTCATGAAAAATGTCTGGCTACGCCCCTGAAATGAATGAATATGTAGTAGCAACAGTGGCAATAAAAAAAGTACCCAAGGACGCATTTTTTTAATTTTGACGCTAACTCCAACTTATTTTCAGCGACAAAATCAAGCCGAAGCTCCTCCGATGCACCAACAACTAAAGCAGAACTTTTAATGTCGCATTTACTTGCAGAAGAAAGTCACGATTTGTAACTCCTCATTAGATATCCTGAGATAAAAAAAAATGTTTTTATAAAATACAACACACCTTTACATCATCAGCTGCAGTTGACAAGCCTTTTTTCTTTTGCGACAATGACAAATCTGCCGAATAGCCACAAATTGTTCGACAGTATGTTCGAAAAGAGAATCTTATTAAAATGCAATCTATATAAGAAATTAAACCTGTTATTCATTACCTGTCTAATCATGTTTAAATTAAGTTATTGATGATTATTAATATTAGTCTTACTTTTTATTAATATGCGTTTCAACCCAAACTATATTATTAAGCCTGTCTCTGTTACCTTTCACGCCTATCCTCTGAACCGACTTTGATGAATTTTAGTGCAGTGATTTATGGCAGCGATGCGCAAACCGGGGGTCGCGAGATAATTTTTGGGGGTCGCCAAATTCAAAGAGATTCGCATTTATGAAAAATCTGCAATTATTCATTTCAAAGAAGTGAAATAATACAAGAGAAGAAACTGACAATTATTATTTTACGAGCGCGATATTCGCGATCGCTATCACGGGGCTTCAAAACCACGTTATCATGCATAGTGATCTGCAAATTGATCATGCATAGTGATCTTCATATTTATTTTCCATTAAAACAAAATCCTCGATCTCGATTGGATCCAGAGGATGACTTACGATTTGCGATTTCCAATACAGATCCGAACATAGAAACAATCATGAGCTCTTTGCAAGCACATATTTCACATTGACTTTTTATGATGTAAAGTTTTTTTAAAGTATTTTTCATTAAAATATATTTATATCCATATGCATAAATAAAGCATTGTTTACTAAAATTATGAGTTGATTCATTAACTGATTTTTATAATGTTACAACTTTTATAACATTTTTATGGTGGTTTATAAGTTCGGTGCGCTATTTTAAAAACGCGTTATTTCAATCGATGACGTCACGACACTCTTTTAAAAACACCCTGTAAGAGCAACTCCCAGAACGAATTTCAATGTAACTTCGTTTTCAATTAAAGAAAATTCTACTGTCTATCCAGGGGTCGCGACAAACTTATACTCAAATTAGGGGGTCGCGACAAAATTTTACACAAATTAGAGGGTCGCAGATGAAAATAGTTTGCGCACCACTGATTTATGGGACCTCGAGAACGAGAATGGACATATCCTACTTTTTGTCGCTAAAAATGAAGAGATCCACACCAGTCATATTTTAATTGTTAGTTTTTATTTAAATTCATAAAACAATTGAAAATTAATTAATTGTTAACTGTAGCAAATGACGATTGACAATTAATTAATTGTTAATTGCTGCTACTACAATTAACAATTAAAAAACTGTTAATTGCCATTTTTGACAATTACAGTTGATCAATTTTTAATTGCTACAGCCACAATTAACAATTAATCAATTGTTAATCTTTAATTGTCCTTACAATTAAAATTTGCCCAACACTGGTATCTGGGGACCTAGATGGAAAAAACGTAGAGGTAGTGGTCGGTTGATTTTAATGAACGGCTTTTTCGTCCTTTCTTTCCATTTTAGTGCTGCCATCTATAATCATACATAATAACTTGCTCCATTTTTCGAACTTCCGAGGATTGGGATCGAACTGGGGAACCAAGGTGTGGTAGGCGAGC
Source organism: Cheiracanthium punctorium (assembly GCA_038373885.1). Taxonomy (NCBI): domain Eukaryota; kingdom Metazoa; phylum Arthropoda; class Arachnida; order Araneae; family Cheiracanthiidae; genus Cheiracanthium; species Cheiracanthium punctorium. Next base: position 513,038 of record JAWZYV010006031.1, on the reverse strand, counting down.
ATTCTAACCACTAGATTGGAGCTGACTCAAAATGATGTGTCTTAATTTTGAAGTGATTGTTGTTACAAGTTCGGAATCGGAACATTTATGTAAAATAAAACTAGACTTTGCCTGTACACTTCTCAAAATTAAAAAAAAAATTGCGATTTCTATGCATTTTAAGCTTTTGGAAAGCGAGTACGACCGTCAAAAAAAAAAAAAGTTTCTCCGTCTGTCGTTCTGTCATTCTGTGCGTGACGCTTTTTTTTTATTCGCACATCACGTAAAACTGACTGAAGCGAATGAAATAAAAGTTGGTGACATGATAGTTAGTCACTCATCTTGAACTATATTTTTAAAAAATTCATTAGATTGAGATTTTTCAAAAATTGTTTCAAAGTGCGTACATTTTTGTTCGCAGATCAGGTATGAACGACTAAAGCGAAAGAAATGAAATTTGGGGACATGATAGATGATCACTCAATTTAAACTATAGGTGTCGGATTAAAAAAAAAAAATTTGATTAGATTTTGAGATTCTTCTAAAAATCGTTCCAAACTGGGAAATTTTGTTCGCGCTTCACATACGACTTAAATGAATAAAGCAAAATTTAGATGGGTGATCATACAACTTAAACAATGTCCCTAGACAGGGCCGTACCCAGAAAAAATTTCCGGTGGGGGGACCAAAAATTTCGGGGGGGGGGACTAAAAGGTTAAAAAGGCTAAATTTTTCATAAAATGCTACATTATTATTGTTTTGTAAACAACATTTTAAATTTCGGCGGGGACCAGGGGGTCCGGTCCCCCCCCCCCTGGGTACGGCCTTGTCCCTAGAGTTTCTTATAATTTGGATTAGATTTTGAGATTTTGCGAAATTCCATCGTTTGGACCCTCCCCGAAATTTGTTTTCTGGGTACGACCCTGATAATTATGCCAAAGTAAAGCATAATATTCAATAAAACTATTTAAAATATGAAATTTAAATCTGGTTTTAATTGTTTTTCTCGCCTTTCTGTGATTAGTAAGCTGGGTCCTGCTTTTTTCGAGTTTTAACTGGAGGAATCCCGCAAATCCGCGAATAAAAGTTGGCAAGACTAGGTGGGACCGAGAGATAGCCTGGAAAGCCGAATTCGCTTAAGCCAGGGTATAATTTCGCATATGAATATGTACATACAAATTATTTTTAATTGGGTACGAAGACTACAGATAACAATAATTTAGAAAGAAAATGTTTATTAAAATCTTACATAGTACATAGTATCTCGAATTATATTATTCAAATCGCAAACCGAAGTTATTTTGGAAGTAAACTAAAGACGAATCGACAAGATTTGAAAATCGCGTAACTCCAGGTTCGCGTAGCTCGAGTCGAGATATTACTCATTTCCGCGTCTCTTATTAAAGCATTCATTCAAATGCAATTTCGCAGTTCAGGCTGTCAGATAATGGTCTCCTTTTTGAAGGTAATTTCCACCTGTTATTTCGAATGCAAAATTCGACACTATATCTATAACCGCACCTGCTGGGAAAGGAGGAGGGGGAGAAGTTTTTTTGTTTCGTTATTCCACACAAGCCTTTTCTGGTCGTGAGTGCTCGAAATGGCAACATATGGTCATAAATCCAACCGATAAAGAGAGAAGGCAATTAAAAGTGCTTAACTGCCCCTTACGCAATTCCAGCTCTAATTAAATTCCACATCGAAGTCCACCCAAGATTTTTTTTTTTTTTTTTTTTTTAAAGAGAGAGAGAATTATACCTCTAGTATATAGAGATACCGCAGGTGTTGCCAAAAACAGAAGACATAAAACTACTTTTCTTTATCTTTCAATTAACAATGTTTTAAAGTTCCAAGTTTTCAGGGTTTTTTTTCCCCTTTTGACGTTAATTTACACGCGTTGTTCTGTTTATGTTGCATGGATTTTCTTGTTTATGAACCTTTAATGGGCCATTCGTTCCTACTAATATATTTATTTTTTCTTTCTTTAAATATCATGAAGACATTTCAATTAGCGTACATTGTCTGTGTGTTAGTGCTTTTTTTTCATCATATTTGATTATTTATTTATTTTTGAGTGAAAAACAATAATGTAATGATACATGTATAAAAACCGGCTTATAAAATGGTGGAATGTGGTAGTGGTGGGGAACTGAATGCTATATGTTTTCATTTAGCTGTAGCAGAGAAACCTGCATAACCCTACGTTTAAAGCCCACTGTTTTACATCTTTCAAAGTGTTCATATTTAGCATGAGATTTCAGTGTTCTACGGAGAACACTCAGCCAGACAGCTATTGGGGATCAAAATGTCTGCATACGATGTTTTTATTAACCCTCTTATTCCCATTATGAGAAATTCCCAAGCAAAAAAAAAAAAAAAAAAATCTTTGTTGAAATGGTATTCTTTTAAGTCGATTAACGTAAATATAATGTACAAAAAAAGTTATTTTTTTATATGTTTTTCCAATGGAAGAGCACTGCAGTTTTAAAATTTTTCTAAACAATGTAAATGTAACTTTTTAAAAAATTAATTTTTATCTAAAAAATAATTTTTTAAAAAGTTAATCTGAAAAAGCATATCTTTTCTTCCATACAAATGGCAATTATTAATTTTTCTTTATTTTCTTCTGTGGAAAAATGCAAGAATCTAACACATGATATCTTTAATATTATCAAATGAGAATATCAAAGATTCATTACTTACACTCTAATTAACCGATTTACCTGCAAGAAATTGCAAATTCCGATTATGCACCTCGCAAAAACATCAATTTTTAAAATAAACCTTTGACGAGCAGACCCTCACAAAATCCGTAACTCCTAAGAATATCACCATGCTTCAGACAGATATTAAATGATTTTGAATTCAGGAAACTTTTGGATTCTATAAACGTCTCTTGAAGGTTTTGGTGTTTTTGGAACTCTTCAAAAGAAAAGAAAAAAAAAAGAAAAAAGAACGAAACTTATTTTCCCTGTCGAAAGAACGGATAGGAATGGACCCTGCTGAAAAAAAGCTTCCTTAAATATTGATCATAGAAATATGTAATAAATTACAAATTTATGTAAATGAAAGTACAAAATTTTATGATATCGTTTAAAATTTCAGGAGATTACATTTTAAAAAATGCAAAATTTAAATTTTTATATGTGACAACCTCCATAAAAATCCCCAGTCAGTAAAATGTGCCCCATACATTAATGAGGTGATTTACAAACCTTGAGAATTTTATCTTAAAAAGTGTCGGAGATATGAAAAAGAATATATATACTGATATAAACCACTTTTCAATAGCTATCGAAAGGGAAAAATGAGGTCAAATGATCGCAAGTCTAGCAATAAAGATTTGCATTCATATCCATGCCTTTTTACATTCAATTTGCATAAACACATAATATTTCTGCTATTATTGGTATTGTATAGCCCTTCACCGACTTTGTTAAAACTGAGCCTTTTTATGGTGAAATGCTGAGCCTTTGGGTATCACTTCATTAAATTATGGGGCACATTTTACTAATTGGGAATTTTTTTGTACAGGTAGCATATACATGATCCAATAGTTGAGGAATAAAAGTCGAGTGTTTTTTTGGACAATTTGTATATTTATATATAAACGAAGGGATAAAATATCATAGATGTGTGCACGTGTTTGATTTTTTATTTCTTCCTTTCTTTCTTCTTTTTTCGTCTTTCTTTATTCTTTTTTCCCCAATGCAGTGGCGTAGTCAAGGAGAGGTAGGGGGTCACAACCCCTCCCCTCCCCCCCATGAGGAAATTTTTGCCATACAAAATGCATATTCTGCACTCACTTAGAACACACACGTATACGTATATATGGGTAGCGGTAGCCGAAACCCCCCCCACTCCGCATGAAAAATTTCAGGCTACGCCACTGCCCCAATGGATGGTTTAATGTTTGAATATTTCTATTCCAGAAATTTAAAAAAAAAAAACTTTACAGCCTTTTCGTTATATTATTGTTATACCATCAAAATTAATTATTTTGAGCTATAACAAGTTGAATCCTAAACTTTCCTGCTTGTGTGGATGGCGGAACTTTTTACAACTAAAGAAAGATGATCCTTCTATACCGCCCTATACGATCATCTTGATGACCTTTTCCCACTAGGTGTTATTTTATAAAGTCTTTAATTAGTTTTACTCCAGAGGTGTGGTTATATATATATTCAAGCCCTGGCTTCAATCAAATCACTTCAGAAGTGCAAATAACCGTTTCATCGAAGTATGAAATATTTTGCTTCTCTCAAAAGATTTCATATCAGGAGAGCCAGAAAGTATAATTCTTTTTTTTTCTTTCTATTTTTTTTTTTCTTCTTTTTTTTTTTTTTTTTTTTTTTTTTTTTTGTTTTGTTCTTTATGTAGGTCAATACTTCGCCTAACTAAAACTACCGAAGCCAATATTACGAAATACCGCCAGTTTGTTAGCATAGGTGCTTGATTAGATAGCATTTTCCTAAATCCGTAACCTATGGGGAAGGGGTTGGGCAAAACGTTCTTTTCACATCTCCCTCGTCATCTCGGGGGGAAAATAAATAAATATATATGCATATATATGCATATATATATATATATATATATATATATATATATATATATATATATAAAGCATATATATATATATATATATATATAAAGCATATATATATATATATATATATATATGCATATATATATATATATATATATATATATATATATATATATATATATATATATATATATATATATATATATAATAGAGGTGTCCATAAAATTCTTGCTGTAACATACAAGAACCACGAATACTTAAAAATCAATATCAGGATATTTTGAATAGCGTTCTCCAGGATAGGTCGAAGTACAAAGAAGGGATGAGCGGCCATATTTCATGAAATAATACAATATCTACGAAATTCCTATTTTAAAATGTAACAAATACGAAGCCTATGTTCAGTCCCAGATTACTTGTCATTAAAAAGTTGTTTAAAATATATTTGTTTGAATTTAACGTAAACAAACGACATCCCTTTCCGCTTCCCCGAATACTTTCTTAGAAAATTGAAAAATGACTCCTGCAGAAAGTGATTTCGCTCCAATTTTCACTCCTCGTAGAAATGATTGTTCATTCTTTTCGTTCCAGAGTGCACAAGGAGAAGAGTTTAGTACCCTCTGATTTCTCCCAATTTAATTTACTGCTTTGTTTTTATGATCGCCAAAATCGCGAGCGCCAGGGGGTACGCAGTATATAAAAAACCTCCCGCTGTACAGAAATTGCTTCTCGGCTACCGCACTTTGATGTCATTAACTTACATAAGAAAGAAGCACGAAGGCGCTCTCTAAACCTAGACAGACGCACAAACAGTAGAAAAATTAAGAAAAAGATTCCAAGACAAGTTCCGAATAATTAATCTGTTTTTATTCTTCAACTCCCTTCTGGGTATCTCGCGTGAGAAGGCATATTTTTTTATTCCACTTTTCTTTTTTTAAGCTGGCTAACTAAAATAACAAATAGACGAAAATTTGCAATATCTCTGATCCAGCATAAATCTGTTGACTCCTCAAAAACATTTGGATCAGCTGGATGTTTGTGAGCTGCGATTCCAATTGTACTAGTTTTTAATATATTTTTAATCCTTCCAGCTAATGGCATGGGGGTAAAAATTAATCTTGCACAGAAATATATTTGCAGTTTATCATTGACACCTGCTAAAAATTTCAGAAATGTGTAACAGCTCACTATGTACAATTATTGAGTTTTATTTATTAACTATTAAACCTTAAAAAAAAAAAAAAATATCTATCTGTCAAAAGTTTGAATAGTTTTTTCTTTTCTTTTCTATAGCTTTGTACAGATGTATTAAACTTAATTTGTTGAAACACTTGTTGTCGTGTGTATTAAGGCAAACCCGCACGAGTGGTAATCTGCCTCATAAGAGGGGGGGGGGGGCCCTACTAGTAATTTTGTTCGGGCCTTCACCGGCTACGTAGCCTTGAGCCGATGAGAAGGGATCGGGCCGTTCACTTTGTAAGTGCTCGGATACACGCAGTTCATGTCCCCTCGGACGTGGAGACGTCCGAAGTAGTCTAACCGTTGAGTTTTCATCGGTTTGGACACGGATATAGGGAACCGGCCCGTTCACTTTATGCATGAGGCTGGCCAAACACCAGGGTGAGCATCACTTTTCGATAAGTTCTTATGTGATGTTGACATGCATTTAACCCTTTCCGTCCCTACGATGCAATTCGAATGATAACATTCACAAGTGTTTTACAGATTTCTTTTATCTTTGAAATGTATTTGTAATCGCATTTTTCTTATATGATAATGCAGTGCAGAAGCAATACAGTATAGAAGAAATACACTTTTACGCACGGCGCATATGCATGCATGTAGGTCGTCGTATACTCCATCTATTTACGTATATAGTCGTACTATATACGTAACTATACTATACGTTAACGTACTATAGTCGTATACTCCATCTACGTATGACGTTATATACGAATGTTACATGTTCGATTTGTTTTAACTAGTCCGAGCGCATAGAACTAGAAGACGGAAGGTGTCTGGTTCAAAACCAGGTCGCATCCGCCGACCTAACCGTTCGGAGTTTTCCGTGTTTTCCACTGAAATTTAGCGTAAATACTGATTAGGACACCTTAGAAAGACCCCCAACGGAGGGCACCCCATCTACAGGCCTAGATCCCCCGTGTAGATAATTGGCCTTAACCCTTTAACGCGCAGTGATCCCGCTCTGGGAACACCAAACTCTGACGTTTTGACTGTTACCAGTCACGAAGAATAGATTTGATTTCTATAAAAATAGTTGCGGGTGACATAGCTCCACGAGAATCCTTTACTTTTTAGCACGTCATTTCCCGTAAAAAAATCGTCAGGATTATTTTAAACAGCACTGACATCTGCTGAAAAATGGAAGAATGCGAAAACAGCTGGATAGATTGCCCAATGCTGAAAAAGGGCAGCCGTTGCCATCGCTCGACTTAACTACCAGCAAGATGGTGGACGATCGAAACGCTTGTGCGCGCGCACAGCCAGCTGCGTCAAAAAAGGGTCTCTAGATCTGTCGCACGCGATGAACGTTTCGATGGTCCGCCATCTTGCTGGTAGTTAAGTCGAGCGATGGCAACGGCTGCCCTTTTTTCAGCATTGGGAAAGGGTTACGCCTCAAAGGGTTAATTCCAGAACTCGCTTTAACTAGTATTTTGGTAATGTCTGAAGGTAGGCATGCTGCATTTTCGATCTAGTTTGATTAAATTTGAGGGATGTCTGCTCGTATGCATGTATTTATGTACGTATATTCTTGTGTAATTTGATTATCTCAAAGAGGAATAGCCGAAGAAATTTCAAATGAATAGTTTATTTACAGAGTTATATGAAAGACTTTCGGTGCATTAAAGTCTATGGACATGCCTTTCACATTAATAATCCCTGAACTATCTCTGTTTAGCTCATGCCCAAAATATTGCCAACTGTCCCCAAGCTTGGTAAATTTAGGGGCAATATTACAAATTTTGGCACTAAAAATAAGTACGTATCTCGAATAAAAGTAAAAACTGTTAGCTATAGAATATTGAAATTTTGTATTTAAGACTGTCGTAACATTTGGTTCTGCACTTTCATTTTTGATTACAATCCACTGGCTAGGGTCACTATTTGGGTCATGCTTAAAATCTCGCCGTTTGTCGCCAAGCTGACGAACAAAAGAAAAATGCCAATTTTTCAGCCAGGAATAAGTTTTCAATGCTGAAATCTCATCCTGGTGATATCTCTTACGCTTAACGAGATACTGAAGTATCGCATTTCAGTTTCCAATATATTTAAATAGAGTGCATCAAGAATGCGTAAAGTTTAACAGCCATACAAGAAAATTGTGCAGTTCACATTAGGACTTTTTTTTTTGTGATAGGAAATCGACTTTCCGAAGTTTCTTGAATTAGCTTACAATTTAAAAAAGATTATTGACCACTGGAACCTATGGAACTAGCTTACAGTTTTGAAAAATAGGTTTTTTTTTAAAAAGCATAGACCATAAGACATAAGATCGCTATAATAATTTTTAAAATAAAGTAAATTCCAAAAATTTTTATTGAAATTATTCTACACAAAATATATCATACACATAATTTACAAAAGAAGTATTTTCTTTGAGTTTTGCAGCAGCATCTTCAAACATCTTATTTTATGAGCAGCTTCTAGGGGAAAAAAAAGAAAATTTTTAGAACTTAATTTACACAAAGAATAGGAAATGCAGAGTAAGTCTGCTTCATATGTTTTTTTTACATAATTTCTATATCAGGGATTTCCAACCTTTATATTACTTCAACTCCCTAGAAAACGTTTTTTTCTGAATAGACCCCTGCGTTTTCCCCAACACAGCGGTATCTCGAAAAATTTTCCCAATGCACTCACAAAGACAGCAAAACATTAAGTGAAAGAAATTGTTCATGTGTCCGGCAGAAGAACAGTTGGTTAAGCTCAGTTCCCATTGGCACTCCGAAAGGGAAGCAGCACCTGCTTGGCCAGTGCCTAGAAAGGTAAACTCCTTTCTCGACTGAGGCTGATGTAAACCGTGTACGCTGTAGGGAATTAATGCACGAAAAATGTGTTATGACTTCAATGTTTTCGATGTTCAATCCATATCTCTCTTTGGGGTACCAATTCAGCTCTTATGTCATCCAGCTGTCATCTGAAATTGGTCCAAAATTTAGGAGGGAGACCCGGGATAAGTCGGTATTCCCCTTAGTGGTGATCAGCAAAAAGAAAGCTGCCCAATTAAGGCCATTTTCGTTTTATATAAAGGATCTGATCCCGCTCTGCAGTTGGCCAGAGGGTTTCGAAGCAACAATAACAATTTTCATGTTCTGCGTTTGCAGAATTTACCATGATTCAGACTGCAGGATGCAGAAAATGACCCCAAAGACGGATTTTTACCCTTCTTTTTTCAACCCCTTCTTTTTTCAACTTTTGAACCCTCTGAAGTCTTATTTCATGTCAGTTTGTTTGTTTGTGTTGTGATGACAACGCTAAGGGTGGGCGATCATCCTAGTATGAGGGGTTATCTTAAAATGTAATTTTTAAAAAATATAATTCCCAAATTTTGTACATCACCTCATTAGTGTATGGGAATGCTTTTGTACGAGGGCCATATAAAAATGTAGAAAGTGTAACTTTTTGAAAATTAACGAGAGGAATTTTTTTAACGGAGTCTTACTTCCGACCTCATTTTGAATACTTTTCTCAATTTACGCTGTCCACTTATCTCTAATAGATAACGAATTAAAGCCCGTTACCACCTTTTTGGGACACCCTGTATCAGTCTGGTTTATAGTATGCACAGGTTCTGAAATCATCATTAACCAGTGTTCTGCTTAAAAAAAAAAAAAAAAAAAAAAAAACAGTGGTCTACTTTAAAAAAGAAAAAAAATCACTGTATTTACATATACTATTTCTAAGCTGATCTAAATTCATCAACGCGGGTTTCGAAGTTTATAAAGCGAAACAAAACAGTCGTTTGAATATCAAATCAATGCTGTACAGCTTTTCATTTCCATAACCCTAAAAATCTGCGCTTTATGCCTTTGGAAACTATCTTGGCGAGTAATCGCATCGTTTGGCTTTTTTTTTTTATGGTCAACGGATGCAAATAATCGGTACTTATTTTACCGTCGATAATTCACGCCAACAAGTTTTTTCGCCAAAGGATTGCAATGCACTACATTGTGACAATGAATCTGACGTATTCCACACGCACACGAAATGGCTCTTTTTGGCTGACTGACTGTAAAATACATAAGTACCAAATAGGCTTGTTTTGGTCGGAAGTATGATTTTTTTATTAGATTCAATGAAGAAGTTACCCGTATATTTTAAAAGTAAAAAGCGATTAACTGTATGAACTAGTGTAAATTACACACTGTACGCCGTGTAAAGATAGGAAATAGATACTAATAAAAAATAGTGTTATTCCATTAGTGTTATGCAACAGTATCAAGAGAGAAAAAAATGGTTGATTCCTACTTTAGGACCCCCACTCTCGCCAACGTAAAAAATCGCCGCGTTTTGGCGAACCTTCCTGTAAATAGTCCGTGATCGCGCATGCGCACAAGTTTTAACGCTTCCCAGAGAAACTGGATGAAATGAATGTGAACAATTCAGCATTAAACGCACCAAATACGGAATTTGACGACAATTATTAAAAATTCATTAGTTGGCAAGTAAAATAAATGTAATGATGTACTTGACAAGAATTTATGAGCAGATTCTTTAAATTTATATGTATTTCCTTTATTAAAAGCGGATTCGTGAAATTTTACTTTATTTTAACCAATGAAGTATGTTCAATCACAACAATTTTAGGAAATGGAATCAGAAAAATTAATGCATAAATAAAAATACCTATGTATACTTTAATATTTAAAGTTACCCTAGTAACCAAATTTCCCGTATCAGATTTATTTGTGCTTGACGATGCTAATATAAATGAGTTGAAATCGTCTGCTCCTATTAATACAGCTCGAAAATGCGCAAAAGGATACTAAACCTTATTGTTGCCTACGTAATACTACATATTATGAATATTTCGTAGGCAACGGCCTTATCCTTAAGATCAAAACTCATGACTGATCATGTGCAAAATCAACTGGAATACCGGTTGATTACTGAGAGAAATTTACGAATAATCCCTTTGCCGTATAGCTGCAATATAAATACATAAAATCGTAATGGCAACTGTATATCAATATTTATCGTCGCGTTGGCGAGAGTGGGGGTCCTAAAGTAGGAATCAACCAAAAAAATAATTACAGAGATTTGAACTTATACTTTACTTATATTAGACAATACTATATTAAAAATGTCAAAAATTTGTTACAAATGATAGTTATACGTACCAATATAGACTAATCACCACCAAAAAACTTCTTCAGTTTTTTTCGTCTCCTATTCTTATGAAAACAAACATGGCGTCTGCCGGTAGATACTCGGATGCTGCCATCGCTCGACAGTTGCATGAACAGAGCGCATGCGCCAATTTTCATCGGCTCAATGCCGCTCGGCCGTTATGCGGGCCGAAATTTCTTTTCAGTTCAGCGTATTTTGATCAAATTTAGGCATATGGCCCGATAACTCAGGCCGGATATCGTTCCGATCATCGTTTTATGGGTACCGGACCGATCAGTGTCTGCCGCACACATAACAATCATCGTTTTTAGATGGAATTCCGTGTCTGGGCCGAATACCGAATTTCGGTGAGCGATGAGTTGCGATGAATGGCGGTGGTTGGCCGAGCAGAAACTGGGAATTGTTGCTTGTAGGGGGGTGCCTTGGTCGAAGGACTTTCTAAGGGGCTCTAACGCGTATTCACGTAATATCTGGAGAAAACTAACCAAAACTCCAGACCGTTAGATCGAAAGCCGCGCGACAGGGCCCGAACCCGGGATCTTCACACTTCGGCAACACCAATTGTTCGAGTGCATTTTACGCACGGTCGGGGTGGGTGCTTGAGGCCCGGAGTGCCCACATAATTGGCACCCCTGGCCCCTGGGGTTTCCGATATATGCTCTACAGTGTGAACTTTATTTGTTTGGGAGGGGGAGACAAGTGCCGTTTTGCCCTCACCCCTCTGGATCTGTCAATAGTTCTTAAAGATTAGTTTTAGTAATATAATTAGTATAATATGTATGCAGTAATGCTTATTTCGATAGATATGTTTCGATTACATTTACATATATTCATTTATTGGGATTCAACAAGAAATTTTTTGTAAGAGTCCACCAAATAGCATGTGGCTAACCCCCCCCCCTTCCTTGCCCCTCCCATCCGCAACCGTTCAATAAATCAGTCCGATTCTACGAAATGAAAGTATTGTAATAGAAGCCGATACCAAGGGCGCCGGCAGGATTTTTTACATGGGGGTGCACCCCATACAAACAGGGTGTCCATGAATTAATAGGCAAAACTTTAAGAATAATTAAAATACATATAAAGAAGCCTGTTTTTTGTACAGCAATGTGAGGTTAGAAATAAAAAAGTGTAGGTGAAAATACAGTAAATTAAAAAGAAATGAAAAACACTCTACTGTAAACATGGGCGCCGGCAGAATATTTTCCGGGGGGGGGGGGGGCAAAGACTACTTAAAAGTATGATTACCATGTTGAAAAGAACAAAAAAGGAAGGGAAAACACTGCATACAAAAATCCAGTGGGGCAAGTGTCCCCCCTTGCCCCCATGACTGTAAATGCTCAAATGTACCAGAATCAACATTGACACAGCATTGGTAGTGTTTAGCAAGTGATTGGCCTACCCTTACGAAGATGCCATGAGCAGTTGCAGCGGTGACTGAAATTTTTGCAATGAGGTCTTCATCTGAGTTAAGTGGAGTCTCGTAAACGATGTATTCCCAAAAGAAAAAAATTGTTACTAGATTAATTCTAGTGGAAGTCTTTTGACTGGGAAATGTAGTATCAATATGTGAAATAAGCATCGTCATAGTATTTTGTCTCAGCTGAAAAACACAAAATCGTAAACTATTAATTTAACCTAATTAATAATACCTTAATTTAAGTATACTGATAATTAATTATTTAAATTACATCCAATTTTAGTAACATAGATAGTAACACCTCTAGATCAATTTGGTTTAGAGGTCATCTACATATTAAAACAGAGTCCAGGTCTCGAAAGTGATACAGTGATGCCTTCACTTAATATATGGCATCACCATGTCGAGAAAATCAAAATAGAAATTTTTATCAATGTTAACTAATAGTGTTTGAGCTTAAATCTATGAAATATTACCTTTCTAATGTTAAAGAGAACTATTAAACTTTAAGCCTTAGTTCCTAAAATAATTGCATTTCATCATACATTATTACAAAATATTTTTTCCTAATGGCGGGCACTTGCCCGTGGGGTAATCACCACTACTACGGCCGAAAGTGTTGGTCAGTATATTATGGGAGCACACAGCGCGTGCGCCAACATTATTTCCTATGAGCGGTCTCTCAAAAATAAAGCGACTTCTGTTTGGTAAAATATACAACACCGTGAAGGAATCCTCAGAATCAAATAAAATTTAATGTATAAACGACTTGTATTAGTGCAAACAAATGATTAAATTTTCAAAGCAATAAATCAATTATAAGTGCCCGAAATCGGTATTTGGTGTGGCCACCATGCGTTGCAATAAGTGCTGCTATACGACGTGGTAGACCAGTCAACAGATTTTGAACGTATGCTTGGAGAAGAGAATTCCATATGTCTTTTAGGTGTACCCAGAGTTCATCTGTTGAAGCTAGGACGAAGATCACAAGCGAGATGCAGACCCATGAAATCCCACACATGTTCAATAGGTGACATATCCCGCAAATCAGCAGGCCACGAAAGAAGCTGTATGTTTTTTGCTGAAAAGAATTCTTGCACATTCCTTGCCATATGTGGGCGGGCATTATCCTGCTGAAAGATAACTCTAGGAATGCATTGAAAGAAAGGAATGTGTGTGTGTGTGTGATTACGACCGATTAGCTCCGAGTGGGCTCTAGGTCGAAGGGTGGGGTGCCCTCCGTGGCGTGGGGGTCTTTCTAAGGGGTCCTAACCCGTATTTACGCTAAGTTACGGAGAAAACCACGGAAAACTCCGGTTAGGTCGACGGACGCGCGATGGGACCCGAACCCGGGACATTCACACTTCGCCCGTCTACCATTTCCAGTGATATAACCACTGTGCCATGGTGAGGTTTCCTTGAAAGAAAGGAATGAGTTCGGGCTCATGCACGTGTCTGATGTGCCTGTCGTGTCGCGGTTAAGATTACTCACAATTCGTATCAGCTGAGAGCGTCCATGGTACGTAGTCGCACCCCAAACCATACCATTCCTGGCGTTCGTCCATTAAGACTTTCGATAATGCACTTCGGAAGAAATCATTCACCGGCATAGCTTCTAACATGATTGCGGATTTCATAATGCCACAAATTAAAGCGGGATTCATCAGAAAATACCACTTGTTGCCAATCTGCACGCCATTCTCTGGTTTCATGAGCCCATTGCAGCCGCCAGTGTCGATGGTTTCGCGTGAAGAGGCTCCTGTATAAAGTAGTTCGTACAAGCAGTCCACGGCGCAGCACACGTAAGGTGGATGTTGTAGCATTTCCCAACGAAATTGTTGAATTGTATCCCGAGTTAAATAAGCTGCATGAGGACGTGCGTTATCGTGATGAAACAGCACTCCTCTGCTCAATAGGCCTGCTACCTACTCAATATGAATTGAAAGCTGTATGGTGCTGCCATCTATCAACATTCATTCGAGATACTTGTTACTACTTTAAACCGTGGCATTATGCATTTGTGACTTACTTAATGACTTTCCCTCGTAGATAACTTCTCAAACATTTAAAAAATATGTACAATGGTAGAAAATATTAAACCATAAACATAGGTCTAAAAAGATAATTTAATGTGACAATTATATGTACTATTGAAATTATTCAATTCTGTTATTCTCATACAAATTCTGCTAAACTCGGTTATAGTAACTTCGATTAGTTATAACTCTTTTATAACGTCAAAATATTCTGTGCCACTTGACCTGTCTATAGAGCACAAGCCGACACGCATTGTAACTCGTTATAGTCAAATAATTATCTGAGCTTTTCAGTAACGATGTAAAGCAGTTTAACTGCGTTTCTTACACTAACTGTAAGTATTTATTTAAAAGCTAACTTTTTTTTTTTCAAGAAGTACTTTAGAAATAATTTAAAGAAAATTAAAAAAAATAATAATAATTAATTAATTAGAGACAATTTTCAATTTTTAATGCTTTTCACTTCTAACTTTCCACCTTTTGGGGGGCTGCGCCTATGATCAGTTTACTAACTCATTGGTCTGTTTGGTCCTTGTGACCTCCCCCCCCCCCCCCCCAAAAAAAAAAAAGAAGGAAAATTTTTAAAAAAATAAAAAGAGACGAAAGAAAAGAGGGGGGAGAGAGTTACCAGGTACTTCAAAACACGTCTTCAAAATATCTGACGCGAATATTTCGTTTCCCGTCTCACTGCAGTCGATCATTCTTCAATCAAATAAACCAGATTTCGTTATAATGGAAAGTTTGAAAGAATATACATAATTATTTTATGTTATTACGAACGCAAAAGCGATTTTGATTGTCTAACTAAGTTTTTGATTTAAACAAACAAACAAACAAATAAACTTATGTCAAATTTCTTTAATTTAAATTTATCGAAAATCTAACTAAATCTGAAATATAACACTAAAATAAAATTGTTAAATTAATTAGTTTTAGATTCAAAACTTTCGACCAACTGTTTTTGGATTTAAGGCGGGGGGGGGGGGGGGGAGAAGTAAAATCAATAAAATAATTTTGTAAGTAAGCCATGAACACGCCAATCAACAAAGACATTTTGTTAATTCAAACAAGTAATTCGGGTGATTTTAACCAAATAAACGATTTAAATTAATAATTTGGTTAAATTAATAAAGCATTTATTTATTTAAACTAAACTGTTTAGATTAAATTGACAAAATGTTTTCTTGGCATAACCAACTGATTTTAACAAAATCATTTGGTTAATTTAACAAAAATTTCGTTGGTGCTATTTCACAACCGGATAATTTTGTTGATCAACATCTTTTTTTTTCCCCTACTTTCTTTCTTTTTTTTCAGTGTAAATTGTACTATAAAAAAATACATTATATCATACCAATTGGAGATTCGTATCTGTTTCAGAATATTATAACTCATTATCCCTAGCCATGAAAATTTTGAATTTATCATCTTAAATTTTGACGACTGATGGAGCGCCAAAATTTCTTTAAGAATGGAATCATTGAAAAAATAAGCATTACATTACTGGTATTATATGAAATAATAGCCCGTCGAAATTATAATAGTTCACTTGTTAAAATGTTTTCTTTTAAACTATCTAAACTGTGTTTTTTTTAAAGGGGTAGGGAGTTCGACATTACAGCGTTACAGGGAAAAGGGATTACCATTTTTTTCCTTTGAAAATTTACTTTATTCTAGTATTAGAAAGAAATATTTCGATATTCCTGTATTGTGTTTGTCCCATAAAGGATCATTAGAGGCATATGCAGGTCTCGTTTGCCTTAGCGAACATGTAAACCAAACCAAACCAAACCCTCTATTCTGTGATAGCGACACAGTGTGCTGAAGAAGACCAAATTTTTTTTGGGCCGAAACGATCGTCCTCTTTGATTTTGTTTGTTTGTTTTTTACGTGTATTTCGGATTTGTGTGCTCGGCCCCGAAAAACCCGCTTATAAATCCACATCTAGTCCTGTTCGATAAGATGGGGAGACTGGGGGCTAATGGGACAGAGCAGTTTGTGCGCAAAATAAAATATTTCTATGAAAAGTTTGTATACCACGGAATGGGTACAGTAATACTACATCTTTGAACAACAACAGGTCAACCACTGCAGTTTTGTATTAAGACAGAGAAATCATTGTTGTTTCTAGCACATCAAAGTAAATTTAAATTTTTATATTTAATTGCATCTTTTAATAATTTAAAATAACTTTTAATGGAAAGATTCTTCAAGATAGCAGATATCATATAGATCGTGATAAAATAAATCACGCATTGTGTGATAGAACATGTGGTTTTCCATTCTTGAAATTTTGAAGTCTTACACTGCGGGGTCTAATGGGACTGTTGATATGCAAACTAATGGGACAGCTGAACAAACAGTAAACCAGTTATTATTTTATTTTTTATTAAAAAACCTGTTTTAGATGTAAATCATGACTAAAAGTTGTTGAAAATTAATTAGGCCTATAATTTAATTAATTTAGGCCTAATAAATTAGCCAAACAATATGAACTGTGTAAAATTTCAAACAGTTTTGTAGACAGTAGCATGATGAGTCTTACAGTCTCAGTTGATGAGTTTTTACATAACTCATCAGCTGAGTTTAATGGTGTAATAACCAAGAGAAGTTTTAAAAAATTAAATATGTGACTTTTGTTTTAGTTAAATTTGCAAAAAAGCGAAAAGTGTTCCATTGCATCGGTATCATTAGTAAGATTAGCAATGATGAAATACTTGTGAACTACCTAAGGAAAAAAACTGACTGTTTTAAATTTATATATCCAGAAAAGGAAGATAAGCGTTTGACTGATACAGCTGAAATAGTGTCGAAAATGGCACTACCTAAAATTGGCAGACAAGCTATGCGATCATCTACAATTTTAATTTTTTTTTTCTCCTCAGTATGACCTTAAACATTACTTCATAAATAAAAAAAATATGAAAAAGCATTGGTATTAATATTTCGTAATTAGATAGTTTCACATACATAATTTAGTTTTTATTAATTTACTGATTTAGTATAAAATTATTCATTTTTTAAATTCGTCACATTAGCCCTGCATAAGGGCAGAGCCCGATTATGACAAACCGGGGCCTGGGTCAGAAGTCTGAATGGGACTCCCCTACATGCTGTTACTGTGTCTGAACTACTTTATGTATTTTTTCTGTGTTCACATATAAATCTTTGTCAGGATTAAATGTATCCAACCTGAAATATACTAATATTAGATAAATGAGAGTGTTTATGTACATATGAAACATGAACATTATGAAATAGGCTTTATTAAAAATGGAGACTTAAAAAGTACAACTAAAAGCCTGACTTTTCATAATATAATAATCATAATTAGCAAATTTCTATTTATTAGTGCCCTATTCTCGTTGTGTAGCCACTTTAAAAATTTCAGGTTTTCTCCGAAACGTAGCGTAAATATAGGTTAGGACCCCTTAGAAAGACCCCCACGGAGGGCACCCCACCCACAGACCTAGATTCCTAGTGTCGATAATTGGCCTTAATCCCACAACAACTAAAAAATTTCAGTAGGTCTGGCAACTTACCGCGTAATCGCTTAAAATCTAGCAGCCATCCTAGTTAACACTTCTTTTTGCAGAAATCGTTAATCTGCTGTCATATTTTTTCAATGGAGTGGTAGAATTAACGTAAAAAATTGACTATTTGTAACTTGTAAATTCATAACTGAAAAAAAAAATTAGGCATTTACAACATTTGAAAAAAAAGAAAAAGAAAAAAACTAAATTCACATACTGTAATAATTTGAGGAACCCCTCAAAATCGGGGGCCTGGGGTATAATATGCCCCTCTTGCCCCTGCGATAATCAGGGACTGCATATGGGGGTGATGGGACAATGATATAATTTCAGAAGTGGATTTTTTTAAATTTTTATTTATAGGTCTTTAGAAACTCATTAGGCCTTTTTTGGTAATCACATGCGCACGCTTTAATTTAGTATAATTTTTATTTTTAAATATCTGATTATTTCACTGAAATACAGCTTAAATTAAAAAAGGTGTCGCATTAGCCCCGCTCTCCCCTACCTTTTTTATGTGTGTTATTATGAGAAGTCTTATTTATCTCAAAGTACTATACTACTTATATAATTTAGTGCTGCCATCTGCTATTGATTAAGAAAAACATTTTTCTCAAAACACACATTTACGGAAAACCTAGCTTTTTTGAAAATTATTAATTATAAAACACTCGGCATTCAATCAATAAATAATCAATGATTCTGTATAAGTAATATAAGATATAAACAAAGCTTTCCTTTAACGCTATAACAAAAGTGGTGATTTCATAGAGCACAGGTACCCGCTACGAGACATGCAGTTTTTTCAAAGGAGGTAAGAGGTTCTCTTTTAGCTTGTGTGTGTTTATCCTAGAAAGACATATTAAAAGCAAACCTCCTAGAAATACAGCTGCCCAGGGGCGCAGCCAAGGAGTGGTTGATGGGGTTGCAGCCAGGGCTGGCCACAGGTGGGGTGCTGCGGATGCATGCAAAGCACCCGGGCCCCGGCAACAGAGGGGCCCCCAAATAAGAAGTAGCTCTCTCTATTTTTTTAATCTCATATTTAATCTAACACACAGCTAGAAATTTCAATTCATTAAGTTATGTTAGTTGAATGAAAGTATTGCTTCTCGGCATCTTTAAAAGTTAAAGAATCATTAAAAAGAGGTCCTTTTCTACTGGGTTCAATAGGATATCTCATATTCTTTAAAAATTTCGTCCCCCCCCCCAAAAAAAAATAACCCGTTTCGTTTGTGGTAAGAAAAGGGTCCCGTAGGAATCCTTTTCTTACCACATGCTTAGCAACTGAACCCTTGAATAAATATTACTCAAGGAGAAACTAAGGCTCTATCATTTATCTTTATCACTTATTAGACAAATATAAAAACTAAACAATATAAAGAAGTATAAAATGCAGATAAAATACTTGCAAAAGGTGATTTGCAGGCACGAAATTTTTAACGAATTATACGGTAAATGGATGAAAAAATATCAATGGGATGAATGGCTTTGTTTTTGACTGTCCCAAAGTTCTTTAAAATTTGGTTGTATTGACGAAAATTTTAGTTGCATATCATGTTCCGCGTCCAAATTATTCCGGTGTTTAGTTTTCGTTGATACATGCAGAAAAATGACGTGGAAAACCCTTACAAAAGAACATTGTTTCGAAATTACGTAGGTAAGGGAGGAACTCTCTCGACAACAAAGTCCAAAATATATATCTGGAACTCCCATAATCCCGCTGTCGCTAAAAGGTTAATTCTATATAAGAGCTTGGTGAAAAATTAGGTTAGAAAATCAATTTACGGATTTTCTTTAAAATTTCTCGCGGAACCCCTGGAGGGTCGTAGCGGAATCCTAAGGTTTCGCGGAGCACACTTGAAGAAACACTGAACTAAGTTATGAAAGAGACAAACATTTACTTATTTGATTCTCTTTTATCCACAAATTTTTACTTCGGACGAAGTGCATTGAGTTAGCGATATTAAAGCTATTTGAAAAAGTAGAACTAACTTAACCCTTGAGAACACAAACTAAATAACACTTAGTATAATTTTGTTAATAGATTTATAAACTGAAAACTGTAATTAAAGCCAAAGTGTGACGATTATAATCTAATTAGTATATCTGATAAAGATTAGGATATATGATAAAAGGGTCTTAGTGAGGATGAACCCTCCCCCCCAAGAAAAACTTCTGGTTGAGCCACTGGGGGGGAGGGGAGGTCCAGACCCCTCCCCCGAAATTTTGATCTTTGTTACTAAAATGATTTTCTGGATATGTGCCTTCCAAAGGCGTAACTTAATAAGGGCAAAAGGGGACAATTGCTTGCCCCCTTCTCAAATTCAATGAATTCAGATTTCACCTAATTGAAAATAGTATTTTCCACGATAGAAAACGCCCCCCCCCCTCAATGTTACTCTCCCAATCGCGCCAACGGGGAAAGGGACAAATAATAAAATAACAGTTTTTACTATACACCTTCATTAACGTCCAGGTCAAACTCTACCTTTGTCATTAGACAAGGGTAGCGTAGGGGTGAGGGTGGGGGTGGGTCCAGCCTACCCCCAACTTCTGTGAATCTTTCTGGCACATAAATTACTATTTGAAGAATTGTATTCAAAAACTACCATATTGGAGCACAAAACTTAGGTTGGTAGGAGCTTATAAAAAAGATAATTTTGCCTATCCTAAGTGCATAATAAAGCAGAATACAGTGCAACCCCGATCTATCGTTCCCGCATTCATCGTTTTCCCGTATTGATCGTTTTATTTCTATGGTCCCTGCACAAACTGTATTCAAATAACGTTAACAAAACCCGCATGTATCGTTGTCAAAAATTCGCTTTCCCGCGTTCATCGTTGTAAAATGTTTCTTCTGGCAGAAATGAAATTGATGATGAAGTGGATCAATATGGCTTACAAATCTAATAACTTCCTGGTATGATATCTTGGGTTGATGATGGTATAGGTGAAGAGTTCTTACATCTAGTAGGGATGAGTATGGTGTGAAATGTAGTGATTATATTTCCATTGATTTAGAAGTAGCAACGTGCGGTATCCTAAGATTGAAAGAAATGTGACTCAAATGAAAATAATCGCGAAGAGGCTGAGAATAGAATGCTCTTCATGCCCATGAGATCGAGCCAACACTAGTGCCTAGTTTATCCTACGCAATAACGGTATTTGAAATTGTATGACTTTTATATACAAAGATGAATACACATAAAAAGACAAAAAAAAATGTAAATCTTGAAAATTTTGTTTAATTAAAATATTAAGGAAAACCCAGTATAAAATTACTGATTTTTTAAAAATAAGTATGACTTAATATCTACAGAACTTCAATTTGTTTCTTTTACAGTTTGGTAACAAATTTAGTATTTTTGATATACTGTATACATTGTATGTATTCATAAATACTTTTTTCTTCATATTTTGACTTTAACCCGCATTCGTCGTTTTCCCGCATGCATCGTTTTTTACTACGCCCCCCTTGAAAAACGATAGATCGAGGTTCTACTGTATTACCTTTCAACAATCTCTTTCTTTTTTTTGGGGGGGGGAGCCCCTTAGCCCCCTTCCCTGGGTTTATTATAACTAATTAATTTCTTTTGATACTTACTCTTACAACATCAAAAAAAAAAAAAAAAAAGAATACTAAGGCTCTTACAGTCCCACCCCCATTCCTCTAAACAATATGCCTGGATACGCACTGGAAAAAAAATAATCTCCAAATAAGTTCTTACCTTCTGTCTTTTAAAGCAACATCAATAGTTTCACTCAGCAATGTTTCGTCTTTTTTAGAATCTTCCTTCTTTGCTATGAAAAAACTCTCAATATTGTGCGATTTAAACTTTTTTTTCGAGGACCCGTAGTAGTGTAACAGAATTGAGGACTCGCAAAAAACTCGGGATGCTCTATGAGAGAAGACATACGACTGATCACATCCTGTAAATTCTACCGGTTAGTAACAAAAATGTACTTTTCCCTACTAATTTCCAAGAAAATGTTACCCACCCGTGTACACCCCCCCCCCGCCTTTTGTCTTGCTCTGGCTATTCCTATGGTTCCCAAATCTATTATATGTAAGGTCTGTGTTTTTATTCCTCTGAAGGAAATGGACGGAAGTCTTTTGTGAGGCATTTTCGAGTGTTAGGACATGGGAGAAAGCCGAAATTTGAACTAATCACTCTTCTCGATCCCGAACCGAAGAGCGACTGTACAGTTTGCGCGGTCTTTAACCCTCTGAGGCGCAACCCCTGCCGGGCACAGCCAGCTGTCGTCAAAAAAAGGGTCTCTAGATCTGTGACACGCGATGAACGTTTCGATCGTCCGCCATCTTGCTGGTAGTTAAGTCGAGCGATGGCAACGGCTGCCCTTTTTTCAGCATTGGGCAATCTGTCTAGCTGTTCTCGCGTTCTTCCATTTTTCAGCAGATGTCAGTGCTCTTAAAAATAATCGTGACCATTTTTTTTTACGGGAAATGACGTGCTAAAAAGTAAAGGATTCTCGTGGAGCTATGTCACCCGCAACTATTTTTATAGAAATCCAATCTATTCTTCGTGACTGGCAACAGTCAAAACGTCAGAGTTTGGTATTGCCAGAACGGCAACACTGTGCGTTAAAGGGTTAAAAGAAATTACGCAGATAAGAAGAATAAACCTAATGCCTTGGGCAGACAGCAAGATAAGAAGATATCGTGTGAGGTTCTTCATAGGGGAGCATCCAAATCCGATACCGTATTGTCCAGCAGTCTTTTTAAAAAATGTACCCTCCTCGAAGTGACAGAAGAAGTTGCTGTGGATGTGACTTCGGCTATCTGTTTTTTGTTTTTTAATTTTGTTTGAGCAACATTGTTTTTTGTTAGAGCATTTTAAACTAAAATTATACAGTATTCCTCGATCCCTCCCCTAGTTAAAATATTCGGGGGGGGGGGCGTGCCCCTGGTCCCCATAGCTTGCAACGCCCATGGTTGTATTAGCGAAATCGCTCCAGTAGATGATTCATTTACGTTCGCATAGCTTGGCTTATGGCGAAAGAAGCATTTTTAATAACCGGTGAAACATTTTATTTATAAATACTAGGGGCCAAGGCCCCCAGACTCGCTACGCTCGCTTTTCGTATGAGGCATTCGGCCCCTAATCAGGCTTATTCGTAAAAAAGACATAATTTCAACAGACAAAACACGAAGATTAAATCATATAGAATGTTACTGAGCTAAGCTACACATTGCTTGGTTCTTGCATCTTCATTGGTACATAAAAATTTAAACTTCACACTACAGTAGACCGGGGCCTTCGCAATTAGTAACGGGCCTGCGCGTGTATTTTGAGAGGCCTACGGATGCTCGAGTCTTCACGTATACATCAGGCCTTTCTTAACCTTCCCAGTGCTTTCAAACGTTATTTAATATAGTTTTAAGTAGTAATTGCGTTACTAATTCAAGTACGAACGTTTCAATACTAATTTCGACGTTTCAATACTAATAACGACGTTTCAATACTAATTCAAGTACGAACTCATGATTAATTTGTTTGCTATGATACATATTGACATAAAGGAAATAGATGCATATAATTTGAAGGAAAAACAATGTAGCGCTTACTCTCATGATTCACGATTGCTTATTTTAGTTTCACAAGTGGATATTTAATATACTTTAAAATAACTAAATACACAAGACATTTTTATAATGAATATTTCATGAACGTAGTCGCATTTCCTACGTTATTTTAAACAATTCAAGATTAATCTTTAACAAATGATGTATTAAAGCGCATTTCAGTGTTTTCGGGATATCCTGTATATTGGAGAAAATTGATAAAATACGCTCTGTAGCGCGATCCCTGAATTAATTATTCTTTAATAAAGACATTTCATGTAGTATATATTATTCTTTTGTCGCATTCTCAATGGAACTTTGGAATTGAGCAAGCATAATGAACGCTTGTACAAAATATTAACTACATTTGAAGTTTCTTGTATAAACGGGCAAAAATCAATAATTTATAATTTACTGTATTTCTGCACTGTACCAGATGTAAGTCTAAATCACATAATCAAATCATGTATAGCTGATAACTAACATTTTCAACTGGCAAAATTAAATTGTCTAAATAGTATCACAACGTGATGCTTATTTACAAGAATAAAAACTACTCAAGTAAATAATACGCGATTTCTGATTAAAATAATTTATTTATAAATAACACATGAGTAATTATTCACTAAACATGATTTACATACATATTTTTAGAATTTTTAAATACATTATAAAAGTGTTCACGTACCTTTACATTCAGAGCAAAATGTTCGAATTTTAGGATAAATTTTCATGAAAGAAAATGGCGCAAGATTCACAAAACGATTACCTACATTTAAAGTTCTTTCGTACGACAAAACTATAAAAAATAATAAATGTTATATTATTTAAAATAATAAAATAATATAACATTTATAATACTTAGAATAATAAAATAGAACACTGTGACTGGGGGAAAACAGGCCTCAATGATAAACTCATTTTTAGTGATGGCAACTCATACGCAGGCCCGTTGCTAATAACGACGGCCCCGAGTAGACCCCCTACCCCTCATAACACGGAAGATATTTTGTTATGGGAATCCGTGTTGTACGGGTCCTGAGCTATAATACTCCATCTGGAGTGCGGACTCCGCTTATAATCGCTGGAAAAATTATTTGCACTCCTCAGAAACACAATGATATTTAATGTTGCCATTCAAAAGTTGTATTAATTAGAAGCTAAAGCGTAATAAAATCAGAACATATGTTTCAGCTGTATTTTTAATAATGTAAAACCTATTGGACACCTTGCGAATTTGCCACCCATGGCGATTTTTCATTATTTGGCGACTTGCGTACGTGTAAAGTTAATAAAATCTACGGAACAGATAGAATAGCATGCCACCAATGGCGACTTTTCATTATTTGGCGATTTGCACATGCTCACAACCTATATTTACTGTTCATTTAAGGTTACCGGAAAACCGTTATCCATATTTTCATTTACATAATCGTTTGCAGATTGGCGTACTTAACACCACGAATTATACCATCTCGTCGAGCTAGCAAATATCCAAAGTGTACTATAACTGCTATAATGGCATAGTTAACGCCGCCAAATATTTCTACTGGTAGCAATAATCCAGCTGGACGAGAACCGGCTTTAAAATAATCTGCATTTTAATTATTTTTCATTTTCAAGATATTAGTTATTCTGTTTTGAAAAAACGAATAATCGCTATTTCTAAACTCCTGTTGTCTAAGCGAACTTACTATTTGAAAACTGTCAACTTTGTGTAACACATTTTGAGTTACTCATTTCATATAGTTTTTATTTTGGCGTAAAATGGGCGTAATTCTAACTCATGTTTGTAAATTTCACGCGATTCTAGATACTTGGAAACGCTTTGTTGCAAAGGAATGAATGATTTTATGCCAAATCTGGCAACCATTCGGGTTTTTTTTTTCAGTTTTTTATTAATATCTTCTAAAATAATTCGATTTTCGAAATTTAAATCAGCTTAGCTGTTCCTCGGAATTTTTCGAATCTGTAGGCACCTTAGTCGAAACTCAAATCCTTACGGTTTAGGAGGAGATAAGTCCACAAGCTTTGACAGCGACAGCAGCCTTTACTTTTTTTAAGAATAGAGAGATTCATATATTTAAGAGAAAAATAGGAAATCTTAATATATATATAAAATGCTAATGTTCGTTTGTAAAGACAGGGTTTTCTCTATCACCACCAACTCGAATTAACTTCCCGTTGGGGTGGTAAATACCCCTCGGTCTCACGGTGAAAGTAAGGGAGTTTGGTCCCGGTGGGTGAAAGTGGGTGGCGAAAATATGAAAAAAATATATATCTGTCCTTTTCTAACTCATGAGAACTTCGGAAAAGTTCTAAAAATTCCTGGAATGACCTAGAAAACTCCAAAATGTGTGCAACTGTTATAGTCAATCTAGAAGGTTCTAGAAGGTTCAAAAATTTCCAGAAAGTTCTAGAAAGTTCCAAAACGTGTACAACCGTTCAAATCGATTTAGAATGATCTAGAACAGTCTAAAAACTTCTGGAATGATCTAGAGCGTTCCAAAATGTCTGCAACTGTTAAAATCGATCCAGAATGATATAGAAAGTTCGAAAAATTTCTTGAATGATCTAGAAAGATTCAAAATGTCTGCAACTGCTAAAATCGGTATGGAATGTTCTAGAAAGCTCTAAAAATTTCTGGAATGATCTAGAAAGTTCCAAATTGTGTGCAACTGTTAAAATCGATATGGAATGTTCCAGAAAGTTCTAGAAATGTCTGGTCGAGTGAAGATCAATTGCGATGGGTGATTGTCATTCGGAAATTTTATAGCATACTGCTTCGCAGCCTCTAGCTTATTTCGATGAAATTCTCCGTAAAGTAACACCATTTCAGCGTATTCATTAGTATTAAACATTATCTTTCGTTTTTTTTATACTCAATAAGCTACGAATTCAAATAGCATGAACTTTAGACAAACACTAACAAAGTAACTTAAACAACAGTTTTTCAACTCCAATAAAAGATTAAAATTTAAGGTTTATCGTCTGTTGCCATATCAGCAGGAATACTTTCTATCCACCGCATGTTTAATGGTCGAATTAGTCTCTCAATATCTAAGATAGAAGTCTAAATTATCTACGTTAAAAATGGATCCTTAAATATCTTTTATACCATTAAACATGCGGTGTATTTTAACCCGAGCAACGCCGGGTTTCGCTGCTAGTATATCCATAAAATTTAATTGCATACGTATTCATCCATTTTGATGAAATGTAGCCAATATTATAAGTAAACAAAAAATCACAATTATTAAGTACACAATTAGAGCATAAAATATCAAAAGCATTCTTGCTTCAACTATTTTTACTTTCCGAACATGTACCATGTAAGGAAAGTATTGTAATCATGAAAAAATACGACTTCGAGATTTTGGTGTTTTTACACGTTTTGAGGGCTTCTGAATCCATTTATGCTACTTTTACGAGATGTATGTATGTATGTATGTGTGTGGTGTGTGTGTGTGTGTGTGCGTGCGTGCGTGCGTGCGTGCGTGCGTGCGTGTGTGTGTGTGTGTGTGTGTGTGTGTGTGTGTGTGTGTGTGTGTGTGTGTGAGAGAGTGAGAGTGAGAGTGAGTGAGTGAGTGAGTGAGTGAGTGAGTGAGTGAGTGAACATGATAGCTCCTGAACGGAGCATTCGATTGAGCTCAAATAGGAGTATGTCGAAGATATATATGTCATAAACCACCGTCGCAAGACCGGTATTGATTTTGGTGTGTATAGGACTTATAGTTTTTCTACAGGGCTACGACAAAGATTTCTTTTACATTATGGCCTATGGGAGGAATTTCTTGAAAGTGCACTAGCGTTTAAACGGTAGATTCGATTGAGCTCAAATTGGGTATATATGTTATAAACCACCGTTGCAAGACCGGTATTGATTTTGGTGTGTATAGGACTTACAGTTTTTCTACAGGGCTACGACAAAGATTTCTTTTACATTATGGCCTATGGCGGGATTTCTTGAAAGTGCGCTAGCGTTTAAACGGTAGGTTCGATTGAGCTCAAATTGGGTATATATGTTATAAACCACCATTGCAAGACCGATATTGATTTTGGCGTGTATAGGACTTATAGTTTGTCTACAGGGCTACGACAAAGATTTCTTATACATTATGACCTATCGGGGGAAATTCTTGTAAGTGCGCTAGCGTTTAAACGATACATTCGATTTAGCTGAAATTGGGTATATATGTTATAAACCACCATCCTAAGACAGGTATAGATTTTGGTGTGTATAGGACTTATAGTTTTCCTACAGGGCTACGACAAAGATTTCTTTTACATTCTGGCCTATGGGGGGGGGAATTCTTGAAAGTGCGCTAGCCTTTAAACGGTACCTTCGATTGAGCTGAAATTGGGTATATATCTTATATAAATCACCATCTTAAGACCGGTATTGATTTTGGTGTGTATAAGACTTATAGTTTTCCTATAGAGCTACGACAAAAATTTCTTTTATATTATGGCATAATGGCATATGGGGAGAAATTCTTGAAAGTGCGCAAGCGTTTAAACGGTGCATTCGATTGAGTTTCAACTTGGTACATATGTTTGAATTATTCATCGATTAAAATTTATTTAAATGCTTGGTAATGATCTTAATCGTAAGTGTTCGGAAAGTCGAGTGGAGTCACTCCAGGTTTTTTTTTTAATGTAACAATTTAGCCAGACATTCTAAATAAGCTTGAGATTTTTTTCATGAAAAAATAATGATAGCATACTTGAATAATTTATTCATAATTCTGGATTATGCATCAATATCCTAACTAATATTATAAATGCGAAAGTGAGTTTGTTAGTTAGTTTGTTTGTTTGTTTATGACGCTTTCACGCCTAAACCGCTGAATCGATTAGGATGCATTTTGGTTTAGATATAGAGGGGACCCTGGAGTTGGTTATAGCCTACTTAGAATTTTAGATTTTTAATTACTTTTTTAATTATTAATTAAAAACCGTTTTAACATTGCCATGGTTGGCGAGTTTCGCCCGTATCAAATGATTCATGTTTTGAGCTAACAAGAATGCTATTACTTCAATAAATAAGCGCGCGTGCATCTGAAAAACATTAAATACCACGGAAATTAAGCCAGTTTTATGCCAAATCTATCTATCTGTAATAATAAAAATGAATAATCTCCAGACAAATCTACAGAACGCAGAGCTTTGAAAATTTGAGCATGATTGAGCCCATAACTTCGGTAAAGTGCACCTGAGGCTCAAAATTTTGAAATTTTAACTACTTTTCAAACTATTAATTAAAAGCCGTTTTATCGACCGCACAAAATGATTTATGCTTTTGAAATAAAGCAGAAATTCTATTAGCAAAATCACATGCATTTGAAAAACATGGAAATTATGTTGATTTTACGCCAAATTAAAAAGCATAAGTAAAGAAAGGGGTACTTACGTATTATCCCGGCGGTTAGCCAAGACAAGCGATTTTTTTGCCGAAATAAATGCCAGGCAGATGAAATTATTAATGGTTTTGAATACGATTGGCAACAGTTTGGCAACCCATTTGACGATAAAACAGTTTGGCGGGAATGACCGCTGGGATAATACGTAAGTACCAAGAAAAATCCAGATGTGTTTCTTAAAGTTCATAAATTTCCAAATCCTACCAATAATATAAATGTGTACGTTTGTGTGTTGGGATGTTTTTGACTGAATCACACAAAAATGGTTGAACGGATTTGAAAAAATTTGTAATGAAAATAGCTTATGCCCTGGATTAACATACAGGCAGCCTTTCAAGCATATAGCATGAATAATTCTTTTACAAAGACACTCAAAATAATTCTAATGCATTGCGCTCTATGGACATTTTGTAGCTACTAAACCGATTCTAAAACTTTTTTCACTGATTGAAAGTTACACTATTCCTGAGTATCATTGTTTGTTTTTGGATTAAGACCGATTGACTGCACTAGGGTCCTAGGCCTATATGGGAAATTCCTCTGTGGGGGATTTTCTAAGGGATACTAGCCCGTATTTATGCGAGGTTTTTTAGAAAACCACGGAAAACTGGGAGCGGCTAGGTCGACAGGCGCGACCAGGGTTTGAATCTGGCACCTCCCCCCTTGCAGTTTTGAGAGCAGAACTTCTTAGACACTGGTGGCATCCTAAGTGTTATAGTCTACCTTTAATGCATATATCACAGATAGTCCTTTTACAGGGATGCTAATAAGAATTACATTACGCTCTATGTGCATCTCTGTAAGTACTGAACCGATTCCTAAACTTTTTTTACTGATAGTAAGCTACACTATTCTTGAGTATTATAGGCTAAAATTCATGCATGTAGCGTAAATAGTTCCTTTACAGGAACACTCAAAATAATTCTAATACATTACGCTCTCTGGGTATCTCTGTAACTACAGAACCGATTCTCAAACTTTTTCACTAATAGAAAGCTGCTCTATTCCTGATTAACATAGACTAAAATTCATGCATATAGCATAAATATTTCTCTTACAAAACAGTTCGCAAATACTGTCATAACTGTCTCTATTCGCCAAATGCCTGAAAAAAATCTAAATTTAGTAACTCTGTGCATATTCTCTTATTTTAAATTAAGTATACTAACATGCATTATACTTCATTTGAAACAAGTAAACAGCAAATAATTTTTAAATGCAGTTCCTTTTGTCGCAACAATATTTGTTATTCACACATGCTACATTTCTGTCGGAACCTAATTCTAAAGCCGACGCGGACGAAGTCGCGGGTAGCAGCTAGTGATTTATACATAAAACTCACTTGCAATTCAAACCCCCTTTTAAGCAATCTAAATCTTTACAAAGAACAACAATTATCAGAAACCAAATATCTATGTTGACATCAGTGATCTGTTGGCCAGAGGGGGGGGGGGGGCTAATTAAAAAAATTATCTCTCTATTCTAAAAAAAAGTAAAGGCCGCTGGCGCTGTCAAAGCTTATGGACCTATCTCCTCCTAAACCGTAGGGATTTAAGTTTCGACTAAGGTGCCCACAGATTCAAAAAATTGCGAGGAACCTGCTAAGCTGACTTAAATTTCGAAAATCGAATTATTTTAGAAGATATTAATAAAAAAACTGAAAAAATAAACCGAATGGTTGCCAGATTTGGCATAAAATCATTCATTCCTTTGCAACAAAGCGTTTCCAAGTATCTAGAATCGCGTGAAATTTACAAACATGAGTCAGAATTACGCCCATTTTACGCCAAAGTAAAAACTATATGAAATAAGTAACTCAAAATGTGTTACACAAAGTTGACAATTTTCAAATAGCAAGTTCGATTGGACAACAGTAGTTTAGAATTAGCGATTATTCGTTTTTCCAAAACAGAATAACTAATATCTTGAAAATGAAAAATAATTAAAATGCAGATTATTTTAAAGCCGGTTCTCGTCCAGCTGGATTATTTGCTATCAGTAGAAATATTTGGCGGCGTTAACTATGCCATTATAGCAGTTATAGTACACTTTGGATATTTGCTAGCTCGACGAGATGGTATAATTCGTGGTGTTAAGTACGCCAATCTGCAAACGATTATGTAAATGAAAATATCGATAACGGTTTACCGGTAACCTTAAATGAACATTAAATATAGGTTGTGAGCATGTGTAAATCGCCAAATAATGAAAAGTCATTGGTGGCAGGCTATTCTATCTGTTCCGTAGCTTTTATTAACTTTACATGTACGCAAGTCGACAAATAATGAAAAATCGCCATGGGTGGCAAATTCGCAAGGTGTCCAATCGGTTTTACATTATTAAAAATACAGCTGAAACGTATGTTCTGATTTTATTACGCTTTAGCTCCTAATTAATATAACTTTTGAATGGCAACATTAAATATCATTGTGTTTCTGAGGAGTGCAAATAATTTTTCCAGTGGTTATAAACGGAGTCCGCACTCCAGGTGGAGTATAGCTCAGGACCCGTACAACACGGATTCCCATAGCAAAATATCTTCCGTGTTATGAGGGGAGGGGGGTCTACTGTAGTGTGAAGTGTAAATTTTTATGTACCAATGAAGATGCAAGAACCAAGCAATGTGTAGCTCAGTAACATTCTATCTGATCCAATCTTCGGGTTTTGTCTGTTGAAATTATGTCTTTTTTACGAATAAGCCTGATTAGGGGCCGAATGCCTCATACGAAAAGCGAGCGTAGCGAGTCTGGGGGCCTTGGCCCCTAGTCTATAAAAAAGTTCTCTAACAAGATGATTGAATTCCATTGTTTTGTTTTGTTTTTTTACAAGTGACGATTACTCTGCGCAAATTAATAAATGAATGGTTTCTTTAAAAAAATCATTCTGTAATTATTATATACAAATTTATAGAGGGAAGAATTTTTTTCCATAAAATTTTTATCTAGATAGACATATAACAATATATATATATAAGGTGGAACATATCCCAGATTTTATCAAGCATTTTAAGTGGAAAACGTATTACACGGAAAAGCACTACGTATAAATGATAAAAAAAAACTCTGCTGTTTGAGCCTCGTCAGGGGGAGACCCCCCCCCTGACGAGGGGGAACTAATTAATTGACTATATCATTTAACTCTCATCTTTCGTGTATTTCACCTGGTAACCCTATGTTGAAATTTTTATGATTGTAACCTATTTACAGAAAAATACATGTGATGCATATTCTACTGCTTACGAAATATTGTAACAATAGATTAAAGCTGTTGTGAACTAATAGCATTTAAATAACAGTTTTCGGATAATTTTCAATAAAGGGAGTGAGAGATAAAACGACATAGTTATTAATAAACATATTCCTTTTATAAAGGATAACACCGGTCAACACGATTTTTGGGTCTGACTTCTACAGTAAGTCTACAGTAAGTGTTAAATTTTAGTTTCTCCTACGCCAAAACTAAGGATTTTTTTTTTTTAATGAAAGTTTGCTTTTGTAGAAATTAAAGCAATTTTGAAATTTTTTGGCAAAAATCACCGATTTTTATACATATTTTTTTTTTATAATTCCACTCTAAATTATGATCAGAAAAGTTTTTGCTGGATATATTTCTGTTTATTTGCTGGAAGTCTTTTTTATTCAAGATTTGTGATAAACAATCTATATAAATGAATGTTTGTGGGGGGTGTATGTGGGTAGTGTGTCTATGACGTTGAAAAATTCCAAAACCGTTTGACCAACCACCATAAAATTTGGTACACCTTAAGGCGCGTTTCCACTTGTGTCGTTAATGCCCCAAATGCCGTTAATTCCCCGAAAGTCGTAACGCTAAAGTAGAATTCCGTTTCAACTAACTTCAGTTATCTCCTTTAAAAACCGTACGTTCCTCCAATGGCTATTAGCGATTTCGCGCATGCGTGTTTAAACTTTTATCTGTTTCCCGTTTTTCTTTTAAATATATCCCCATTTGTTATTTTTAAATACAGAAGAATTTCTTAAATTTGGAATTCCAATTTACGAAGTTAGACCTTAAAATAACAATAAATCAGTATTCGAAAGAAAATGTTTTAGATTTTATTAAAAATGTTTAAAAGAATAGCATCTTTCTAATAAGCAATTTCTCAGTAAATGTATTTTATTTTTAATACATTTTTCTATTTTAAAAAAATTTTAAGTCTTTTTTTTTAAACTTTACCTGATTACAACGATTTTTTTTAATAATACTGCAGGATTTTTTATAATCTGGAAATTTGTGTTATGCAGAATCGGTAAGTCCCGTCGACTTTGAATTTGAAAAATTCTACTGCATTTATTTAAGGGACTTTTTTAGTTAGCACATATTATACTAATTTTAGGAGGCTTAAAAAAAAAAAAAAAAAAAAAACACCTGGGTGTCAGTATTTTAAAGCCTCTAATTTATGGGAATCATTAAGTTAATTGAGCTGTTTTGGTAGATTTAAAAGGTAGCCACATTTTCGATAAATTTAAGTACTGCATGCTGTCTTTTACTAAATAAGTAATTAACAGAATATTGATATCTGCTTTTCGTGTGTTTTGTAAATTTAAGAAGTACATTATGTTATTAATTTAATTTCAGTTATCTCTAACATACACTAAAAGCATATAACTATTTCTGAAAAGGTTGTATTGTATTTTGTTATGATAAACCTACACGAGGAGTATTTCGTATTGCCTATCGAAAGGGGGAGTGCCTTGTGCGGGTGACTTTCTTAAAGCTTCTGAAGCGTATTTACGTTACATCATGAGAAAAACCGTCCAAAACTCCAAATTTTTAGATAATCAGCCGTCCGGTAGATCAGAACCCTGGACTTTTATACTTCAGTTATCTACCATCTTCAGTATCTTATCAATTCGGCTCGGGTGGGCACAGCATCTTGTTTTAGATGCCATCTCCGGCCTTTAAATGTCTAATACAAAAGATAGTGCACGAATAAATTTAGATTTATTAATCAAATTTCTATTTGAAAAGTATTGAACAAAATTTTTAATCTGGTATTTAAAGAAATACAAAATAAAAATGAGAAAACCTATGATTTGGAAAAAATATTGGTCTTAAAATTAAAATTCAATAATTACAATAAATTTTATTTATACATGAAGAGTAAAAGAATTATCATTAAAACCAGTTAGTATGTAAAACTACTATTTTTTTTTCCTTTGAATACTAAGTAATAACTATTATTAATTAATTATGTGAGCTTTCTGAAGAGAAAAAAAATCATTGAAATATTAATTACATATATATTGAATTTTTCAAATACAGTCAATAATATTAGAAGAATAAAGACTTAATGTTAATTAGAAATAGATGTCAAAATGCTAGAGATCATCAGAATATCACATGAAATACTTTTTAAAAAAAGTTAGGAAGGAGCTTTACAGAAAATACTGAAATTAACTATTTTTTAATTCAAAGTCATAACTATTTTTAATTATTAATTATCGAAAAATATATTATCGAAAAAATTAGTAAAGTATATAATAATGTGTTATTTTCTTTTTAAACTGAAATAAAACAAAAACGATAATAAAAGAGCGGCAGCTAAAATCGAACCCAGGTTTCCCGGACAAGAGTCACGAGCGATACCTCCTAACCACGCTCAGTACAACCTGTTACATGTTATTAGTTAAGCTGTACAAATCTTGTCACATATCTCCGTGACACTGAGAGCCAAAAGCAAAAAGAAATAGAAATATTATTAAAAGAGTGACTGATTAAAACATAAGGGATAAAAATACTCAAAGGGAAGGATGGAATTATTTATTATGTGTGCATGAAGTCATAGAGAGAGAAATTGAGCGCAAATCTTTTTTTTTTTTCCCCTTAGATTTTTTAGGTCAATTTATTGCATGAATTTTGTCCAGAGCAGATTTATAACAATTTGGAATACTGTGCTGAAAATTGATGATTAATTGAACCAAAAAAAAAATTAAGAGCCTACTTATCCTTAAAAAATATGTAACTCTCATACTCTGACTTTCGCGACCGCGCCATATTGGAATCCTTTCCTTGAGAGAGCGTGGAACCAGCCAATGGGGTGACGAGATTCTTACGACTTTAGAGGTTGGAAATGAAACGTTTTTATTCCCGTAAAAACCCTCCGTAGCGGAGAAAACGACAGCTTGGGGTCGAGTTTTTAGCAGCGGTAGGCGATTTAGGGGAAATTACGACCTAGTCGAAACGCGCCTTTAGTCTTTTGTCACGGAGAAAGTTTTAATGCTATCCATTTTCCTCTAGCTCGCCGCTAGGTGGCGCTGCAGAACGTCGAATTCTATTCAACCGTTTGCTATGAAAATATCATTTAACCAATTTTAACGAAAATTGGTACATAAGGATATTTGTATACGGAGAATATTTTTACACAATCCATTTTTCTACAACTTGCCGCTAGGTGGCGCTGCAGAGCATCGAATTCTATTCCGTTTGACCTATCTTGACGAAAATTGGTACGTATGGATATTTGAACACTGAGAAAATTTTTACATAATTCATTTTGCTATAACTTGCCGCCAGGTGGCGCTGCAGAGGAATTCTATTCCGTTGGACCGCTTGCTATGAAAATACCGTTCAACTAATTTTGATGAAAATTCGTACACATGGATATTTGAGGACATAGAATGCTTATACCGTATCCGTTTTGTTCTAACGTGCCGCCAGATGGCGGCAATGATTAATTTGTTTGCTATGATACATATTGGCATTAAGAAAATAGATGCATATAATTTGAAGGAAAAACAAAGTAGCGCTTACTCTCATGATTTACGATTGCTTATTTTAGTTTCACAAGTGGATATTTAGTATACTTTAAAATAACTAAATACACAAGACATTTTTATAATGAATATTTCATGAACGTAGTCGTATTTCCTACGTTATTTTAAACAATTCAACATTAATCTTTAACAAATGATGTATTAAAGCGCATTTCAGTGTTTTCGGGATATTCTGTATATTGGAGAAAATCGATAAAATACGCTCTATAGCGCGATCCCTGAATTAATTATTCTTTAATAAAGACATTTCATGTAGTATATATTATTCTTTTGTCGCTTTGTCAATCGAACTTAGGAATTGAGCAAGCATAATGAACGCTTGTACAAAATAATAACTACATTTGAAGTTTCTGTTTATACAGAAACTTCAAATGTAGTTAATATTTTGTACAAGCAAAAATCAATAATTTATAATTTACTGTATTTCTGCACTGTACCAGATGTAAGTCTTAATCACATAATCAAGGCATATATAACTGATAAATAACATTTTCAGCTAGCAAAATTAAATTGTCTAAATAGTATCACAACGTCATGCTTATTTACAAAGAATAAAAACTACTCAAGTAATACGATTTCTGATTAAAATAATTTATTTATAAATAACACATGAGTAATTATTCATCAAACACGATTTACATACATATATTTAGAATTTCTAAATACATTATAAGCGTTCACTTACCTTTACATTCAGAGCAAAATGTTCGAATTTTAGGATAAATTTTCATGAAAGAAAATGGCGCAAGATTCACCAAACGATTACCTACATCTAAAGTTCTTTAGTACGACAAAAGTATAAAAAAATTGTTTTAAAATAATATAACATTTATAATACTAAGAATAATAAAATAGAATACTGTGACTGGGGAAAACAGGCCTCAATGATAAACTCATTTTTAGGGATGGCAACTCATAAGCAGGCCCGTTGCTTAGGGATGGCCCCGTTCCAAGTGTGATGCAGATCACATATTTAATTTTAATAATCATTTAATTTGGCTTTCTTTAATGTAATCTATCCAAAGTCATGTATTCTAAATCACTTCTGTTTTCATTTTTCTGCCATTTCGTCTTTAAATCTGTATTTTCGCTTTTCCCGTATGCATTATTATTTTTGTTTATTTGTCTCTTCATTCTAGCGTCGTTGTGCTAAAAATAGATTATATTACGTTCGTGTGCTATCGCAACGACTTTTTGATTCCTTTCTTGGCATCCTGCTGGCGTAAGTTATATTTTTGTTGCCTTGCCTCGTCTTTAAAATTATTTGCTCGCGATTACGTCATTTTTTAATTTTATTGGATTAACTGTTAGGGTTGCTCTGGAATTGGCGTTATTAATCTCAGCCAGGTGTTTGTTCTCGCCAACGTGTAATTCTGTGCTGGCGTAATTTTTAAGTCATTCCATCTTAATTGCACTGTCCATATAGAACGTCATTTTATTTTCGCTGAGCCACCATCGCCCGTTATAATAATGTTTGAATAGTATATGTTAAATAAAATAGTTTTAAATATTTAACGTATTTTTATTATATTGCAACTAAGTGTATCAAACCTGGATTTTCATGTGTCACAACCAGGCCCGTAGCTACGGGTGGGCCTACGAGGGCCGTGCCCACTCTGCTTCTGGGCTATACAAGCAGCCATATTATGGTCTCTATCTGAATCGGAACATAAATTGAATACCGCTTTGGTTGTTCAAAATCAAGTTTGTCTCGAAATACATTACGATAACTTCCTCAGGTTTATTTAGGCAGTTTTTTGAATATACACTTAGAAAGGACAACAAACTAGCTGATGTTATAACCAGAATACCAAAGAATGCTACATACAAATGTCCGGGAATGCAGAATGAAATTATTTCTATATTGGCAAAAATGGTTCAAGAAGAAATTGCGAGGAGAGTTCCGGGAGCAGATGTTCTATTCTTCATATCAAAGTGGATGAAACGGGAGTATATAAATGGGACTGAAAATGTATCTATCGTTATCCGTGCCTTAAAAGAAGGAATTCCATTTGAACATTTAGTTAGCATTGCTACTACAGTTTATCTGGATGTAGATGCGGTCTGTTCAACAATTCTGGATGAGCTTAATAAACTGGGACTGGATCCAAAGAACATCATCTCTCAATGCTACGATGGTGCTGCCGTCATGGCTGGAGCATACGGTGGCATGCAGGCTAAACTCAAGTGTTAACTCAAGAAAGAAATTCATTGCTACAACCATAAATTGCCCTTAGTGGATATAAGTGCTATTTCAGATGACAAAGATTTGTGCAGTTTCCTCGATATCTCCTCTGGACTCTATAAATTCAGTAGAAAGCATCACGTTGCAAATGTGTATGAGGGGCAAGCACTGAATCGGCTATTGCCTCAACGATAGTCTGGGCATTACCGCTGTACAGTAGCGATACTAAATAATTACTCAGAACTTATCAAGGTTTTTCAGAAGTGTGCTGACTCTAGCGATATTTCAATGGAAGCAACTGCGCTGCTTTCCCAAATTAAAACTCCTCGGTTTGTATTTCATGGAACTCTTTAGCATTCCCTTCTATCCCTGTTAGATCCAGCCAATAATGCACTGCATTCTAATGCTATGGACCTGCTACAAGCGAGTGAAATTGTTGCCAGAGTCGTAGAAGAAATTAAAAAGCATCGAAATGTTGAACATTTTGACACCTTATACAAATCGGCTCTGACAATGCTATCTTCTGGCACGCTGAAGAGATTCCAGCTCCAAAACGTAGATGTGTGGTTCCAATCCATTTCACAGATTTCATCATGACTGAATCTGTAGGAAGACGCTTATGTTCCCAGCATTGAAAGGAAATGTTTCCACAAGAACTACTATGAATGCACCATGATGCCTTTGATCAAACAATAGCAGAGCTGAATTTACGCTTCAGCCCAGAGAGCATATAATTGTAAGAGAGTATGAAAGCTCTCACGTTCATGACCAGCAATTCGTCACATGCAGCACCTCAGGTGTCTGGCAAATTCATGCAATACCGATTTGGATGGCGCAACTGCTGAAATAGCAACGGCACGAACTTTCTTGTAAAAGAAAATATCAAAGTCGAAACTCTAAGCCACATTGCATGAAATGACAGCATTTATATGTTCAATTACAGAGATGCATTTCCTTCTGCCTTGTCAATAGGAGTATCTACAGTAACCTGCGAGGCGTCATTTAGCACTCTTTCAAGAATCTTAACTCCATTTCGTTCATCCATGCTGCACGAGAGGAAAGCTAATCTAATTCTTCTTGCATTTGAACATAAACTGATGAACAGCATTCCAGTGGAGCTTGTTTTAAAGCGGTTCGATGGTGCAAAGAATCGACGTCTACAGCTTTATTGAGACGTCGATTGAGTGTATTGAAGAAAAAAACTATCAACAATGCTAGGATAAAATCAATAAATAAACTTTGTTATTACTCACAGGACCTTTAAAAAAGGTATACGCGTTTCGAAAGAGCAAAAGAGTGTTTTCTTCATTAGTACCTAAATGTGTACCATCCAACGGACAGCAAAGCGTGAAAATGCAAAATATATTAAAAGTTAAAAAAAATATTGTGTTTTTATGCTTTGCTGTTTTCTGGAGGGTGCGTATTAAGTACTGATGAAGAAAGACCCCCTTTTGTTGCTCCCGAAACGCTTATGTATTTTTAAAAGGTCCTGTGAGTAATTACAAATATTATTGTTTATTTTCAAGACACTATTCTTAATTCCAGCATTTTTTTCTTTTTTTAAATATTTGCTGTTTATTTTGCTTACAGCGTATTTCCTTAGGCTGCCTTGATAGTTAAATAAAAAATTTTTGGCAAGGAAGTATTGTTTTAGCCATTAAATAGTTTTGCTTTGTTTTAGTTTGCAGATTCAAAAATCGTGCCCACCCTGGGAATTTTCGGGCCCACCCATTGAACTAACCCTAGCTACGGGCCTGGTCACAACGCAGTCTTAATAATTTAAAACAGCCTAACTAATTAACTTCTTCACATAAATTAAGTTCGCTTAGACAACAGGAGTTGGCGACTATTCGTTTTTCCAAAACAGAATAACTAATTGTAAATGATTTTAAAAGCGCCATCTTGGCATTAGGAATGATCTGGGAAAATAGTATCTTTCCAAGCAGGGTGGATCTAAACTTCCAGTTCCAGAATATTAGAACCCAGTATCTTGAAAATGAAAAATAATTAAAATGCAGATTTTTTTAAAGCCGGTTCGGTCCAGCTGGAATATCTGCAACCAGTAGACATATTTGGTGGAGTTAACTATGTCATTATAGCAACACTTTGGATATTTGCCAGCGCGGCGAGATGATATAATTCGAGGTGCAAAATACGCCAATCTGCAAACTACACTCATGTCCATAAATTAAGGATAATGAAGTTCAGGCAAAGAAAGAGAAAGAAGCAAAACAAATTTGACTTATTTGTAAAGTCTATTTATTAAACAAAAAGTAAAGAGCAAAAAAGATGCTATATGTTTGACATAATTAATAAAAATTGCAAGTTTTACTCCCTTGACCAAATTTCAAAAAAGAACCTATTTACAAAAAACAGTATAACATGGTTAGTAGGATGGTTAATACGGAGTATGTCTAACGGACGATGCAATACAAGCCTGACAACGCCTAGGCATGCTGAGTATCAAATGATCAATCTGATCTTGGGGAATATTACACCACTCATCAAGAAATGCACTCCGAAGTTCCGGTAGACAGGTGGGAGGGGGTTGACGGGCTGCAATTCGTCGGCCAAGCATATCCCACACATGCTCTATTGGATTCAAGTCCGGTGAGTATGCTGGCTAATGCATACGGGTGATATCCTCCGATTGAAGGCATTCGTCTACAATGTTTGCACGGTGAGGACGGGCGTTGTCATCCATAAACACAAATTCAGCACCCATGGCGCCCCGAAACAAACGTACATGTTGTTCCAGAATGCCATCCCGATAGATGTGGCCTGTCATCGTTACACTCTGAACATGCAGGTCAGTTCTGGAACCAAGAATAATTCCTCCCCAAACGAGCCATCCTGCACCACCGTAACGGTGTCTTTCAATGGTGTTCTCTTGGTGGTAACGGGTACCTGGCGCTCTCCAGATGAATGTCCGGCGAGAATCAGACTCCAAACTAAACCTGGACACGTCGGAAAACATCACACAAGACCACTGTTGCGGTGTCCACAATGCATGCTCTCTACTCCAGGTTAATCGCAGGCGACAGTGAGTTGCGGTAAGTGGAACACATCTGACAGGCCTACGAGCATATAGACCAATGTGCCCTAAGCGTCTGTACACGGTCTGCCTTGAAACTGTCGTACCGGTAGCTGAAGAGAGCTGACGAGACAGGTCTGATGCTGTACTCCGTCTGTTTCTTTTGGCAGTAACTGCCAAATAGCGGTCCTCATTCAGCGTTGTAACTCGGGGGCGAGCTGTGCTGTAACGTCTACTCACATTACCATCATCTTGGAATCGTTGCCAAAGCCTGGAGATGACACTCTGGGCGATTCCAAGTTCCTCGGATACTTCCAGCTGGGTACGTCCACATTCCAGTCGTCCGATAATTCTGCCACGTAAAACATCATCCAAATGCCTCCTTTGTGCCATAACTATGCGGTTTTTGCACTGAAAGGCTTTCACAGCGCTTGTGAGCAATTTTACTTCTTTGCCACCATTCCTTATATACCCCTCTCTTACACTCTCGTCATTGTGACGTACCATCCACGATATCTGGTGGTTTCCTATAATTTGCATATTCTTCTTCAAGATGTGTGTGATCATTCCACAGGTGAAATTTTTATTTTAGAGATCAATTTCTGTGTGATTCTGAATTATCCTTAATTTATGGA
The DNA here is from genome assembly GCA_038373885.1 of Cheiracanthium punctorium. Taxonomy (NCBI): domain Eukaryota; kingdom Metazoa; phylum Arthropoda; class Arachnida; order Araneae; family Cheiracanthiidae; genus Cheiracanthium; species Cheiracanthium punctorium. The sequence goes on along the minus strand of JAWZYV010006031.1, from coordinate 471,497 downwards.
CATGAGTGTATTAGGTATATGAAAATATGGATAACGGTTTTTCGGGAACCTTACATGAGCAGTAATTATAGGTTGTAAGCATGTGTAAATCGCCAAATAATGAAAAGTCGCCATTGGTGGCAAGCTATCCTAGCTGTTCCGTAGTTTTTATCAAAGAAAACGTATAAAGTACTGTTTTCTTAGAGCTAATTATTAACTGTACATATACGCAAGTCGCCACATAATGAAAAATCGCCATGGGTGGCAAATACGCAAGGTGACCAATAGGTTTTACATAATTAAAAATACAGCTGAAACAGATGTTCTGATTTTATTATGCTTTAGCTCCTAATTAATATAACATCTGAATGGCAACATTAAATATTGTGTTTCTGAGGGTGCAAATAATTTTTCCAGCAATTATACGCGGAGTCCGCACTCCAGGTGGAGTATAGCTCAGGGCCCAGTACAACACTGATTTCTATAGCAAAATATCTACCGTGTTATGGGGGGTCTAGTGTAGTGTGAAGTTTAAATTTTTATGTTACCAACGAACATGCAAGAACCAAACAATGTGCAGCTCAGTAACATTCTGTCTGATCCAATCTTTTTTTGTCTTGTCTGATAGATTATGTCTTTTTTACGAATAAGCCTTATTAGGGGCCGAATGCCTCATACGAAAAGCCAGCGTAGCGAGTCTAGGGGGCCTTAGCTCCTAGTAATAGAAACAAATAATAATATCATAAACAATACTACAAAGTTACAAATAATAATACAGTTTACCTTCCGGTTAATCAAAGTGCTGCCATCTTTCGTTTATGAAATAAATTAAAATATACTTATCGACGTAAATCAGACAAAAGGAAACTTTAAGAACTAAAAATGAAAATTAAGTGTTATTCAATGTCTAGAATCAGAATTTAAGCATGAAAACAGTTTTTTTTTTTTGACCGGTGTAATTGAAGTATTATTAGCACTCTGGTGCTATTTCTTTCAAGCACGGAATTTGTCTACGCTGCGCGCCGTGGTCCCTTTTCAAGTTTCTTGGTTCATAAATTAATTTGGTTTGTATAAATTAATTTAAACTTATTTTAAATTCTTCGAAATGCTCTATATCGATATAGCATACAATATGTCGAAAAAAACTAACCACATTTGTAAAGAGAATTTTTACAAAAATGACTAAAGTGTTTGTATTCCTTACATGTTAGCAAATGTGATATAGCATTTCGAAGTAACGTTTAACTACCTGTTTCTTTGATTTCAGATTACTTAAGATATTTAAAAAACTTTCAGTATGAACCGATCATAATCTTTTTTTTTTTTTTTTGAAGGGGGGGGGGGGTATTGCAAGGGCCCAATCTTTTTCTTCTGCCCAGGGTACACAGTTGTCTTGATCGGGCTCTGGCTGCGTGCCCGTTCTTTGCATGGTAGGAAACGAAAATTTTCCTTACATGTATAATTCCAGAGATGTGAAATCTAAAATAAAAGCAAAATTATTTGACTTATGATGTAAAGTTTGCGTCATGAGTACTAACCTGGCATCATTGCGATATAATGACTCAAAAAACTACGTCAGTGTCATTCGCGATCAGAAAAGTGAAAAGCTTAGCGGTTTGCAGAGAACTCCTGACTTTCAAAATGTCTTATTTCTACATCATACTGTTTTTTATAGTAGGGGAGCCCATGATGCTAATTGGGGATTTACTCGAGCGTCGTGTTACCTATTACATTTTGTAGTTTAGATAATAAGAAGAATAAAAGTTATATAATGTTTCCTTTAAGTGGTGGTGGAAGCGTATACAGACCTTCAAAGATGTGTAAAAAAAAAAAAAAAAAAAAAAAAACTTAATTACATGGAGATACTTGAGCGCGTCAGATATTGATAGTTTAGATGCCCCAGAGTGTCTTTGATATCAAAGATATGTTCATCTGCCGAGTTGCGTGGTGGGGGTGGCCTTCCGGAAGGGTAGAAAATAGGAAAAAAAATTTTTTTTCGAGCGCGTCAGATATTCAGAAGGGATGTTAAGTGAACCTCAAAAAATGCTCCCATTTAAAATACTGACGTTTCGGAAGTGACGCAAGCTCGTAGCGAATGTTTGAAAATGAAAAAAAAAAAAAAAAAAAAAAAATCGCCATATTGAAATACTCGAGCGTGTCAGATTTTTATACAGAAGGTTTAGCTTGGTGTTCCAGTCATGGTAGCCTAAAATCTGACGATTATTTTGAGGGGTATCATTAATCTGACGGCTTGAAGAAAACTATGAATTTTTTTTTCAATAACCATAAAATGTGACGAATAAAAGCACGTAAAATTATTTAAATATTTAACTTTAAGTTTTTTAGAAAATAATATAAAAATAAAATACATCTGTTGAAAAAAATTGTTTCAATCTTCGTCGTCATCCGAAGAATTTTCATACTCCAAATCTAATAATTCAATATTGTCTGCAGTTTTCGTATCTGTAACAAGAAATCGTTATAACCGTTAACACAATTTCATTGATTTCATGAATAACATGTTATCAAAGTATTAAAAAGAAATATACCTAAATCTGAAGTTTCGTCAATAACTGGTGTTATGACAACATCTTCGTATGCATCAGGTAACTGATTGCCAACAAACCAAGTCATTTCAAATTTACCATCGACATTTGTCCACCCGGCATCTGTTGGTGACATGTTAATCATAGTTTTATTGTGTGCATTCCTCCACAAGCACGCAGTTATACTTCGTTCGCAATAAGTGCTGCCGTTGCCGTAGCTCAGATTAGCAAGGAGGCAAGTAATAAGCATCGTAATTACGGACGTTCAATGAGAAGTGCTGCGACGTATCTGACACTTTGTAGGTCTTATGAAAGCAAGAGCGGATCCAGAAATTTTTTTCGGAGGGGGCGCAAAGAGTGAATACTCATTTTATCTTGTGTAAAGCCCCCTTAATATTGGTGAAAGTCCATTTATCTAGTGTCAATATATTTTTCTCGGAGGGGGCTCGCGCCCCCCCCCTGGATCCGCCTTTGTATGAAAGATGTCAATTCTTGCTAGGTTGACATCAGCTAATCTTTTCAAGCCATACAAGTGACACATAGAAGATTGTAAAATGGCAAAAGAATCTTCTGTATAATGATCCTCTGAGCCTACATTTGCAAATGTCTTCCGAAAAATATTTGAACCCATAAAAATTTGCAGAGGGTTTTTTTGCCTCGTCTTTAAAGTGCCGGATTGTAATTGCATCCTGTTAGCGCGTATAGAGCTGGTAGCGCTAGCGAAATTATTGGGCCGAGCTTAGCATAGAGTGCAGATACGTCAATATAACAGCGTACATTGTTAACTCCAAGATCCATCCATCCATATTTTAACCGATGCTCAGAGCCTGATTATGACCAACAGGGGCCCGGGCATTGATGAATTTGGGGGTCCCCCATCTATGAAATTTTTTTATCCTTCATAAAATTTTTATCTAAAAAAGAATATTTCAGAACAACATTTGAAATTGGGTGCCCTTGGCAAAGTCCCGATTTGCCTGTGCGATAATAAGGCCCTGTTTTCAATGTCTGTCCAAGTATTTTTAGTAAAACATGAAATACAAAACACAGTAGACTCTCTCAAAACTACATACACCAGAATCTGTAAAAATGCAGATTATAGAATTTTAGATCATGGAATTGTTAACATAACTTTTTATTGAATTATGTGAATTAATAAATAAATACTTAAAATAAAAAATATGAACCTTTTTAAAAATTAAAAAAAAATCTTTTTAAAAACGGGGGTAAAAATACACAATTTAAAAACAAGCAGCAGGTGTATTAATTTTCATGAAGCATACATTACTACTAATAAAAGTTAATAGTGTTACTAAAATTAAGTTTTGCACTTTGTTGAATGTAAATCGATTAACTAGAATGCAAGATAGGAACATTTAATATTCACATAGGATAGCATCAGAATTGGGGGTTCTTGTTAAATACTGGCGATATCGCTTGGCTGGGTTAAGTTTTGGGGCTTATTTTTTGCACCAATTTTGTCGCCAATTAAAATCGCCAAAACTGGAGACATCCGACGTACTTTTTTTTTTAGGGGAAAAAAAAAGAGACTTCCAATGTTACTTACCTGCTTAGCATTACACAAATCATGCAAGGAAAATGATAGAGAATTTACAGGACAGATTTTGCCAGAACCTTAGAGAAAATTCCCCAAAAAGTATAAATATGTGAGTAGGTCATACCACTGTTTCAGACTTGAATTGGCTTTTCTATCAAATTCTAGCTAAAGAACATAATGCTTTTCATATTTTGATACCAGGGGCGCTGTTGTTTTGCCAACTGTATTTTAAAATTTGTTTAAGAATTCAGTATTGTTGTATGCTGTGGAGAAGTCAAGAGTTCGGCTTGAGTATTCTGATATTTTAGCAAATGGAACAATTTTATTTACTGTAAAGAAATCAGTGGCGGCTCGTGGGATACAGCAAGTACAGCCGGGCTGCACTTGAAATTATCAGCACATACTTTAAAATAATTTATTCTACTAATTTTCCTAAATTCAGATTAGAATTATGGAATTCCTACGGTAAATTAAAAAAAATCTAAAAAAAAAAAAAAAAAGTGTTGTGGCCGGATAGCTCATTCAGAAAAAAAGCACTTTAATCTTCCCGCAATTCAATTGGGAAAATCTTTGGTTCAGCCCAGAGCGCTGATAAGAAAATTGGCAGCACCGTTGCCATGACAACAATTACGTAAGCAGTCCCTCCGGCATAGGCTATAATGGGGATACGCAGCTAAGACTCAGCTCATCAAAGATTTTGAAACGTCGGCAGCACTTGAAAGAGCGCGGTGAATTCGACCCACTGATTGGCTCGAGAAGTGAGGGAGGGGATAAGGAGAATATATGTTCGGCAAACTCTCGACTTTATATTGCTGCATTTATCAAGAAGGTAAACCTGAATAGACGCTTATGAATGGACAATTAGCCATCAAAGCAGTATTGTTTTTAAGTAAGCAAGAACTAGCATTTAGAGGACATGGCGAGTGAGAAAATTCTTTAAACATGGGAAATTTTAAAGAGCTTTTAAAATTATTGATATCTGAATTAAAACAACGCCTTTTTATGAGGGCATCACTGACTTATTCGCAAGTTTAAAAGAAAGGGGAATTGATTTGACTTATAAAAAATAAGTTTTTTTTTTTTTTTTTTTTTCCTTTTCTTCTCAAGTTATCGTTACAAAAGAAAATTCTAAGGAAACTTCGAATCAGACACGGATTAATGCAATTTTGAGGATAAGAGCGGCTGCTTGAAATTTATGTCCATTTTATGGAAGTAAAATAGGATCTCTTACATTTTTTATGTAATTTCTTTTTTTTTTTTCCCTCGGTGAGGGCTTAATCCGCCAGCTTTCGAATTCAGTAATAAAGATTTTCCATTCCTGTCCGGAGGAAGAGGGGGGGGGGGCTAATATGCTTCCGGATGCACTAACAGTTTTGACCACGGGCCGCCACTGAAAGAAATTGCAGTATTTGAGGAAGTTTCTCTGATTGATGACTAGTTATCTATAGAATTACTGCTTGTAAATTCCTGTCAATTGTGCTTTGAAGATTGTTTGAGAATTTTCTAAAACCAGTTATGTTTGTGTTTCATCCTGACATCTCAACTGGCTGAAACTATCTATAAACCCCAGATTTTAAAGCATACGCTCTAATACAAATTCAACAATTCAGCAGAGTTTCTGCAACAAAGTGAATGATATATCACTATGTCATTCCGAAAGTTGGATGCATTATGTTTTTGGAATTTTGAAGTTTTGTCAATTTTTTTTATTATGAAAACACATCTTTTACTCTAGTAAACTACAATGGAACAGCACAGGTGGTATGAATCTAGTTTATCTGTTACTGTCAGATATTTTTCAAAATCTATGGGTGGACACTGTTGCGCTACGCTCAGTGTTTATCATGTTGTTAGTAGTTGGTTACACGCCCTAAACTGAAACGTTCTAGGTGAGAAACAGAAATTGCATTGTTATTCCTAGAAAAATAGTTGCCATTTTCCTCAAAATAGTTCCTTCTTAGGTGTTTTTACATGTAAATAGTCACCTATTCTCAATTATAGTAGCAAATAGCCTCCTTTTAGTAGCCAGTGGGCACCCTGAGATTGGTCATAGGAAGTTTCTCTTGTGTATTCGGCGTTATTTAATTCAGGGTTCGTTATATTTGTAGGCATCGGCAGTCCAAAATCTATAATGGATTTACCCGAAAGTTTTTCTACTGCTTTATTCAATTCTAACATCGTTTCATAAAAAAGTTTTGATCATACTGGACATCATCTAACATTAACTCTCGCCGTCGTTGATTCAGCATACCTTCAGCCATATTTTACGGATGCTGGTTCCAGAGAGATACAGAATCGGTCACTTGACAAAATGCTAGAATTATGTCAAACAAATATCTTAATGACCTTGACGAACTACAAATAGCAGCTTCCGTTAATGTGCTGTCCCACTGAGAGTTGTCTTCCAGGAGACCCATCACTTTGCATGACGCTTTAGAGGTATTATATGTTACACCTTATATAGTTCTGAGGTGTGCGAAAGATGATGGGCCCTCTTTACAATGTAAAATAGTATTTTCAAGTGAAAACATTCACTGTTGTAGGGATGAGCTACATAGGCCCTCCCAAGAGCATGTGTTTTTTTTTTTAACTCCAGGAAAACCTTCAAATGGAGTCCCTTGTTTTCTCTGTTGAAAGGTTTTGGCAGTCTGATTATACATATAGTAGCTTGGAACTTTGTCATATGTCAAGGTTTTAGTGAAATCATCTTGAGCACGTAAATTGCTGTTTCACGATAGGTCTTGTGAAAAAGGGGATTAATCAATCTTGTTAATATCAGAGATATTCCAAGTTAGACGAAATCTGATAAGTTACGAAATAATTTTGAGCGTGACATAATTTTTGCATCAGAGATTATTAATTTAAATTAATATTTAAAGTTATTTATTAAACTAGTGAGAAATAAGTGCCCCGCTATAATATTATTTTGCTCGTTGCATAATTTTTTTGGAGAAAGAAAGATAACCTAATTGGTTTCTGAACTCGTGACTTTTAAAAACTTTATTTTTACACTCGTGACATCAAAATAACATCAGTTTCACTTGCAATATCTAAAACAATAATTTCGCATTATTCATGGATCTACTTTTATTGGATATGAAACAGATTATTACAGTTATTTCACGTGCTTTAAGCTGGAAACATTATTGCAAAGGCATACTAAATATTGTCTTTTTCTTTGATACATGTGCATATTATTGTATTACCGTGACGTTGTAATCTATAAACCTTCTGTGAACACTTATCTAACTGGTGGTGAAACCGCATCAAAATCTGTTGCATGGTTTAGGAGTTAGTGGATTAATAACAGACATGGAAAGCAACTTTGTTTTATACAATGCAGAGAAACAGAAGTGTAGCAGACTACATTACAAGAGAAACAAGAATTCAATGATATTGTAGTTGAAACATTTATTAAATGCTCAGAATAGTCACACATGATCCACATATTTTTCATAATCAAACAAAAATTGTAAAATAAAAACACATCCAATCCTTTAAATTTGTCATAAACTAAATGCGAATTGCAGAAAATAAATAAATAATTGTAACAGTAATTACTCTAGGCAGTACATAATAAAAGAAATTATGTGCCTGATGTAATGATGTAAACTTAAATCTAAAGCAAACCTTTCACCACAGTCATTTTTTGAAAATAAATCACAGTACATGAATTGTATTCAATGTTTTCGTCAAACTGCCGAATTTGTAAATAACGAGAATTAAAATACTAATTTTGATAATAACAGAACATAAAACAATAACCAGTACTAAAAAATAAATCTTCCAAGTCACCTCATATTTTTTCCCCCACTGTACCTGAATTACAAAATAAAGTGTAGTTACTGACAATGTTACTCATCTAACTAAGTTTTCTTATACTTACCATTTATACTTCATATAATACCAACAACACTAAGAGTTTTTTCTCTTTTTCAGTTTCAATAGTAGATAAAATCTTTTTAACATGTAAAGTAACAAAAGTCTATAATAAAAAACAAGAATTTAAAGAAGAAAGATAAGAGATTAAACTCAGTCTTCATAGAGGCCTAGAAAAATTTAAGTACATTTTCAAGTACTGGGGCAGGGGCAGTGTACTGATTTTCTGCTTCATATGATAGGTGTAACACGACAAGTCACTTTTCTCTCGGGTCCCGTCATAATCTCTGGGGAATGACTCTTTGCCAGAATCACTTGAACCAAAGTCATCAAGATCATCACTGTCCACATCACTGTATGCAATGCGCTTGAAAACCACTGCTTTTCGGCAACACTTTGCTGTGATGCGTGTTTCACCGAATCTTGGATTGTAGGGTTCCTCGTCATTTTCCTCAGCACTCCTCTTGAGGTAGGTGGAGAATCGGGTGACTTGACGGTCTGTGTCGTTGTTGTCATCAGAATTGTCCGTTCGAGATGTGGAGGCATCTGTCTGGTGTCCTGGTTCCCTGTCCACTTTGTGTAGTTCAGGAGGGTATAGTCCTTCTGGGATAGACTCATCACTGATGTTGTCTATTCCACTGTCCCCATTGCCTGCAAGTGAGACACCAGAATTACTGGGTGGTTGTTTCTTCTCGCTTTCGATAATGGGTTTTGATTCTGCAGCAATATTCACACCCTCTTCAAGCTGGGGCACATGGGCTGCATCAGACATGTCCATTGCTTCTGACTGGAGGCTGCTAGTGGAGGCACGGTTCTGATCACCCCAGGACTCAGATATCCGATGTGTTGCAATGACAGTCTTGACAACCATATTAAAAAGATCATCGTCGTCTACTTCCCTGTATCTGCGATGTTCACCACTTGCACGTCTGGATCGGGCGCGAGTGCTGCTTGAGGGTCTTTCGGAACTGAATTCACAACTAGATGTTCTTTTGACACTGCCCAAATTTTCCTTTTTGGTGAGGTCATCAACATTTCTGTGGTCAGGCATCAATTGTTGGTCATTGACATGAGGGGACCAATTTCCAGGGCGACTGCCATATCTGAGACTGCCTGCAGAATTGTGAGGGGATGGTTCGTAATCTTCATGTAATCGGTCATCTGATTCTATTGAATCTTGTTCTTCATCAATATTTTCATTGGCTGATGAATTAACTTCACCGGATTCAGACCTGTCATCAAAAACAGGTATCACAACTTTTCTGATGCGGCGCCTATTTCGTCTGCGTCTGGAGGGAACTAGCTTTTTCAAGTCCTTCAATGATGGGTTCTCAGCCTCAGCATTTCTTCTGAGTAAAATTCTGATTGCTGATCGGCAGATTTCCTTCAACTTCAGTGGGTTAGCATCCGCTGTCAATTAAAATAAGAAAGTTCATTTTCTTTAAAAAAAAAATAATAATAAATACATTTTTTAAAAAGCATTATCATAAAATATGGAAAACAAATGTTTTACATAAATATCAGCTGAAATTACCTTGACTTGCATACTACTTATGTAGTGTTTCATTTTGCATGTTTCTGTCAAAACTCTCCAAATAAAACTTTATTTCTTTTAATAATATATTTTCTACTTACAAGTTAACTATAAATATTAACTTTTATTTTCAAAATACATAATAAGATTACAGAACATAGATCTTAAGTAGCTGACTTAAAATGTGACTGATTTACATGTGCATTTAAACAAAAAATTAAATTGTTGGAGACATATTGGTATGATTAGGCAATCTGAACAGTTAACTCAATCTCCTCTTACCTCAATAATTATGCAAACATTCTGCTAGAGGTGAAAAATACTTCTTTAAAATTTAGGTAACACAGGGGTGCAAATAGGATCCAAACATTTAGTCCCATCGACAAAAATTGGATGTCACTAAACTTTTCTTATCTTTCAAAATCACAAAGATAAATGTAACTTTTAGTCTCATGCATCAATTTTTGCACCATGCGACCTGTTATTTGCATATCTGAGTTAACACTCTCCTTAATTTACAGGGAACTAAAAAAAACACAATTTTTGTTTATTCTGACGCCGCCCAGGTGGTGTAGTGGCTAGAGAACCATTCTATCACGCCGTGGGTCTGGGTTCGAATCCCGGCTTGGGCATGGATCTTAACTTGTCCGTCCCTTCATAGGGGGCAATGCTGTCTGCCCACTGGGTGCTCCCATAATAAAATGGACAGTAACTCGGGCCTTTGTAGTGGCGAATGCTTGATGAGCAAGTGCCCGCCCATTGGGGGGAAAAAAAATTGTTTATTCTGACATACCATGTATTTAAGTGTAGAATGAGTACTCCCACAAGGAGACTTCATTTTTTAATGTAGAACTATATTCGCCCTATAATCAACACTCATATATTTTTAAAAAACCTTTAACAAATGTATCATAAAATCTTGTTATAACAATGCATGTTGCTCTATCCATTTGGTAGTCCTTTGAAGATTTTCCCCATATTTTCTGAGAATGATAAAGAAAACAATTTGTGTGTTGAATGGGAAGGGGGGGGGGGAGTACTTTACTAAGATAATTAACCAAGATTGAAATTTTGGCAGTGCATAGATGCTGAAAGGAGAGAAAACATTTATGAAACACAGATAAAAAAAAAGGTATAGATGCTTAAATGGGAAATAACAACCCCCTCAACAGATTCCAAAGTTACTACAATTCAGGGCCGGTTTGAGGCGGTTGCCTACGCTCGAGTTTTAATCGAGGGGTGCCAAATTTCACTTTTTTTGTGCGTTTCCCAACATTTTCCTTTTTTTGCTGTGTATTGTCAGGAAGCGTTCTTTTATCACTTCGTTTTTCATTCAAGGGAAACGTCCAGATGTCCACTGCTAAATTACCCTCTTCGCACATCGTCGGAATGGTCGGAAGGGGTGGTCTTTGGACCTGCTGATTCATTACCTTCGATACTTATTTTGAGCTGTCACTGGAACCTTACTGCAGATCTTATCCAGATGTTTAAAGAAATGGTTTCTAAAGCTACCTTCTTTTCTGATATACTTCAAAAGAAATGCCGCAAAATATATATGCTAGAAAGGACAAGCTATAATAAATTGTGAACAAAGGCACATAAAATCAGTTTTTTTTCATCAAGTTAACGGGGAAAAAAAAATGCACCCCAGTGAATTAAAGTTCTGGGATAATTCCGCTTCCTAAGTTTTTCTCAGCTCCTAGAATAGGTTTTCCTAGCAGGGCCGTTACGAGGTTGCAAAGGGAAATGCCTTCGGCAGGGGCCGCAAACAGAAGGATCACAGGAGGTTTAAATAATTTTTCTAATTAGTGTTTCTTTTTTTTAAACCACATCTGTAGGGGGGAGGAAAGGATAAGAATTTCATTAGTATAATGATTCCTTGCAAGGGTGGGAAATAGGGGGTGCAGTCGCACCCCAAATTTCATATTCTGGATTTTAGTACATCAAATCTCTACCCTCCACCCAAATGAAAAACTGAAATGCTGCCTCCCGCCTCTGATTCTGGGGATTAAAGAAGTATTAAGTTGCCGTTGAAGCTACAAAAAGGTGTGTGTGGGGGGAGGTGTAATTTGGACAGTTCTGCAAGGTTATATAGGGCTACACTCCTGTTTCCAAATGAAACAGATATATATCACCCTAGGAGAGAGAGATTTTTTAGAGAGCCTAAATAAACAAAATTTCTACACAGTATACAATTACGAAAGATCATGCTAAAAAAAGTTTCAAAGAAAAAGACTGTGTTTACTCGCGTAATAGTTGCCCTCTCATAACAGTCGCACCCTCGTTTTGTAGCAGAAAAAGTAGCTTTAAAGTTACAACTTTAATATGTTATTAAAAATACTTTTTAAAAAACGATTTCTTTTTTCAAGGAAATGGATTTTCAAAAATCCGACTTCGTTTTTCCCATTGGACTTTCTTATATGCAGATTTACTTTTAAAAGTTATTTTTGCTGTTTTCTTAAATATTTCCTTAAAACTTATGGCATAAAAAGTAACTGCATGTCATATTGGAAGTGCTCTTGCTGAAGTAATTAATTTAAGAAGTGCTGTACTGATAAAATAATTTGAAACAGTCGGTTAAACTCATTAGTGGTACAAGTCTGCCTTTGGGAGTTATAAAAAACCAAAAGATAATTTTTCTGATAAACTATGCAAGTTGTGACTGTGAAACTTTCAGACTCAAAAAGAATTCTTATTCGCAAAAGCATATGGGAATATTTCTCCGAAATGCGACTCCTTTTTAAAAAATAGTCCTTTAAAAAGGAATCCTTTTTAATGTTGGCTGTGTAAGAATTTTTCTGATTGTTCATAGCTCCCGAAGGCTTTATAAGAACTTATAGTACTTCTACACGTTTTTATAAACTAAGTAATAATTTATAATAAATGATACGTAATCAACTTTTTTTTCTCAACAAAGTTTTTAGAAGTGTCACTTTTTGTAAAATTGCAAATTTAAGAACTTTTCCTGAGAGTTTCATACTGATACAGGTTTATTGTTTATTTCAAAGTATATAGTACAGCTTTTGAAAGGAGACGATAAAGAAGTCCTTGCCCTGACATACTTTGACTATACATGTTGCCCCCCCCCCCCACAAACATTACTCTGGGTCCCCCTTTAAGTTAGTTATGTAATTACCAATCTTTTATACCATCCCTTGTACATTTATGATACAAAACTATTTAATATTTATAATTATAAAGATTCAAAACAAAAAATTCAAATAAATGTCAGATTTATTAGTATAAATTTATTTAAATACACAGATTACTTAAATATACAAATTTTAAAAAGACGTTTTTACATACAAATTAAATGTCTTATTAATCGCTGAGCACACTTTTATCAGGAACTAGCCAATGGCTCGGTCTTTGCACGAGGAGTATTGCTTTCCTTATTTATTTTTTTTTAATTTTGTTTAAACACACGAAACCTTTTATGGAACTTTTAGATGACTCGTGATATCAAAACGACGCTAATCTAACTTTCTATTATTATCTTTACATGAAAAAATATCATATTGGTCATTTTTTACTTCATAGGGCATCGTCGGAGAAGTTTTTTAAAGGTGATGCTTGGGAAAATTTATTAAAAATCCATGAACTGGTAATGTCTGAGTGGATAAGCCCCTGGACATGGTAGACGGTTGAAGTGTTTTGGTCGGTCTCCTCTGGGTGTAACGTGAATATGCATTTTAACACATTTGAAGTCATCTATGAGCTTCTCCATGTCGTTTTACAAATCTGTGCGAAATTGCAAGCCGATCGATCAGACAGTGTGGATTTGTATTTGTACACAAGACAGATAGACAAACTTTCACATATATACACATTAGATAATACAAATTTATCAGGAACATATAGCAATTTAAAGAATCATATCAGTATACAAATGTGGGGCTAAAAATGTGGTGCTACAGTTTTTTAAGGTAAGGGGGCTATCTGGAGTTCAATGGGAAAAAGAATAAGCACAAGGAAAAGTCACACTGCGTAAATTTTTTAATGTCTTCGTCTATAAGCGTATTCAATTTCGGTACGCCTGGAACGGATTAACCGCGATAAATGAGGGATTACTATAAATGTTTATAGTACCTTATTTAAAGTTCTTTTACAGCATTTTGCCCCCCCCCAAAAAAAATACACAAGATTATACAGCTTTTTTGCAGTTATGTTCAAAATCTGGTCAAGTTTGACGATGACACATATCGAAAAAGGTTTTATAACCTACACCTTTAGCATGACTTGCCTTTCTCGTTTTAATTGACATAGCTTAAAGAGAAAAGAAACAACATTATATTTGGTTAAGAGAGTCGCTATTCTTAATATTGAGACATGATGATGCATAACGACAATACTTCAGTGTGAAGTATTTTATAAAGTTTTGTATGTATATAATATAAATTTAAACATTTAAAATATACTTTTTAGTATATATTAATATATTTCAATTGCTTTTCTCATTAAGAGGAAGTGAGAAGGAAAGCAAATGAGCATGGGCCACCATAGGAATTTTTTTTAGGGGAGGGCAAACTTAAAAAATTTTTTCTGGAGGGTGTCAAATTTCACACTTGTAACAATTTGAGTACCGAGTTTGCTTTGTGATGCCCTTTTGTTTACATCATAACACCATATGCTAAATCTCATGATGAATGGTTCATACGTTGGGGGGGGGGTGCATTAAATCAGCTTTCCATGCGAGGGGCGTAAAATCGGATCTCGCTATGCCAAAAAATGCCTAAAACCTGTCCTGCTACAACCGATACATGTTGTAAGTGCAGATTTGCTCCTGTACATGCATTATTATCCATCTTTTAGATTGTACATAGATCAGAAATTCATATTTTGCCCATTACATTTGTTATCAGTTAGTAATTTGTAAATCATAGCTTAATCAAATGATTTAAATCATTTAACCTTATTTCAGGAAATTTTTTGACTTGCTCCAAAATGTAAAAAATTTTCATTCTTGATTTTGACAAGGAATAAATACGAAGGAAAACATATGTACTTCCAGTAACTTTATTTACAAGGAAAACATTTGCAGGTTAACAATAAACCGACTAAGGTCCAATCGACAGCATTTTTTTAAATTGAATTTTAAATCACTTTTACCATGAAAGCTCTTGTATAACATGAAAAATTACATAAATTTCAATAAAATGTTTACAGTATGTAAGAAATTGATTCAATTGACTTTGTTTGGTTTTTTTTTTTTTTTTTTTTTTTTTTTTTTCATATTAAAATGTTGATATTTTAACACAAAATGTTATTCATAAAGCTTATTTATGTTTTACTTACATATAGACATTCAATACACAGGAGTTGAAAAAGTTTCAAAACTTGCATTTGGATATTCTGCTGCATATAAAGAGTTGTAATAAAAAACTATCTCTTGTATGTATTCCGGACTTGAAAATAATTGCAAGCTAAGTTCCATGGAAAATCTTAATTGTAGTGGGATAAAGCAAATGCTAGCCAAACTGCAAGAAGATGCAGGATTGATAAAAAACCAAAAAGAATGAGTGCACAGATGAGTGAATGAGGCAGTTAAGGAAGGGGGAGAAAACTACATCACATCGCTACATCAAGTTTGCTGCATACTTCTGGGATGTCATGTCTGTTAGCTCTCTTGAAATTCACTAAGGTTGCATTATGTCAGATCATGAAGCCGTTAGCATCTATGGAAGTATCGTTTCTGTACATATTCTTTGTTACGAAAGAAGATCAAATGCATCATGTGTCTCTGAAATCAATGTGAGTGAATGGGTAAAATAAGTGCAGAAATAATTCAAAAGTGGTTTTTAAAATGTGGCATATCTAATAACTTAGTTGAAGATTATTTTTATGGATGGAAGATAGTGACACTGATGATACAGAAGTTGGTGATGTGGCTGCCTGAATAGATAAAAGAATTAAAAATTTACAATAAAAAAATTTGTGTGTCTCATAACGAACATTATTAAATTCCTCAGGTAAATCATTTTTTGAAAGTAACATGTTCATACAATTAATAATCTAAATTCTTACCTTCTTGTGTGTGCTTATCTCTTTTTTTTTTTTGTTTTTTTAATTTAAAGAGTATTATTTATATACCCAGGTTATAACATGCCCATAAATTTTGACTAATACTTTTGCACTAAAAGTGCTTTTTACACTAAAATATATGATAAATTTTGAATACAGTCTCCTAATCAGTGACATAACTTAAAATCTCAGGGCCCTGCCAAAAAAAGTCTAAGTCACTTTCTTTCAGCATTAGAATTAAATTTTATTTCCATGATAGGTCTGCAGGGTTACACATATGCTGTTGCTGGTAGGGAAAAAAAAATTATAAAAAAAAGTAATTTAACCAGGTTTGTACCATTTTTGTTTTGTTTTGTTTAAGATTAAAAAAGTAAAATACAGTACCTGCCACTTAATAAAATCCTTGGTTAATAAAATCAGCCAATTAATCTGATCAAATCCCCAAGAACAGAATCAAATCAATATAAATGTGTACTAAAACTGCCGATTAATAAAATGAGCATTGCCACTTAATAAAATCAAAAATTAAAACTAGTAAACCTGAGAAAATGAGGAAAAGGGTGAGGGAGAAAATACACACAACAACCCATTACCTCTCTCTATTAAAATCTCCACATTTGAAATATTGAAACCATGGTTGCAATACACTCATACCCAGGCCCGTCGAGAGACAAACTCGGGCCCGGTGGCCGGATATCTGCCCCCCCCCAAAAAAGTTATCTTATTCATTCGCATTTTTAATCAAAAACATGCCCATTTTCGCTTAAAATGTTTGTTCAAACTTTACTGATAACGTCATTTTTTAAAACAGGCGATTAAATGTTCACTGTTGAAAAATAAAAAACTGAATATATGCTGAAAAATATGGAGGGGGGGGCGGAGGCAGGACATTAAAAGGTTGGGAACCGCTGCTCTAATTAAATTTAATGAGCTTTACAAATATGCAAAATAAATGTTCCGAACAATTTCACTTGAACAATTTCACTCTTAGGCAAAATTAATAGTGTGCTAAACATAAAATATATAAGTTTAGAAAACGCTTTAGTGAATTCTTAATGTATAAAAATAAATATGTGAAAAGCTTTACAGAATCACTACCATAAAAAGCTTCAATGAAATGTTTCAGTAGCAATAAGATAATGGGAACTCTTGGTAAGGAGGGGTGGGGGAGAAGCAGATTTTACTCATCATTTTTCAATGCATGCACAACAAAATATCCAATTTTTTTTTTTTTCAACACTTAATATGTGATTTAGATGGGATATTTTTGTGGTCTTTTCTTATGATTTTCAAACTGCTCAGAGGGTCAAATCACATTACGGAGGCTGTCTGAGAAGTTTCCAACCTAACAAAGAAAAGAGATGTTTTCTTTAAATTCAATTTTATTTTTCTACATTGTCTCCTTGTAAGTCTATACATCTCTCCCAGCGATGCTCCCATCCTTTTAATCTGTCCAAATAGTACTTAAGAGTCTTACTCTGCAAAATAGTTGTTGACAAGGTTTATGACCTCCTCATTAGATGAAAATCTCTGTCCTCCGAGAGCAACTTTCAGATTAGGAAATAAAAAGAAGTCACTGGGGGCAAGATCTGGTGAATAAGGAGGATGTTCAAGCAGTTCAAACCATAATTCATAGATTTTAGCCATGGCAACTGCTGAAGTGTGAGCTGGAGCATTGTCTTGGTGAAACAAAATTTTCTTCTTTTGCAAATGTGGCTGTTTTTCTGTAATTTCTGCCTTTAACTTGTCGAGTAAGGATGCGTAGTATTCTCTTGTAATGGTTTTCCCTTTTTCTAGGTAGTTGATTAAGACAATTCCATGGCTATCCCAGAAAACAGTCGCCATCACTTTCCTAGCTGAAGGAGCAATTTTGCCTTTTTGGAAGCTGATTCTCCTTTTGCAGTCCACTGTTTTTACTGCATTTTTGTTTCTGGGGTATAATGATGCATCCATGTCTCATCTACGGTAATTAGTCGTCGCCAAAATTCTGATTTATTTCATCTAAACTGCATCAGAGAAGTGTTGGAAATGTTCATTCGAACTCGTTTCTGATCCAAAGTGAGCAAAGGTGGTACCCAACATGCCACCAGCTTTCTCATACCTAATTCTTGATTGAGAATGTAACAGACACGTTCCTTAGACATGTTCATAGCTTCTGCTATCTCCCCAACTTTTATTTGACAATCGTCGAGCTCTATTTGATGTACTTGAGTGATGTTATTGTCTGTGGTTGCAGTTTTTGGCCTTCCCGAACGTTCATTATCACCCAAGCTGGTACGGCCACGTTTGAATTCAGCTGCCCAAAATTTAACTGTAGCAAATGATGGTGCAGAGTCTCCGTACACAGAATCCAACTCATCTTTAATTTGTGTAGATGTATTGCCTTTCAAAAACAAGTACCTGATAACAGCTCGATACTCAATTTTTTCCCTTTTCATACAAACAGTCACATCGACTCACTTAAATGAATGTCAAACAACAACTGCAAGTCCAAAATGGCTGAAATTTTGTTCTGTATTTATCAAACCATATGCAAATACATTCCCCAACTTTTATGGACAAGTACTGCCATCTACATGTTGAGGTCGGAGATTTTTCAGACAGCCCTCATAACCAGCTGATTTTAAAAAATAAATGAAATACTTTTCCATTTCATAATACTATTATGACAATATATACTTTATTAGATTATTGCAGTTTACAGACAGGGTGTCAATGATTTTAAAAAATTGATTTAAATGAGTAGTTTTAATTACAATTTAAATCAACTGATTTTTAAAACAAAAATCTTTAATCGGGGCTGAACAACCTCTGTCCCACAGGCCCTTATTGACTCATAACACCTGTTCCATTCACTCACCAACTCAGTTGCACTTTGAAAAACATGAATCAGAATCCATCAATTCAACTTTTAGAAAAGGAATCAACTGTGAAAATTTAATTACTTCAAATTTGTTTTCGACTGTCATAAACATGGCACCAGAAAATGTTCAGTTATAGTTTAATAATGGACTTTTATTAATATGTGCCATCTTATTTTCAAGAACTTTTATTTGATAATTGGATAACTTCCACAGTATTGTGAGTATTTACATCATGTATGCAAAAAGTTAGATTTGTCTTAACTGCACAAAAAATTAAATTAGGTTAACTGTTTTTCTTTTCTTTTTGAACAATGTCACATATTTACAAAAAAAGAAAAAACGTTCACCTATTTCAATTTTTTGTTTAGTTATGATCAATCAAACTTGTTGCGAACAAACTTTCACAAGACTGTGGATTCACCTGATTGCCTTTACTATGTGTGCCATCACATTTTCATCAATTTTCAAGACTGATTCTTGATACTGTGTATTTGAATTTCTGTGATCCACAAGCTGAAAGAGGTTGTGTATAATACAATTATTGCTATTGCATGTGTTCAACATTTCTGTAAAGTTTTATTTCTTTGCTTTTAAATTTGTAAAGTCAATATATAATCAGTAAATTTTTCTATGCTTCCAAAGTCATTCACTTGGGACAAATTTATTTTATTTGCTCCCAAAGAAATATTTTATTTACAGATTTATGCAATCAACAACTAGATAATTACCACTTGTCTGTACTCTTTTTATAAAATAGTTAAACTCAGTTTAAAAATCTTATCTAATTATTACTTTTTAAGTCTGATTTTGTTTTAAAAAATCTGGTTTGAATTTTAAAAAATCCAATTATTTTGATTTAAAAAATCATGATTTTTTACATCTTGTTTACAGATATGCTTTAATAACTTAGTTTAAGTGATTAATTAGTCACTATACTATGTTAAAAAAAATGCAAACTAAATTCCTTTTTAGGGATATAGACAGAGAGCAGCCCAGTGCTACTCACATACACACTTTATAAAATTTTGGATTTTTGTTGATAACAATAAAGCATCTTTGACGAAATTCTAGTTTTCTAGCTTAATTTATTTTACACATAAATTAAGAATGAATTTTTTTGTTAGAATACATCTACAAGTTTGCATTTAACATTTTTTTAAATCTCACATTAAGTAAATATATAAGGTATGCGAATTGACTGAAAATTTTATTAATTAAAATGTCCATTTAACTGATAATCAATCACAAGATATTCCAATCGATATCATCATGACACTCTTTCAAAAACCCCTGTAAGAGCAACTCCCAGAAAGAATTTCATTTAACTTCGTTTTCAATTAAACAAAATGTCTACTGTCTATCCAGGGCTCGTGACAAAATTTTACTCAAAATAGGGAGTCGCAACAAAATTTTACACAAATTAGGGGGTCGCAGATGAAAATAGTTTGTGCACCACTGTTCTAGGGTAATCTGATGTTTTCTTTTGTTCCTTCCTTCTTCCCCTCCCCCCCAACCACCAATCGCTCACGCACATAATTCACGTGCGCCCGCATGCGATATGACTTTGGCACCACCTATACCCACAGTCTAGTCAGGCAGTGCTTCGACCTCTGTACTTGATTATACAGTTCTTTCTGAGGCAAGAAAATTTAGACTTTATTCCCCATTGCTCATTTCATGAACTAAAATGGCAGTTCAAAAATATTTATCGTCTCGGGATTGATGTAATCAATGATTGTAAAGAAGGCATGAAACAAAGTGATGCTGACAAGAAATACGGATTATCGCAATCTACCATTGCAACTTTTCCCAAAAAGAGGAAACAGATTGAAGAAGCAGTGAATTTAAATCAAATTAATCCTCAGAGGAAATGGATGAAAGTTGCAACAAATGAAGACCTCAACGCAGCAGTTTCGAAATGGTTGCAAGACATGTTTCATTGATGATTTGTCATGTATGACTTTTGTTTATTTCTTAAAGCATAAATCATAAGTGTTAGAGAAATTCAAAATATTTCAAGTATTTGCTGAAAGGCAAACTTGCAGATCAATTAAAGTATTACGTTCTGATAATGGAACTGAATATATAAATGGAGAAATATCCGGCATCAAAAGGGATTCAGCACCAAAAATCTATCCTGTACACACCTGAACAATTAGGTGTGGCAGAGTGAAACAATAGAACTCTAGTCGAAAGAGCACGATCAATGTTGGTGGATGCTCACCTTGATAAAACAGCATAAGCTATTCAAACTGCAAATCATTGTAAAAATATTTCACCTACTCTTGCAGTTGCAGGTATGACCCTTCACGAAAAATGGTTTGGAGAGAAACCAAATTTAGAATACTTAAGAGTGTTTAGATGTCGTGCTTTTGTTCACACTCCAAAACAGAAACAAACAAAGTGGGATGTGAAAGCACAAGAGTATATGTTCCTGGGATATAGTCAGGATAGAAAAGGTTATCATTTAATTGATCCTAAAATTCGTAAAATTATAAATGCTCGAGATGTACACTTTTTAGAGAATAAAATGCACTGCAAGGAAATTGGTAGCACATCACATTTTTGTGATAGCACATCATACAGTGGGAGTGAATCAGTAAGAAGAGTTAGGGGAGCTAGTGATTCAGATATTGAGGTTCCAACAAGCCTATCATTCAGTGGAAGTGAATCAGAGAGTAGAGTTAGTGAGGCTAGTAGTGAACCTAGTACAGCTAGTAGTGATGAAAATAGTGACCCACCTGTCCTAGCAGACAAATCCGACCGCCGGATCAATTTAGTAATTCTATCTCTAATGATATGCAAAATTTGCAAATGCCAAACTTGAGTCGTGCATGCTTTGTTGCAGATTTGGCAGCAATCACAAATGAATTCAAATCTGAACCTGAGACATTTGATGCAGCACTTAATGGTGTAAATGCAAACAGTTAGAGGGATTCTATGTCTGAAACTATATCTGGCTAAATGGGTATTTAAAATAAAATACAATTCTGATGGTAAAATCGAAAGGTACAAAAGTCGTTTAGTAGCTAAGGGATTTTCCCAAATTGAAGAAGGTATGGACTACAATGAGACATTTTCACCTGTTGTATGTTATGTTACTTTAAGAGTTTTATTAGCATATGCAGCTATATATGATTGGGAAATAGATCAAATGGATGCTGTTATGGCTTTTGTACAAGGGACTTTAAACGAAGAAATTTATATGGAGATTCCAAAAGGTTTTGGGGAACACTAACAAAGAGGTTTAGAAGGAAAAGTTTTTAAACTAAACAAGGCTTTAGATGGTTTAAAGCAAAGTGGCAGGCTTTGGTATCAAGTGCTAGAAAATGTATTGTTAAAAATGGGATTCAAACAAAGTTCTTTTGATAGCTCTGAATACATTAAAATGGATGAGAACAAAAAGCTAATCATTGTAACAGTATATGTTGATGATCTGTTAATTTTCAGCAATTCCACAAACATTAAAAATTCAGTTAAGAAACAACTAAAGAAAGAGTTTGACATGAAAGATTTAGGCACAGCAAATTATTGCTTAGGAATGAAAATCAATCGAGACAGGGCTAATGGGTCCAAAAGCCTAAATCAAACACAATACATAGAGCACATGCTTTATAAATACAATATGCATGAGTCGCATTCTCTTGCAACTCCACTTGACCATAATCAAGTCTTAACTAAGATCCAAATTGTGTTGATGGAGGGCAAAAATTAAGTGTCCCCTACCAAGCTGTGTTGGAAGCCTTTTACATGTTGGCCAGGAAACCAGGCCTGATATCACACATGCAGTGAATACATTATGTCAATTCTGCAATAATCCACATAAAATTCACTGGACTGAGGTTAAACGCATAATGCATTACCTGTGAGGATCTGCCCAACTGACCTTGCAATATTCCCGTAACTATGGTGATGACATCATTGGTTTTTGTGATTCAAATTATGGTGGTGATGCTGGTGACCGGAGATCAACAATGGGCTATGTTTTCTGCATTGGAGGTGGTGCAGTAAGCGCCAACCTACTATTGAAATGAGCACTACAGAAGCTGAATATACCGCAATGTCGGCTGCCACAAAAGAAGCTGTTTGGTTTAAGAAAATTGTAGATATTGGCAAGTCTCCCGTCAAGCCTATACAAACTTTTTGTGACAATAATAGGGCAGTCAACCTAAGTAAAAATAGCATGTATCACGCCAGAAGTAAGAACATCAATATCCAACATCATTTTGTGCATGAGGCAATCAACCTAGGACATATTATAGTAGACAATATATACACTAAAGCAATGATTGCTGATTATTTAACAAAAACTGTCAACAGAGAAAAGCATGAACTTTGCAGACAATTAATGGGACTTAAATAACTGTTGATTTATTTTGTAATCCCATTTGATTTATTTTGTGCCCATTTAAATAATCCCATTTAAAACTAAAGTGGGAGTGTTGAAAATGTTAGTTTTAAATACCACTAGATGGCAGCACCACTGTGTAGCTTTGCTTCATAATAAAGTCTTACTTCACTCTTAGCTGCCAAACATGTAGCACGTGTCTAATTGCTCTGCAAGCCGGATTCTCTGGTATGTGCTTGATATTTTAATATTCACCTACAGCTGTGTGTTTATATACTTTATAACCAACTACTCCGGAGAGACAGGGGGAAGGTCAATTTGCATCTTCGTGGATTTGCAGGACTTTCCGCTCTGGATGTGTTCGCAAACTGACTCTCTAGTTGTCAGCTCGCAAACTGTTGGTTCGTGAACCGACGAAATCAACGCCACACTGGTACACATAAAATTCAACTCCTGGTAGTTGGGAAATCCGTGAAACCAAAATGTTTCAAAAATGTGAAAAGTCTTCTCATAAAGTACAAGACTAATAAAAAAGCCTGGGTGACTTCAAAATGATTCAAATTATTTTCCGAATGGTTAGAAAATTTAGATAAAGATATGGAGAAGAAAAAAAAAAAGAAAATTGGTTATTTAAAAACAGGTAAAAACACATTAAAATCCGTTATGTAGCACTATCGGTGGCGGCCACCACCTTCTTCAGCACAGGTCTTGGTTCTATATGGCCAGCTCTCTTCCTCAGCAGGGCGTTCCACCCAGGATCGATCTGCGCATGCGTCATATCATTCACAGCGCCATCTGTGGTTATAATCTGTAGGGCTTCCATATTTAGGGCATAATGACTGTTTTTGTAATTGGCCAGTTTTTGGCTATTGTTAAAGTTGATTTCTATGGGGTGTTCCTGGGCTATTTTTGCGTGGGCAGTAGTAGTTTTATTAAATTTAATGTCAGTTTGATGTTCCTTTTTTCGGTCTTTGATTTTTCGTTTTGTCATGCCAATATAGTATTAGTCGTTTAGTAGCTAAGGGATTTTCCCAAATTGAAGAAGGTATAGACTACAATGAGACATTTTCACCTGTTGTATGTTATGTTACTTTAAGAGTTTTATTAGCATATGCAGCTATATATGATTGGGAAATAGATCAAATGGATGCTGTTATGGCTTTTGTACAAGGGACTTTAAACGAAGAAATTTATATGGAGATTCCAAAAGGTTTTGGGGAGCACTATCAAAGAGGTTTAGACTTGACTCCACTTGATCCATCTGAAGATATCTGAAGATCCTTGATCTTCTGAATGTTCTTAAAATTCGATCAGAACAATTATTAGCTAAAGGTTGGATCATGGGCTGCAACTGGCCACACTTTAACAAAAGGCAAAATGTATGCAGCTACAAATGCTCTTGAAAAACATACAAAAACAAAAATTATGTTATAAATCGTATGTAATTAGTTTAAAATTTGAGCTTCTACAACAGTTTCATGTGATTGTTATTATTATAGTTGCTGTTGTTAAAACAAACAACTTAATTTGAAATACTGTTTATGACATGTTATGGTTTAAAACATTGTTTAAAATGAATGGCACACCTTTTAATCTTATATTAGTATATATTACGATGTTACAATTCTCTCTTTCTCTCTCTTTTTTTTTTCCCCCCCATATGCCGTATAATAGCATTCTTTCGTTCCATGATCCCACTGTGATCCCAAGTTGAAATTTGGCAGAGAGTTTATTTATTTATTTGACAGGAGAGGACAGCTCGCGTCACTGAATGTGTCCTTAGAGCTACATATACGTCCTTCCCAGAATTTCCCGCCACAATTTGGAACCGCATCAGAAGGTGGGGGACTTCTGAATATTGGCACCCCTCGGAAACTGCTAGCGACCGCCAAGAGGACTTTCGGAACCACGGATTTAATGTTCACGTACACCGCATGAACAAGGTTTTCTTTAGTGGTACACCGGTATCGAACCCGCAACCTTCCGGTTATGAGTCCAAAGCCGTAACCACGTTTATAAAAACAGTGGGAAATTAGCACAATCATAATTTGCTTGTATTAAATTAAAATAAATTTCTAAAATATATATAATGCTATCCAGGCCTGTAGAGAGAAAATTCGGGCCCGGGGGTTGGAGATCTGACGGGCCCCCTGCCTTAATGATCAAATCGTCCTCACTGTAAGATAGAAATAAAGTGCTTTTCCTTTAACTCTAGCACTTTCACTTTTCTAATTTTTATTTAAAACTTTAATGTTGGTCTTATATACAAATAATTGCTTTTTTTTTTCTTAACAAAAACGAAAGTACTTGAACGAAAGTAGTTTAAGAAAACGAAAGTAGTTTAAGAAAATAAAACAACGTATAAAAATAGCATAAAACATAAGCAACACATTCCGACATGCAAAAATGTTTGTTTACACTGTCTTAAGGAATAGAACAAACGTCATATCCCAGCAATCCACCATGGAGCATTCATCGACATGACATCATTTGAAGCATAACTTTTGTACATTAAAAATTTATGGAATTTAATTAAAAAATTTTTGGACAAAGAAGCGGTGGGTGGGGGGCATTCCCTTTATATACGGCACTGCGAACAAATATTTCTACCTTATGACTATATGTGTCAAAAAGGAATGACCGTACAGGGTCCCCCGAAAAGTGCTAGGCTAGGGACTCCGAATGTCTCAGTCGGGCCCTGCACTCAACAATAAAGTTTTAGCACTTTGACCCCAAACCTACCAGACAAATCTCAGACCTCTCAAAACAGTTTTCGTGTGGAACGGCCACCGTATGTCACGTTACCAATGCAGTTTCGTTTAGGGCACCAGCTTCCCTTATTCGAGTCGGTGCTGGATTTCACGTATTCTTCTTTCTATTTATGCAAAAAATGTTTTCGGAAATTTATAATCACGAGCCCCAAGAAAACCCATGCCCGGGGGAAATCCCCCTCCCCTCTCATCAGGCCTGATGCTATCATGTTATGGCATTTTTAAGCTCATGATTCCGGGAATAAATGATATTTTTATTTTAAAATATCGTAATTGTACATTAATTTATAAAGGTTTATGTGCGACATAGTACGACATGAATCTGAATTTTTTTAAATTTAAGCTCTTGCTAAATAAAGCGAGATAAGAAGGAAACCAAATAGGGTCACACGGGGGAATTATTGATAACTCTTTTTTCAGGATAAATAATGCCCTAGCAGCAATCTTTCCTCGGGCTTTACCAGGCCTATGATCGGTGCATCGGCTATTCATCGCCTGATCATTACTAATCATCCTTAATTTTTTGTATGTTCATCTTTTCCAGATGATCGAATCTTTACACTGAGATCTGATAGGCGCTTTCAAGATTGCGAAGGGTAAAGCGAGCAAACAGGTTTATATCAGTCTTTCTACCAAGTAGCTGAACGGCTCGAATCTCCTTTCCTTCATTAATGTGCAAAGAGCATCATATGCACACCATATGTTTGTTTTAAGATTGCTGATTGGCTAAACTATTACGCGGGAAGACAAGACAGGCGACAAAATGCTGAATCATGTTGTCCTCTTCCTGCTCTTAGCTTTGTCGTGTTCTCCTGTATGTATCTATCTTGTGCTAGCTAAAAGGGCACCTTGCCTTAGTCAATCTCTGTCAAAGAGGGGAGACAAGGAATATTTTTAAAACAAAATTTGTCAGCGACTAAAAATTCTGGAAGTTTCCTGAAAAAGTGCGAAATTAATATCTATATAAATAAAATTAGACTTTTGTCTGTACATTTCTTGGAATTCAAAAATTTTGCGATTTCTATCCGTTTCAAGCACCCAGGAATCCGATGCGACCTTCAAAAAAAAGTTTGTCTGTCTGTCATTCTGTCAGTGACGCTTTTTCTGTTTAAGCATCACGTAAAAACGGCTGAAGCGAATGATATGAAACTGGGTGTCATGATAGGTGGTCACTCAACTTAAAACATAGGTGTCGAATTTTAAAAAAATCTTGATTAGATTTTCAGATTTTGCGAAAATCGTTTCAAACTGTGTAAATTTGTGTTCAAGCATCACGTAAAAACGACTGAAGCAAATGATATGAAATTGGGTGTCATGATAGGTGGTCACTCAACTTTAATCATAGGCGTCGAATTTTTAAAACTTTTCATTAGATTTTCAGATTTTGCGAAAATCGTTTCAAACTGCGTAAATTTGTGTTCGCACATCACGTAATAACTACAAAGGTGAAAAAATGATATTTGGTGAAATGATAGGTGGTCACTCACCTTAAACTATAAGCATCTAATTTTAAAAAATCGATCCGATTTCGAGATTTTGCGAAAATCGTTTAAAACTGAGTGAATTTTTGTTCCCGCATTGCGTAATAACGACTAAAGCGAATGATATGAAATTTGGTCACATGATAGATGGTTGCTCAACATAAACTATACTTATCTAATTTTTTAAACATTTTCATTGGATTTTGAGATTTTGTGAAAATTCTCTCAAAATACGTTTATATTTCTTCAAACATCACGTAATAACAACTAATACGAATGATACGAAATTTAGTGATATGATAGGTAGTTGCTAATCTTAATTTATAGGCGTTGAATTTTTAAAATATTTTGATTACATTTGGAGATTTTGCGAAAATCGTTTTAAAATGCTGAAATTTTGTTCCGGCATCACGAAATAAAGACTGCAGGGAATGAAACGAAATTGGGTGACATGATAGGTTGTCACTCAACTTAAATTCTAGGCTTCCAATTTTTCAAAGATGTTGATTAGATTTTGAGATTTTGCGAAAATTATTTCTATATTCGTAAATATTCGTTCGCGTATCCCATAATTACGACTAAAGCGAATGAAATGATATTGCTTAGTGACTCTCTTAACCTGTAATATTTTAACAATACATAAAAATTGTAACTTCGCTTTCTTTACTTTGGCAACATACTCCATCCATTCTGTGTACTCCTACAATGCTGACGAAAGTTCTTGCTTTTTGGAAATTTGCATTCACTAACCCGTCAAGGACGGGTACTTCAGCTAGTATATATATATATATATACAGTCGAGAGCCAAAAATCCGCCGACCTAAAATCCGCAAACGTCCGAAATCCGCACATCTTCGCTGATGTAAATAATGAAATTCGAACTCATCCGCCAGTGATGAAATTGTTTAAAAGTGTCTTGAATCCAGATAAATATGATTCTGATGATGAAAACTTGGTTAATAATAATAATAAAATCCATTTGATAAAAGTTTAAAATTAGGAGAAGAATACCTTAAATTTTTAGAACAGCAAAGTTCTGTAACAAAACAAGAATGATAATATACAGTTTTCAAAAATAAATAAAGGAAAGAAAGAAAGAAAAAGAAACTGAAAGTATGCAATGATATTTTAAAACAAATCACCATAGAACATGCTTTCAAAATTAGAAAAGGAAATTTTGAAACCATTTGCTTTGGTAATCTTCATGTAAGATTTTCTTTTTTCTCCTATACTTTTGTATTTAATGTGAAAATATAAGTGAAATGCTTTTGACTGTTTTTAATTTCATTGTAATTGTATTCTACTTTTTTAAAATCAGAAATGTAATGATTATTGATTATGATGAATTTTATGGCCCGAAATCCGTAAAATCCTAAAATCCGCACAAGCCGTGGTCCCAAGCTGTGCGGATTTCTGGCTCTCTACTGTATATATATAAGAAATTTTCCTTTGTGTAAATTTTTAATGACATTTCATTCAAAAACTTGCATTCTTCCCTAGAACAACCTTGAAGAAAAGGATATTTAGTTATAAAATTATATATGCATATGAAAGTACATGAATTAATTGATACAGTAAAAGAAATAAACAAGCTAATATGCTTTTGATCGATTGCTCAGTTTAAAAGTTTCACCAAAGGTCATAGGCTTCACATCCTAATTTGTAAGGCGTTTGCTCTTCCGAGATGAATATACCCAGCTAGAAATGTCTTCACTTTTTTTACAAAAAAAGTATAGATTGTGTACAATTTGTGCATAAAAAGTGGATATTTTTTAATATTTTGAAAGCATACACTTTTTGTGCAAATTATATACAGTTTTTATGCATACTAAAAAGTGAATATTCTATATTATCAAAAATTGTGCACAAAAAGTGTATACTATTCAAAGTATTCAAAATATTCACTTTATATGCAAATTTTTTGCACTAGAAGTGCAAACATTTTCTAGCTGGGATTTAAGCAGTTTGAACAGTTTTCGCAAAATCTCAAAATCTAATCCAAATTTTAAGAAACTTTAGGGGCATAGTTTAAATTGTACGACCACCTATTGTGTCACTAAATTTTGCTGTATTCACTTAAGTATAGGCGGCTGGCAAGGGGGGGCGACTGCCCCCTCACTTCCAAAAGTAAAGGGGCCTTGCCCCCCCAATTTTCATAGTTCAAAAGTAACAATTCATCTAAAAATGATGGCAAGACACTCAATACGGAAACCGAGCAAGAGAAGGGGAGGGAAAGCGAACTTTCCCAGTGCAAGGCCTTTATATATATGTATATACAGTGAAACCCTGTATATATATATATATATATATACACAGTGAAACCCTGGTTTAACGTTAGACGTATTTACCGTTTTCCCGCCTATAACATCATTTTCTATTGGTTCCAAATATCTTTCTATACTTGTAATGTTAAAAAATCCCGTCAAGAACGTTAATTTCCCGCATTTAACGGTTTTTCGGCGAGACAAATTCGACGCGTTTTCTCTAAAACAAGTCACAGTAATTGTGATGGGAAGAAAATAGATTTTGACAATAGTGGCAATGCGCATTCCTTTTCCTTTTTTGGATAAAAGGAGGGAAAATTATTCTTTATCCCCTCCAACTGTCCGAGTGCCTTCATTCCCATAAAAACGGAGTGTAGTCTTCTAGGAATTCCCCCCCCCCCTACAGGTGTGTTACTTAAAAATTTTGTCATTGCTACCTTCCTGTATTTTGGAATAGATACAATAGACTGTCTTCGGATTATCAAAACAGGAAGCCTCTCATGCTACTTAAAAAGGGAGGTTATATGGGGAAAGGGCGGACAGGCCATTTTCTGCCGTTTCGATGGGAATCAACAGCTATGAGATTCTCTTTGGGAGCTAAAGAGTTAAACTGCCCACCAATGAATACAATTCATGGAAGGGATAATAAATGAATACAATTCATGGAAGGGCTTTCTACAGTATCTTTTAAGATTGCATTTAAGAAAAAGAAAGCATATTTATCTGAATATTTAGAAAGTGATTTAATTGTAGGAGATTGTATGTGAGTGTATGTGTGTGTGTGTGTGTGTGGGGGGGGGGGGGGAGCGAATTAAAAATTTCCCGAAAGGAACTGTATATTCTAGAATCGGCCCTGCCCAGATGTAAGGATCTCGTGAATATTTCATTCCCATATGCTAATTCGAAGCAGTAGGTAGACTATGCGCATGCTGCCTAAGTTTTTCTGATTCATGATCTTTATTTGTTCCATATTCATATTTGTTTTCGAAATGTTTAAAGCAAAGCGGTTTAAAACCCAACCGACCATCACTTCATGTTTCCGTAAGATTCCAGTTGCGTAAAATGCAGATCAAAATATGCTTAGCAATTTAAAAGAAAATGAAAATTGTGATGGTTTAAGTTTCAAGGAAACACAGGCTGATCATTTACCAATGTCAAGTCTCAGTGCAAATAACTTGGATTCAGAACTGAAGATAATGAGACACTTTAACTTCGGATCATCATAAATACAGGAAAAATGAAATAAACGAAGGCCCACATCAGCTTCTAGAATTTGAATATCCAATACATAAAGTGAGGAAATTCCAAAAAAATTGGTTCAACCAATTTGCATGGTTAGAGTACTATGGAGAAGTAAACAGAGCATTTTGCTTCTTGATATGGAAAAATTAAAGAGAGAAATGCAAATTTTTCAAAAAATGTACAAAAAATACACCAACTCTTCGCCAGAAATATCCAGAGATAACAGAACTGAGGAAAAGATGCAATTTTCTTGTTGAAAAGGAATTCTTTGATATATTTCCATAAAAGGGCGGAGGGGGCGACCACCCCCCGAGAGAAAAGAAATTAATGTAAAAAATCCTATGTTACTTCCATAAGTTGGATGTATTATGCCAATATTGCATAATATAATATCAAATAGTTTATTAGGATGGATAATATAAGATCCAGGGACGTAGCCAGAAATTTTTCTTGGGGGGGGAGGGGGGGTTACGACTACTACAACTCATATATATGTACACGTGTGTGTGATAAGGAAGTGAAAAATATACATTTTGTATGGGAAAAAATTTCTCATGGGGGGGGGGGGTTATGACCCCCCTTAACCCCCCTCCTTGGCTACGCCCCTGATAAGATCAAATGAATGAATTTATTAGTGATCTCCTCTCTCTCTGTGTTTGGAAGTTTGACATTTTGTGACATCATTGATCGA
The DNA here is from genome assembly GCA_038373885.1 of Cheiracanthium punctorium. Taxonomy (NCBI): domain Eukaryota; kingdom Metazoa; phylum Arthropoda; class Arachnida; order Araneae; family Cheiracanthiidae; genus Cheiracanthium; species Cheiracanthium punctorium. Next base: position 440,319 of record JAWZYV010006031.1, on the reverse strand, counting down.
TTCAAGAATTTACAGAAAGAAAGATTTTCTTAACAAGTAAGTGTTTTATATTCTTTTCATGTTATTATTTCACAAGAATTGAAATGGAACTTTGAATTAGAGACCTGCAAGGGCCTGAAAATAGAGTCCCGTCCCGGCCCGAGCCCGACGATTCTTGGATTTGTAGGCCATGCCTGGGCCCGTAATATTTTTGAACAAACATCACGGGCTCATAGTTGAGGAGTAAAATTCGAAAATTCCAGAAATTAAAAAATATATAAAGATGTCCAGATAGATCGATAAATAAATATTTTTTATTAAGAAGTTATTAATATTAACATTTTTGCGTGTTTCAGGAACTCGAAAAAAAAAATTAACACTAACACGAGTCCGGCCCGGCCCGTTAACAGCAGATTTATAATTCCCGTACCCGCCCCGGTCCGTGCAGGTCTCTACTTTGAATTGGAAGGAGGGAGTCTTCGGTGGCCATCCGTTCTAATTTTTGATCCTAGTTCTTTTAGAGAAGGCCATTTAATCAATAATGACATTAAAATTCAATTATAATAGTGCGATTTTACTCCCCCCTCCAAAAAAAAAAAAACAGTTTTAGGGGTACCCTCTACTTACATACTCTCATCTCTTTTGACCTCCCACTTTTTTGGTGCACTAGCCGCCTATGCACTTAAGCCCATGCACTTAAGCCAGGCCCCCCCCCCCCAAGGCTACAGGTAGGGGTTACTTAATTTTACTCTCCATAGAAGAACATAGCGAACGGAGGAAAAAACGGTTACAGTTGTGGCTTCACTTTTCCCCACTCAAGTCTACTCCATATTATTCTCTCTTTCAAGATAAAAACATCTTCTAAAAAGATGGTCTCTGAAAGTGTTTTTTTTTTTTTTTTTTTTTTTTAAGGATTCATAACTATGAAACATTTTTGAAAAACAATTTTATTGGTGCTGTATTTCAATTGCAAATGGTCTAAGCTTTTCATACCTACAGATACTTTTTCTTTATTATTTTCAAAATATGCTGATTTATCCCCCAGTTTAAAAGGGTAGTTCTTGGTCAGTGATTTTTTTTATATTTTAGGTGTATTTTTTAAATTTATTTTTGAATCCTAAAATAAAAAGATAAATTAATACAAATTAGGCTGTTATAGCAAATCAAATTTTCTTGGACCTTGTAAATGCAAGAGAAATCAAATGAAGAGAAGAAAGAAGATAAAGCAAACTCCAAATCATAAAAATGTAGATGTAAGAGAAACTTCACCTGCAAAAATGTAAAATCACCCCAAGATATAGACAGTCTCTCAAAGGCAAAACAAGCTAATTTGGAACTGTTTAGCGACAAAGAACTGTTTAATGACAATGAAAATAAGATTGAAGAAATTGCAAAAAAATTCCTCCTCAGAAGATGATAAGAAGGTGCTACAAGGAATTCATACTGTACTCTTAAGTGCAGAAATATTTTGCTGTGTATTATGAGAATGAACCATTCTACAATGGGAAAATAACTAAAATTTTGGACAAGGAATAAACAAAATTAAAATTTCTGGAGCAAGATACCGGAAATTTTCACTGGCCCAAATAAGATGTTATGAATTTTAATTGAAATAGAAGTAATCCCTTTGTTGCTGATAGTAACAGGATAAATGTAGTATACAAATGTTAGAGACATTCTGTCCAGAATGGTGGGCTTAGAGTGAAAACAAATTGTAACAGGCTCTTAAAAATAATCTTATACAATTATTTATTTTCTTAAATACAATACATTAGATAATTAAAAATTCTGTTTGTATGCTAAATAATGATAATTTAGAATGTTTATTTACTTTTGACATGCATTACTATAAAAAAAGGGTGACCCATATTTACTCCTTCTGCGACACATAATTGTCCAAAACCGAGGTAATTCCTAGTCACTCAATAATTGAATTATTTATTTTAATAAAAATAAATAATAATTCAACTGTAGGTAATGTGATTATTTGAATAATTTCTAAATTATTTAAGCTTACTTCATGCTAAATTAAATAACTTTATCTTTTTGAAAAAATTTAAGATGTTTTGTTTTTTGACCCATAATTCCCCCACATGATATATAGATTTCAGACCTTCTTTCATAGTACTTTATGCATGCTTAAAATGAAAGCCATTGAAAACAGCATGGTAAAAACTCTTGGATCACTTGAAATGGAATGACGCATCTTCATGTTGAGTTGTTGTTTCTGACTTTATTATTTAAGTATTTGCTGGTATGAAATTTTTAATAAATGTTAAGTTAGTTTTAACATCTGATGTAAATATATTTAATTAGCATTAAATAAACTGAATAGTAAATTTTAGTGATCAAAATTGATATTGACCAGGTAATATCGATAACTAGCCAAAAATCAGCAACTTGGTTGGTTATCGACCAAGTGGTTAAAACTGATACAACCCTGCATTAGATTGACGTGTATACAGTGTGAATCTAAACTCTTGCGCAAAACTTTAAGGGCTGATAGAGCACATAATAAGGAATCAGAATCGCATAGCAATGTGGGGTCAAAAATGCAGTTTCACTTACCCGGTAATAATCACTTTGTGAAAAGTATTGAAGTGTTCGTCTAATTTCCTAACCCAGTTTCATAAATAATAGGTTCGTCTCCAAACATTTCATCCATGAAATAAAATAGAATTTTTAAACTATGAATTTTTGTCTTCTGTTTTCGGAGAAAAATACATTAGTTTCTGACGAACAATGGTTTGAAAGTGCTCTGTTGTTTCAGCACTTTTTCCAAAGTGATTATTAACAGCTAGATGAAGATGATGTTGCCGACCCCATATTGCTATGTGAATCTGATTCCTTATTATGTGCCCTATCACCTCTTAAAAGTTTTGTCCAAGAGTTTAGATTCGCCCTGTATTATAACATTATTTCAGCTTTAAAGTAACAAATCTAAATATTTATACAAATCCTAAACTATAGCTCATCCAATGTTCATAGTAAAACAATAAAATTTCAGAGAAATGAGCTCAAGGTTTCGCAAGTGTTTCAGGATATCATAGTGCCTTGCTCTTCAGCTTGAAACTGTGAGAGTACAAAGGACAAACAAGGGTGAAACAACATACCTTCATGTTACTTACATCTATCTGAGTCGGGAAAATAAATGTTTTAAAAATCGATTTTTCAGGTTTGCTCTTTCTCTTTCAAAGTCCTGAAGTGAACACTTTGGTTCAGTTTATATTCAAAATTTCAATATGTAAAATAAATATATAAATGGCTCCCTTCAAAAAATTAAAATTCCTATTAGGGTACAAACTACTAAACAATAAATAAATAAGTTTCCTCCCCCCCCCCTCAATAAAAAGAACCTAAATTATTACTTTTGTTATTTTTGGTTTATTTTTCTATACTGTACCAATCAATACAAGAAAAAGGTTTTCTCTAGGTGTGGAAGTCATTTTAAATCTTCAAACATAATTTAACCTTTTTGCTGGTAAAAACTTTCCCTCATGGTTGCAAAGACAAAAACGTAGTTTCCCTTCTGTCCCCATTATTGTTTCTCAGTATAGATCTTGAATGGCCCAAGAAAGATAAAGTTTGATCAATCAATATTACAAAACATGTTATATGACACATTTAAAACACTTTATAATGTATTTTAAAATCAATGTGATTTTTCTTTATAAAAATATATATATGATAAGGCAAGGCCCTAGTAGGCATTCACATACCATTTTTTAGAAGCAATACTGGACACAAAGGGCACCTTCACAATCAAGGCCGTACCCAGGGCAGGGGAGGGACCAGGGGTTCCGGTCCCCCCCCCCCCCAAAATTCAAAATTTTGTTAACAAAACAATAATGATGTAGCCCTTTTGTGAAAAATTGAGCCTTTTTCACCTTCTGCCCCCGAAATTTTTTTCGGGTATGGCCCTGTTCACAATTGTACCTCTGCTGCGATGGAAGTGAACAGGTTAATTTAAGGAAGAAAGTTAAGATAAATATATTTCCCTCTTCTCCCTCACACACAACTATTTTGTAACTTGATATAGAGTGAAAACAACTTTCTGTTCCAGCCAATGCCCCAAGTTTCAAGTCAAGAGATGCCACTGATTGAAATACATGGAAAACAGATAATGTATAAATTAAACTGTAAAGAATGCATACGCAATTTTATAAGATTATGAGCCTCAGAAGGTTGTGGAGTCACTAGAGATGCGAAAGACACAGGCAAAACATTCTTTACTTCATACGTAGTTTCCCCAGTTCTAGTCACTTGAAGTAGCTTTAAAAAAAATAAAGTTTGATCAATCAATAAATATTATGAAACATGTTATATGGCACATTTAAAACACTTTATAAGATATTTTTAAATCAATGTGATTTTTCTTTAGAAATATATATATATATGATATAAAATATTATGTACAGTCAAAAAGTAAGAAATTGTCCTAGGAAGTCTCATAGAGCCTTTAAGTACTTATATAGAGGTTCTTTTCAGACTTACACAGTGCCAAATCTAGAGGAGAAACAAATGAGTGGAAAGCCTAATTATTTTTCAAACTAAAACTATTTTCTCAATGACCTGTGTGGCAAAGTGCGTTCAGCATTAGCTCATAGCCTATATAGGTGGTGGGTTCGATTCCTGGTTGAGGTAATTTTATTTACACAAAAAAATGTTTACTTCTTAAATTCATCCCTAGATTTACCTAACAGTGCAACGTGAACAAAATAAATATAATTTATATAAGGACTTAGTCTGCATGTTGCTCTCTCCCTTTTGAACCTGTTACTATACACATAATATTAAAATGCCTTTTTTAATTTGTTTGTTCTCCACAATACTACTGAGACAAATTTATTTTAAAACCCAGGAAAACTGTAGCAATGAAAAAATTACAGTTACATTAATTTAAGCAAACATTATAGTAATGATTTTCTCATTTTTAAAGCCCCTCAAAAAAAAAAAAAAAAGTTTTGAAATTTGGCAAAATGCAAGATTTAAAAACCTATGATCATATAACTAGCCTTTTAAATAAGATGAATAATCATATATTTACTTTCATGTACACTCATTATCCTTTAATTGCACAAAGCATTTTTTTCATTCTTAGGATAAGGCATAAGGCATGATAGGTGTGAATATTTTATTATTAGAAATACAGGTCTCGGCCCAAGAAATAGCAACAAAAGTAATGAAAAAAGTGACAAAATATTACTGATAAGTGACTAAATAGTGACTAAAATCAGACCATTATACAGATAAATTTACACAATATTTTACTAACTGTATCATTTACTAGATTAACGTATGAAAGTGTGTTAAAAAGTTTATAAGCTTTAGGAATGATAGAGTATATATACCAGGGCAACTTAGGAGTAGAGACCTGCACGTGCCTCAAAATTGAGTCCCGTCCCGGCCCGAGCCCGAAGATTTTTGAATTTGTAGGCCCGGCCCGGGCCCATAACACATTTGAAACAAACATCACGGCCCGGCCCGTACGGGCCCATAATTGAGGAACAAAAATTCGAAAATTCCAGAAATTTTAAAAAATATAAAGTCGAGCAAATAGATCGATAAATAAATATTTTTCAGGCATTTTATATTAAGTTATTAATGTTGTTAATGTTAACTACTACATTAAATTAATACTAATATTAAAATAACCACCATTTATATGCATATATATTCTGAAAAGTGGACTATTTTTAATTAGATGTTAATTCATAAAGTAGAATAATGTGGAAATCTCCGGCCAACCTGGAATCGGAACATAGCTGTATCAGCTCGGTCTGGCGCCATCATAGGCGGCACTTATGGTATACAAAAGGAGAACAGACGGTTATGACATCTTTTTCTAAGCACAACAAAATTTGAATACTTTCCCACATCAGTCTTTCAAAGTAAACAGAGTAACAGCCCTATTTTTCCATAATTTATTACCTACAGAAGCCAATTTCTAAAAAATACTTTTTTTTTTTTTTTTTTTTTTTTTGCTGGTTGCTCGAAGGGTAGGAGGAAAAAACAAAAATAAACTAGCCACGAGTCTGGCCCGGCCCGACCCGACCCGTTGACAACAGATTTATTATTCCCGTACCCGTACCTGGCCCATGGGCCGGGCCGGCCCGTGCAGGTCTCTACTTAGGAGCACATAGCAAAGCAAGGCTACAAATAGCGAATTTAAAAATCAGTTAATAATCACTTTAAAAGAAGTTTTGAACCCAGGGGTATAGCCAAGGGGGGAGGGGTTAGGGGGGTCATAGCCCCCCCCCCCCCGCATGAGGAATTTTTTGCCATACAAAATGTATATTCTTCACTACATTATCACACACACGTATACATATATATGAGTTGTAGTAGTCGTAACCCCCCCCCATGAAAAATTTCTGGCTACGTCCCTGTTTGAACCAGTCACATTTCTTAACAGGCTTCATAAACTATTGATTTGTTGCTTGAGAATTGAGTCATTCAAAACAAAATATTGTCACAAATTTCTGTGTTGTTTTGCCCTTCAGGGATTAAATGTAGCCTAAAATGTGAATTCTGCACATCAAATAATTAAAAGTTGCATTTGTTGCATCAAAATCAGTTAACTAGAATGCGAGATAGGGAATTTGGGGTGTACCCATTGTTTAGGAAAGGGTTTTATCGAATTAATTCTCAAAAAGTATTGATGCTGTCGCCTACATGACTTGACTTATGAAGACTTATTTTTGGCGTGGAATTTGGCAATATTTTTCCGAAAAGTTGCGTCCCCATTGAGATGGTCCATAGAGGTATTTTGGCATCCCCATAGAAATGGTGCCTGGTGCGGTCGTACCCTAGAACCAGTTAAGTGTATAGTAAAGGGGGCCCTGAAGTAACCTAGTGCCCAGGGCTCCATCTAAATACAATCAGCTCTGGACCTCTCTTTCCTTCTTATTTTTCTGTCTTGTCTTTCTGACAGAGTGGTGATTCTACAAATAATACCGAGAATTATAGCAAAGGAGGTGAAAGTTAAAACGCTAGCAAAGCAAACCCTTTCCCCCCTTCTCTTCTCCCCTCACTTGTGTGCATGTACATGTATGTGTGTGTGTGGGGGGGGGGGAAGGGGGTTCCTTCAAGCAATCAACTTCAGTTTTATGCTGGGAGTCAGAAGAAAGAGCATTCGCACCACTTAATCAATAACCAGAAGTGATGACGTGGCAAAAGTAACTTAATAAAGTAGTTTCCACAATGTGCTACCAACTACTAATTTTTTTTTTTTTTTTTTTTTTTTTTTTTTTGTAGTGCACTACACTAAAAATTGCCCCCCCAAAAAAAGCAGTAACTACTGTAGATTTGCTACTTATAGTACCCTACTTCCCAGCCCTTTGTACAAGAAGATTAAAATTCCTTCTTAAAAGACATTAAATGCAAGTATCAAAAGCACAAGGAAAGTCAACAAAAATGAAAATTTTGCTTATTAAATGAATAATAACTTACATGGTCATTAAGAGGCATAACTAATATTCCTCCGACACGGACCAAATTTTTCATGTAATTTTCATGTTCTGATGGACATGAAGCTCCACAATACACTCTGTCATACTGATGACAGGTACTGTCCAGAAGTAAGCAATTACCCACAACAAAACGGGGAGGACAAAATTCATATTTATCAAGTGCAGCAGAAGTAGACTGAAATTCTTCAAGTTTAGTTTTTGCATACTCCACTACTTCATCATGGAGCTCAACCCCATGATTAATGCCATAGGTACCTAAGAAAATTATAAATATATTTAATTGATGTCTTTCAAACTTATGGGTGAAACACATTTGAAATACATTTATAAAAGATTTTAAGAACAATTTTTAAAATTAAGGGTGCAATAAAGAAGGGTGCTTTCACAGTGAAAAGGGTACACACACTACAGAGTTTCTTCTAAACAAGACGGTGAAGGTAGAAAATAAAACAGCATCATCCCTTCATTAAAAAAAAATCATCCTTTTTGCTCTTCAGATTATGAACTAGTACTGCTCCTACTAACAGATCACATATTTTTACAAAGAGAACTTCCAAAGTGAAACAGCATGTCTCTACACATTCTTTAAGGTCCATCATCAGCAATGTGCAGTCTAAACTATGAGAAGCACAAGTCCTTTAGTATCACAGGAGTTATATACGATAGAAATTATATAGTTTCCACCATCTACTTAACAAATTTATATTACAGATTCCCCCCCCCCTTCTTCCTTTTACAGGAATATTTTAATTTATACCTTTTTATGCTCATTATTAGGGAGAAACATGATCATCACACACAAGAGCAGATCAGGAAACAACTTTTAAAGTTTACTAAGTTACATATGCAGCCATGAAAACTATCTACATGAAAAGTCACTTTGAATCTACACTCAGAGTGGCTTTTCGGGTTTATAAGTCTTAAAAATAAGTATCTCAATTGCATGGGCGTTTTCCTTTTTAAACTGTTTATACATTTTTTAACAAGTCATCATCTACATCAGGGATTAGGTGATTAGCCTGTTCCAGGTCCATTGGTCAATCCATCGGAGTACAGGGACTCTACCACCATAGTATTGGAAAGCTTTCGCTAGCGAATATATCGAGCCTTCTCTTCTCGTGGCGTCACAATCCGAGAAATATCCGATATGCCTTACTACGATCGTATCGTGATAGTTTCACTGTCGTATTGACTATCGGAAATATTGCTGTTTTTCCCGACACGTTGGATGAAGGCGAAAACTCGCATTCCGGTATCGGGTAGTACGAGATGGATGGGTTTTTATTGTGTGGATTGTGGAGAGACAAGTACTTCCACAAAAGGACCCCTCTCCCTAGCATGTTGGGTCTGACAAAAACGGGCTTCCACTCGTGATGGATGTCTCCGGATTCTTCGGAAATTCTGAAGACAACGCCTTCGTTTAAGAAAAAGGGGGGAAAGCCTAGTGTTTTGATTGGTTGATCGCTCTGAGTGTCTGATAGACCTCTAGCAAGCACAAAAATGCTCGCTTGTTTTATTCGACACTCATCGTGGTAGCGCCAAAAGGAGAGTCGCGGCTATTTATTCGAAGTATCTGACTATCCGTGAGCGAGAAATATCCGTCACAGATATTCTACGACACCATGGTAGTATACTGTAGGTTTGTATTCAAACAGTTTTCTTGACAGTTGATTCTTGTCCATGTGCTCTACATGATTCTTCCATTTATTTCAACATTCTATTATTTTATAGTTAATGTTACAGAGTTTTCATTATGAGGAAAAAATCGGTATGAATTTTTCACTACAAATTTGAGTTAGGTAAATACCCAGTAGGTAAAGTATTTATAAATGGGTATTTATCCATGCCTTGGGTAAACACCTAAAATCAGAGTATTTATGATTTTTTGTTATTTTTATTGCATGTAACTCCAGCAAATACAGCCCTATTGGGTATGTGATGGGCTGACACCTTCTTTAACGGCTCAGCGTCGGCATTGGCAAAGTGGTAATTGGAGCAATGTTGGTTCTCCATCAGCAAACCAACATGACAAAATCAAAAGAAAATTGGTTTTGGGCTCCCAATGATCCAATATCAAGTATATTTTAGGGTTAGCCGGGTCAGCAAATGGTATTGAGAAGGTACTGTTCGAAAAAGATAAACTGATATTGGTACAGAAATAAGGTTTCTGATCTAACCTGTTTAAAACTGGCAAAACAGCACATGTTAGTGATACTCATTATAATCATAATTAACTATCATTTACAATGTTATACCGATCATTTACAGCTACTTAAGTAGCTACAAAGCTACAATATGCATCCATACGCATAACAAAAAATTAGCTTCTTTCTTTTTTAGTTAATCTATTTATTTTACCCCACACCCCCTGTGGCGGACACAGAAAATTGATTGCCAACCATGGCTGAGTAGATAAGACACTCAACATGGTAGAATGGTTCTTTAGCCACTATGCACCCGAGCAGCACGTTGGGTAAAACTTCCATATTAAATTTAATCCTAGAGCATTTCATATCCCTTGTGAATGTAATGTCATAGTTGAGTCTTCTGTAAGTATAACCCCTTAAAAAGTCTTCCACTCCAGGAAACCTCCCTTGAAAGATGCCCTGTTGCAGACCTGTCATAACACGCAAGCAAAACAAGCATCTTAGTAGATGCAACAGCTATGCCCCCCTTTTTTCCCCTTTCAAAGACTTTAGGAGTTCTTGAAAATTCACTTTTACACTATATGTGTTAAACTTACAACTGTTTTTATTATTTTCTAAATTTTTTTTAATCTATTTATTTTATTTTACTTTTTTTGAGAAACCAATTTGTAGGGTGTGCGAATTTCTCACAATAACGATTTTTTAATGCGAGAAAAATTTTTAAAAATGAGAGATTCTTACTTCTCACGCTCTAGTGAAAACACTGATGTTTATAAATTTTTAAATTGGAATGTATGGAATCATTAGTTAGATGGCCCATTCTTGTGCATCCCTTTACAGTTCTTAAAAATTTCATTTCAGAGCCCTGTATCTTGGATCATTAACTGGTATTAATGGTCCAAGTCTCTGATCTATATAAGAGCGTTGGTGTTGCCATTACTTTACAGAATTTAGTTGAGTTTCTTAACGTGTTTTGTATTGCTCCTATTGTTGTTAACCAGTATGATTAAAAAGAAAAGGAAAGCAACTTCAAATCAGGTGTGCAGAATATGTCCGAGCACGAGTATGAGGTTTGAGAATTCTGAAGCCTTGGGGAAATTTTTACCATGAGTGTATTTATTGAGGGGAAAAGGAAGAACTATTTTTTTTTCTTTTGCAGAGATGCAGCTGTTATTAAAAGTAGCTAGTCTATTGAAAATGGTAGTTCCTCTTAAGGCTAACCCCGTTGCCATCTCAAAAAAATCCGATCTGTCTCACTAGGTTTTCAGAGGTTTTTTTTAATCATTGAAAAAGCAATATTGGAAAAGAGTTGTTTTTATTGGGTTTTAATTACTTTTAAAAATTATATATTATTTCGTATTAAAGAAAAAGCAATATTTAATGAATTTTTGAAGTACCCCCCCCCCACACACTGATGATTGATCGAACAGACTGGATTTATATGTTGCAATAGTCTCAAAAATTATTTTATACCTTTTATTCTATCTTTGAATTAAAAGGATTCAAGAAACGTTTTTTATATTGTATATTTTTCATTCAATAAACATTAATTTTTGTTGTTGTTGTTAATTCTAATAGCCTAATCTAAGTATAGTAACACTAATAGTCGCTTAAACTAGAATGGAAATATGCTACGTTTTTGGAAGGAAATTCCCCCCCCCCCTTTGCCAACCAAATTAAATAAATGATGAAAGCATTCCAGAGAAATATTCGGCCCTGAACATTTCCTGGATCCCTGCTTCAAATTACTGCACCAAAGTTATTTCCATAGCAAAATGGTAGGGTTTGGCAGTTTCTGGCCAAATAACTGGGTTTGATTTTGAGAACTTATTTTTTTGTGCCAAACTTGGCAACAAATTGACAAAGATGATCAAGCTTTTATTACTGGGTGTCTGACATATTATAGGGTATCCACCAATGTCAGGAGGCAAAAATAGTATCATTAGTAGCCTCACCGACATTAAAAAAGTCGCCAATTTAGTAGAAATTTTCTTAATTTTAGTTGCCAAAATAGTAGCATTTTTGCATGATTTTTGTAGTTAAGAAGGATTGAATATAATGATATATTAAAAGACTTCATGCATTATGTAACAGAGCATATAGTACATTTATTTTTATAGCACGATTAAAAAAAATAGATTAGAATGTTTGATGAATGCCCAATAGAGCAACTTTGAAAAGAAAAGGATGTTGAAAAAAAACAAAACTCTGATTTTCAAATTAGTTGCCTGGAGAAAGGTACAAGTACCCAAAATCTTGAAAATAGTATGAAAATGACATTTTTTTATCCCAAAAGTCACCCAAGTTGCTTAATCTTTAAATTGGTAGCAAAAGTCGCCTTTCTAGTTGCCAGTGGACACCCTGTATTAGGACCGATGCCGCTACTAGCAAACCTTTAGGTTCAAAAATATGTTCTTGTTTTCCAATTTTCTGTATATCATCATCAGAATGTGAGCAAATTTGTAGGGGGATCATCTTTAAACTATCCCCTCATAAAAAAGAAATTATAAAAATCGGTCCACATGGTAAAAAAATTATTACTGTACATAGTGCATTAAGTATATGTATATAGCTTGAATATAGTACCTCCTCCTTTTTAGAAGTTGGTTAAAAACATGTTCCAACTATAAAATTTCAGACAGACACAATGCTAATACTAAGTTGAGATAAATCAAATTCTACAGACCCAGCACAAGACCAGCCATCGTGCTCAGATAACCAGTTCCACTTCCCAAATTCAGGAATGACATTCCTGGTTCAAGTTTCAAAGATTCCATCACTTCAGAATAGATACATGGTGCAGACAGATGTATGTTTCCATGCTTCCATGCCAAATCACGATAGGCATTCTCTTTACAACCTTCCAGGTAGTAGTCCCCTCTGTCAACAGCTCGAAATATTCGCTCCACGTATGCAGACTTTATGTATTCTGCTTCCACCAAATTATCAATCAGTTCATCGTTATCCTCTCCAGCACTGACAGCTCCACCCATTCTTCCTTAGTTAAACTGAAAAAAAAAAGACACAAATTTGCATATGTTTAACCCTTTGAAGAGCAAGCATTTTTACATGAATATAGAAGACCAACTGGATACATTGCAACGATGGCAATTGACTGTGGTTTTTCAGCTTTGGAACCATTTAATTTTATCTTTTTGGAACTAGCAGTGAAAGTGCTGAAATAAAGTGGTTTCACTACACAACCACTGGGTATTAAAGGGTACAGCAGTTTTCTTTTATTACTTAAAAGTAATATAAATCACAAACAGCATATCAATTCTAAAACATTTTTCAGCAAAAATGCTTTACTTGTACAGATACAAGTAAAACATAGTGCAATTATGTCAAAGATTTTTTCGTGGGCATTAGGGTGCAGTGAAAAAAACTTTTTTTTTTATTTCATGACCATCTAGAATTTTTTTTCATTCAATTTATTGCAGATGGCATGGTTTTTCTTCAAATCTGGCATTGTTTTTAAAATTTTTGTAAGTGTTCTTTTTGTGCAATATTTAAATAAAATTTAAGTAAAGAAAATATAAGGAGTCGTCAATTTTAAAGCCTTCACCTCCAGTGGTACAATTCAACCTGTGGGTCATCTCCATGCCGTACTTGAAATTTCATCCACCCCCAACAGCCTTCACTTAATATTTAAAAAATCACCATGTCAAAAAACTCAAAATACAAATTTTCATCTAATAGTTTTTGAGTTTAAATCTCTGAAAAATTAACTCTATAATGCTAAAAAGAAATGTTAAATTTTAAGCGTTAGTCCTAAAATAATTGCATTTAATCATATTCACAGTAGAGTCTCGAATTTTCTAGTTTTCCATACATCTCAGCTACTGAAAAAATCAGTTTAGCTCCCAAATTATGACCAACACATATAAAACAGGCAATTTTTTTTTTTAATTGCACGATAAAAATTCAAATACTTGGTGCTCCCGGAAGCCCTATCAGAAATCCCTCTCCCAAAGAAAGTGGGTGCATTTTTTCTGTAGATGTCCTCATAGACATTTCTATGCAGTGTCGACATGCTGCTTTGGCAATGGCGCGATACTGCTATACAGAAACGAGTCAACGTGTCAATTCAAAACAATTGACTGTTATTTTCCGATATTATTAACCTGCTCTAATCAGTAATGTGATAATATGTAACTACATGTTTCATTTAAATATGCACTCAAATCACAAATATTGTTTTATTTCCATTTATCTGTTTATTAATTTAAAGATTTCGATAGTTCGAGACAAGACCGGTCCCGTCTACCTCGAATATTATAGAGATAATTTTTAAATATTTTTTCCTAATTGCGAGTGCATGCTGTGAAGCATTCAACACTACTACAACCGTAAGCGTTGGTCAATACATTATGAGGGCTCATGTGCATTAGAGATGAGACGGGCTCAGCCCGGGCCCTGTAATTCACGATTGCGTTTGGGCTCGGGCTTGTGAAAAATGTCTCCTTTGTCGAGCATACTCCTTGAAACGGATTTTAAAAAGCGATTCATAGGAAATATAAATGTACTGATGCGATGCTAGGACTTGCAACAAAATAATTGGTGGATAAAAAGCTAGCTTTTTCACATAATTTACTAAATGGTGTGTTGTGCTATTTCATTTGCGTATGTGTGTTAAAATGATGTTAATTCAAAATTTTGGCCTCATTATTTACTGGTCTATCTTAGTTAAATGTATATATTCACATCGTATCATAAAATATTTTTTTAAAGTAATTTTGTTCCTATCAACTAAATTCTTATGCAATAATATATTCTTATGCAATTCTACGCAAATATACAAATTTCTTAAACTTATTATGCAAAATCTCTTTTCTGGACGTGTTTTAAATGTAACATTTTTTAATGTCACTATAAGAGATTTATAACTTGCATTTTTCTATATCCAATATATCTAAGTACATACGAATGTTTAACACTGGTGTGAGTACTCAACGGAATTTTAATAAAAATTGAAGCATTATTGTTATTTGATAAACATGGATATAAAGAATTAGAAAGTGCATTAAGAGTTTGTAACTATATTATTCTTTAATTTGCACAAACGGCAAAATTTATCGTAATGTATCAATGAAGTAACTGAATTTTATTTATCTTTAGCTGAAATTTCGGGCTCGGGCTACAAAAAATGAGCCCGAACTCATCTCTAATGCGCATGCGCCAACATTATCCTAAAATAAAAATGTGAATGACTTTTCAAAAATTTTAAATTTATGTACAATTGTAGGAAGTATTAAGCCATAAACACAGGCTAATTTAATCCGACAGTTTCTCGTAGAATTCAAAATATCACACACACACATTCAGGCTCTTTTTTTTTTACTGTTCTAAGGGTAAAACAAATTACTTATATTTTCAGGTAATTATACATTTCTCAAACTCCAGGGGGGTGAAAGTGCTGTTGAGGGTAGCAGAGCCTGGTAATTTCAAATTTAACTTCCATTTAATTTTTACTATAAATTTTGATGTCAATTTTGTATCAGAGGTATTGCGTGGATCAAAATGAAGACAAGTTCTTGAATGACAAAAACAGTTTATTTATGAAGAACAAAAGGTTCATCCAGTCATAAGACAGAAATACAAGAAAAAAATTTGTTTCAAAAATTACCAGCATGAGCAGGATAGCCAGAAAAGGGAGGTACAAAAACTGCTATTTTACTTGCAAAGCTCACCATTTACTGGTAACAAAAATTGGCTTCCACTCATCTTAAAGCAGGTCATCACTCATTACAAGAGGGCTTCCACAAAAAACAACATAACAAGGCCCAGCCTTTCATTTGCCTTTTTCAGGCCTGCCACAACACATCTGCACTGGGTTCAGAACTGCACTGTACTGCACTGCTAGACAACGAAAACTAACACCTCCTTTTATACTACCCTGCCCATGCTTCACAAGCTCAAATTTGCATACTTTCCAAATCTGGAAAGAAAATTAAAGTCATTTCTGGTTTTATTTAGATGAGGTGACACATCAAAGATGATGTCGCAGCTTTCAGCCAATGGAATAATTTTATTAACATTTAGTTATTATTAAGTGGCAACTAATGGTTTGTTTACATCTACAGTATGTCAGATGGTGAATCAAGTTATTTTAGTATGATAATTTAAGACTATTTTAACTTTATATAATGATTGGAAGTAACTTAGAAGTAGTTTATTTTTACTTTAAATACTACCGCCTTTAATTTTAAATGCTGTTTTAAATAAGTTAAACATTTTGCAAGACTATTTTAAAAGGTAAATGTTATTTTAGAGCTTTTATGTATAAAAGAAAACAGGCATATATGCATAATAAAAATAAGTGTGTTATATTCCACAGCATACCACAAAAGCATTGTTAGGACTTTGGTGAGGATGGTTGGAAAACTTATTGGGGGAAGGGAAACTTTAGATATTTTACTTTAAGGTTAAGGGAACTTTGTTTAAAAAAAAAATACTTAGACTTAATGAAAATAAAGTTTTAATATACTATAATTTAGCTAAACAGATAAAATGTATTTAGTTTATTTTTACATATTCCAACAAATGCCCCCTTTTTCCAACTCATCCACAACCAATTTCACTAACAAAAAAAACAAAGAATATTTCTCATATTCAACCAAACAGGCATTTACAAAAGTAATTAAACTTTTTACCAGTTAATGCTTTTGTAAAAACATCAGCAACATTGATTTTTCCAGAAACAAATTGTAAATTGATTTCATCTAAATAGTCTCTGACAAAATGATATCTTGTGTCGATATACTTGGTACGATTATTCTCAATTTTACTTTAGCAAAACATATAGCACTCTGATTATCACAAAATACGTTTGGCTTTTCATTATTAATCTTTAAAAATTCAAAATTATCAAGTAATCTACGTAACCAAATCAGTTCTTTAAGACAGTCGGATAAGCTCTGCCTCCATGCTCGAAAGGGCTGTACATTTTTGTTTCGAACTATTCCATATCACAGGTACATTATCTACAAAAATTACATATCCAGAAATGGATTTCTTGTCCACAATGTCTGATGCCCAACTTGCATCTACATAGACATTTAAGTTGCAATCTGATACACGACTAAGGTTAATAGAAAAGTGTTTAGTATTTATAACGTATTGAAGGACTTGACATAAATTTTTCCAGTGGGAATAAGATGGATTTGAAGAAAACTGAGCTAATACAATAACTGGAAATCGGGACGAGTGCGAGTAGCAAGAAAAAGTAAAGACCCTATTAATTCTCTATAAGACACATTTACTGCCTCTTCACCTTTAGCTGTTACATTTAATGTAGTTCCAGGTGTTAAGGGCAATTTACAATGGATGGTAGGCACCTGGAAGTTTTCTACAAGTTTGTCAATATACTTTTCCTGGTGCATGTAAAACTTGCTATCTTTTTCTACAAACTGCATTCCCAAGAAAGATTCTATTTTCCCCAAGTTTTTAATCTCATATTTGCTTTCTATTAATGTAATAGTCTTTTCCAAAACGTCTAAATTTTTGGCAAAAATTGCTAAATCATCCACGTAAACTAGAACTATGACAGATTTATCCAATGTATAAACACAATTACAATCATTAATTTTACTAAAACCTAAATCCAAAAAAGTTTTATTCAATTCATCAAACCATTCTCTCCCTGCTTGGTGGAGGCCATATAAGGCTCTCTCTAGTTTCCAAACAAAATTCTTATCAAAAACCTCAAAACCTTCAGGCTGCTCAACAAAAATCTCTTCCTGCAAGCTAGCATAGATGTATGCCCCCTTAACATCTAAATGCCTGGTTAACCATCCCTTAGAGACCACTAAGACAGCAAATAAATATCTTATCAAAGAAAAAGAAACTACTGGTGAGTAGGTATCAAAATAATCTATCCCCTCAACTTGTCGGTAGCCTTGTGCCACCAGCCGGGCCTTAAACTTTTTAATCTTTCTAGAAGCGTCTTCTTTAAGGGTAAATACCCATCTTGTACCTAATACCTTTTTACCTTTGGGATGAGGAACCAACCTATACACGCCCCTATCCTCCATGACTTTTAATTCCTCTAACATTGCTTTCCTCCAGTTGTCCTTTTCTAGCAGTTTTTGCGACTGTTTATAACTGTTGGGAATTTTAGTTTCAACACAAAAAATTTCTCCTACTGACCCGTCCCCCTCTTTTTCTACAGCAGGTACTTCATCCTCCGATTCCTTTTCCTCCTGTCTTTCCTCAGAAGGCCCAGAGCTTGTTACAGCTTGAAAACTAAATTTACTTTTGTCAAAAAAAATATCTTTACTTCTACAGTACTCTTCAACCTCTCTCAGGCTCCTTAGCCTTACACCCTTCTCAGGATGATAATATACATCAACACGCCCAGTAGTTTTACCCGTCTGACGTATCTTTTCAACCCTCTTCCAACTTGTCGGAGGGCTAACAGAAGGAGATTCATCTCCAGAATCCTCGTCTTGAGGGGGAGGTTCCTCATCAGTTTTACTTTCATCATACAATTTAAAAGTTACGTGTTGCTTACTTTTATTCTCACTTGAAGGGCCAGAACCCAAGTGCTGAAAATTTTCTACAATTTGTACATGCTTTACAGCATTCTCCATCACCTCAGTGGTGCCAGGAACCAAATTCTATATCCCTTTGTCCCCATGGCATAGCCCACTAAATAGCCTTTTGATGCTCTTCTATCCAACTATCCTATTCCGCTGGGGCAAATGTACAAAAGCTTCACTCCCAATGGCTCTAAGGTGCCTAACCGAAAAACTCTTGTTTTTCCAAAGGTTTAGCGGAGCCTTTCCGTTTATTTTCTTATGTGGAAAGCGGTTATGGAGGTAAACTAAAGCATTGGCAAATTCAGCTCAGAGGCTTTCGGATAAGTCAGATGAAAACAATAAGGCTCTCATGCCTTCCAAAAGAGTTTTATTGAAACGTTCGGCAACGCCATTCATCTGTGGAGTGTAGGGATTAGTTTGTTCATGAATGATTCCCTCTTTAGAAAAAAATTATTTAAAATTATTATTGCAGAACTCTACACCACAATCAGTCCTTACTCTTTTAACCAAATGGCCCGTTTGTTTCTCAACCATAGTTTTAAATAATTTAAACTGATCAAAGACAAGATCCTTATTTTTCAGCATGTAAACAAAAGTGTAACGAGAGAAATCGTCAACTATAACAAATATATACCTTGCCCCACCAAGGGAAGGGACCCGGGAGGGACCCCACAAATCCATATGAATTAATTCCAATACATTTTGGGTTCTAATTTCTTCCTGTTCTCGACAAGCCTTTTTAGTGCTTTTAGCAAAACTACAGGCTTCACAGTTACCTACTTCCCCCTTTAGATTGTCTAGGCCATATACATATTCAGATTTAGAAAATTCTTTAAGAGATTTCACATTAAAATGGCCAAATCTCATATGCCATTTAAAAACATTATTGCTTAAAATGCAGGTCCCAGCCTTAATTTCATTGTCATCATCAAAATTACAATATACATTACAACTATAAAATCTGTTCTTATTTATAAAAGTTAAAATTTCATCATTATTTTCATTAAAAACTGTAGCTTTAGTTTTACTAAACAGAACATTATAATTTTTATCACATAGAAACTTGACAGATATTAAATTTCTGCATAAACCGGGAGCATAATATACTTTATCAAGATTTAAAATGTTACCTGAATCTAATCTTAAAGAGATACTGCCAGTACCCTTGATGGCCATAGTCCCTCTTGCCATGGCTGCCTTTCCCTCAGTGTTCTGGAAGGTCTTGAAGACTCGACGATTATTGCAGAAACAGTCAGTCGCGGCACTATCCAAGCTCCACTGCATAGGAAAACATTCGTTGACGAGAGCAGCGATGTAGGTGGCCTCTGGTTCCTTTCCTCGTCCTCGTGAAGAAGACCTTTTCCTTTGGGGGGATCCTCTTTTGGAACAGTCTCTTATCAAGTGACTTGTCAATCCACAACCGAAACCTCTCCTGGCATACCGTACTTTTGGTCTGGACCTCCACTTAGTAGAACTGGAAGGAGATTTAGCACCATCTTGATCTTTATGAAGATAGCTGTCGGACACAAAAGCCTCGCTGTTTCCTTTCGGGAACCTGAATAATTTTCTATCAGCCTCTGCCAATAGTGCTTGTCGCACCTTTTCAATATTAAAGTCACTGTCTGGCAGCTGGTACAATTGAGTAACTATATTCTCAAATTCTTCAGGCAGATTATCTAAAATTTGAAAAACTATTTCATCTTCTGGGACTTCTTTACCAGCCTTTTCCAGGCTTCTAGCATTCTGTACCACCTTTGCAATGTAAGAACTCATAGATTCTGAGGCGTGACATTTTGTGGTGTAAAACTGCTTTCTTAGTTAAAATTTTTTATTTGGGAATACCTTATTCCCCCGTACACGATATATATTTCGGTTACACATATAACCATCTTCAGTCGTTTCTGGAGCTCTCACTAATGGCGGCTTCTTTTTATATCTTCGTCGTTCTTCTTCTTGAAAGTTCGTTGCATGACGTCGTCCCATGATTGGTCGATTGTATGGAGCGTATCGTTGATGCTGCCCTCTGTCGTCAATATTTCTAAGCTCTCACGAATGTAGGCATATATACTATTTTTAAAGTTGGCTATTTTTTTAATATTTTTAAAATCAATGGTAATGGGCTCTTTCAAAGCAAGACGGGCTAGGGCGGTACTTTGTTTGTGGAGGTTAATGTCTTTAAAATGTTCGTTTTTTCGTTCTTTAATTTTCCTTTTTGTAACGCCGATGTAGCAATTTTCTTTATTAGTATCGTTTGACATAAAATTAATTTTATAGATCCCTGCGGTTTCGATGGGGTTGATTGGGTCTTTTTCCGATCTAATGCGCTGAAAGATTGTTTTATTAGGTTTAATAGGAATACGGAAGTTCTTTTTACTGGCGATATTAGAAAGTTTATTGGCTATCCCTCGGCTAAAGGGGATAGCGGTAGTAAAACGTGGTTTATCTTTTTGACGGTTGTCTATAACATTTAATTTACGTTGCCTAGCTTTGAAAACTTTGTCGAAAATTTCTCGAGGGTAGTGGGCATCTTGACATTGTTTCTTTATGAAAGCAATTTCTTTTTGAAGGAGGTCGTCGTTAGAACACACTTTGAAGGCGCGGTCGATATAGGAACGAATAGAAGAACGACGAAGATATAAAAAGAAGCCGCCATTAGTGAGAGCTCCAGAAACGACTGAAGATGGTTATGTGTGTAACCGAAATATATATCGTGTACGGGGGAATAAGGTATTCCCAAATAAAAAATTTTAACTAATTAATCCGCCGTATTAAGTAATGTTTTATGTGTCTTTATACTGCTTTCTTAACTGAGCAATTCTTGCTCGGCTGCTAGGTTCATAGACTGCCTTGACTGCAGCCCAAGCTTCTCTAGGGTTTGTACTATCAAACACTACATTCTTGCATTCATCACTGATACTTAAACAAATTATTGCTAGAGCTTTTCTGGCACTTCCATCTATAACACCACTAACAGTAGATTTTTCATCTTTAGCAACTTCAGCTGGTCCCTTTTCACACTCTTCAGAAGTATATTTAAATAAACCAATGCTAGTCAAATACATATCTAAGTTAAACTTCCATAGTCTGTAATTATTTGAAGTAAGTCTCTCAAAACTAAAAGGTAACCTCTGCTCAGCCATATTAAACATGTGAAAAAATTTTAAATCACTTGGCAAGAAACATCAGGAACAACTTCTGTAAAAGGATGACAGTCAATAAGATCAGAACCACGCTCTGCTACCATTCTGTTGAGGGTAGCAGAGCCTGGTAATTTCAAATTTAACTTCCATTTAATTTTTACTATAAATTTTGATGTCAATTTTGTATCAGAGGTATTGCGTGGATCAAAATAAAGGCAAGTTCTTGAATGACAAAAACAGTTTATTTATGAAGAACAAAAGGTTCATCCAGTCATAAGACAGAAATACAAGAAAAAAATTTGTTTCAAAAATTACCAGCATGAGCAGGATAGCCAGAAAAGGGAGGTACAAAAACTGCTATTTTACTTGCAAAGCTCACCATTTACTGGTAAACAAAAATTGGCTTCCACTCATCTTAAAGCAGGTCATCACTCATTACAAGAGGGCTTCCACAAAAAACAACATAACAAGGCCCAGCCTTTCATTTGCCTTTTTCAGGCCTGCCACAACACATCTGCACTGGGTTCAGAACTGCACTGTACTGCACTGCTAGACAACAAAAACTAACACCTCCTTTTATACTACCCTGCCCATGCTTCACAAGCTCAAATTTGCATACTTTCCAAATCTGGAAAGAAAATTAAAGTCATTTCTGGTTTTATTTAGATGAGGTGACACATCAAAGATGATGTTGCAGCTTTCAGCCAATGGAATAATTTTATTAACATTTAGTTATTATTAAGTGGCAACTAATGGTTTGTTTACATCTACAGTATGTCAGATGGTGAATCAAGTTATTTTAGTATGATAATTTAAGACTATTTTAACTTTATATAATGATTGGAAGTAACTTAGAAGTAGTTTATTTTTACTTTAAATACTACCACCTTTAATTTTAAATGCTGTTTTAAATAAGTTAAACATTTTGCAAGACTATTTTAAAAGGTAAATGTTATTTTAGAGCTTTTATGTATAAAAGAAAACAGGCATATATGCATAATAAAAATAAGTGTGTTATATTCCACAGCATACCACAAAAGCATTGTTAGGACTTTGGTGAGGATGGTTGGAAAACTTATTGGGGGAAGGGAAACTTTAGATATTTTACTTTAAGGTTAAGGGAACGTTAAGTTTTTAAAAAAATACTTAGACTTAATGAAAATAAAGTTTTAATATACTATAATTTAGCTAAACAGATAAAATGTATTTAGTTTATTTTTACATATTCCAACAAGTGGACCCCTTTCCCAGCACCCATGCAAAGAAAGCTCAAAAGCCACATTTTCAAAAAAAAAAAAAAAAAAAAAAAAAAAAAAAAACATTTCTTCATGTAAAATAAAACAAAAGTCAGGATTTCGGTGTTTCTTCTACTTTTCTGCGTAACAGATTTTTTTTTCAAGTTCCGATTTTAAATTGTAAATTACATCCTTAATTTAAAAACACAATTGTATGTAAAGTTAGTTTGAACTGAAATTAAATAGATTTCAAGTTTCAGCGACTTCCGAATTGGTAATAAAATGACATCTTCCTGATGTTTCTATTGTCAAGATGCTAAGTCCCGATTTTATTTCTTTCTAATGGCATTTATTGAATGTCTTTTCGTTCCAAACAATTTTCAAACTTCTCTCTCGCTTTTTTTTTTGGGTGGGGGGGGGGGGGGAGTGGGTGCAATAATTAAAGTTTGCCCCGGGTGTCATAAACTTTAGTTGCAGCCCTGTACCCATCAAGTCCGCGCTTGAAATAATGAATTCCATATCACTAGAACTCCGCAAAAGACTCATCTAGATGGAAGCAAATCTGATCTCCATACCCATGGTAACTGTTAGCAACCTACCAGAGTGGTTTTGGTTCCACTGCCTTTACAAGCACGCATACCGTATGCACTGGGTGAGTTTTCAGCAGTGCCGGGTACCCATATTGCAACCCTACGGTCCATAGCAATGCCACATAGTCTCTACTGAATACAAATATAGTATGGTAAAATCATAATTTTGTTTCAAAAACTGAATATTTATAGGTGTGCCACCTCCCAAGTCTCGGTTTAATTATGATATTTGCCAGCTGAATAAATACATGGTATAGTAAAATGATACTTTTGTTTCAAAAACTGAAATTTTTTTATGTAGGGGCACTAAATCGGTATTTGCACAAAGGCCCCTGACACATCCGTGACGACCCTGATGCAGCATTTCATTAAACTGACATCAGAAATTTAGTCATCGCTCCAGGTATCTACAAAAACATATATAACCAGGTATCTATAAAACCATACAAAAACATATAAACACAAAAACATCACTTTTTTTCACCAGCAGTTTGTAATTTCATATGTAACCTTAAATG
The DNA here is from genome assembly GCA_038373885.1 of Cheiracanthium punctorium. NCBI lineage: Eukaryota > Metazoa > Arthropoda > Arachnida > Araneae > Cheiracanthiidae > Cheiracanthium > Cheiracanthium punctorium. The sequence goes on along the minus strand of JAWZYV010006031.1, from coordinate 416,698 downwards.
CATCTGAGACAGAAAGATATACTCAAGTGATTAAGATTTAAACATTTGCAGCACCAGTAGCAGAAATTGAGTAGCACGGCAGTGGGATCTACAGAATATTTTGCAATTTGCAGAATAATCTGAACAAATTTACGTCAAGGTTGAGGTAACATTTGGTTTGCAATCCTGATGCTGCAGATTAACCCGGGAGCACGCGCGCTACTTTGCGGTGCGCGAGCAGGCGCGCTGGGTCCAAAAGACCCGGCTACAGTATTTTCAAGAAAAAATCCTAAATTTTGGGGGAACATAGTTAGATTTCTGTCAATAAAGTTTCCTAACATTATTATAAAAAATTCGCCCAGGAAAATTTTTAATCTCCACTTATATTTTGACGAAAATAAAATTTATCAACGGAAAATAAAAGCCTATAATATACTACTAATAAAAGAAAAATAAAAAGCATACCCGTACTCTGCAATTATTCTTTATTATTTCTTTTGAAATTTCTTGGTTATAAATAAGTATCACTGAGAAAATATTGAACTAAAATTAGCAGCACATAGAACAGAGCGTGATCGTGTGCTCTACACATAAGTACTCTCCGCATTTCTGGCAGCACGTTTTCGTTTTTCTGTCTTTTTTAGGCGGGCAAATACTGCACCTTCTTCTTGTTTCCGATTTTTTCTTTTTTTGAAGGGGTTGACCATCAGCATTTTTGAGATCATCATTAAGTTTGGCTTTTAGTTCTTTTGGAATACAAGGTAGAGAAGCCCGAAATTTTAGTTGTTCTTCTATGAGGCTTAACCCAAGATGTTTTAGATAGAGACGCCTGTTTTTGTATTGAAATGGAGGAATTTTAGAAGACAAAAGGAGAATCCTTGCATTTATTCCGGCGGTATTCAGAACAGAAAAAAAAACTGCCATAGGCCACCTTTTAGAAATTCTGGATGTTGAATATGACGCTGACATTTCATCCACCACGTCTACGGCGCCTTTCGTGAGATTATAAAAAGTCACAATTTCGAGTTTTTTGTGCTCCTCTGTTTCAGCATCGATTGCGTCGTCATGATGCATAGTGGACAATAAGTTGACACATTTATTCTTCTTTGGAACGTACGATACTAAAGTTGTATCTTTTTGGAAACCAAAAATTGACGAATGCACCTCTCGGTTCTTGCCAGAAACAAACTCTGCAGGTAACTCTTTTTTGTTCTTTCTAATTGTCCCGACAATAGTTAGCTTTTTTCTTAGAAGATCTTTTGCCAGATTGTAACTAGTATACCAATTATCTATGGTAATGTTTCTACCGGATCCATATAGTTTTTCGGATAGTCTTTTTACAATTTCGTCAGGTGTGTTTTTGACATTATTTGGGCCTTCTGGTTGCAAACCTGCGTAGATCTCTAAATTCCAAGTGTAAAAAGTTCTTGAATCAACTAATGCAAAAACTTTTATCCCATACTTTGCAGGTTTGTTGGGTATATATTGCCTGAAAGAGCATCTTCCTCGGAATGCTTCAAGTTTTTCATCGATTGTTATATATTCTCCCAACGTGTAATATTTCTGGCAGTTATTTACAAAATCTTCAAAAAATTCTCTTATCGGCGCAAGTTTATCTGTTGCTTTTCTAATATCACGGGTTCCAATATCATCAAAACGCAAACATCTTGATAAAAAAAGAAAACGTTTATAGGACATGGTTTTGTGAAAAATATTCATTCCGGTTCCATCTGTGGCCCACAAGTACCGCACATTTACATGAGATGACTTATGAACACCACATATATACAAAAGCCCTATAAAGGCTCTGATTTCCATCATAGTTGTCAAATGGCTATCCCTCTCTCTTTGAAATTTATCAGAAATTGAGGTAATGTAAATATTTGTATAATTGACAACATTTTGCAGCATTCCTTCACTTATCAAAAGTTCCCACGAATCATTTGGATTTTGTGCATTTTTTGCCTCACCAATGTTCCCAGGCAATTTAGTAATAATGTTATGAGCAGGTGTTCTAACTCTAGCCTTAGGCTTTTCTTTTGACCATTTAGTCTGTTTGTCTTTACCAATGAAGTAATTTCCTCCACTGTCCTTTTCATAGTCTGAATCCATATCAGTTTCTGAATCGGTATCATGCGAACTAAAACATTCATTATCACTTTCTTCATCATTTTCTTCAAGGGATTCTTCACCCGTTGATACCTCTTCTAATAATTTTTGCAAACGCAACATTTCATCCTTGTATGATAAATAACGCGACATCTTTGATGTTTTTTGTATTATCACAAATGAATTGGGAACAGTAACACGAACAGGCGCGCTGGGTCAAAAAGACCCTATCCGAACAAAAGCAAGACTTCAAATGAAATTTCAGGGGGAAAATTGCGGGAACATAAAGAGAGTGATCTTGGACGAGGCTACCATGGACTTAAACCACTTCCGTAAAATAGGGGTGTCTTGGGAAAAGTTTGTTTCAGCGGACGGGTCCATTCGACCCAGCGCGCGCGCTCGCGGGCTAATACAGAAAATTCTGCTACTGGGCTAGCAGCTAAACTGAGAAATGGCTATTTGGGCTAATGGGTCATTCCATGTCAAATCAACACAATTTGGGAGATTTTCCCGAGTTGATGTCTCAGATTTCCATGATTTTTGGTATGCAGCAATATATCACAAACTTATGAAAAATACCAAATTTCAGTTATGTAGTACAATTATTTTTGAAGTTATTAATTTTTATGAAAAAAATTCATATTTTGGCACCTTTAGATACCTATAGGCTGGCAACCAGTGATGGTATAAAGCTGAGAGTGGTCTCATTTTAAAGCTATTGAATGGGGCTTTAATATGATATGCCACAAGATAGGGGTTACAATTTAAAAAAATTGAAAATTTTAAAATTTAAATTTCTCAAAAAGTGGCAATTTTAAAATTTTCAAAATATTATCAAATATAGTTTGTAATGTCTTAATACATACAGCGAAATTCTATCATGGGATCTCAATGGGATCAGGAGATACTGGGCTTCCGAAATACACGTTTTGTAAATAATGTACCAAATTTTTAAAATTTTATTTTTTAATTACTAACTTTGCTATGCAGTGTGCAGAACACTATTAAATTAGTAAAACAAAATGATTACTTTATAGTATTATGTTTGGAAACCTCTCTTGAAAAGAAAACTGAAGCTGATTAGCCTACAAGTCCCCTTTTACTCAAATATGCAAATATATTAACAACTAAGGTGAATCCCATTGGATTACGTGATGATGATGACAGTGAGTAACCAACCAATCACGTTTCATTGAAGTTCACTTCAGAGAATTAGCATAAAGCACTTGTAGCATCAGAGTTGCTTGTAGTTGGAAGTTCATTCTGATGTTTCCAGTGATATTGTATCTTTAGAACACAACCCATTTCTTGGCTACTGCACTTTTCCTTTTTAATTTCTCACTTGCATGATGGATACCACTGACAAGATAGTAAAAATGGATTGTTTTAATCCTTTTAATATGCCTAATCACTCCCATGCACGAAAAGATTTGAGACATGTTACTTCATGGATGTGTGACTTGATTCCAGGAACACCTGAGTTATCCAAAGTCTGTGACAGTTGTAGAAAGCAGCTGATACAGTTAAAAAATGAAAAACAGAGAAATTTCCACTGGAACTAGCATCATACAAGAAGAAAGTCAGTCTGATACTGAAATTGAAGAAGCACCTATTGATATGTCATTTTCAAATTAATCTGAAGCTCTGAGTTCTCTGAACAGCTGTCTTTTAGATCTGGGAGAGTTGCCTGTACACAAAAAGAGGATGCAATCCAAAATTTACTCTACTGAGAAGGCCAACAGAATTAATATGGCTGTCAAGAGAAAACTGCTAGTGAATGCATCTAGCAATGATAAGGATGATGATTCACAGGATGAGTTCTTTACACATGTAAAGAAGGTGTACAGCAGCTTCACTAGTAGGAAGAAGAAGCTTCAACTACTGACTCTTATGCCTGACAGCTGGAGTGTGAGAAAAATAATGCATGCATTTTCGACCTCTAACTACTTAGTTCAACAAGCCAAGACATTGTTGATCAAAAAAGGCACCTTGTCTGGTCCTGAAACCAGGAAAAGTCTGTCAAATCATACCATTGATATTGTTAAAGGATTTTTTTACAAGTGACGAAATGAGCAGAGTGATGCCAGGGATGAAGGACTTTATATCAGTGAAAGACGACAGCGCAAGTGGTAAAGAACATGTTTCAAAAAAGTTAATGCTTAATAATTTAAAAGAAGTGTATAGAGTTTTCAGAGAAAAATTCAAACTGTAAAAGTGGGATTTTTTAAGTTTGCAGAACTTAGGCCTAAAAATAGTGTTCTAGCAGGCCAGAGTGGAACACACTCAGTCTGTGTGCGCACCACTATCAGAATGTGAAGCTTATGTTTGAAAATGCACGAATGAATGCAAAATTAAAACATACAAAGACTGCCTGCTAATGATGGTCTGTAGCCCACCATCAGCTGGCTGCTTCTTTTCAAATTGTGTTTCATGCCCAGGTACCAAAAGGATTAGAGAACTTTTGAAAAAATCATATGAAGACAATGCAAATGAGACTGTCACATACAGACAGTGGATTTCTGTGGATCGATGTAACTTGGAAATAATTAAAAAACCGGTTAGTGAATTTGTTGATGCATTTTGTGAAAAACTTCCTGTTCTATTTTGTCATCACTTCACAACAAAAGAACAAAGTGCATTTCTGAGATATACAAAGGAATTCTTTTGGAATGTGAAGTGGCTGTCATTTGTGACTTTTCTGAGAATTATTCGATCATTTTGCAAGATGAGGCACAATCATATCATTGGTCAAATAGTCAGACAACCATTCACCCTTTTGTGGTGTATTTTAAAGAGAAAGAAGTCAAACATTTAAATTTTGTAATAATATCAGACTGCCTCAACCACAAAACTACAGTCGTTTACCTGTTCCAGACAAAGTTGATGGAATATCTGAAATGCAAGTTTCAAAGACCTCCCAAAAAAATTCTTCTATTTTTCTGACAGCTCTGCAGCCCAATAAAAAAAATTTAGAAACTTTATTAACTTTTGTAATCATAAGCAAGATTTTGGAACTGAGGCTGAATGGCATTTTTCAGCAACAGCACATGGTAAAGGGCCAAGTGATGGGCTGGGGGCCACAGTCAAAAGACTAGCAGCCAGAGCAAGCCTACAAAGACAGTATAAGGACCAAATTATGGATGTAAGGTAACTGTTTGAATGGTCACATCAGAACATATCTAACATAGACTTTGTGACCCTTGAAGAATACATTAAAACTGAAGAACAATTGGCCAACTGATACAATACAGCTGTAACTATATCAGGCACCCAGAAATTTCATGCCTACATACCTCTCAAATGTGGAGCCAAAGTAAATGTGAAATTATTTTCTTCTGCAGTTGTTTCGAGCATATTTCCTGTTGTAAAGGACGTACAGCAGATATTAGTGGGTATGTAACATCAATCTATGGTGACACTTGGTGGTTATGTTCTTGATAAAGAAGAAGATTGCAGTAAAGTGCAAGTTACATTCCTCCATCCTTCAGGTCCATCCCCCTCATTTATATATCCCACACCACCTGATACACTGTGGATCCTTTTGCAGATGTGATATGCAAAGTTAACCCCGTCACACAGACTGGCCGAACATACAGTTTACCAGACAGTGAAGTGAACAAATGTGTGGGTATCTTCCAACGATTGAAGTCTCGATGAACTAATTTGTTAACCCTTAACTTTACTCATAATATTGGAGTTTTAATGGTAAGTGTTTATGTGACCTTTCTTCATTAAAAAAAATGTAAAAGTAATAGCCACTGTTTGTTTCATTCAATGAAATATACAAAATTTTTTGAAACGATACTAATTCTGGTATTTTTCACACGCCCTGGTAAGCTGAATGTATGTTGCAGAACATAGGCACACCCACAGAGCGAGGCTATAAGGGCTGAAGAGCCCCCCCCCCCCTCTACTTCCTAAAGGTGAAGAAAAAAATTAAAATCTCTTAAAAATATGGGTCCCCAATATCGATGAGTGGATACGGCATTGAACATAGTAGATGGCTGAAGAGTGAAGGTTCTGGGTTAGGGCCTTAATGTGTAACTGTCAAAGGATGACGGAATTATCTAGCAGTCTGGAGTTCTGGGCAGTTTTCTCTAGATGCAATGTGAATACGACTTAGAAACCCTTAAAAAGTTTTCTGCCCATGTCACCACCCCATAGGCAGATGCCCATCGTGTAGGCATGCCATAACACAATTTTGCCATTTTTTGCTTAAAAATAGAGAATAGTTGTATCGTTAGATTAATGAATTAAAATGTTTTAAAAATTGTCTTCAAATTATTTCTGAAGTGCTTTCTTCATGATAAAAGGATTGTTTATTAAATAAATACTCACACATAGTACGATATATAGTTGAACTCTATTATAACATCACTGATGAGATCAAATAACTATTTATGATGCCATGCAGGGTTGTTATGATTTTGCCCAACCCGAAAAAGCCCATTTGAAAAAACCCAACTGTGTTTCTTCAAAATTTCAACTTTAATTACATAGATAATACATCTCTTACTATCAGTACACCACTTGTAAAGTTTATAAACAGCTCCCTATCTCCCCCACACCACCACTACCTAAGGGGGAAAAAAAAATTAAGACTTCATATAGGCATAAAAACTTTCTAGAGAAAATTTTTATGCCTATCTGTATTAAAATGAATCATAATTTTTTAACCATAAAAAATCATTAGTTTAAAAAGTTCTAATTAAGCACTAGTATATCACTGTTAAAATTATTACTAACAGTCAATTTATCTAAGAGCAAACCATGATTGGGGTTGTATTGTTATTGATTTATATGTTTTTTCAAGTATGATTAGCACAATTGTAATTAGTTATTACTATTAATTTAACCATTTTTTATTTATAATTGATTTTTGTAATCAGTTGCTTTAAGTTTAGTAAGTTTAGTAATAAGCAAATTTTTTTTCAAATATTCTGAAACCCATCCCTTCCTCTGAAAAACCCTGATAAAACCCAGATAAAAGCTGAAAAACCCTGGTAAAACTCTGAAAAAACCCCCCAAAAACCTTGAAAAAACCCAGTGGGTTGGTTTTTCTCCGAAAAAAAATGGGTTTTTAACAACCCTGTGCCATGGACATGAGCTTGTGTTCTGTTCTATGGACAAGTGATATAAACAGTGGCCGACAGGGCCGATCCCAGAAGAAAATCTTGGGGGATGAAGAGAGGTAAATTGGCGACTGAAAAAATAGATTTGCCGATTCAGTTCCCAAGTTGGACACCTCCCTATATTGGACAATTTTCCGGGGAACAGAACGTGCCTATAACACAGCATAACTCTTTAAGTTGTACAGAGGGAGCCGCAAAAGTTCAACTTAAGAGAATTCACATTATTTAAGGAAGAATGATCAATCTGGTTTTTACATTAATAAAGTCAATTACATGAATAAATTGCAGAGGTCAGTACGTAAAAGGCGGAATTGTCCACAAAAGGACTCGGTTATTATCACTTTGCCAACAAAAATGTACAGTTTTGTTGGGTAGGGATGGTTTCATCCCTGACTCTGTTACAAGTAATTAAATTTTCATAAAATATTCATAACTTTTAATTTAGTCATAAAATATTCTCTCAGGAATGAAGAAAACATATGCGACAAAACTATCAGTGTTCTAGTTTGGGTTGGCGGAAATGAGTTTGGGGGTCCCTCAATGGAGTCTACATTTACTTAAAAAAAAGGAAAGGGTCATTCCATGTCAAATCAACACACTGATTCAGACTTGATGTCTCAGATTTTCATAATTTTTGGTATTCAGTAATATATCATTGACTTAACATATCATATATCATCACGTAATATATCATTATCTTGAAAAAATACTAAATTTCAGTTATGTAGCACAATTATTTTTGAAGTAATTAATTTTTAAAGATTTAAATTTTTATGAAAAAAATTCATACTTTGGCATCTTTAGATGCCTATAGGCTGGCAACCAGTGATGGTATAAAGCTGAGAGTGGTCTCATTCTAAAGCTGTCGAATGGGGCTTTAATATGATATGCTACAAAATAGGGGTTACGATTTAAAAAAATTGAAACTTTTAAATTTCTCAAAAAGTGACATCTTTAAAATTTTCAAAAAATTATCAAAAATAGTTTGTGATGTCTAAATACACATAGCAAAATTCTATTATGGGATCTCAATGGGATCAGGAGATAGCAGGGCTTCGGAAATGTACGTTTTGTGAATACGGTGTAGTAAAGAGTTATATGGGCCCGTGGGGCTCGAGCCTCCCCAATAGATTGTGAATAGGGGCTGAGCCCACCCAATAATTTACCACTAAATACAGAAAACTCATTTATAATAACATAAAAAAAAGTATTTTACACATTTACAAACGTTTAAAAAAACCTTTACTTGTACTTTTAAAAATTTTCTTTTGATTTCAATCATGATTTAGTATCCATTGTGACGCCACGTAACACATAATGTTACTATAAGCTGCCCCCCTCTGGCTCCAAGCTCTGTTAATTAAAATCAGATTATGCAATGTAAAGTATGAAATGAAGAAAAGTTCAGATGTGTCTAAAATGCACTATCTCATCGAAAATGTTTTTTTTTTTTCCTCCTTTGGATTTTTTGCTTTGCTTCTATTTTTAACTTATAACATGGTAGGAAGATACTAACATGAAACTTACCTTACATAGGTGTAGAATTCTATGGACCCATAGAGCTTGAGCGACTCCAATAATTTACACTTATAGTCATAGCTGCCAACTACTACGGAATATAATTAACCACTAACCAGTTTTTGTAAACAGTATATTTTTTAATTATTTTTTTCAAAATAGTAACCAGCTCGCGTGTGCAGCTCAAAAATTTTGCTATACGAGTATTTTAACTGAAAAATCATGTAGAAAAAATTGTTGATTATATTCCGTAGTAGTTGGCAGCTATGACTAAGTTATATGTACGTGAATCAGTGGCGTAGCCAGAAATTTTTCATGGGGGGGTACGACTTCTGCAACTCACATATATGTATACGGGTGAATGATAAGGGAGTGAAGAATATACATTTTGTGGGCAAAAAATTCCTCATGGGGTGGGGGGTATGATCCCCCTAACACCCCCCTTTGGGTACGCCACTGACGTGAATATATGTGGTTGTGGGGGGCCCGGCCCCCCCAATAATTTTGAAAACTTTACGCTTATGGTCGTGAGATAATTAAGCTAAGTAAGTTTGTGAAGGAATGTAATGAAAAAATTTCCTCTCAACTGGTATCCACAGAAAAGTTGCCAGGACGATGACCAAGTGGGTGAAATAATTATCAAGTTTTAGAGAGTTTTCAGTGTTCAGTCGCCTCTCCGTTACACAAGGAGTCTGGGGGGGGGAGGGCAAAATTATATCCTTTCCCAAGAGAGTACTTTCGTGATAGTTTGTCCTATAAACACAAAAGAAATAATAAAAAATAGATCCAAACTGTTTCATTCTAGCCTTCATATTCAGACTGGTGCCTACTTATTAAAAATATTGGGGGGGGGGGGGGGGTCGAATGATTCGATTGGGAGGGCGTAGGGTTTAAAAAATACTTCCCAGTAGTTTCCAAGGGATTAGGAATTTTGTAATTACGTTTAAAAATAAGCATTTTTCATTATAGTCCTTACATTAAAAAATTTCTTTTTTTTTTTTTACATTTTAGAAAATCTGTATAGACGTACGTTCAAGTATCCTAATATCAAATTAAATAAGCTTAAATGGAGAGCATCAAAAATGTATATAATTTAATAGACATAAAAGAAGCCATGCGTTTTTCGTACGTTTTTTTTAGATTACAGTCGATTACCCACTCGAGGGATCTAGTCCGAAAGGAATGCTCTCCATGGGGTCTTTCTAAGTTGTCCTGACTTCTACGTACGCAAAGTTTCAGAGAAAACCATGGGATACACCGAACGTCTAGGTCGGCGGATGCGACATGTATTTAAACCAGGCACCTTTCATCTCCACTAAACACTCAGCCACTGGTAGAGAAATCAATCTTTTTAACTAACTTCAAAAAAAGAAAGAGGCTCTACGTTGAAGTGAACAAATGTATGGATTTCTTCCAACAATCGAAGACAAAACAAACATAATTAAAGGTACTGATTTATTACACTATAGCTTTACACATTAGATTGAATTTTCAATAACGATAAGTGCTTATGAAACCTTTCTCCATTCAAAAAATAATGTAAAAGTAATAGCCACTGCTTGCTTCATTCAATGCACTTCCTCTTTTTTTTTTTACAAATGTGTATTTCTATTAGCCCTGTATCTCCTGATCCCATTGAGATCCCATAATAGAATTTTGCTATGTGTATTTAGACATCACAAACTATTTTTGATAATTTTTTGAAAATTTTAAAATTTTCACTTTTTGAGAAATTTAAAATTTTCAATTTTTTAAAATTGTAACCCTATTTTGTGGCATATCATATTAAAGCCCCATTCGACAGCTTTAGAATGAGACCACTTACAGCTTTATACCATCACTGGTTGCCAGCCTATAGGCAACTAAAGGTGCCAAAATATGATTTTTTTTCATAAAAATTTAAATCTTTAAAAATTAATAATTTCAAAAATAATTGTGCTACATAACTGAAATTTGGTATTTTTTCGCAAGTCTGTGATATATTGCTGCATACCAAAAATCATGAAAATCTGAGACATCAATTCTGAAAATCTCCCAAAACTGTGTTCATTTGACATGGAATGACCCGAAAGGAAGCCATACCAAGAGCACTGTTTATAAAACACTTTCCAACACTGTCTTTGCATATACTACTGCATACCTGCCAACTCTACTGGATTTTTCAGGAGACTACTGGATTTTGATGGTTTCTCCTGATTTTACATTAAAATCTCCTGGTTTTCTCACATTTTGAAGCTTTAATAGTCGACACATTTATTTCCCCACCATTTTTGAAAGATTACCGCTCTCTGGGTTTATTCATTCAATATGGACCAGTATACCATGGTATTTTGGTCCAATAATAAAGATTTGTGCTTATATTGACTGTTCATTTGTGAAGGATTCTTGAAAATGTCAGAATTAGATGGCAAATCGTTTTATTGTATCCTTTTATGAGAGAGTTCAAAGTCCCAAAATTTTCATTTCTTTTTTTTTTTTTTTTTTTTTTTTTTGTCTAAAAAGAAGATATTTTGTAAAATTTCGAACATGTAAGAAAAAAACTTGTGGAAGTAAAGAAACATTGAAGTTTTATTAATTTTATGTTAAAAGAATTCTTCTATTTCTCTGAGCTCTTTTACAAATTCTATTTTTAATATCACGACCTTATGTGTGATTGAAATTTCAAACATAAGTTGTTATAAAAAGCAAACTTTTCATTTTAAAAACCATAATTGTGTTGTGTCATGTCAAATTATATTTTTAAAAATATATATATATATATAGAATAAATGACGAAATTTAATGTGTGAAAAATTTTCGAAGAGTGTTTTGTGACTTAAATAAGTAATTATGACTTTAAGATTATGATACCACATAAAATCTACTGGATTTTCTTAGTTAGATGTTAGCAGGAATGCTATTGCATGACGAACAGTTAACTGTTTGCTCTCGACGTTGCTAAAGACGCAACGGTAAAGATCCTCCCTCCTGTGTCCATCGTTGCTCCCCGGCGTGAGTCTTAGAAAGTTTCTGCTCTGGTGACAGCCATGCACAGGCACATGACTGGGCCATGCCGAGAAGCAACGATTTACACAGGAGGGAGGAATTTCTGCCATTGCGATCTAGCAACGACGGTAGTGAACAGGTTAAAGCCAACAAGAAACTAAAATATTGTTTTAAGTAATGCTCTTAAAACCTGATCTATGAGTATTATTTTGTTAGCCCTGTATAGGTATCAATTCTACGTCTATCATGCCGATGGACAGAATGCTCTCATAAACCTCAATAATAAATACCAATTTGTTTTGCTTGAAATGGATGAATGTTTCTAAAATGTACTCTAAACATTCTCTGACCATAGGCTGTAATGTATTAGAATTATTTTGTGTGCTCCTGTAAAAGAACTATAAATGGTACCTATATCCTTTTCAATAGTGTACATAGTATGGTAATTTTCATTATTATATAAAAATTCGATTGATGCATATGTACGGCAGTTAGTACACGAGCAGACAGACAAACTGAAAGCATAAACATTTCAAGTTCTTTGGAAAGTATTAAAAAATAAAGGCTTAAAAAGAATGTGAGGCTTAAAGGGAAAACAAAACTGAAATAAGGAAAGTAATTCTAACTCGAAAAGTTAATTTTTGCTTTAATTTAATGTAAAATTGAAAATTAAGCATATATTAATTTTGAAGCTCCTATGGTCGTGACCCCCAGTATTTGCTCTGCCATGTCTTCCTATTTTAAGGGTGTGATCTGTACTCTTGTATTTTATCTCTTATTATAACTTACCCATCATTTTTCTAAAATCAAATTAAATTACAAAAAATTGGGGTTATTTCTATATGAATAATATGAAATGATTTACTTTCATAATAAAAAGTAGTACAAATATAATCTAAATATATAGTTACCAGATCGGCGATGATCTTTTTCTTGGAGAATGGATTTGACGGAGCTCCAACAGTTTGTATGGAAATTCTCTTTCCATTATGACAGTTTTGATTCTTCTTTTAGTCATTATCAAAACAACTACATATCACATTTTGTGCACTGCACTTTTTGTCGTTTTCTTTTGTTTACAACTAGTTTAGTGATTTTGTATACAACTGGTTTCAGTCTTAAATGAACACTGCAGCAAACTTTTACTTCATTTTCTTAAATGCTAGAGATTTTTTTTTTTTACCAAATTGATGTATTAATTATATCTTAAAAGCTAAAGATGGTTTTCTTCTAATAAAAGTGTGCTTAGATTCAAAGGTATGCTGAGGCCTTCGACATTCAATAACTACGTGCGGAGCGAAAAAGGGCGCGAGGCCCTGTCCCGCTTCCTCGACGCGCTAGGAGACTCACTAAGTTAACGGGCAACTTAGAGAAAAGAGCGAGCGCTCCCCAAACCAGAGACAGCTGGTGGGGGATAGATACTTGGTGGTGCATGTATCGAACAAAGTCAAATACTGGTGGTGCATGTATTTTGCTTTTCGAATTTGCTAGGGAATACTGGTGGTGCATGTATCTCCCAAGATGCCCGGCCAGCCGGCCGGCATCTATTACTGATGGTGCATAAATTGAAATACTGGTGGTGCATGTATTTCAGGTAAGGACCCACGAGTCCCCCAATGGTGGTGCATAAAGTTCGAAATACTGGTGGTGCATGTATTTCAGGAAAACCGTGGTTCTCGCGGTATTCCACCCTGCAAAAGGGTTCTTGCAAGCCATGCACAAGCATGGAGCAAAGAACTAACAGGTGAACCACGTCGAACGGAAGGCGAGCCCCTCCGACCGTGGTTGTGACCTCCTTCCTGTCAATGGACAGAGGAAACCTACAGTGTCTATGCTGCACGAGTTTCGTGCTCTCTGGTGTCCTGAGATCTCCTAACGGTGCGACGGTCGTGGTAGTGATGACGGGTGGACAGTGGGCCGGGCTCGTCCTGCCCCGCTGGTCTGGGTTCCAGCACTGCCTCCCCTAATGTGGGGAGACAGGCAAGGGTTACCGTTTACCACCCGCTAGGCAAGCCCCGCACAACCTGATGAGGGCCTCTTTGAGACTCCTCGAGAAGGTTTTGCTGTCAATGCGGCGGCCCATTGGTACTCCTCCAGGGGGGCTACCAACCGTGTAATGCTCAACATAGAGCGGGTGCACGTATTGAAATAGTCTAGTTACTGTCCAGCTCACCGAGCTAACAGGAATAGGGGACACATTTTCTACTGTACAAGTCAATTTCTTTTTCCTATACATTTCAAAGAAGCAAAGAAAATACATCTATTTCCCAGAAAAGACTGAGCTGGACCAAAGGGTGGCGACAGCCTCAGGCCATAGTGTTGACTCTAGATTAATTTGGCAGGGCGCAGCGCCCGGCGGCCTTTTTGTTATCTTTTTAGCGCCCGGCGGCCTTTTTGTTATCTTTTTAGCGCCCGGCGGCCTTTTTGTTATCTTTTTAGCGCCCGGCGGCCCTTTTGTCGTCTTTTTTGCATCGGGCGGCCCAATTTCTCTTCTTTCTGCGCCCTCCTGCTTTTACATTTTCATTATTATTAGTCAACAATCAGAACTTTTTTTTTCCTACATACCATTTGCGGCCCATCGCGAAAATACGTTATTTAAAACGGTTACGATTGAGTACAATAATCCCATCATAAAAATAGGTTCGGTTGAAATTGGCCCTTTCACAAAAACCGTCTATGAAATTGGATCTTCCCCCACAAATGTAATTTATTAAAATGCTTTTTTCAAATATTCTACTCTTTCAGATCGAAATACTGCTACTGCCTTTCTTTGTTTCGTTTGCGCGAGCCGAGTAACCCGAAAGGGGCCCCTCTTTTATGTTTTGTTTTTGCTGATTCAAGCAAGAAGAAGCCCCATCGGCATTTCACTTAGGAGTTGGGGGAAGAAAATACGGTTGGGAAATTCAAAATTTTCACAAGTTATCTAAAAATTTCTGATTCCATCTGTCAATCCTCAAATATCAGGGCTACGTTTATAAATATGTAGTTGCGAATTATCAAACAATCATTATACCAGAGTTCGTCGCCAGCTGTATATAATTATTGCTCTTCTCGATGTCTTTAATAGTTTTGCGCACTAGCAAGTTCCCCCCCCCCCCTAAACGATTTGCTCTTTTTAATCGACTTTCTTAGTACATATTATTCTTAATGTATAACAGTTATTTACTAATCATATATAATTACAGATGATACAGAAAGTATGCCTTAGCAAAACGATGTTTTGCGATTCGAAAATTCTGCGGGATTTTCTTTTTTGTTATGGCAAGCCTAGGCAAGGGATATCTCCTAAGGGGGGTACATTGGTTGGGTGATTTTTTAAAGAGTTCTAATGTGTATTGACGCGTACATCTGGATGAAACCGACCAAAACTCCAGACCGACAGTCGCGCGGACAGGGCCCGCCGAACGTGGGAACTTCAACACTTCAGCCGTGTACCATGTTCATTGGCTTTATCCACTCAAATCGATCTGAAAATTGAGCGATTTGCGACGTTTTACGAATACAGCAATTGAAACACATTATGCTTTTGCCAAAATCAGAGCATAATAATGATCTTTTGCTTTAGCAGTGTAGTGCTCGGATTATTGGCGCCCGGTGCGGTCCTTCAGTTTGCCGCCCCATTCTTTCTAAGTTTCAGCATTCTGCCCCCTTTCGGTCCTTTAGTTTTCCACTTTATTATTTCTAAGTGTCCTCCCGGCCACCAAGTTTTTTTTTTTTTTTTTTTTTTTTTGGCTGCCGGGGCGGACCTCCCCTCCTCTTATTACGCCACAGTTTTAATTATATAAAAGTGGGGTAAATGCAGAATTTAGTAAATCAGACTATTGACAAGATTTGGTATTCTAAATATTCAAATTATGCACCTTCTGATTTTTAAAAAAATTCTCAACATTTTAATGAATGAAGAAAGGAAAAAAAAATAATAAAAGCAAAAGAAAGCTAGTTCTGGGAAAGGATGTCTTCAGAAAACAAATTGTGTCATAAGTTAACAGCTAGGTTATTCATAAAACAAACTGTCATCAATTTAAGCTTATTTTCAGTTGAAAAAAAAATCGAAATAATTCTGGAAGGTTTATTAATAGATAATTTGTTTAAGTACTTTTGGCAACAGGATGTTGATTATTTTAATTATATTAAGCTGATTAAAAACATTTGATAGTTAAAATAAACTATTGATTACTTTTTTATTTGAAAAAGATTAAAGCAAGGTTTAAGAAAGAAAATTTAGTGTTTTTAAAGAGACCTGTTTAAGTATGTTACAAGAAATTAAAAATAAAGCTTTATGAAAAATAAATTATTGAAAATATTTGAAACTTTATTTCATACTTTTGGACAATTCTGTGAGTTAAAAAAATATTAATTTTATACCTGCTAAAAAACTTACATGTAGTAATTATTTTATTTTAAAGAAATAGTACTTTTTAAAAAACTTATATTCACTTTTCATGAATGAGCAAGCATTAAATTAGAAGAGAAAGAGGAATAACAAATATATTTCAGTAATTTGATTTGATATGGTGTTGCACATTCCAACCATTGGATGTATTACAAAATTTGCATGACTATGGCATTTTTTCCAGCAATCTTCTGTGTTCTGAATTCAATTTCCCCAACTTCTGTAGTTATCAATTGATGGATGAGTTAAATTGTTTGATGCAATTTTAAATAATGTCTAATAGTAATAAGGGTAACTTTGAAAATCTTTACTTGGTACTCATTCAATAATTATTGCAAGCAAAAGAATTTAAATAAAATTCTGATTTATATAATTAAATTTTATATATCCTGCATTGCAGAATTTTTATTACATGCTAAACTCATCTATCCTAATCCACTTACACTGACAGTCCTTTTCTGTTTAAAAGTTTGTACCAATATAAGTGAAATATCGTATATGAATGAGATTCAGTAATTGTGGTCCAGTAGTGATAGTGTGATAAAATGGAGGAACAAAAATTAACAGTCTCTCTGCCTTCCCCTACTGCCTAACAAATCATGTCTGGCTAAAAATTTTCTGAAACCTTCTTCAATAAATATACTATTCTTATAAATAATAAACATGTACGTCACGTAATTTTGAGAAAAAAAATTAAGCAGAAAATTCAACATTACTTATATTAAAATTTCTTTTTTTTTTTAATCAAAACTTCTAGTCATGTAGATTTAATTCACATATTTATGTCATGTTTAGACCAAAATATTATCAACAAATTATTTTTCCTGTTCCGCTTACATTTACTTCTATTGGATATTTTCTCCAAAAGAAGGGGGGGGGGGGGGGGGGAAACTAAGACAAATTGGAAAAAATCTTACCATGCAATGCAATGTGAGTCAAAACACATATTACAACTGTACATGTTAAAGTTTCGGGGATCAGATCGTTTCAAACCAGTTTCTATATGTTATCTACCTGTGCATTCTCGTGGAACCCCAAGTGCCCTTTTTGAGAACAGGGTGCCCCTTTTGAAATTTCCCCCCCGGCGGCCCTTTTTTTCTAGAGTCAACACTAGGCCAGTTATGGCCTCCTACTTTTACTTTATTCAGAGTGGTAATTCATAGTTTGTCTCAGGGCAATATATGAGACTGGAACATTCTCGTTCTCATACTCAGTATTTCTCCCTTAGACATGTGCACAGAAGACTCTTAATTAGATTACTATGGACATGCGAGATGACTATAGCTTTGGGGAAAATGCCGAAACAAAGTAGGGGGCCCCTTTCGATGAGGGCTTTTCAAAGTGGGGGGATCCCATGTGCCATGGGACATATGTGATGTCAATTGCAAAGAGCTTTCTCCGACTTCCCCTTTTGTGTATCTGGCCACCCAGTGCCGAGTGCTCTTTATTCATTCCCTCTTCTTCCTTTTGACTGATGTGAATATGCAAGGAATTTCTCACTTGGTTCTGTATGTACTGGAAGTAGGATGTCAAAGGGACAAAAGTTAGAAAAAGTGCTGATTAAGAACTCTTGTGAATACTAGAATGAGAAGTTTTGGAAGTCCAGAATAGCAATTATGCTGACTGCATTTTAAGTTGGGGGGGGGGGATGTCTATTTTTTTACAGGACTACAAAAAATATTTCTTATACCTTACGCCCTATGGACAGAGCCTTATTTATTATCGCATGTGCAAATCAGGACTTTGCACAGGGCCCCCTCACTTTGAAATGTTGTACCAAAATATTCTTTTTTATACCAAAATTTTATGTGAAATAAGACAAAAATCATAGATGGGGCCCCCTAAATTCATCAATACCCGGGGCCCCTGTTGGTCATAATCATGCTCTGCAATTACAAGCATTGTCAAACGCTTAAATTTCGTAATCAATTTTTAAAATCAACCGCACGTATAAAAATTTATAAATTTTAAAAGAAACATCATTCATTTTTTCCCATAGCAGAAATTATGGTATTTTGATGCGCATCATCGCGTGTGCAATAGCAACGGAACTGCAGAGTACAAACCCTTGGCGAGTAATCTCTTTGCTTGGCATGTCGACGGTATAATACACAAGTACCGAAAATACGTGTACCAGCGTAATACATCTTAATATGCTTTCTTTCGGCATTAAATAAGAAATGCTGATATGTTTTGCTAATTATTTGTTTTATGTATGAATATATGTACATTAATATACATACTACTCATATTAAATACATGAAGTCCTTTTTGCTTTTAAGATATGATTTGATTTTAAAATATTGTAACAGGAATGCTAGCCAAAAAAAAAAAAAAAAAAAAACATTTTTTTTAAAGAAAGAAAAATCTAGATCGAAATAATTTAACCTAGATCGAAAAACATTTTTTTTAATTTAATATTCCCAAAAGAAAGTTATACATAATACTCACAGAATTACTTCTTAAAGAATAAGTCTGCAAAATAAAATTTCGAAAATTCATCTTAATTATACTTGTAAACTTTCGAATACAACACGGTGGCGTCGAGAATGTTTAATTTAATTAGGCTACGCATTTTTATCAATAAGACTATAACTTTTTGATGTTATACAAATGTAAACATACAGTTATCTTAGATGAGACAAATAACCACTCAGAAAAAAAAACTTTCGTTTGCTTAACGCTGACAAAAAGCAAGCACCAATTATTTTTTACCACCAACAGATCAAAGCACTTACTTTATCGATTCACAGTAGTATTTACAAATAAATGAAATATTCCCCAAACGACAAAGACTGCAAAATGCAATAATCAAACACAAACAATTGACACGATCCCCCAGTTCTTTCTTGGACAAAAAACAGTTTCGAGACGCGATTAAGGCATAACAACAAAGCAAACATCTGTACTTCTACGACGCTTGCTTGCCTGCTATCAAAATACGTCTAGAGAATTGGAAGACAAAAGAAATTCCGTCTACACGACACGAAAATTCCAAACTTACCTTAGCAAGCTTGCTTTTCTCTTCTGAAAATAATCACACACTATGTAACTGGAACAAAAAAATATTTGTCGATTGCTATTTTCTCATATATTGACATCCATCAAAATCGAAATGAGTTCACAGTTCACTTCGCCAACATACGTACATACCAACCTCAGGTTTTGCTTGTAAACTGCGCTTGACGTCACACGAAAATATTGCAAAGAATCATGGGTAGCGAAACAGCTGACTAGCAGCAACTACTGCCATTTAAACGCTCGGCTCGAGGTAGCTACTACATCAACATTGATGCTGCATTAACACACAATCATTTTATTTTATTTTTATTTTTTTCCTTAAATTTAACGATGTATTTAGAAGGAAAAGTGATTTTAGTACATAAATGCAAATGAACTAATTATGTCCAGTATTTTCAAAAATTTTAATGTCTCTATGCAAAATGTGTACTGTACATTGAAATAAACGATAAAGTTGTATCAGTTACGAAATTTTTAGGAAAAATTCTTGCAAATCAAAAATTGTGTAGAATGTGTAACTCTTAAAAAAATGTGTAGTTCCATGTTTTAGAATCTTTTCTGGTGAAAGTGTTGCGTTATTGTTTGTTTGTGTTGTCGTGGCAAAGCTATGCATGGGCTATCTGCCTAGGTCTAGGATGGGAGGTGCCTTGGTCGGAGGACTTTCTAAGGGGCTCTAACGCGTATTCACGTTATATCAGGAGAAAACCAACCAAAATTCCAGACCGTTAGATCGACAGCCGCGCGACAGGCCCGAACCCGGGACCTTCACTCTCTGAAAGTGTCATAAAAGGCACTTTTTGTGGCAGGGGAGGCTTATTACAGTGTGTGTAATGCATCTTATAAAAAAATTATCCTGATTTTTTTCGAGTCTTTGGCGCAATTAGTTTATTTTAAATTCTGTACCAAGACCAAGAGGGAGATTTTAAAAATTCATTATAGTACAGCATCATACTAAAAGTACATATTAGAAAATAAAATTTTCTCTTAAACTGAACGGTTAGTTTAAAGTATTAATAATATAGCGACTTATATAGGGAAACGAAGTACCTTACAATTTATTGTTATAATCACAGACGAAGCTTCGCACGTGGGGGGGGGGGGGGCAGGGCCGTAACCAGAATGAAATGTTTGGTCGGGCTTAGAATCTAGTTCGGGGGTTGGCCAAATATAAGTATTAGTAATCGAGGTGACGGGGGAAGAGACTGTTTTTCAGTTTGTATATTTTTTTTTTTAGAGCATGTGCTTCACAAAACACAGTTATTTAAAAAATATTTAACATTCATTATGTTAATAACTTTTTCAATGAGATTCCAAGAAAAATATTCAAATGATATTTTGAGCGAATGCGGTACTGAATATCGTTTTAGAGTAATTTTTTGTGCAAGAATAATTTATAAGGTATAGTTACTAGTTAATTGTACCTTTTGCAGTCCATTAAATGCTACCCAATTAAAGAAGATCAGTAAAATAAATTTAAATATCAAACTTCAGAATGAAAATTTACTGAAAAATGCATTTTTTTTTCATTTTAAATATCTAAATAAAGAATAATATAAATATTATACAAGGTGATCAGTTTAAAAGAGTAGCCGTTGGTTTTTATTTTTACCCTTTAATCTGAAGGATGTGTCAACTAGTCTAACATCCTAGCTAATATTATAAATGCGAAAGTGAGTTTGTTTGTTTGTTTATGACGCTTTCACGCCTAAACCGCTGAATCGATTAGGATGCATTTTGGTTTAGATATAGAGGGGACCCTGGAGTTGGTTATAGGCTAATTAGAATTTTAGATTTTTAATTACTTTTTTAATTATTAATTAAAAACCGTTTTTACGTTGCCATGCTTGGCGAGTTTCGCCCGTATCAATCAAATGATTCATGTTTTGAGCTAACAAGAATGCTATTGCTTCAATAAAGAAGCACGTGCGTGCATCTGAAAAACATTAAATTCCACGGAAATTATGCCAGTTTTATGCCAAATCTATCTATCAATAATAATAAAAATGAATGTTCTCCAGACAAATCTACAGAAAGCAGAGCTTTGAAAATTTGAGCATAGAAGCCCATGACTGTGCACCTGAGGCTCAGAATGTTGAAATTTTAAATACTTTTCTAATTATTAATTAAAAACCGTTTTATCGCCCGCACAAAATGATTTATGCTTTTGAAATAAAGCTGAAATTCTATTTTCAGATAAACATGCATTTGAAAAACATGAAATGGTATGGAAATTATGTTGATTTTACGCCAAATTAAAAAGCATTAGAAAGAAAAGTCCAAATGTGTTTCTTAAACTTCATAAATTTCCAAATCCTACCAATAATATAAAAACTCGGCTGTTCGAGCCTCGTCAGGGGGAGATCCCCCTGAACCCCCCTAATTTTTTAGTTTTATTATTGCCATATTAAAACTACATTAATTAACTTGGCATTTTATCGCTCATCTTTCGCCTATTTCGCCTGGTAACCCTATGTTGAAATTTTTATGAGTGTAACCTATTTATAGAAAAATATATGTGGTGCATATTCTACAGCTTACGAAATATTGTAACAATAGATTAAAGCTGTTGTGAACTAATAATATTTGAATATATGTAAAAAATACATGTGGAGCATATTCTACAGCTTACCAAATAGTGTCCAGGGATCTGTCCAGGTCGAAATCGGGTCCGAAAACGGACCCTTCACAAAATTCAACAAGTTAAAAACAGACCCTTCACAAAATTCAATATCAGAAAAACGGACCCTTCACAAAATTTAAAACGTCAGTTTTACTCTCTTCCCCCACTATTATTAAAATACTCTTATTATGGCTAACGCACTGTAGTGTAGGTTCTACAGTACAGCCTTTAATCGATCGCTCGTGCGAACGGAAAAATTCCCTTCTGATCCGCTCTCTGAGAACAGAAGCGGAGAGAATTGAGAAGCAGTACGGCTCTTCTGATATCATTCCGTTCGCACATTTTCGGTGTGGACAAGGGACATTTTTTGCGGTTATCTCTTCCGGATTTTCCCTTGGTTTGTTACGTTCGGTTAGTTAATCCATTTTTATTTCATTTTCTTATTATTTTCTTCATTTCTATCCTTTTTCCACTAAAATATTTTTTTTTTAGAAACTAGTGTAAATAATTAAGATGGGAGCAAAAGAAGTGTTTCGGAGCTAAAGCAAGGACAATTTTCAATACTATCCTTTGACAAAAAATTGAAATAAAATGAATCAAGACTTGTACCTTTGCTAACACTTATCTTGGTGACGAAATGTAAGACAAAATATTACTTGTTTTCTTTCATTTGCGTGCATTGTTTTCCTTTAACTGCTGGAAACGCAAACATATTTTAATTTGTAAGGTGCGTTGTATCTGCCTATTTAATTTTCGACATTTGTTTTGTGAACCTCCATTTAAATAACCCACGAGCCGCCACTGTCTTGGTAATTCGGGGACATTTGAAGAGAACTGAATGTCAACGTGAGATATTTTTTTCTCATATGATTCTACTTAGTCTTTCATTCCTTATATAGTAATAATCTGCTGTACTCGTCTTTTTAAAAAGCTGCATATTTAAATAGAAACTGATTTAAAGTCTGCGTTTCTGGTTCTCCTTCCCAAGAGAACCTTCAAGTTTAGGTAAGAAATATTGTACTTTTGCAGTTTTCTATATTGCTGAATGCTAATTATGATTTTTTGAAATAAAAATGCATGTTTAAAATTTTTCAGTGCTTAAGGTTGTTCTTTTAATTATATTTTTACAAGTAATAATGCAAGAAATAATACAAGTTTTGAGCATCTTCTCGGAAAAAAAAAAAGTTGATATCAGTAACTGGAAAAGAATTCAAAATGTCTTATATTTCTAATGCCAGAAAAAAATTCATTTTGATCCGTTTGGTAATCGGGTCAGTAAAATATTCGAATTGTAGAAAATAAATGCCATCATACGTACATTCATTATTAGCTGGTGTGCATAATCTATCGAAGTGCAAATCACTATACGAGATACATGGTAAAGCAAGTATAAATTAGTTTTGACCTGACATAAATATTAAATATAGTTAATTCGACTGCTGAAGAAGGATAAAACATTTTTGTATCACTGACATATGCCCACCCCCCAATAGTAGGGACTAAAGCCCGCCTGAATGTGGAGAGTTAAAAGGGAATTTTTTTTAAAAAATAGAAAAATATCAGTTAATGAATTAAAATGTTTTATTCTTAAAACTTGCCTCAGATTATTTCTATCACTTTTTTCACATAACGAATTACGTTGATAATGGGATTCTATGGGTAAATGGTATGGCGTTCTATGGACAAATGGTACAGAAGGTTTTGATGTTAAAAGAAAGTAGCTGTAATCGGCAAACAAGCCAAAATGCAATCAAGAAAGGAAGGGGGTGGGGGATTTAACGTATTTTAAATAATTGTATTTTTTAATCACTTTTTTTTATTTAAAATTTTTTTTAATTTTCAGATATTACAGTTTTCTGAAGAACTTTTATGGGTTTGCCCTTTCCCTTTTTAGGGGGAGGTGGAGGGGGGGGGCGCAAAATCTTCAGTTGTCCCTGGGCGCTGGTAACCCTAGCTACGCCTCTGTCCGTAATTCTCTAATGTTTAGTAAATATCCGTAATAACTATAAATAATCTGAAGTAGAAAGGCCATGTAATGATTACACTAAAAGCAATCATTAAGAACAACTTGCAAGAGTGCATAACATCCAATTCAAAACAACGGGAGCTGCCGTCATTACGTGGCTAAGTCTAAGCTTATTGTTTACTAATTCACAACTGCATACTTATCAAACATAACATCCTTACGGGTGAAATCATTTTCAACTCCCTTCTTTCCCCCCAACTGAAAGCGTAATGTGCCAGATGGCCCTTTTACATTGCTGAAAAAACAAACATTCCAAGGGCATCTTTCAGATCAAGCAAATAAAAGAAAACAGAAAAAAATAATTATTTATAAAAGGACATTTTATCTCGTTGCATTAAAAAAAAAAAAAAAAAAAAGCTGATTGGATTTTTTTGAAGGAACAGTTATACCTCCTGTTTTGTAAAGGGTCGTTTAAACATCAATTTTGACTTCATTGTATTGTCTCCTATATAATAAGAAAACTGTATGGTAAAGAAGGAGAAAAAGTTTTGGCAAATAAGAAAAGAAAAACTGACCGACATACCCAGGCATAGGGGGGGGGGGGAGAAAAAGGACTGCCAGACGTTAAAGGATTGCCGGGTGCCACGCCCTGTTTAATCGGTTGAGAATCCACACTGTGGAATGTGAAATGGGATAATATAGGTCAATCACTGCTCAAAGCTGGAAAAAGGGGGGGGGGTAGAGATAGTGTAATACAGCATTTTTTCATTTTTGGGAGTGAACAACAAAGCATAGGAGTGATTTTATTGGGATTTAATATCATTCTAAAGAGCGGTCATAGGGGTACACTACAGAGAAATGCTATCGGCATAGGCAGGGCCGTAGCGAGCAATTTTTTGCTAGAACCTATCATTTTTGATAGAAGACTGAAAATTTATAACTTAATTAAATTTTTTAAACTTAATTAATGCATGGGCACATCTTACAGACTGGGAATTTTCTGTTTAGAGACCATATAAAAATGTACATTTGTATTTATTTAGATTTAATCTTCCAACATTTATTATAATCATTACTGTAAAATTCTGTGCCTTTTTTTTTTAAATATAAATTTGTGATTTACTGTAAAATATTTGTGAAAAATATTTAAGGAATAAAACCCTAGGTCAGTGTTTTGGGGATATTCTGTGTACACTGACAAGTAATTTTTCTTTAATGGTACAAGTTGAAATTAATTTTTAAAAATGTTAGCTAATTTCTCCCATCTGTAATTATCTGCAACTTATTTTTGCTTTCCCTTCAATTGTTGAAATTTAACTAGATTTAAAAATTGCATTTTTCACATCGTTAGTATTAGAGTGTTTCTAGTCGAAACTGACAGACATTATAATATTTAAAAATTACTAAAGTTTGAATTTGGGGTGTAAATAAGTGTTTAGTACCTGCAATTTAAAATCAAAACTACCAGGGCCTACGTTTATTATAAAATCTGTTTTTTAATCATTTAAAAGTAAAGATTTAAAGCTTTATATTTTTAATTTTAATCGAATTTTTTTTTTTAATATTGTTCCAGGGTATGACTATCCCGGATGTTCGGTGAACAGGAATTATTCAGTTTTGGCCAACTTTTTTTAAGGGAACTAACTATACCCATTTTGTTTTTAATTTTTAAAAAGATATTCAATTCTATTTCGTGATTGCTTTCTTGCTCAAAAATGAAAAAGAAAATTGGAAGAAGTTCACAAAATAAGGAAAGATTCACAAAAATAGAAAAAATTCACAAAATTAGGTAAAAAATTCACAAAATTAGGTATAAATTCACAAAATTAATTATAAATTCACAAAAATAGGACCCTGGGAAAGAAACCTGGACTGACCCTTGGTAACAATATCGAGACTAAAGATTGCTTTAATCTCGATATTAAAGCTGTTGTGAACTAATAGTATTTAAATACATGTAAAATTATGTCGATTTTTTTTATGTCGCTTTATTATGTCGCATTTTTGGGACACATTTTTCAATAAGGGTATTGAGAGATAAAATGACATAGTCATTAAAAAATGTGTACGTTTGTGTGTTTCGATGTTTTTGACTGAATCACACACAAATTGCTGAACGGATTTGGAAAAATTCGTAATGAAGATAGCTTATGCCCTGGATTAACATACAGGCAACCTTTCAAGCATATAGCATAAATAATTCTTTTACAAAAACATTCAAAAACATTCATAATTCTAATGTATTGCGCTCTATGGAAACTTTATAGCTACTAAACCGATTCTAAAACTTAGTTACACTATTCCTGAGTATTATTGTTTGTTTGTTTGTGGATTAAGACCGATTGACTGCACTAGGGTCCTATGCCTATATGGGTTATTCCTCTGTGGGGAACTTTCTAAGGGATCCTAGCCCGTATTTACGCGAGGTTTTGGAGAAAACCGCGAAAAACTGCGAGCGGCTAGGTCGACAGGCTCGACCAGGGGTTGAACCTGGCACTTCCAGCTTTCCAGTTTTGAGAGTAGAACTTCTTAGACACTGGTGGGACCCTGAGTGTTATTGGCTACCTATTATGCATATATCACAAATAGTTCTTTTACAGGGATACTCATAAGAATTACATTACACTCTATGTGTATCTCTGTAAGTACTGAACCGATTCCAAAACTTTTTTCACTGTTAGTAAGCTACACTATTCTTGAGTATTATAGGCTAAAATTCATACATGTAGTGCAAATAGTTCCTTTACAGGAACACTCAAAATAATTCTAATGCATTACGCTCTCTGGGTATCTCTGTAACTATAGAACCGATTCTAAAACTTTTTCGCTAAGAAAAAGCTGCACTATTCCTGATTAACGTAGGCTAAAATTCATGCTATAGCATAAATATTTCTTTCACAAGAACAACAAAAACAGTTAGCAAATACTGTCGTAAATGTATTCGCCAAATGCCTGAAAAAAATCTAAATTTAGTAACTCTGCTTACTCTCTTATTTTAATTGAAGTATACTACCACGCATTATACTTCATATAAAATAAGTAAAAAGCAAATAATATTTAAATGCAGTTTCTTTTGTCGCAAACATATGTGTTATTCACACATGCTTCATTTCTTTTAGGACCTAACTCTAAAGCCGACGCGGACGAAGTCGCGGGTAGCAGCTAGTGAAAGTATAATTGTTGGAACCTTGTTTAAGTGTTTAAGTGTGGGGACCCTTTCCAACACTGTTGGACTGTTTTATGTGTCAGATAAAACAAAAATGGAGACGTACCATGTTACTTAATCCTGTGGTGATTTTATTTTTGGAAAGCAATTTAATTCAAATTTTTCACATTATGATTCCTTACCAGTGGCGGTTCCAGAGGAGGGGGGTCATGACCCCACCCCAAGTGGTCTTCAACTAAGGGGGGCTAAGATTAACCCCCCCCCAAAAAAAAAGAGGGCCCAAGCCGAGCTTGGACAAGGGCCCAAAATTCAGAGGCCTTGTATACATATCACATTGTGCTGCATAAAGAGAATTTCTCTTGAGACCATTGGTCTCTAAAGACGACTAGTTTATTTTATAATACTAAAGTATGTACGCAATATTCTACGTGCTCAGACGTTGTAAAGGGTGGATGGGGTAGTTGCACCGAACCCACGATAAAAGAAAACTCTCAAAATCAAAAAATGGTTTTTGTTTTAATTGTGTGTGCGTAACAGGTACGTACCCAGAAAAAAATTTCGGGGAGGGTCCAAAAATTTTGGAGGGGGTCCAAACGGTGAAAAAGGGAGAATTTTCCAAAAAGAGAGTTCATCATTATTATTTTGCTAACAAAAATTGAAATTTCGGGAGGGGTCCGGACCCCCTGGACCATCCCCTGGGTACGTCCTTCCCAGACAGCACATAAGCTTAAATCAAGCTTGACATTTGGCTTGGCAATGCAAGGTTGGCTTAAGCTGGATTTTAGCGTGCAAAGTGCGCAGTGATGGCGCCATCTGTGATAGAGAATGGACATTAGTCTAGCGTCCTCAAATTGTCTGAAAGTTCGTAAAAGATGTGTTTTATTTTATTACCAGTGCCATATTCCCGCAGGGCAAACGGGGCAACTGCCCAGGGCCTTCAGATTTTAGGGCCCAAAAATGTTACATCTTACACTTTTGTAATTTTAAAATAAAATTACAAAGGATAAAAAAAATTCAGAAGTTAAATAATTTTATTAATTATAAAGTATGAACAATGAAAATAATTCAAATTTACATTTGTATAAATTAATTTAAACTTATTTTTAATTCTTCGAAACGCTCTATGTCGATATAGCATACCAATATATGTAGGAAAATAACTAACCACATTTGTAAAGAGAATTTTTAGCGTTAAAAAATAGCAAAAATTTTCAATTATTTGTTATTTTAAGAAATATTTACAAAAATGACTAAAGTGTTTGTATTCCATACATGTTAGCAACTGTGATATAGCATTTCGAAATAACGTTTAACTATCTGTTTCTTTCATTTCAGATTACATAACACAAAATTTGTGTTAAGGGGACAGCCTACTTTTAAAATGCCCAAAAAATTGATTTTGAGATTTTTATCTCATTAAATAGCTTACTTTATTCTAAAAAGATTGATACCAACCATTTTTCTGTATGACATTTATTTGTTGAGATAAAAAGGAAAATGTAAACGCAAGTTGGGCAGCATGCTGTAGAAGCTGCAACTAAGGTTGACACTCAAAGCATAAAAGAGGGAGAATAGAAATGTACAGAATTTAATTTAGAAACTCGAAGAGCCAGAAAATGCTCCTCAGTTTGAGGATTTGAGACGTCAGATATTTCAAGTAAAGGTTCAGAGTTAAGGCAGGTAATATGGTTTATTGAACATTATATTTAAGTTACAATTTAGAATGAGAAGAGGGGAGGGGAGACGGGTACAAGAATCAGCGTGAACTCATGAAGCAGTTCCAGTGGCAGAAGTCCCCCGATTTTCGATGTGCGGGAGTATTTACGCTTACCACACCACGTAGTCTGCGAAGACACAACTCCTCCTCTCTCTTATCTCTGATCGAACCACACACATTTACCGACATGACCCGGGGACACAAGGGCGTGGGGACACGTGTACATCTAAAGAACTCAGAATCGACGGCCTGATGTTTGACAAATAACAAAATAAATAAAACATAGCTCCAGAGCGCGCGTGGCAAGTATGACAGGATTGACCAATACCCAAACTAGTAAAACCCAAATTACCTTTTTATACATTACATATATATATGGATATAATTATTAAAATAACTTCAAAACATGTACTTTACCAATATTAATGCCTTTATATCCTAAAAATGTATCTTTTGTTAAGGTATGTACATATATTTTCATATTTACAATTGTCGAGCTTTTCTTTAGACTGGTGTTTCTTAAGCCATATTAAAACATATTTTGGGTTAATCATATTAAGTACTCCGTAAAATTATTCTTAAATAGTAAATGTTTCATTAGAAAATGTTTTTAACTTTTAAAAATTAAAATTTATGTTCCAAAACAACAATTGAACTTTAATTGGCGTTTTCTCAAAACTAGGGATGGACGCGAGACGAAAAATTGGTGTCTCGCGTCTCGCAAAACATCCGAAAAGCTTGTCTCGTCTCGCAAAAATCCCTATATCATAATGTTAAAAATGTTTGTCTCGTCTCGCAAAAAAGCTGTAAATCTCTGTCTCGTCTCGCAAAAAGTCGTCTCGCGTCCATCCCTACTCAAAACACTGTTTTTCAAGTTTGCGCGCATATTTTAAAAACTATTTAAGATATCAACTTGAAATTTTTCTCGGGCATTTATTCTAATATAATGAACAAAATGAACTAAAATGAAATGGTTGTGTTTCATAGAAAAAAGTTATGATTGTAAAACTATCAAAATTTTTATGGTAATTTAAATTTTCAGATTAAATGGTTTTTTTAGATTTAAATTATGAAAATAATTAAACCATTTTAGTTCAGATTGTTAATTTGAATGTCTTGTTTAATTTAGAAAAAAATTATGAGGTTCAAAGGAATTCTAATTGAGATATCTTGCGCGCAGTGGGAAAGTACCCTTGAATTTTTTTTCCAATATTTTGTGGTAAAATAATATTTTTAAAATTATCACCTTTATAATAAACTAAAATAATATTTTTAATCAATAGAGTAATGTCATAGTAGTTAACTGAAAAAAAAGTTATGTTTCTGCATGCATTCATTATTTTTTTTTAAATTATGAAAGTTGATCTAAAATTTATACATTTTCCCATTCTTAAAAGTAGGCTGTCCCCTTAAGTAAACCCATTCTATATTTCCAAATATGGAAATTCTTCAAAATAAAATACAATTATACTACAAAATTGATTTCAAAATCAGTCGTTCGTCTCGATTTTGGCCAGCAGCATTGCTCATGAGTGTTGCGGTACTGAAAGTTTTAAAACGTGTGCTGCTCTTAAGTTTATATTATATTTATTTCCCTATTAGTAGAGTCTCT
Organism: Cheiracanthium punctorium; assembly: GCA_038373885.1. NCBI lineage: Eukaryota > Metazoa > Arthropoda > Arachnida > Araneae > Cheiracanthiidae > Cheiracanthium > Cheiracanthium punctorium. Next base: position 386,480 of record JAWZYV010006031.1, on the reverse strand, counting down.
AAATCACACATAACATTATTTTAAGTTTGATGCATCCCATGGAAAAATAAAAGAAACAAATAACACATCGCCCACTTATCAATCTGGCGAGAAAACAGCGTGGTAAGTCACTTCAAACTTTAGTCATAGCTGAACAAGGCTCCGGTGGCTGAATGGATAGCGTGCTCGACTGCTAAGCCAAAGGGCCCGGGTTCTATTCCAGCCACGAACACTCGATGGAAACAGATTAAATTAAATTGAAATTTCAGCGTAGAGGGGGAAAAATAAATTATCTATGGCGCGTTAGCCAGCGGGCGCCCCGTGTATTTAGAAAATTTTTTAAGCTTGAAATGTCAAGCTTAATATAAGCTGGGCAAGTGTAAACTAGAACACTTGATTCAAGCTTGCTGCAAGTTTGATGCAAGTTTGCTGTGCTGTCTGGGTTGGTGCGTAATACAGTACGCTCGTATTCGACCCCCCACACATACACACACGCCCTTTCAAACAGCCATTCCTCGTCTTCAAAAGCACTCCAAAGAGCACCTATGTTTGTAAATAATTAATTTATAGAATCCGAATCTAGCGTAACTACTATAAGACCATAAAAATTACAGAAGAGGAAGGAGGGGGGGAGGGGAGGTCACGAGGAAAGGGTACCATACTTAAACATTCAAAGCGGCCTCCGTTAAAATTTAGAAGAAAAAAAAAAACATAGTCAAACGTTATTTAAGCTATTTTAGTATTAATATTTATACAGCACTTGTAACTCCGAAAAAATAATTCTGATTAATTAGCGACTTTGTACACAATAAAAAATTCCCGGCATTGTTAGCCACTAGACTTCTTAATTGAAATTTGAATGAATATGTGCTAGAAAGTTTGAAGCTGACTATTTAGCTTGAAGTTTTATGTGCACATTTCAGTGATGACCTGCATTAGACAGATTATTGTGATATATTTTGAAATTCAATAAAGTAATGAGAATTTTTAGCACTACGTCTACTCGAAAGAGCTATGGTAATCATAAGAAGGCTTTTAAACAAAAAACCCTTCGTAACCCTGTGATATGAAATTTTTTTCATAAAAGCGAGAAGCTCCACCCGCAGAGGGGACGATGGACAAGGAGAAATGGGGAAAACAATATAGCCCCCCCCCCCTATGGCCGGTGGCCGAAGAGGTGTCATCTTATTTGCGACCAGGGTGAAAATCGTCGCACTTGCGACCGCTTCCATTTAAAAGCAGGTGCATTGCATGATTGATAAGATGGGACCGTTGCATTTGCGACCGCTTTGAGTGTGAGGGGTTGATATGGGTGGGTGGGGAGTGAGGGGTTAAGTGCAGAAATTTAAATTGTTTGCACGATTTTACTAATGATTAAGGAAATCGTAAGAATTTTTATTGAAAACCTCTAAAATATACATTTCTGCAAATATTGAATGTATTTAACGTTTTGTTTATTTTCAAGGTCATTGGATTTTTGCATTTTTTCTACTTCACATCAGTTAATTCTGCTGTTTGTTCTGTTAATTCTGCTGCCTTCCCATACCATAAGAGTTCAGATTGAATGACCCCTTTTTAAGAATAAATTATTTTTTAAGCCTTATATTTAAAAAAAACCATTTAAAAATCAGTTCATTACTGGAAGCAAGTTTGGATATTGTAAATTCAAAATAACTAAAATAAATGTTCAAACAAAAAATGTTCTAATTGGCTAAAAATGTTTGTGTAAGCAAACACGAAATAAACTACCGTGTTTACTCGCGTAATAGTTGTACTTCCTTTGCCGATTTTGTTTCACGGTAAAAGTCTAGGTGAGGGGGATATCTATTACATAATATTGTGCATTTTAAAGCTAAAAGATTACTCGAATAACAAAAAAAAAAAAAAAAAAAAATACCTTACCAACGTTGTCCACATTATCTGCAGTATATCAAATAATATTTTTGTCAGTTGCACACGAAAAAGGGGTATTTTTCTTTTTATAGTAATATTTGTTATAGGCATTAATGAAGGCCAAATATATGACTGTAGCGTTTATGCGGGAAAAGTATTTTGTCGATTTTTTCCGCTTCAAAACGAGAGTGAGACTATTACGCGAGTCAACACGGTAAATATACCCAATAGTTATTATTTTTTTATAATTGCTTTCTAGAAATTATAATTTTCTATATTGTTACTTTTTCGTCGCCTTATGTATTTAAAATTGGTATCTGAAATTATCTGTTTAATATTAATGCACTTGTGTTCTCTTACGGAAATCACTAAATTATTTCCTTTTAGAAATGCATACATGTATTTAAAATGTGTATTTTACTACTGAAGTATTTTAGTGCAATTTTTAGTAATAATTTAATTTAATTTAAAATACGTAACAGGAGGAAAAAATCCGTTTTTCTATTACAGAAAAATACAATATCTGAAAAGCATTCAGAAAAAAAAAAATAATAATAGAGCACTGATCTTAGTACTTAATACGTACATTTAAGGACACAGAACATCTCGGCGAGTAAAGAGAGGCATTTCTTGCAAAAGAATTAACATGTATTTTACACTCATGTCCATAAATTAAGGATAATGAAGTTCAGGCAAAGAAAGAGAAAGAAGCAAAACAAATTTGACTTATTTGTAAAGTCTATTTATAAAACAAAAAGTAAAGAGCAAAAAAGATGCTATATGTTTGACATAATTAATAAAAATTGCAAGTTTTACTCCCTTGACCAAATTTCAAAAAAGAACCTATTTACAAAAACAGTATAACATGGTTAGTAGGATGGTTAATACGGAGTATGTCTCCCGGACGATGCAATACAGGCCTGACAACGCCTAGGCATGCTGGGTATCAAAAGATCAATATGATCTTGGGGAATATTACACCACTCATCAAGCAATGCACTCCGAAGTTCCGGTAGACAGGTGGGAGGGGGTTGACGGGCTGCAATTCGTCGGCCAAGCATATCCCACACATGCTCTATTGGATTCAAGTCCGGTGAGTATGCTGGCGAATGCATACGGGTGATATCCTCCGATTGAAGGCATTCGTCTACAATGTTTGCACGGTGAGGACGGGCGTTGTCATCCATAAACACAAATTCAGCACCCATGGCGCCCCGAAACAAACGTACATGTTGTTCCAGAATGACATCCCGATAGATGTGGCCTGTCATCGTTACACTCTGAACATGCAGGTCAGTTCTGGAACCAAGAATAATTCCTCCCCAAACGAGCCATCCTGCACCACCGTAACGGTGTCTTTCAATGGTGTTCTCTTGGTGGTAACGGGTACTTGGCGCTCTCCAGATGAATGTCCGGCGAGAATAAGACTCCAAACTAAACCTGGACTCGTCGGAAAACATCACACAAGACCACTGTTGCGGTGTCCACAATGCATGCTCTCTACTCCAGGTTAATCGCAGGCGACAGTGAGTTGCGGTAAGTGGAACACATCTGACAGGCCTACGAGCATATAGACCAATGTGTCCTAAGCGTCTGTACACGGTCTGCCTTGAAACTGTCGTACCGGTAGCTGAAGAGAGCTGACGAGACAGGTCTGATGCTGTACTCCGTCTGTTTCTTTTGGCAGTAACTGCCAAATAGCGGTCCTCATTCGGCGTTGTAACTCGGGGGCGACCTGTGCTGTAACGTCTACTCACATTACCATCATCTTGGTATCGTTGCCAAAGCCTGGAGATGACACTCTGGGCGATTCCAAGTTCCTCGGATACTTCCAGCTGGGTACGTCCACATTCCAGTCGTCCGATAATTCTGCCACGTAAAGCATCTTCCAAATGCCTCCTTTGTGCCATAACTATGCGGTTTTTGCACTGAAAGGCTTTCACAGCGCTTGTGAACAATTTTACTTCTTTGTCACCATTCCTTATATACCCCTCTCTTACACTCTCTTCATTGTGACGTACCATCCACGCCATCTGGTGGTTTCGATGCACTTCAGAGAACCATAAACTCAACCACATCAAGAAGCACTAAAATAACACCGTTTGAGCTTCTAAGAGGTGTACAAATAAGACGAATGAAGATAAGAGAATTTTAGAAATCCTAGAAGAAGAAAGAATAAATTCGATGATAGACCACATAAACACTATTCGCGAAGAGCAAAAGGAAACATCCTCAAAATCCAAGAAGAGAACCGCAAATGCTACAAAAAGAAAAGAAAGAAAGCCCATGTTTACAAGAAGAATGACTTAGTGGCTATTCGACGCACACAGTTCGGAACTGGCATGAAACTACGAGCAAAGTTTCTAGGACCCTATAAAGTTGTTCGAGTCAAATCTAACGACAGATACGATGTGGAGAAAGTCGGTGACCACGAAGATCCTAACAAAACATGTACTTCAGTGGACAATATGAAGCTATGGTCCAGCAACTAAATGACTTTTAATGACACTCTAATAACTGTATTATTATTTTTTTTTTTCTTTTTTTTTTTTTTTTTCCTCTCTCTGTTTTGTATTTTTCAGATTTTTGGGCTGATTTTACGGTGAGGACACCTTCTGTCAAGCTGCCCGAGCCTGTAGGGTAGATTACCCGAGCGCCGCCAGGAGGAGCTGACCCGCCGGCGCGTAGAACCTCGGAGAGCCGAGCGTAAAAAAGGTTTGGAGGAGAGAGCGACCTGAGACGCGGCCCACGTCAGCTGCACGAAGGCAGCCCTGCACTTTTGTTTTTCATAACAGCGTTTAGAAACTGAAATAAGGCAGTAATCAGTTAATTATCGGAATGAAATCCGTTTTTCATTTAACCGTTTTTGTAAATAGATTGCGTGTAAATAGCTTTTTTTTCTTGATTAAACGCTAATCTAGAGTTTTATTTTGTGTCGATTGATTATTGGAGACCCTAGCGAGGGTACCACATACATGTATATACAATGAATTCAATAAAAAAGCTCGTAGTTGGGTCCAGAGCCGAAGCTAGGAGTTGGCCAGATCTGCTCTCCCTCAGGGACTTAAGCGGAAGAGGGCAGAGCCTTATTATCGCATGGGCAAATCGGGACTTTGCCCGGGGCCCCCAATTTCAAATGTTGTTCTGAAATATTCTTTTATATGTCAAAATTTTATGAAAAAGAAAACAAATTACATAGATGGGGGCCCCAAATTCATCAATGCTGGCACCTGTTGATCATAATGGGTCCCTGGAAGAGGGCGCGTACATCGAGCTGGAAAACAAGAGGTTTAAATATAATTTTACTGTTTTTGTTTTTGTTTTTCAAAAATAACTTTTGTAGGGAAGGATAGATAGAAATTTATAAAAGTTTATAAGTTATAGTATAAAAGTTTATGATTATAGTTGGGGGTGGGTTGAATAGTTATTACGTTGTTCAAAGTGTACAGGGCCCAAATTAAAAAAATTTCATAGATGGGAGCCCCAAATTCATTAATGCCCAGGGCCCCTGTTGATCATAATCGGGCCCTGCCTATTTACCCACCTCTTTGGGGGCCTACATTTGCATAAGAGTCCAGGGCCTCAAGAAGTCTCCAGACGTCCATCGACGTGACCCCCCCCCCTAAACTGACAGTCTGGAACCGTCCCTGTATCCCTTAACCAGTATCGTGAAAATTGTCGGCAGCAGCTTTTGCTAATCGACAGTCTCGACGAAACTAATCTATAAAGCAAAGTGTAAACTGTCCGTTAGTTGGTTAGTTAGTTTGTTTGTCTGCACTTCGCGTAGCTCCGAAACGGGTGGTCGTAGACCTACCAAATTTTGTATAGAAATTCTCCAGGACGGGTCCCGACATACCTCGAAGCGATTTTTTCAAAATTCGATTTATTTTCGGAGATATCGATAAAAAACGTATCGTAAGAGGCTCATTTCTTCGCTTCACCATTTCGCAATTGTAACCCCGCAGTAGAAAAAGGGAGAATTTAAGCATATCTAGGTTGCCATATTTGGCACGTTTATTAAATGATTCAGACTCTTGAAGTAAAAATAAAAGAATAACGATTCTTTTTAGATTATTTGTAAGGTTATTTTTCTAATTAAAATATCGTTTGCATGTGAAATCAGAGCAGGAATGAAATGTTTTATACTCAAAAGAAAAATAGGATTCGGAAATTTTCCGAGACTAAAATGTGCAACTTTTTAATTTGGCGAAAAATAAAATCGTTGATATGCGATTTTGAGAAGATGATTCTAGCGCTTGGAGCAATTTTATGAGAGCGTATTTTTAAAAACAAGTTTTATTGAAATACGGCGTTGAATTTTAATTTTCGGTGCAGAAATAATGCAGTTATTAAGGCGATTTAAGACTGTCTAAATTCAGAATTTTCACTAAATTAAGTCAATTGATTTAAGTTGGTTAAATTCCGTCAAATCGTAGGCCTACCAAATTTTGTATGGTCATTTGCCAGGACGGATCTCTTCGAAATTCGAATTAGAACACCTGTTGTTTATCTATCTATATATATAAAAGAGAAGAGTTTGTTTGTTTGTTTGTTTGTTCGCTATACACGTCCAGGCATTTCGACGGATCTGGACCAAATTTGGCACGCTGACTAAATAGGACAAGAGAAAGCTAATGCCGTAAAAATGAAATTAATCGGATTAATAGTTTTTGAGTTATTTTATGTTTTGTAAGGTTTTTGGCCCTTTTTCTCGCATTTTACGTTATCGCGAGCTAAATTTCTGTCCGAATACTATATTTTTTATATCATCGGAAACTACAGAGTTTTCTTTTTCAAATACAATTTGTTACAAAATCGTAGTTACATTTGCCGATTTTTGGGAATTTTTTTAAGGAGATACTGTTTCGAAGAAAATGTACTGCTTTTAAAAATATGCTATTTTTAAACTGTCGCATCGAAAAACGTAATGGGCAAAAATTTTCCATCTTTTTACCGCTAATTGAACATGTATTTCTCCCTCTTTTAAACTTTGAACAGTGCGGAAATGTTTATTAGATTTTTTTATATGATTTTTTTTCTGAAAAATCGCATATTAAAATTCTATCCAGAATGTAAAGTTCCGGAAGGACGGCAAATTCCCCCACTCGGTTGTTCATTTTCAAGGTCGTTCTTCTGACGTCAGGCGAGCAAAGGACAGACAGGGGGGTGGGGAAGGGGAGTGGAGTGGAGTGAAGAGCGCTGCATTAGGAAATACGAATTTTTACATCCCCCCCCCCCCCGAGATAAATCATTTAATTTTTAGATTCCTCCCCCCGAAATAAATCATTTATTTTTTTTTAAATAAAACTAAAGAGGTACATATTCCCCCCAGAAGTCTTGAAATTCCAACCTTTTGCAATTTCTTTTTATCAATTGGCAGTACTGTTGATGTTTTGATTATGGCTCACAAGGCCAGTGAGCCATGTTTTGATGATCAAGCAATTGCATCGCGTGGCGAGAGGGAACAGAACAGAAAAGACAAGTGGTATACGATTGAAAGCCTCGAAATTCGAGGACAGTCCCCAAATATAGATCATTTTTTCAATTTGTCATCAAAAATACTTTGACTTCTTGGGGACGCCAAAAGTCCCCAAATTTAAAGATTTGTACTTTTACCCTGAAAGTTTCCGTTTAGTTTATTTATTTCAGAAAAAACTGAATAAATAAAATAAAATAAAACTACTAAAAGTGCCTTCTACTCAGAGAAACAACAAAATTCGATCTCTGAAAAATGATTGTTAGAACACAGACAGGTAGAAGAGGAGAAATCTAGCCCGTCCAGTTCCTGGAGCCTCTACGCCATCGGGTGCTTTGTTCTTTTTTTTTTTTTTTTTTTTTTTTTTTTTCTATTTTGCAGGGGGAAGACCCATGTCCTTTTTTTATCATTGCAGCGGGAGAATTCACATTCCAGCCTAGCCAAGTCCAATTCCTGGCAACCTCTGTATTTTATTAGGTGCTGTGTTCTTTTTTTTTCTTTTTTTTTCAGCGGAAAATTCCGTGTCTTTTTTTTTATCATTCCAGCGGGAGGATTCACATTCCTTCCCTTTACAATCTATATTTAAGGTAAATGGCATTTCTCATTCATTGCACGGGCAACGCCGGGCCACGCTGCTAGTTGCCTTATATTTGAAGCCAAAATGCGCCAAATACTGTTGCTATTGTACGACTAGAAATCAAAGTCAGTGTTCAGTAACTGTTTGGCGGTGCAATGACTGTTTTGGTTAACAGTGTGAAGCAATTACAACGAGCGATCTTTTGAAAACGTCAAAGATTTCGTTTTGCGTACATAGATATTCATATGTCCACGCAGACGATTTCTTCGCTTGGCTCGATTTCCGCTTATAAATACTAGATTTATTTGTGAAAAGAAAAATTAAACTGCGTAATCTAGAAGAACAATTTTAAAGCCTCTGTGAGTAGCGCAGTCTTATCATAGGCGTAAAGTTTCCAGAATTATTGGGGGGCCTCTGACAATTTAATTTAAAGTCATCTGAAAAACAATCTCTTGTGAAACAGAGTACTTCACTGTAAGGTTTGTTTCTCAGCCAGACAAACATTACTTCAGAGACAATTTTTGAGAGCATTTAAGAATCAAAAGGGCGAATTAAGCTAAATTTGCAGGCGTTAGCAGTTTCCGGTGGCTGAACCTAAAATTCTTGGGCTAAATAAGTAAATGACATCACTTTAGAGAGCCAATATCGCGAAATCGCGATATTGGCTCTCTAATCGCATAATCGCGATTTATGGCACAGCTCGTTTATAAATCCTGATTTGAATCCTAGTCTAAACTCATTAATCGAATCTATTGGCTTCAGAATAATAACATTTAAAGACTGATGTTATGCTTTTAATCTTCATTACGTATACTATATATATATAATTATTTTTTTCCAACCTCGTGGTAATGGCATATCAAGCCTTGGCTGGAAGTAGGTCGCCCAAAGTGACGGACACTTGTGAAGAGGCACCTGATGAACAACCATTATTACCCCTAACGGGTATGTCACAAACACCCAAGCCCGATCCGAGAATCGATCCCGAATTCAAGATGTGGTAAAACAAACACTACCTGGGCGGCTACGTTTAATTATATAAAACATGCTAATTTATTACTGCAACAAGAATTTCTACCGTATAACTTAATAAAATTAAACTAAAATTTATTTTCAGCCAATAACTGGTGTGCGGTTCCAACACATTACGATCACTCGTATATATATATATATATATAACACTTCTTCTATATCTATAGGTAATAGCTATGAACTAAAAAATAAGATTAATGCTCTACACGATGTAATTAATATATCAACTTTGTAATTAATATGAGAGCGTATTAATATGTAATTAATATGAGAGCGTGTAATTAATTACATATTAAGACTTATTCAATAGTATACCACTAGACGACTTATATAATGTAATATTGAATCTATTTATACATAGTAATAATAATATAACCCTGCCTTCTTACATAGATACTATGTATTTCGAAAATCTTTTAAGTTTATAGTCTATAATAACTACATTCTACATAATAATAAATTATATAAACAAGTTATAGGAATACCACAAGGTGGTTCTAATTCCAGTTACCTAGCAGACCTATATTTATATAATTATGAAAAATATTACAATAATCCTTCTCTTATAATATATAGGTACATAGATGACGTAATAACAATAGCAACTGACAATACTTATAGTGATACTGACCACCTACCCATAGCTTACCATTTAGCCCTAGAACTAATAAAAAATTCTAATGATAATAGAATAATAAATTTTTTAGCCTTACAAATTAGAATTAATGATGATAAGAGTCTATCCTTTAATATATTTAATAAAAGAAATGACTTTAATTTTCAGGTAAATGCTTTAACTCATTTCACTTCATGTATGCACACTTCTGTATTTAGAAATATTATCTCTAATCATAAATATAGAATAGATTCACTGTGTACCAATAGTCTTAAGGCCAATAACTTAACTGACCTATATAAAACTGCTCTAAATTATAATTATCCAAGTAAATTTCTAACTTCAATTTTATATCTTTTATGTAATCAAAAAAACTGTATGTCCTAATCAGAATATTGGTTGGTGAGGATGGGGTTGGTTGTTGGTTCTTTCTATATATTTAAAAAAAAATCATAAAATATGTATCTATATATTTTATACAAAAAAAAATTCAATAATTAAGAATAGTTGGTTACTGGTACTTCTTTCTTTTTATGTGAGTCTGTAACTAATGAAGCCATACAGAGTACTGTATAATCTTAATATTTTAAAATAATATTAGCATAAATAGCTATTAATAAATGTGTAATATTAATATAATTATTAACATTATCATTACTATTATAATTAATTTCTACAGTTTTTCTCCTTTTCCACAACTTCAACTAAGTACTTCTTAGCTACTGCAGCTTGTACTACGTTAAACATAGGCTAGCTATACTAGTGTTATATTTATTTTATTATTTATTCATTTAATTATTACTTTTTTTTCTTTTATTTATTCATTTAATTATTACTTTTTTTATTTTTTTCCTTTCCTTTCCATACTTCCAAATTATTAATAATATATAATTTTTTTTCCCCACTCCATGGCATTAAGTCTTCTCTGATGGCAACATGCACTAATACTGCCTCCATTACTGAGCTTCGATCTTGTTGTTGGTCCACTTCTCGTTGTTTATTTCTAACTAGCTGAAGTACCCGTCCTCCACGGGTTAGTGAATGAAAATTTCCAAAAAGCAAGAACTTTCGTCAGCATTGTAGGAGTACACAGAATGGATGTAGTATGTTGCCAAAGTAAAGAAAGCGAAGTTATAATTTTCATGTATTGTTAAAATATTACAGGTTAGAGAGTAACTAAGTAATATCATTTCATTCGCTTTAGTCGTAATTATGTGATGCGCGAACGAATATTTACGCATATTGAAATAATTTTCGCAAAATCTCAAAATTTAATCAACATTTTTGAAAAATTTGAAGCCTAGAATTTAAGTTGAGTGACAAACTATCATGTCACCCAAATTCGTTTCATTCCCTGCAGTCTTTATTTCGTGATGCTGGAACAAAATTTCAGCATTTTAAAACGATTTTCGCAAAATCTCCAAATGTAATCAAAATATTTTAAAAATTCAACGCCTATAAATTAAGATTAGCAACTACCTATCATATCACTAAATTTCGTATCATTCGTATTAGTTGTTATTACGTGATGTTTGAAGAAATATAAACGTATTTTGAGAGAATTTTCACAAAATCTCAAAATCTAATGAAAATGTTTAAAAAATTGGATACCTATAGTCTATGTTGAGCAACCATCTATCATGTGACCAAATTTCATATCATTCGCTTTAGTCGTTATTACGTAAAGCGGGAACAAAGATTCACTCAGTTTTAAACGATTTTCGCAAAATCTCGAAATCGGATCGATTTTTTAAAATTAGATGCTTATAGTTTAAGGTGAGTGGCCACCTATCATTTCACTAGATATCATTTTTCCACCTTTGCAGTTATTACGTGATGTGCGAACACAAATTTACGCAGTTTGAAACGATTTTCGCAAAATCTGAAAATCTAATGAAAATTTTTAAAAATTCGACGCCTATGTTTTAAGTTGAGTGACCACCTATCATGACACCCAGTTTCGTATCATTTGCTTCAGTCGTTTTTACGTGATGCTTGAACACAAATTTACGCAGTTTGAAACGATTTTCGCAAAATCTGAAAATCTAATCAAGATTTTTTTTTAATTCGTCGCCTATGTTTTAAGTTGAGTGACCACCTATCATGACACCCAATTTCATATCATTCGCTTCAGCCGTTTTTACGTGATGCTTAAACAGAAAAAGCGTCACGGACAGAGTGACAGAATGACAGACAGACAAACTTTTTTTTGAGGGTCGCATCGGATTCCCGGGTGCTTGAAACGGATAGAAATCGCAAAATTTTTGAATTCCAAGAAATGTACAGACAAAAGTCTAATTTTATTTATATAGATAGCTACGGTCGCGCCCCCAAGTTACAAAAGGACCCTGATTTTGGTCAGGTAACTTGCAGAAACCTAGCTATTATTGTTTTTTTCGATTAAATTGAAATCTGTGTGCGGTGGCGCCTGATGATAGAGCACACCATTTCAATTTTCCTTTCCATTTTCCGACTATTGGTGGATACATGTGATTAGGCTTAAAAGCCCACCAGTTCTCATTTGGCGCTTTATATCCAACTAGCTGAAGTACCCGTCCTTGACGGGTTAGTGAATACAAATTCCCAAAAAGCAAGAACTTTCGTCAGCATTGTAGGAGTACACAGAATGGATGGAGTATGTTGCCAAAGTAAAGAAAGCGAAGTTATAATTTTTATGTATTGTTAAAATATTATAGGTTAGAGAGTAACTAAGTAATATCATTTCATTCGCTTTAGTCGTAATTATGTGATGCGCGAACGAATATTTACGCATATTGAAAGAATTTTCGCAAAATCTCAAAATTTAATCAACATTTTTGAAAAATTTGAAGCCTAGAATTTAAGTTGAGTGACAAACTATCATGTCACCCAAATTCGTTTCATTCCCTGCAGTCTTTATTTCGTGATGCTGGAACAAAATTTCAGCATTTTAAAACGATTTTCGCAAAATCTCGAAATCTGATCGATTTTTTTTTAATTAGATGCTTATAGTTTAAGGTGAGTGACCACCTATCATTTCACCAAATATCATTTTTTCACTTTTGCAGTTATTACGTGATGTGCGAGCACGAATTTACGCAGTTTGAAACGATTTTCGCAAAATCTGAAAATCTAATGAAAATTTTTAAAAATTCGACGCCTATGTTTTAAGTTGGGTGACCACCTATCATGACACCCAATTTCATATCATTCGCTTCAGTCGTTTTTACGTGATGCTCGAACACAAATTTACGCAGTTTGACAGGATTTTCGCAAAATCTCACAATCCAATCAAGATTTTTTAAAAATTGGACGCCTTTGTTTTAAGTTGAGTGACCACCTATCATGACACCCAATTTCGTATCATTCGCTTCAGTCGTATTTATGTGATGCTTGAATACAAATTTACGCAGTTTGAAACGATTTTCGCAAAATCTGAAAATCTAATGAAAATTTTAAAAAATTCGACGCCTATGTTTTAAGTTGAGTGACAACCTATCATGACACCCAATTTCATATCATTCGCTTCAGTCGTTTTTACGTGATGCTCGAACACAAATTTACGCAGTTTGACAGGATTTTCGCAAAATCTCAAAATCCAATCAAGATTTTTTTTAAATTAGACGCCTATGTTTTAAGTTGAGTGACCACCTATCATGAAACCCAATTTCATATCATTCGCTGCAGCCGTTTTTACGTGATGCTTAAACAGAAAAAGCGTTAAGGACAGAATGACAGAACGACAGAACGACAGAATGACAGACAGACAAACTTTTTTTTGAGGGTCTCATCGGATTCCCGGGTGCTTGAAACGGATAGAAATCGCAAAATTTTTGAATTCCAAGAAATGTACAGACAAAAGTCTAATTTTATTTATATAGATAGCTACGGTCGCGCCCCCAAGTTACAAAAGGACCCTAATTTTGGTCAGGTAACTTGCAGAAACCTAGGTATTATTGTTTTTTTCGATTAAATTGAAATGTGTGTGCGGTGGCGCCTGATGATAGAGCACACCATTTCAATTTTCCTTTCCATTTTCCGACTATTGGTGGATACATGTGATTAGGCTTAAAAGCCCACCAGTTCTCATTTGGCGCTTTATATCCAACTAGCTGAAGTACCCGTCCTTGACGGGTTAGTGAATGCAAATTCCCAAAAAGCAAGAACTTTCGTCAGCATTGTAGGAGTACACAGAATGGATGGAGTATGTTGCCAAAGTAAAGAAAGCGAAGTTATAATTTTTATGTATTGTTAAAATATTATAGGTTAGAGAGTAACTAAGTAATATCATTTCATTCGCTTTAGTCGTAATTATGTGATGCGCGAACGAATATCTACGCATATTGAAATAACTTTCGCAAAATCTCAAAATCTAATCAACATCTTTGAAAAATTGGAAGCCTAGAATTTAAGTTGAGTGACAACCTATCATGTCACCCAATTTCGTTTCATTCCCTGCAGTCTTTATTTCGTGATGCTGGAACAAAATTTCAGCATTTTAAAACGATTTTCGCAAAATCTCGAAATCTGATCGATTTTTTTTTAATTAGATGCTTATAGTTTAAGGTGAGTGACCACCTATCATTTCACCAAATATCATTTTTTCACCTTTGCAGTTATTACGTGATGTGCGAGCACAAATTTACGCAGTTTGAAACGATTTTCGCAAAATCTGAAAATCTAATGAAAATTTTAAAAATTCGACGCCTATGTTTTAAGTTGAGTGACCACCTATCATGACACCCAATTTCATATCATTCGCTTCAGTCGTTTTTACGTGATGCTCGAACACAAATTTACGCAGTTTGACAGGATTTTCTCAAAATCTCAAAATCCAATCAAGATTTTTTTTAAATTGGACGCCTATGATTTAAGTTGAGTGACCACCTATCATGACACCCAATTTCGTATCATTCGCTTCAGTCGTTTTTATGTGATGCTTGAACACAAATTTACGCAGTTTGAAACGATTTTCGCAAAATCTCAAAATCCAATCAAGATTTTTTTAAAATTGGACGCCTATGTTTTAAGTTGAGTGACCACCTATCATGACACCCAATTTCGTATCATTCGCTTCAGTCGTTTTTATGTGATGCTCGAACACAAATTTACGCAGTTTGACAGGATTTTCGCAAAATCTCAAAATCCAATCAAGATTTTTTAAAAATTGGACGCCTATGTTTTAAGTTGAGTGACCACCCATCATGACACCCAATTTCGTATCATTCGCTTCAGTCGTTTTTATGTGATGCTTGAACACAAATTTACGCAGTTTGAAACGATTTTCGCAAAATCTCAAAATCCAATCAAGATTTTTTTAAAATTCGACGCCTATGTTTTAAGTTGAGTGACCACCTATCATGACACCCAATTTCATATCATTCGCTGCAGCCGTTTTTACGTGATGCTTAAACAGAAAAAGCGTTACGGACAGAATGACAGAACGACAGAACGACACACAGTGGGAAAAACGACAAATCTAGGTGGACATCACTTATAACTTCTAAAGAAATAGTCAAAATCTCTTGAAATTTTGTAAATATCTTTTTGAGATCCTTAATGGTGTTTGGATAAGCTGCGGTAGTGATCGGATATGGCGCAGTTGCTGCTGCGACCGGTCGCAATGACCACTTGAGCACCTTGCGACTGCGTTGCATACACAACGAAAAATTGCGTCTTTGATATGGTTCATGGGGTTTTTTGATGCACTGAATCGAATGAAACTACTTTCAAAGCTCTAATTCTTAATGTTATATAAGAACAATTCAATGGCAAAAATTGTAAAATAAATAATAGTTTGTTCATTTACAAAATTAGCTTATGTTCTAAATAAACAGCAACATAGATTACTACGATATAAACACAGAATACTTTATAAATAAATAATACAAAATGAACGAATATAGTTCATATATCTTTTATTTAAACTTAAAATCGTAAAAGAAAAAAAATCAAAATTATAGGTACCGACTTCCGACAATTTTGTTCCTTTTCTAGAAATTCGTAAGAATCATGGCTCTGATAGCAGAGCTAACAATTCACCTGTTAAACAATTATTTTTATGAGAAGAATGCAACAAAGCACCACCATCTTCAATAGCCAAAGTTGAAATGTATGGATCAGATGAATTAGGAAGGGTGTGAAACAAGTCTTCCATCATACTTTTTCTGTTGATTTTTCTCTTGTTTTCTTCCCTAAATCGTCTCAGATCCACTTTTCTCGCTTCCATAGCTTGTTCGGACATCAAACCAATTGCTATAGAACATCAATCAATGATTTCATGTGCGTAGATTAGCAGCTTATGTACACTTGCTGGCATAGGGTACCAGTTATACAGGATACATGGTATAGTTCTTCAGTCTCTATCGTGTACTCTGAAAAATGTTCTGCATTAATGGCGAATCCTCTAGAAATAGCCCGAAGAATAATGTAGAATCCTTTCAGAAGTTCTTCGTTTAGTCCAGTTACGGTTGCAACAAGATTCTTCAAAGAAAAGAGCTGCTTCGTTCCCATCATTAGTTGACCCAACACCCTGTTGCACAATATCATTAAGCCATCCTATTTTTCCCCCGCAAGCAATTCCATTTTTCTATCTCTACTTTATTCTTCGTTTTATGGAAAATTTCGATATCAGTTGTATCTTTTTTTGTAAATCCGCGATTTCTGTATTTTTAAACGATACGAAATACTTAAAAACATCCATGCTATCCAAGCCATGCTATCCCTCTTTTTCAAAGGCAATTTTAATTGGTCTACAAAACCAAGGTGATGAAGATTTTCTGTGGTGCCAAATTACTTTGTTGTCGCTATTTGATTTTAGTTGCAGAGGCACAAGACAAGTGGAGTAGAGATCTGAATCGGAGGTAGAAACTCTGTCTGTGCCTTGCTCTTCCAGGTTCTCGTCTTTCTCATCATTTTGAGAGTCTGACTGAATCTGTCCATCTTCTATATACCGCTGTTTATAATTGGAATGCCCGGAACTACCATCGCAACCCCATTTACCATGCAAGGTTAAGTCGGAAGGCATAGCATTGCTCTTCAGGACATCTTCTAAATCAAAGCTAACCGTTGACTGGTATGGTCCAAAAGACCTTGCAAAGTGACTTGAACTGATATTTCTGTGATAGTTATAGATTCAGCAGTTGGATAGCTTTCCTTTTTTGCCTCCAAAACTCAGGGGTAAGAAGGATATCTCGGCGGTGAATAAACTGGAATCTTGTTGGGATAGTAATATATTTTTTATATTATTAGTACAATATTACATTATACTATTAATAATACAGTAATAAATTTAATTATAATTTTCAGTGAAGGGGCTGTGCTAACACATATAGCATAGTAATATAGCCTCATTTCAGCTAGTCTCGCTCCCAGATATTCCCTAGACTGCTTTCCAAACTTTTTTCAAGAGCGACGGAACTCAAGTACGCAAGACAGTCTCCCTGAAAAAATGTGATATCTTAGCCGTACGGCTCTGGACGGTCGTAAATCCAACTTTTACGTATTCAGTAGATGCTACTCTTCAAAATCATATCACTTGGAAGACGGAGGAACACGGAGGAAAAAAGTAGCACCTTTCTAAAACTTAAGATTTATGATAATTTTGCGCGTAACTTGTCGTTAATGTACTCCAGAATTTAATACGTTTGAAAATCTTTTCACTGACTAAATATGTTACATATGCTTCGGTTAAGTGCATTCAGAAAGAAGAAATGGAATATTGTCATTTTCATAGCCCGTAGAACAATATTTCAAACGGTCTGAACTTTTGACAAAACTGAGTTTCGCTGTTGCGTTGAAAAGAGTGATATGTTTTACCACATATTAATACATCAAATTCCATTCTAAATGCAGATTCTATCTATTCAACTATCCTGGAGGACAGTATGAAGTTCATAAGTCAATCTGTTGACATGAAATTTTTCTTAAATGTCCACCTAGGTGGCCGTTTTTCTCACTGTGCGACAGAATGACAGACAGACAAACTTTTTTTTGAGGGTCGCATCGGATTCCCGGGTGCTTGAAACGGATAGAAATCGCAAAATTTTTGAATTCCAAGAAATGTACAGACAAAAGTCTAATTTTATTTATATAGATTTATCCACTCTTTCATTGCCTTAAAAGGCTATATTTAAACACTTTATTCGGTATAAGCTCGTTAATTGGCACCATGTGCTATCTACTTTTTTATTTTTATTTTTTTCACTTTATCAATGGATTATCTAGAGATTTCACTTTACGTAAGTTAGCTATTATATATTATATTATATATATATATATATATATATATATATATATATATATATATATATATATATATATGTACCTTGATTCTAGTTAGGTTGTTGTTGTTGTGGGATTTAGGCCTATGGGTGGAGTACCCTCCGTGTGGGTTTTTCTAGGATGTCCTAACCCATATTCACACTAAGTTTCGGAGGAAACCACGGAAAACTCCGAACGGTTAGGTCGGCGGACGTGACCTGGTTTTGAACCAGGCACCTTCCGACTCCCAGTTCAGAGCACTTTGCGTCGCAGTTCAAAGGTAGGCTCGACCCATCTATCTCGATTTATCATGACTCGATTTATCTTCTGTGTATATATATTTTAATTGGGAATGTACATGATAGTAGTTTTACATACAAGCATAAAATTTTCAAAATTACGAGAGTGGGAAGCATCCATGCACTCCCATTCACACATACACACGCACGCACGCACCATGTACAGCTGCGGAAAAAATAGGCCCACTTGTGCTTTTTTCGGCCGTCGTTCGTCGTACAGCAAAGTTACAGATACCAATCGTTTACGATTGACGTACACTTTAATTTGCTATGCATAAAAATTGCATAAGGGGCCATCTACATATTAAAATTCGCACCAACTTTTTTTTTCTCAATAGTAACCCCTAGATTTCACTTCATATTTCAAAAATTTAGCTCATTTTAACCCCGGATACCCATTTTATTTAACCTGAATACCCGGATATTTAAACTGAAATTGGGAGAGTTATGAGCTTCCAAAATCCCCCTCCCCATATGTTAAAATATTTTTTCATACTTCATCCATATCTCATATAATATTGATAATAGGAAGCTGATTTTTATTCGTACTATTAGAACTAAATGACCCAAACATAATATAATGTTATTATGATTTTTAATAAAATATTAATATTAATTATGAATTATTAAATTAATATTCAAAAAAATTATGAATAGCAACCTAGTAAAATTTCGATCTAAATAGATGCAGAAAGTAATATTACATGGCTGTGCAAAATTTCAAATTTTTACGTTCAGTAGTTTAATTTATATTAAATAAAATATGCTATTTTCACGAGTTAAGGGACCATATATAAATTTATTAAGTGACAATTTTTTGAAAATTGCATAAAATAAACGTAAATTAGATTTATTTTGTGCAAAAACACAGTAAAAGATACCGGTATTAAAAAATATCAAGTTTTGAAGCAACTAAAATAGAGGATTTTACAGTTTGATGGTGATTCTATAAAGCGTCTATTATTGCGTCCGCTACCATATTCCCACAAATAAATATTTTCCAGCTATAGAATTAGATTCAGTAAATGCAACATCTTCTAATACAACATCCTATTTCTTAAAAACTAACATCCTCAACTTTCCAGGCATGAATGTGACCTTTTTTAATATCGGAAACATTAGGTCCCCCCATATTTTATCAAACATTCAAAAAAACATTAAAAATCACGTTTTTCTCTCTAAATTTTCATCTGACTATAAATTAAAATGCCACCAAAAGTCTTATATATAGAAGTCCAAGAATAGTCCAAGAATATTATTGCACATTGCAGACGATAGTATTAAATGAAGAAATTCAAATAACAATCACAGTGATAATATTGGGTTGGCAAAAAAGTAATTGCGTTTTTTACAGGAAATTCAAACAAACAAATTTTCTATCACGAAACCATTCTTCAAGTTCGACCATAGCTGAGTAATATTCATGCTTGTAGTCAGAAGAGCAGAGAGCAGCCCAAGGGCGGCTCCAGCAAAGGGGGCCATAGGGGCCATAGCCCCGAACGTTTTGTTTTTGAACTTTAGATTCGTATACTTTACGATTCCTCACGTTAAATTGGCATTTTAAACAGTTTATAGACTATCTAAAAAGTTCAATGGCCCCCCTCCGAAAATTCAGCTTGGAGCAGCCTCTACCTCCTGCCAACATTTCAGCTGTCTAAGAGAAACATCAAGGGAAATACGGAATAACAATTTCAAAATTAGAAAGATTTTCAAAATCGTGAGCAGTCGTTTTGCATTTTCCCCTTAAATCATGTGTACGGACCAAGGAAGTTGTGAACTCTCGGGTCATTTGGACCACGGACTAAACATTCTAATTTCTACCCTTGATATTCTCAGTACAAAAAACTTTGACAGATGGAAACAATATTTTCCTTGAAAATAATATTTATTTCTTTTAACTCTCGCGAGCGAAATTAATGAAAGGCGGAAAGCTTGGAACCTACAAATAGCGTTTTTCAATTTTCAGAAAGTCCCTTAAAAACGCGCAAAAATTAATTCGCAATATCTCCAAAAATTATCGTAGAAATTTGATGAAAATTTATTTTTAGGGTAATTTGAAGGTTTTCTTTCGTTTAATAAAGTCAAAATACGGTGTTGCCATTGAGAAAAACGAAGTTGATGCAGAATTAAATATGAAGACGGCCCCTTATGCAAATTAAATTAATAGTAAATTAAAGTATGCGTTATTTGCAAACGAATGGTATATATAACTTTGCTGTACGACGAACGACGGCGAAATAAAGAGCAAGTGGGACTTTTTTTTTCCGCAGCTGTACATATAATAAGGTGGGAGCTTCGACGGGCCTTTACAACCTTTGGCCATTTCCTGTATCGCCATTTCAAAAGAGAAATTCCAAATTAAAAATATTTCAAACGCAAAATTATACACCTTTTTTCAGCTAATATTGCATACTGGAATTTATACAGGGTGTCCCAAAAAGGTGATAACGGGCTTTAATTCTTTATCTACAAAAGATGAGTGGGCAGTGAATTGAAAAAAATGTTCAAAATAAGGTCGGAAATACTACAACATTTCCGTTAAGAAAAAAATCCTCTCATTCATTTTTAAAAAGTTACACTTTTTAAATTTTTATATGACCCCGCACGAAACAATTCTCAATTAGTATAATGTGCCCCATACACTAAAGAATTGACATATAAAATTTGAGAACAATACCTTTAAACGTGTCAGAGATATGAAGATAAATATAACGCTGACTTAAACCACTTTTCAATGGCTCTGGAAGGGAAAAAAATCACGTCGAATAATCGCATTTCATGGGTCGCACAAAAATTACGAAAGGAAATCTTTTTTTTTTTTTTTTTTTTTCACTTTCCCGTTTGTTCACTTTCCCGAAAACATTTTCCCGTGGATATGATGAGAGACGCATAAAACAAAAGATGCATCATCTGGATAGTGACGAAACTGATAAACAGTTAGATAATTAAGAAAAATATTTTAAAATTTACGTATTTTATCCTTTGGTAGATAGTGTCACAGGGAGACTAACTGTACGATTTGATGCTGTCAAAAACTTGTCAAGTAAATTTGAAATATTATGGCAGTATTTAACAATACCTGAAAGCAGTTTGAAAGAAAAGGCATTATTACTATCGGAACAGTACCAAGATGATCTGAATAGTGAAGATTATCTTTCAGAAATAATTCACTTACCATCCGTCCACAAAACTAATTTTGGAATTAATCAATTAAAGCCTCTGGATTTATTGAACATACTAACAGAATATAAACTGAACGATCTATTTCCAAATGTTTGCATTGCCCTTAGGGTATTTTTAACCATTCCAACAACGGTAGCTTCTGCTGAACGATAATACAGCAAATTGAAACTCATAAAAAATTTCTTAAGGTCAACCATGTCTCAAGAACGACTTGTAGACTTAGCAAGACTAAGCATCGAATCTGACATTGCCAGAACTATTAATTTTGATGATGTTATACGAAATTTTGCAAATAAAAAGGCACGAAAAGCCATTATTAAAATTAAATAATAAATATGCTAATTCTACCATTTATATATATATTTAACCTTCAAGCATGAATAAAAAATCGCTAAATATGAAGATTTCCTTACTCATTCTTTTCGTTTAGCATTTTATATCAAAATCACTAAAAGAAAAAAAAATAATTTTCGAAACTGTGTGTTTAACTATAGCAAAATATGAACTGATGCATTTACAGATAAATAATACACTGTCGGTGATGGTGATTTGCAACACATGTTAGACAGCGAGGGTGGTAATGCAAAGGAAGATTTTGGAATCTGGTTATAAAAATGCCGTAATGATACTTCATTTTCTTATATTTTTTATAATACATTATTACAGATTGTAAATAGTACTATTATTAAAATTAAAATTTAGGTAAGAATAAAAATGACCCCGCAATATTAATTATTTTATTTTTAATAATTACTTTTAAAGTAAAATTGGGCAGAATTTAAAATATATTTCATGAGACAAAAACAAGTTGGGGAGGGGGGGGGACATTTCTGTCCCGCCTTATAAAATTTCTCTCGGAGGCCCTGGTGATATAAGTACTAGTATTAATTCTAATAAAAGCGTTTTCAGCCATTAATGAAGCACTTGATTTGTAAAAGAAAGGTATTTTTTATTTCATATATTGAAGTAATTAATGGATTTTACATTCCAGCTGAAATGTAGCATTTATTTTCATCTCTAGTTTGAGTATTTATACAAATAATTATTGAATCATTTGTATAATGAATGTAAAAGAATGTACAAATCGCTGATTATTACACAAGTAGAAGAAAAGGACGGCCAAAAAATATTAAAATATTTCGCATGAGGGGCTCAGACCATTGGTTTTTAGAAGGGGAAAATTAAAGGACATAGTGTCAATTTAAGTAGTTTAATTTTGAGTTTTAAGAGATGCGAGAAAAAGCAGCTCTTGGCATTTGGAGTTTTGTATGCCATGCCATGCCATTCCTAATTTAGATCCTCATTAAAGGGGGAAAAAAATTTCGAACATTGACTTACTCTAGTACCCTTAGTCGGGAGAATTGACTTACTCTAGACTTAGTCGAGTACCCTTTTCTAGAAAAGGGTGAAAGAAAATTTCAACTCCATATCTGTACTATGCGCAGTGGCGTACACAAATAGTGTGTGGGTAATTCAACTTCCCCCGACCT
Source organism: Cheiracanthium punctorium (assembly GCA_038373885.1). NCBI lineage: Eukaryota > Metazoa > Arthropoda > Arachnida > Araneae > Cheiracanthiidae > Cheiracanthium > Cheiracanthium punctorium. Next base: position 363,694 of record JAWZYV010006031.1, on the reverse strand, counting down.
TTGTCCATGCATTTTTAACATAAAGTCAGAACACTTTTACTATAACATTACTTCCATACTCCCTACTCTTACAGGAAGTCAGTGTACACCACTGATTATGCATCTGCACATTCTTTGTAAATGCATTAAATGTTTGTAAGTAATAATTACAAAAAAAAAGAAGAAAAAACAGGCCTTTTTCTTGAAATTACCTAAGTAATATGATACTTTTAAAGAGGGGGGCCCCCAAAAGGGATGTTTGCTTCAGAGTGGCTTTTTGAGGCCCAGATCATGTTTTTCTAGAATACAAATAAAGGGAACACAAGGTCTTTAGTTAAAGAACTTAGACTCTAAAAATACTGGCATATAAATTTAACTGTTACAAATCCGCTGTACATATCGTAACACAGCGGATCTGTTAGTGAGCTGTTAGCCGTTTTGTAAGCAGTAAGCAGGTTATTTGTTTTCTGTTTAAACAGTGCTAGGTGATCCGTTTAGAATATTAGATGCCCAAATCTGGAAAGTTATAAAAAACCCAAAATTTATAAAAAACCCGCAATTATAAAAAACCCAAAAAAAAGAGTTTGGGAAAATAGCTGTATGGATTTTGAGCCCCTACGTGTCGGGGCCCCGGGCATGCCGGGAGGGCGGAGAGGGGCCCGGGAACATTTCTGTCCCGCCTTATAAAATTTCTCTCGGGAGGCCCTGTTTGCAGCTACAACCTGCACATTTAAAAAGTTTTTCAGTACTCTGGTAGAGTCAAGTGTCCTGGATAAGATCAACAAATGACTGATTAGAGATTATCAACACTTTTCAAGCTAAGTGTTCATGGAGAAAGAGTTAATGGTGATTTGAGACACTTCAAACTAAAGATTTTGGACGAGTACGTGGTACACTGCAGCCCCGTAGATTGCAATTAGGCCCGTTTGTTGTATTTCCCTTTTTCTATTCTTTTTATTTTTCCCACAGCTATTCTTCAAAAAGTTATTTTAAAATTAACAATTTTGTACATTTTCCCCTCTATGATATATTTAAGTAAAATTAATGGTTTGCTTAGCATCAGATTAAAAAAAAAAGAGCAGATTTCAGATCTATTTATAATGTTGTGCGATTTCCTTACGATTTCCAAGGGTGGGCATTCGCATACCCTTGCTGGAGGCGCTAATGTTTGAAAAGATTTTCACCGTGACATTTCCTATCTTCAAAACCTGTCTACAAGATAGCGTAGACAAAATTCTGGAACTGAGCGAAATAGCACCCTAGTGCTAAAAAAAAAAAAAAAGAGAAAAAAAAAGCAGAGAAAGGGTGATTAGAAGCCCCCCCCCCCCTCTCACCTTCTCAGAAATTTATAAATACGACAACCCGTGCAGATTGCAAAATCAACCCAAGATGTCGCACTCTAATAAAATATATATATATATATATATTTAAAAAACGGTCGTCCGCGTTGCGTTCGTACCTTCTGCATCAGAGAGAGGGAATACTTAAAGGGGGGCGAAATAATGCAAGCAGATAGATGGCGATGTTTATGCCTCCTTAGTGCGCAGTGCTCTGTTTTTAAAAATAAGCTAACGTTGGGAAAGAGGGAGTGTTCTGCAGAATTGTGTGCAAAAGTCAGAAGGCTTTATCGTCTTTTCTAATATCGACGAGGAAACAGAAAAACTGAAACATAAAGCGGTAATGACTGCTCCTCCCGAGAAAAAAGGAATTAGAGTAAAAGATCGAAATTTTATTTCCATAAGATTGGATATATATGTGAATCTTTCAACTAACTGTGCCCCCACCCACCCTCGAAATTGCATAGATCCGTCGCTGTTTCCAATCGTTTGATTTTTGTGATATCCACATCTACAATATAAACATGACTTTATGTAAGCAAGCTCAACCCCAGACAGCACAGCAAACTTGCATCAAACTTGCAGCAAGCTTGATTTATCAAGTCAATAAACTTGAATTAAGCTTGAAAATTTCAAGCGTGTAAGCTTAATGCAAGCTTGAATCAAGTGTTCTAGTTTACACTTGCCCAGCTTGCATTAAGCTTGACATAGCAAGCTTAATTTCAAGCTTAAAAAGTTTTCCTAAAAAAAAAATTTCTAAAAGTACGGGGCGCCCCACATACTTTATTTTTCCGCGCATTTTCCCCCTCTATGCTGAAATTTTAAGTTATTTTAATCTGTTCCATCAAACGTCGGCGGCTGGGTTCGATCCCAGGAACTTTGGGCTGGGAGGCCCGCGTGCTAACCATTCCGCCATTATGCCTCGGGTAGCTATGACTAAAGTTTGAAGTGACTGTTGTCACGCCGTTTTCTGGCCAGATCGATAAGTATGGGCGATGCTGATAAGTTTATTTTAAGTAAGTAAAATATGTGGGGCGCTGGGCTCGCCCCACATATTTTATTTTGCCACGCATTTTCCCCCTCTACGCTGAAATTTCAATTTAATTTAATCTGTTTCCATCGAGTGTCCCTGGCTAGAATAGAACCCGGGACCTTTCGGTTGGCAGGCGAACGCGCTATCCATTCAGCTACTAAGCTTCGGGCAGTTATGACTAAAGTTTGAAGTGAATTATCAAGCCGTTTTCTGACCAGATTGATAAGTGGGCGATATGTTATTTGTTTTTTTTTATATTTTTCCATGGGATGAATCAAAATTTAAATAATGTTATGTGTGATTTATAGACTCTACTAATAGGGAAATAAGCATAATATAAACTTAAAAGCAGGACACGTTTCAAAACTTTCAATATCGCAACACTCATCGTTGAGCAATACTGCTGGCCAAAATCGAGACAAATGACTGATTTTGAAATCAATTTCGTAGTGTAATTGTATTTTATTTTGAAGAATTTCCGTATTTGGAAATATATAATCTTTTTTTTTAATTCTATGGTCAAGTACATTTATGACTGATTAATTATTTTGTGGAGGCCGGATTACACCTCTTTCTACCACCCATAAAGTGAAGTATATTAACTAACTAAATTGTGTTAATTATATTAAAATTTATTTTTAGGACTAATTAATTAGTTAATGGAATTACTAATGTTAATTAGATGTAAATAAAACTAAAACTCTCCTCGTGTTACACTTCAGAGGGGCTTATCCCATTCATTCCTTCCCCTTGCGTATTCTAATGTCCAGGTTTTGTGTTATAATAAAATAAAACACAACTTTTACAAACTTTTCTTCATTGAGCAAATTTGAGAAACGCTAAGACAATTAATGTCCAATCTCTTTCACAGATGGCCCCATCAACGCTCGCTTTTGAAAGGAAAAATCAAGCTGTATGCCAGCTTGACAATTCAACTTGACTCCTGCAAGCTTGTTGCCAGCTTAAAATGAGTTGAACTGTCAAGCTTGTATTAATACGTCAAATTTAAAGAAATGTCAAGCTTGATTTAAGCTTATGTGCTGTCTCGGACATCATTATTTATTTAACGTCTACATTTAATGTGCGGGTGTTGTTTCTTTCACTTTCTAAATTCGAACACTCGTTTTTTTTTAAACGTAAATTCGCGTGAAAGTTAGTAGTAATTTTTAATCTGATTCTATGCAAATGATTTGAGTAGATTGTCTGCTTCTTTCAATGTTTTTATTTGTTTGTTTATTTATTTAGAATTCATAGCATAAGATTATGAGTAGTTTCCCAGGGAAATCCTGCAAACATGGATGAATTAAAGTAAATTAAAAACTCGGCTTTTCGAGCCTCGTCAGGGGGAGACCCCCTGAACCCCCCCCCCTAATCTTTAAGTTTCATTATTGCCATATTAAAACGATATTAATTGACTATGTCATTTTATCTCTCATATTTCGTTTATTTCGCCTGGTAATCTTATATTGAAATTTTTATGATTGTAACCTAGGTACTTTTCCGTTATCTCGGAGCCAGCCAAATTTGGCGATTTTTTTCCGGTAATAGAGGGCGATGCTTGGCGACAATATTTTCTGATAACCCATCCTCGTTTGCGCGGCTATCTTCATTTATTTTTGGTAACCCGGATTCTTAATGCGTAGTACAAGCGCTACTGTTTCAAAAGGAAAGCAAAATCTATAATGCGGCGTACTGATTGTACTAATCTGCGAGTTTCTTGTGTATTCATACGCAAACGTGTATCCTGAATCGTGCGGCGAACTTGGGTTTTTTTTTTTTTTTTTTTTTTTTTTGATAACGTTGCTTGTGTGTCCGTAGTATGTTAGCTTGTGTTTGAATAGCAAAGGGTAACGTATTTTTCTGTTTTGTATTCGTCCACCTATTTGATTTATTAATCTTGCGTAGGCCGTGAGCATGTCTTTGGATGCAGAAGAATGCCGATTTGTCTGTTCTGTATCCTTCCACGATCCTGTTGTTGTATTGATGTATTATTCTTCCTCAAAGGTGCGTAGCCATATTTATTTCAGTTTAGGTGAGTGTTGCTTTTACATATATATTTGTATAAATATGAATTAATAGGAAATGTGGCGACGAATGTAGAAGATAAAATAAACTTTTGTCAGAGTTGTTAAAGGAATTGTTTTGTAAAGTTTGAATGCCTATTTATCGTATTGATGCAGCTGTCGTGTAGTTTCGAATGGCTAAATAACGAGCCAGATTATTGAGACGGATAGGGCCAAATTTAACCGCCACGTATATTTTGAAATTGTGTGTCTTCGATAGTTGGAGTTTCGAATTGAAACAGTTGGAATTTAAACCGTAAAAGATTTTAAATTTAATGAATAAGTAAGTATAAGAGTAAAATTATATTCATTCCTGTGACGAATTGACGCCTCTTAAATTTGCAAGAAGAAGCTGAAAATGGGAGTATGTTTTAAAATATTACGAATTGTGTAGAATATCCGATATTTCGATTTGTGTAGAGTCCTCAGGATATAGAAAATGCTGAATGCAATTAGTATAGCAGTCAAACCGCCTTGTACATGCTCGGTGAGTCAATTAATTGTTAAAAAAAGAATCCCGTAGGTAATTTCGTTGTCGTATTGTTCGGAATTTAAAGTGAGATCTTGCAGATGCAGTGTCGATATTTAAAATATTCATTGTTTTGAAAATTATCGTTTTAGTTTTAGAACAGTAATACGTTTTATGTATTGTTCATATAGGGATTTAACATTCATTGAAATTTGTCGTATGTAATGGTGAGTCTATTTTGTATGTTTACATCAGGGGCGTAGCCAGGGGGGAGGGGATATCGGGATATATCCCCCCCGAAATTTTTGGATTAGTAATAAAATTCCGTCTATTTATACACATATAAGTTCATATCCCCCCCCCCCCCGAAAATTTTTCCTGGCTACGCGCCTGGTTTACATGTATGTTTTAACTTTGTATTTTGTGTTAAAATGTTTGTTTTGTAGACATTGAAAATCTTTAAGGCGAAATAAATATCCTGTAGGTAATTGCGGACACAAAAAATCGCCTAAAAACATCATAGCTACTTGGAGACAAAAAAAGTCGCCAAAAAATATCGTAGCTACTTGACGACAAAAAAAGTCGCCAAATTTGGCTGGCGTCGAAATAACGGAAAACTACTGTAACCTATTTATAGAAAAATACATGTGATGCATATTCTGCAGCTTACGAAATATTGTCACAATAGATTAAAGCTGTTGTGAACTAATAGTATTTAAATATATGTAAAAAATGCATGTGATGCATATTCTACAGCTTACGAAATATTGTAACAGTAGATTAAAACTGTTGTGAACTAATAGTATTTAAATATAAATGCAACCATGCGGAGCTTATAGAAATCGGTTGTTTACGTAACACATACTAACATTTTCAGTGGACATTTATTCTTACTTTTACGTCGTATTTTCGTGTCTCATTTTTATGTCACATTTTCAATAAGAGGGCGATAGATAAAATGGCATAGTCATTAATAAAAGTAGAAATGTCTTCAATAACACCAACAATGTTGAGAAGTGTGCCAAACAACTTAGTTCGACGTGTTTATGTTCGAATTCAAAGGGTGACAAGCATTTTCAACGTTTGCTCTAAGTAACGATCATGTAAATAATTCAAATTAAATTGTGTTTTTCAAAAATAAAATTATGGCATCAAGGCCGTACCCAAGAGCGAAATTTAAAATTTTGTTAACAAAACAATAATAATGAAGCCTTTTTGTGAAAAATTTAGCCTTTTTCACCTTTAGGTCCCCCATCCCCAAGGACGTACCCAGGGGGTGGTCCAGGGGGTCCGGACCCCCTCCGAAATTTCAGTTTTTGTAAACAAAATAATAATGATGAAGTTTTATTGTCTAAAATTCTGCCTTTTTCACCCTTTGGACCCCCTCCGAAATTTTTGGACCCACCCCGAAATTTTTTTCTGGTTACGTCCCTGCCCATCCCCCGAAATTTTTTTCTGGCTACGGCCCTTTATGGTATGATTAAGTAACATTGTGCATCTCCGTTTCTTTTTTACCTCATAAATAAAGTTGTAACAGTCCAACAGTGTTGGAAATTGCCTCCCACACTTAAACTACGTTCGAACAAGTATACTTGAGAGCTAGAATAGTTGCCACATCCGCCAGATTTAAGGGTAATATCAAAAACCAACGGGTATTCTTTTAAAGTGATCACCCTGTATATACAGGGTTCAACAAAAACACCGACGCAGGCTTCTATTCCTTACATATTGATCATAATCATATACAAAAAATGAAAAGTTGTGTAAAAAACAGAATTTCGAGGTACTGGTTTAAATTTTCAGAAGCTAAATAAATACAAATTTTAAATTTTTATGAGACAACCCGTACAAAAAGTAAAATAAAATAAAAAAATTCCCATTGACTAAAATGTGCTCCATACATTAATTAGGCAATGTACAAAGTTTCAGTTTTTTATCATAATGTGGCTCAGGGATATTTTTAAAAAGTTTTTTAAGGAGTTTATACAATAACAATTATGAGTAGCGTGCATTTACGTAATCAATGTTTTCTTTCACAATTAATGTACGGACCCTCAAACGGGATATCCCGACGTAATTTTGTCTCTTTCGAGAATGTCTCTCGAAAGACTAACTAATTGAGAATTTTTTTGTACGGTACCCGTGTGAAAATTTAAATTTTGTACTTATTTAGATTTGATATCCGGAAAATCGTAATCAATACCATAAAATTCTGTACCTTTTTCTTTATGTAACTTTGTAATTTACTGTATATGTCTATGATGAATATTTAAGGAATGAAAGCCTTGCTCAGTGTTTTTTGGACATCCTGCATATGTGCACAAGGTAATTATAAACAGCATTCTGTATCTGAAGCAAGTAAGCACATTGCGACCCATTTGTTATTTGGGCCGAACACAAGATACGCTCAAGGAAATTTTTTAAAAAGCTTGGTTCCAAAGATGGCCATTACCTGGTACTTTGCATGAGAATTCAACTCGAGAAATGACTACATATTGGGAATATAGGGAATAAAAGTTTAAAAACTAATGAATAACTCTTGAAATATTTTTACATTTCGAAATAATAATTTCTGTTGTTAAATTTGCTATTTTCCCATGCAAAGCGCCACCTAGTGGGCATTTTCAGCACTATGTTTTTTTTTAATCCTTTGAACGCATCTCATGTAGTCTATATGTCAAATTCTGTTACAATCCGTTCACCCGTTTTAACCTAGAACCCTGTTTATAAGGATAGCTTAAATGTACAGGGTGATTGAATGGAGAGATAGAACGCATTTACCTGAACCAATTTCGTCATAGAACGTATGGGCGGGCATACGGCTTGTAAATGGTGTAAAAGGTTGGTCGGAGCACAAGCGGTAAGAAATTAAAAGGAGTTTCCCACTGGCACATTTAAAGAATCAACACAAGATTGAGAGGAGATGCTTAAGAAAAATTTGTATTAACAGCAGTAGCGTAGCCAGAAATTTTTCATGGGTGGGGTTACGACTACTTCAACTCATATATATGTATAGGTGTGTGTGATAAGGGAGTGAAGAATATACATTTTGTATGGCAAAAAAATTCCTCATGGGGTTAGTAATGACTCCCCCCCCCCCCCGGGATGGGACTATTCGGCGAGAAACTCATTTTGTCGCGCCTTCTCGGTGAAAACTATGTTTCTCATGCATGAACAAAAAAATTGCGATGAATAGAAATTTGTATAATTTAAAGTGCTTCAACTTCTCTCGCATCCTTAGCGTATATTCTAGGCCCCCCCCCCCTGAAGCGATGGCCGGACCCACTGATGTTTTTTTTGGTCTCGCAAAGGGGCTAGCGCTAGCGTATTTTCGAGGGGGCCCCTTGAGGCCATGGCCGGACCCACTGATTTCTTTTAGGTCTCGCAAAAAGGCCAGGGGCCAGCGTTAGCATATTTTCGAGGGGCCCCCTGAAGCGATCGCCAGACCCACTGATGTTTTTTTTTTGGTCTCGCAAAGCGGCCAGCGTTATCATATTTTCGACGGGGCCCTCTGAAGCGTTGGCCGAACCCACTGATGTTTTTTTTTGGGTATCGCAAAGGGCCAGCGTTAGCATATTTTCGAGTGGCTAGCATATTTCCGGCCCCTGAAGCGATGGCCGGACCCACTGATGTTTTTTGGGGTCTCGCAAAGGGGCCAGCACTGATTATATTATACTAGAATACATACAAAAACTTCTTTTTGTTGTCGCCTAGTGTAATAGTTAATTTAAAATATATCTTCAAAAATCGGTCAAGAAAAAAAAATTAAATTTTCTGGAATTTTTTTCTTTGGCAACCATTTGGCGCCCGCCTGCAAAAAAGGCCTTGCAGGCCCGCTTCCGCCGGCCCTGCTCGCCAGAGTGCGGCGATTTTTTAGGTTGCCGAAAGTGGAGGCGAAAGTGATTGGTGATTGTGCTCAATTGATTCCGAATCTGACATCATTAAATTGATGCTTTCAGAAGAATACTGCCAAATGAATACAGCTATTTATATCATTTCGGAAAAATGCATTAGCTGAAATCTTAAACTCCTGTTATCCACGTGATCGTTTCAGCAATTTTAAAATTTATGAACTTTAAGAAATATATTTCGACTTAATTGTTATTCATGCTTTTTAATATGACGTAAAAAGGACGTAATAACTTATGAAATGCCGTACTTAATGTGTGGAGACATGCTTTTCTACTGGTTGCTGATTGGTGGAGGAGAGTATTATGGTCAAAGCGCATGTTCAAACTGCATCAGAAACGTCTTCAAGAATCTGTCGCTAGCAGCCTTAGCATTTTAATAGTATACATATATATAGATAGATTATACGGAATTAAAATAGTTTAAAAAAAAAAACTTTATAATAAAGACAATATTTTCGTACATTATTTAAAGTAAATTTTTTTTAGATTTGATTTTGAGGAAAAGCACTATCTCATTCTTCCTCCTGGTTAATTTCTTTTTAAAACCGATATAAAGATGTTTTAACACGCTTTCACATAGACGTAAAATCCTCGTAATTAAATCCCTCTACTCTTTTGACGTAATATCTCTTACTCTTAAAAAGTTCAGAATGCAAATATGTGACGCCGAACTGGCCAGCGCCGAAACGACCGGAGCCGAACCGGCAGTGCCGAATAGTACCAAACCGCCCCCCCCCCTTGGCTACGCCACGGATTAACAGTAATGGAATCGATGTACATGCTCAAAGAAATTGCTCAAAAGATCGTTCGCCTGTTGGAATGCAGGCTTCGATCCCGTTGGGAATCAACGAGATAGGGACTGACGTACATATGCTACGGCATTTACCGAATATGGGTAGCAACAACGGAGATCCTGGCGACTAGATCCGGTTCGGTTTCAGTGGGGCAGTCGTAGATTAGGGCTTTCATGTGGCTAAACTCAGAAACTCAGGAAAATGTCCTAACACGAGAGATACGGCGATCTTGGTGGCCAAGCTACGACCAATCCATCGCCCTAGGAACACGTTGTATGTGAAGTGTTCCGATCCACGAAAGAAAATGCCTTTGGATGCGAGGATCGACCCTTTCATATCATTTATAACGCTACCTTTCGGCGTTCATCTTTCCATGCTCAACGCCACCTAGATGCCCGCCATTTGCGTTCCGCCCACACTTTCTATGACGAAATTTGCTCGTGTAGATGCGTTCTATCTCCCCATAAAGCTTTGGCCACTTTTTCGGACTCACTCTGTACATGACCACCCTCTACAAGGTGCGTAAAAAATATGGACAAGCTTTTAGGGGAGATGGCCATGTGATTCTGATTCTCAGGATCAAAAAAGTTTTTTTTTGTCTCTTTTGTCACCCTTTAATACTGTTGCAGAAAACTCTGCTATTTCCTGGGTTCGTCTTTCTAAAGTCCAATTGTTGTCAGGATGGAAAACGAACTTTATTGCTTCTACAACTTCGTCGAACAATCAGCTGTACAAAATTCACAAGCACAATCAGACAGTAATGTGCTTTTAACAGTGAAGCTTTCTTAAATGCTGTATTTCTCACATAAAATAAAACACATCCACAGGCAAAAATTCAGAGGAAATATACGAGGGATATCACTAATAGTCCATCAAGACTCAGCAATGAGGAATTTACACACAGCACTTAAAAACAAAGCTTCATAAACAAGCGAAAACACCGCCTCTATCAAGGGCGGATTAAAGGGGCGGAGGCGGAGGGGGCGACCGCCCCCTCCCCGAGACAAAAGAAATTAATGTAAAAGATCCTATTCTACTTCCATAAAATGGTCGTACATGACAATCTTCTAACCGCCCCCACCGACAAACGAACCGCCCCCCCCCGAGAAACTTGCATTCATCCGCCACTGGCTTCTATAACTTCAATACAAAGGCTTAAGCTTTTACGGATATCTGCTCTAGGCGTAAGCAGAAGCAAGACTGACTCAAACTGGGGGAGCCCGCTGCTTTTATAATCGGCGACGAACACCCTGGAAGGTTCCAGAGAGAATCATCCGTGGAATGTATTAAAACAAGCTCGATTTCGATTGCGTAATAGAAGAGTAATATTAGGCTATTGCGCATGTTAATGCAGAAAAACTAACTTTACAATAGCCATTGGAAAAAACGCGCCAAATGACCAAAATGCCAAGCTTGGAGACCTTTGGCGAAATATCACCAAATTTGGCGCCAAAAATAAGTCACTAAAAGTGAAGTTACCGAAAGCCTAGGACCAATATTTCTCAAGATTTCTAGAAATTGCTATATAAACCAATAAGAAAACCCAAAACTCCGTATCTCGCGTTCTAGTTGACCGATTTTGATACGACAAAAAGCAAAATTTAACTATTTGACACGTAGAAGACGAATTTTAAACTATTTTAAACCCCAAAACAGCGATTTTCCCCGAAAATTCGTAACAATACAGATAACTCGCGATAACTCGAAGTCCAAAAGAACAACCAATTACTTCGAGTTATGAGACAATCGTACATAATATGCAAGTAATAAATACATCCAAGTACATTAACACATTAAAAGAAGAAATATAAATCACGCCAAGCGCATCGATTATAAAACACTTTCCAACGCAACAATTTTTTCGCCAAATTTGACGATGAATTTCCTTAAATCTGGCGAGATTTCGGAGATAAGATAATGTTGTATTTTTACTATAAATACTATTTTATGAGACCCTGTTAAAGACCTTTAAATGTTTTTTCGATCGTTTAAGTGAAGAATATAAAAATTTTATACTCATTCTCTTGTGCTAGAAATGTATTAGTGTCTCTCAAATGCCACAGATTATAATGTATTGGAATTCTTTTGAGTTTTCCTGTAGAAAAACCATTAATAATACAGACACTGCTTTCAAAGGTAGGGATTATTTTGAGAGCCTTAATAACATATATGTAGGCTTGCCAGATTTCTGAAATATTCAACCGGGACACCGGAATGCCCTAGTGTAACGGATATTCAAGGGTACATTTGCCCGACCTGTGGCTGAACGCGTTTGCGCTCTCAACTGGGAGACGGAAGATGCCTGTTTCAAAACCAGGTCGAGTCCGCCGAGCCAACCGTTCGGAGTTTCCCGTGGTTTTCTACGAAACTTCGCGTAAATACGGTTTAGGATCCCTTAGAAAGTCCACCATGGAGGGAAATCTCCTCCCCTCGGTCCAGATTCCTGGCCGTAACACTGCATTTACATTTTCCACTCAAGGATAGACACTTTTGAAGTGTTTTAGAGGATAGTTTATTCTGAATGCTATGAATAAATGGTTACTGATTAAGAACCTGAACCAGGGGTATTAATAAATGACACAAGCATATAAATTTAAACATTTTATATCTTGCATGTTAATATTTGTAAGTTGTAAAAAGAAACACTTTGAATGAGGAATAAAAAGTTGAACCATATTTATTAGCACACCGCCACTCTTCGATAGTTCTCACTTTTTATACAGTACAGTGAAACAAATGACAAAGTAATTATCCTTAAAAATCCTTCACAGTTAATTATATTTTTAGAATTTTTGGTCATCTATAGTCAAATTTAATTTTTACCGGGACGTGAAGTAAACCGGCCGGGACACCGGGATTTTGTCTGCAAACCGGGACGTCTGGCAAGCGTACATATATGCCAACTTCTTTCCGTTCAAAAACCGAATAGATCTAAAATACGTTTTCAAGAATGACTGCCCATAGAGTGCAATGTATCAGATTTTTTTTTTTTTTCCTCCAATGAAAGAACTATAAATACAGCTTACATCATTTTCAATAGGGTACATGGTACAGTGAATAGATAAAACATATATATTTCGCACAAATCGATGTATATTTAAGGCAGTTAGAACACTGAACGGGTGGACAATAGAACGGACAAACAAACCGAAATCATTAACACCTCTCAAACTTGTTGGTAAGTTAAAATTATAAACATTCCTCTTATTCAATATAACGGTATCGCACGAACACGAAGAGCAAGAAATTTATTCTTTTAAGGGTTTGAAGGTCTAAAATTAATTTTTCCCGCGTTAAAAAAAATCAAAGTTTGCGATTTCGTTCCATGTAAATCCGTTACTGCGTTTAGAATCCCTTTTTGGGTTCTAACGGATTTTCGTCGGTTAGAGGAATTCCTCAGACCGATGCAAGCCCCCTCCCACTCCTAGGCAGATAGCCCTTAGCCATGCCTTAACAAAACACAATAAGCTAAATCGGTTAATTACAGAGCGAGTAAAAAATTTTCAAAATTCCCAATGAAATTGACATAGCTTAATATTATCACATTAGATATTTTTTGATTTACGGTCAAATAATGAAATATCGACAAGCTCGGTTCATTTTTCAAAGCATATTTCCGCACCATATTTGGCAAGTTATCGCAAAAGTCGCCAACATTGGCGACATGTGGTGCAACTTTTGTGGGAGGCACACGATCGTCGTCGGATTATTAGTTAATTATACTGTAGGATATTATTATGGGCGCCCATAAGGAGGGGGGCAAGGTAGGGCACTCCCCCCCCCCTAGCGTTTTAGGTTAATGTCTCATGATGTATACAAATGGCAAAAACAGAACCACATTTGTTAAAAGTTTGAAATTTGCCCCCTTCTAGAAAAATATTTTGGAGTTTGCCCCCTGTACCGAAGAAATTATTTTGGTTTCAAAATATTTGATGGTTGTACCGATATGAAATTTTGGGTTAAATAAACTTGATTATTGATTGATTGGACACTATTTTGTTGTTGTTTATTTATCTGAGCAAGTTTACAAACCGACGTCATTATTTAAGATGTAGCCGTGAAACATTCATCTACTCTCGTATAGTGGTGAAATTTTTTTTTTTTTTTTTTTTTTTTTTTTTTTTTGACGGTTTGAACACTGAATTAAAGAGATAATCGTTGCTGATACACACTCGACAGCGAAAAGGCTAGACGAAAACATGGTTGTATCACAATCACGCTGTAAAAGTAATACGTCTTGTTCACTCGAAGTGAAGATGAACACATATATATTAACTGTATAGTCTTCAATTACACTAAATAGAAAAAAACTTGATGGCGAAAAGATCGATAGGCGTTTCTGTATAAAACTCGAACCAGCACGATTTTGCTTATAGAGTCGGGATACGTGAAACAGATGAAAATCACACTTCAACGACCTTTCCTTTAGTATACTTCATAGCACATTATATATAGTAATTCTCACAGTAAAATCTACATCTTATTTCTTCACTTTAGTATACATATATCCGTAAAATTCTTGGTTATTAAAAATGATTAAATATAGTTACAAAATAATTAATACGCTAGGTGGGCAGAGGCACAATCCCCGAGGGTAGAGTGCTCGCCCAAACTTCCAACGCAGCTCTACTCTGCTCGCTGACTTATAACTAACTGCCCATATTCCAAGATGCTCAGGGGCAAGGGCGCCGGCAGGATCATTTCCAGGGGGGGTGCACCCAAGATATATATATATATATACATATACAGGGTGTTCCTGAATTCATAGGCCAAACTTTAAGAATAAAATGCATATAAAGAAGCATTTTTTGTATAGCAGATTAGCAGTGTGGGGTTAGAAATAAAAAGTGTAGATGGAAATATAGCAAATGCAAAAGAAATGAAAAAGCTCTACTGTAAATGCTCAAATGTGCTGGTAGCATCTAACAGGTGATTGTAGTACCCTTTCGAAGATGCAAGGTATCACGAACGGTTGCAGCAGTTACTAAAGTTTTGCAATGAGGGCCTCATCTGTGTCAACTGGAGTCTCGTAAACGAGTGCCTTGAGGTATCCCCAAAAGCAAAATTCGATACTTGATTAATCTAATGAACGTGCTGGCCAAGCGACTAGATCAACTTGTCCAATCGATCGAGAGTCAAAGATGACAATGGGGTAATTACGCATATTATTTGCGAAATAGGCTGGGAGCCCTATCGTGCTGAAACTATCTACATTTTTTCAATTCTGACCAAACGTTGCAATGCAAAAAAATGCTCCTTTGTATGTATTTTAACTACCTTCAGGGACACCCTGTATACATACATATAAAAAATTAGATTATTTGGCCTTTGAAGAAAGAAGAATCTTGACTGGAAAATGTAGCATCAATATGTGAAATAAACATCGTCATAGTTATTTTGTCGCAGCTAAAAAGTACAAAATCTTAAACTATTAATTTGGTCTAATTAATAATACCACAATTTAAGTATACTAATAATTAATTATTTAAATTACACGCAATTTTGATAACATTGTTTTATATTTAAACAGACGAGTTTTCCCAGAATAACTGAAGCGAAATGTATTTTCTCTAGCATTGATGCATATAGCAATTTTTGGCTTAGAGGTCCCCGCCATGTCCAGTGCTGAAAATGATAGATTGCTGAAATGTGAATCTGACCTGCCGCGCGGCTGTCAAACGGTTTTGAGTTTTGGCCGGTTTTCTCAACATATTACGTGAATACGCGTTAGAACCCCTTAAAAAGTCCTCTGCCCAAGGCAATCCCCCCCCTTCCATGACAGATACCGAGATACCCCATGTGCAGGTTTGCCTTCAGTGACTTGGCAAGGACATCCACATATTAAAACAAAGCCCAAGTTTCGAAAGTGACGCAGTGATGCCTTCACTTAATATTTGAAAAATTACCATGTCAAAATACTCAAAATACAAATTTTCATCTAATAGTTTTTGAGTTTAAATCTCTTAAAAATTAACTTTATAATGTTAAAAAGAAATGTTAAACTTTAAGCGTTAAGTTCTAAATATTTGCATTTAATCATATTCACAGTAGAGTCTCGATTGTTCTAGTTTTTCATACATCTATTAGTGAAAAAATGAGTTTAGCTCCCAAATAATGACCTACACATATAAAACAGGCGATCTTTTTTTTTTTATTGCAGGACAAAAATTCAAATACTAAGTGCACCCGGAAGCCCTATCAGAAATCACTCTCCCAAAGAAAGTGGGTGTATTTTTTCTGTAGGTGTCCTCATAAACATTTCTGTGCAGTGTTGACATGCTGATTTGGCAATAGCGCGATACTGCTGTACGAAAACGAGTCAACGTGTCAATACAAAACAATTGACTATTATTTTCCGATATTATTAACATGCTCTATTCAGTAATGTGATAATTTGTAACTACATTTTTCATTTAACTATGCACTCAAATCACAAAAATTGCTTTATTTCCATTTATCTGTTTATTAATTTAATGATTTCGATAGTTTGAGACAAGCCCGGTCCCGTCTACCTCAAATATTATCGAGACTATTTCAAAATATTTTTTCCTAATTGCGGGCACATGCCGTGTGGCATTCACGACCGTAAGCGTTGGTCAATACATTATGAGGGCTCATGTACGTGCGCCAACATTATCCCAAAATAAATATGTGGATGACTTCTCAAAAGTTTAAAATTTATGTACAATGGTAGAAAATATTAAGCCATAAACCCAGGTCTAAACAACTAATTTAATGCGACAGTTTCAAGTAGAATTCAAAATATCACACACACATTCAGGCTCTTTTTTTTTCCCTGTCCTAAGGGTAAAACAAATTACTTATATTTTCAGGTTAATTATACTTTTTTTCAAACTCCATGGGGGTGCAAGTGCACCCCCTTGCACCCCCCCCCCCTCCCGGCGCCCATGCACAGGGGGGTATGTCACGAGGTCAACTTTTGCCGTTAAGCTATTACATATGTAAGAGAGAAAAAAGGAACACGAAAGACTTTTCTAAAACTTTCGATGCATGCAGCTGCACACAGAGAAGCAAAAAGAAAAACAAAACACTGCGGTCTGGGAGCAGTGCAATACTGCAAGTTAGACTTTCATGTGAATAAATGCGAAAAGAGGATGGGAAGAAAAAAAATATAAATAAAACAGATTGCAGCTTCAAGTTTGATTAGTATAGCAGAAGGCAGGAAATTGAAATGATTAAAAGTGTGTTATTGCCTTACAAATAAAATGGCTGAAAGGAAATTTGAAAGCTTTAAAAAGAGTTACTGTTAAAAACTTATAATTAATTAAATTTAGAATAGACTATTACTTTAAATTTAGACAATAGTAATTAGGATTTGTATTAATAATTTTTCATAAAAAATATGCACGTTGTGTCAACGTGACACCCCCCCCCCCTAGAAAAATTCCTATGGGCTCCCATGGATATTATATGCTTTAGATGGATGCCTGTCTCTAAACTGCCACTGACCATATTGTATTGAAATTATTTTAAGTGCTCCTGTAGTAGAACTATTAACGATACGGACACTATTTTCGATGGAAAGCCTCACCTTGTAATCATTAGTAACATATACCAATTTTGTTACATTTCAAATATCAGAATGGCTCTAAAACTAGAAGTCAAGCCCGTTGTGGAGGCAATGACAACGGGTGCTAGAAGAAACATTTGACGAAAGCATGTCTGCACTGAATATATTTAATCTTTGGCCACCTAAAATAAACACGTATTAAATTATCAATATATATAAAACAGAGTGTAAACTGTCAGTTAGTTAGTTAGTTTGTCTGTATCCCGCGTAGCTCTGAAACGGGTGTTCGTAGACCTTCCAAATTTTGTATGGAAATTCTCTAGGACGGGTCCCGACATACCTCGAAGCGATTTTTCGAAATTCGAATTATTTTAGGAGATATCGATAAAGAACGTGTCGCAAAAGGCTCATTTTTTCGCTTCGCCATTTCGCAATTGTAACTCCGCGGTGGTATGAGTGAGAATTTAAACAGATCTAGTTTATCATATTTCAGTGGCGGCCCGTGGTGAAAACTGTTAGCGCAGCTGGAAGCATATGAGCCCCCCCCCTTCCTCCGGACAGGAATGAAAAATCTTTGTTATTGAATTCGAAAGCTGGAGGATTAAGCCCTCACCGAGGAAAAAAAAAGAAAGAAATTACATTAAAAATGTAAGAGATCCTATTTTACTTCCATAAAATGGACATAAATTTCAACCAGCCGCTCTTATCCTCAAAATTGGATTAATCCGTGTCTGATTCGAAGTTTCCTTAGAATTTTCTTTTGTAACGATAACTTGAGAAGAAAAGAAAGAAAAAAAAAAAAAAGAAAACTTACTTACTTTTTATAAGTCAAATCAATCCTCCTTTCTTTTAAACTTGCGAATCGGTCAGTGATGCCCTCATTTAAAAGGCGTTGTTTTAATTCAGATATCAATAATTTTAAAAGCTCTTTAAAATTTCCCATGTTTAAAGAATTTTCTCGCTCGCCATGTCCTCTAAATGCCAGTTCTTGCGTATATAAAAACAATACTGCTTTGATGGGTAATTGTCCATTCATAAACGTCTATTCAGGCTTACCTTCTTGGTAAATTCAGCAATATAAAGTCGAGAGTTTTCCGAACATATATTCTCCTTACCCCCTCCCTCACTTCTGGAGCCAATCAGTGAGTCGAATTCACAAGTGCTGCCGACGTTTGAAAATCTTTCATGAGCTGAGTCTTAGCTGCGTACCCCCATTATAGCCTATGCCGGAGGGTCTGCTTACGTAATCGTTGTCATGGCAACGGTGCTGCCAATTTTCTTATCAGCGCTCTGGACTGAACCAAAGATTTTCCCAATTGAATTGCGGGAAAATTAAAGTGCTTTTTTCTGAATGAGCGATTCAGCCACAATACGGTTTTTTTTTAAATTTTTTTAATTTACCGTAGGAATTTCATAATTCTAATCTGAATTTAGGAAAATTAGTAGAAAAAATTATTTTAAAGTATATGCTAATAATTTCAAGTGCAGCCCGTCTGTACTTGCTGTATCCCACGAGCCGCCACTGCCATATTTGGCAAGTTTATTAAATGATTCAGACTCTTGAAATAAAAATAAAAGAATAACAATTTTTTGTTTAGATTATTTGTAAGGTTGTTTTTTAATTCAAATATCGTGTGCATGTGAAATCAGAACAGAAATGAAATGTTTTATACTACAAGGAAAAATAGGATTTTGAAATTTCCCGAGACTAAAATGTGCAACTTTTTAATTTGGCGAAAAATAAAATGGTTGATATGCGATTTTGCGGAGATGATTCTAACGCTTGGCGCAGTTTATCGTAATTTTATCGTCTGCTGAATACACCTCAGAATAAGTTTTTGAAATTTCCATTCAGTTGGAATTTTGAATTTTTCTTCGTAGCTTTTCTCCATCCATTTCTAATGTATTACATCCGGAAAAAGGATGTTAGAAATATCAATTTTAATTTTCTTTAATCACACTCATGAATAATGATATATAGGATGATACGCTTTAAAGAATTACCTGGGCCTTTACACTTCAACCCTCTATCAATCTTCAGTGTCTTATTCACTCGGGTATCTGGGACGCGCTAAATCTGGCAAACCTATTCCAACTTTGGATTTTTTAATTTTTTTTTTAATGTGAGCATACTTTACTATAGGGTTCTCCCAATAGGGATGATACAATTTTAAATGGTTAGAATGGCAACACTGCGTATTCTTTTTTGACATTTCTTGTGTCATTTGTGTTTAGTATGCTATGCTATTTAATGATTGAAAGATACACGCTTGAACAACGTTTCTAAACTATTAATTTGTTTTATCAAAATCAGTGTTCATATGTAAATACTAAGAGAAATTTGAGAAGAATTCATGGATCACATTATTCAGTTCTTGTGATTTCTTTCTTTGGGGATATGTTAAGTCACAAATTCATGCTGATAAAACAATAACAATTGAGAAATTAAAAACCAACGTTGAACGTGTTATTCGTGAAATAACTCCCAATTTATGTGAAAGAGTGATGGAAAATTGGGGTGACAGAATGTGTGTGGTATGTAGAGTAAGAGAAGTTGTGGTGCTCACATAAACGATGTTACTTTTCGTACTTAAGGGGATCGTGGACACCCAAATCATCAAAATTGGCCCCAAAAATGTTTTTTTTTCTTTTTTACATACTAATATTCTACAGTTAAAGCTGAACCATGGAGAAAAAACCGTGTATGTCTACGGCAATTTTTTAAAAAGATATTAGGGTTTGAAAAAATTAAAAGGGACAGTTAAATGTCCACAAAAATGCAAACAAACGCGTAAATAAACACGTCACAATTTTTATTGAACGTTTTACAAAATAAGCTAATATTCGAATGAAATTATTTTAAAAATATGTTTTGCTAAGGTAAAATCATAAATAAAATTATTCAGAAGAGACGGTATGAAAGGTAAATGGAAAATTACACTTTAAACTGTATTTTCTCCAAATCAAGTTTTTTGTGATTTTCTTGCCTTCAAAATGCTCCATGCGACTTAATTTTGGTCGGAATTGTACAAAATTTACTACAAACATTCTTCTCATGTATTACAATAAATATGTGTATCCTTTTTAAATAGGGTCAAAATTCCGATTATGAAATTTCACTTTTATTTACGAAAACTGAAAAATTTCGGGAAAGTTTGGTATATATCCATGAAAATATTTCTAAAAAATTAACTATTCGGTCGAATCAAAAACCGATAAACAGACTTTTTTAAAAAATATTTTTATGCTATTATGAAACAAAATTACAAAAAAAAGTTAAAATTAAAACGCATGGAGCATTTTTTTTTTCGAAACTAAAAAATTAATTAATTTTTAATTAATTACTAATATTTTTTAAAAAAATTAAATTTTCAGTTGTTTATATTGCTTTTAGTTTAATATATTAAAATACAAAATTTCATAATCCTATCTTATTAAATAATAAACAAAAAAACTTTTTAATGTCCACCATCCCCTTAATGGCACAATGTAAGCTTTCAAATAAAATTTAAAAAATGTGTATCTCTGAATAATTTATGTGTTTTTTTTTTTTTAAATTGTATCACTCTTAATGCAAAACCCTTTACATATGTGAGTAACAAAAAATTAATGTCTCCTACACACGTTTAATAACGAAATGCGCTTTAAGAAATTGCTGTGTGTGACTAAGAAAAAACACACAAAAGATACACTTACGCAACAGAGTAGTGCGAACGACTTATGCAGAGAGGAAAGACAAAATATTTTTGCCCCGCTTGTGTTGGCAGCATGTCAACACCCATGAACTTAGGCGGAATGATCTTGAGGAGAGTGCAGACTGTTTGGATGGCATAAATAAATGTAGGCGTGCTTTGTGTTCGATAAGTTTGTTGAACTTCGAGAGTGGCTGAGGGGACGTAGATAGGGGGTGGGCTATGGCCCATGGGGGTCTGGCCAGATCCCTGAAATTTTGGTTTGTTTGTTTGTGTGATTAAGGCAAACCTGCGCGCATTTTTGTGAGAAATTCTACCGCTGTCCCCTCTTGCACACCGCCCGACTTTTGTTTCTTGCTACGTCACTGGAGATCATTAACTGTGAACTTAGAATTTAAAAAAAAAAAAAAAAAAACTTTTAACTATAGTTGACGTTGAGTTCCTCAACAAAATCTCTCATTATATTCCTCGCTAATTTATATAAAATAATTATAAATAAAACCTACACACAGCTCCCAGACAGCACAGCAAACTTGCAGCAAGCTTGATTTATCAAGTCAATAAGCTTGAAAATTTCAAGCGTGTAAGCTTAATGCAAGCTTGAATCAAGTGTTCTAGTTTACACTTGCCCAGCTTGCATTAAGCTTGACATTTCAAGCTTGAATCAAGCTTGACATAGCAAGCTTAATTTCAAGCTTAAAAAATCCCCCCCCCTAAAAAAAAAAAATTCCTAAATACATGGGGCGCCGGGCTCGCCCCACATATTTTACTTTGCCACGCATTTTTCCCCTCTACGCTGAAATTTCAATTTAATTTAATCTGTTTCCATCGAGTGTCCCTGGCTAGAATAGAACCCGAGACCTTTCGGTTAGCAGGCGAACGCGCTATCCATTCAGCTACTAAGCTTCGGGCAGTTATGACTAAAGTTTGAAGTGAATTATCAAGCCGTTTTCTGACCAGATTGATAAGTGGGCGATATGTTATTTGTTTTTTTTTATATTTTTCCATGGGATGCATCAAAATTTAAATAATGTTATGTGTGATTTAGAGACTCTACTAATAGAGAAATAAACATAATATAAAGTTAAGAGCAGCTCACGTTTTAAAACTTTCGCAACACTCATGAGCAATACTGCTGGCCAAAATCGAGACAAACGACTGATTTTGAAATCAATTTCGTATTATAATTGTATTTTATTTTGAAGACTTTCAGTATGTGGAAATATAGAACCTTTTTTTTTTTTTTTTAAATTCTATGGTGAACCACCCATAAAGTGAAGTATATTAACTAACTAAATTGTGTTAATTATATTAAAATTTATTTTTAGGGCTAATTAATTAGTTAATGGAATTATTAATGTTAATTAGATGTAAATAAAACTAAAACTTCCCTCGTGTTTCACTTCACAGGGGCTTATCCCATTCATTCCTTCCCCTTGCGTGTTCTAATGTCCAGGTTTTGTGCGTAATAAACAGAGCCCGATCAAGACAACTGTGGGCCCGGGGCAGAAGAAAAAAATTGGGCTCCTTGCAATAACCCTCCCCTCAAAAAGAAAAAAGATTATGATCGGTTCATACTGAAAGCTTTTTAAATATCTTAACCATTCTTAACACAAATTTTGTGTTAAGAATGGGTTTACTTACTTAACACAAATTTTGTGTTAAGTAATCTGAAACCAAAGAAACAGATAGTTAAACGTTACTTCGAAATGCTACATCACAGTTGCTAACATGTATGGAATACAAACACTTTAGTGTTATTTTTGTAAATTTTCTTAAAATAACAAATAATTGAGAAATTTTGGTATTTTTTTACGCTAAAAATTCTCTTTACGAATGTGGTTAGTTATTTTCCTACATATTGGTATGCTATATCGATATAGAGCATTTCGAAGAATTAAAAATAAGTTTAAATTAATTTATACAAATGTAAATTTGAATTATTTTCATTGTTTATACTTTATAATTAAAAAAATTATTTAACTTCTGAATTTTTTTTTATCCTTTGTAATTCTATTTTAAAACTACAAAAGTGTAAGATGTAAGATTTTTGGGCCCTAAAATCTGTAGGCCCTGGGCAGTTGCCCCGTTTGCCCTGCCGGTAATATGGTACTGGTAATAAAATAAAACACATCTTTTACGAACTTTCAGCAAATTTGAGAAACGCTAGAATATTAATCTCCATTCTCTTTCACAGATGGCGCCATCACTGCACACTGCAAGCTAAAGTCAAGCTTGTATTAATACGTCAAATTCAAGGAAATGTCAAGCTTGATTTAAGCTTATGTGCTGCCTGGGAGAGACCGGTGGCGGCTCGTGATGAGGGGCTTTTGTCATCTTTACTTCCTGGGTTTCCAATTTATCTGTGGCAAGCTCTATATTTTCATGGTCTGTTTTTAATGAATTAATCTCCACAACAGCCTGATTATATTTATTCGCCAGAACCATAGCAGGGTAGAAAAGGTCTGTGACAACGCCTCCTACAGATAGATATAGAACGCCTAGATATAGAAAGCCGTACAATTCCTACGTCACCAAGCTATGACGTCATCATTTTTCCTACATTTAAAATTATATTTTCATAAAATAAAACTATTAATAATTTCTGGTGAATGCTACGAATATTAAAAAATATCTTAAATTAAACATTAAAATTAAAATACCTTTCTCATACAAGATTATTCAGTATGATCTATTTCTTTATCATATTATCTAATTAGTCATGATTAAAAACTGCCGTGTCGTAAAATTATATCTTTTATCTCAAATTATTAAAACATTGCCATTTATGGGTAAACTCACAAATTTTTAATGGTTTTATTTTGTGAAATTAAAATTTTTAAATGTAGGCCTAATGATGACGTCAAAGCTTGATGACGTAGGAGTTGTACGGCTTTCTATATCTAGGAGGTGTTGTCTGTGATCCCTACCTTCTCGCCTGTCTTTTTGGTAACACTTTTATTTGTACCTGTATAAGGTGTGATACTTTTTAAGGCTTTGTTTTTATAAGCATTTAATGTGGCAAGCACACTGTTAGTGGCCATCTCATTTTCCATACTTCTCTGAAATGGTAGCAATGTAAGTTCTTTAGTAGAAGTAGAAATCGAGCCCCTTTTACGATTGTACATTTTTAACCTTTCTTTAAGAAATGTCTGAGACATTATTAGCCATGCCTTGAGAAATTACTATATTAAAAACCGTAAAATTGTATTAATGTAAATTAAAATGGGGTGTAAAAGTTAAAAACTATAAAAAATTGTCTGCAGTACAACTGGAAATGACTAGAAATGTAATCATAAATAAGACCAGGTCTTGATTCGAAAAATACCCTAATGATTGACAAACAACAGCGTCAATCACAATCAGGTGTATCAGGTAAGGGGGAAAGAAAGATACATAATGATTGACACGCAAAGGAGTCAAGCAGATGTTAAAAGTATGAAGTTTTAAAAGCACAGGTCGGTCAGCACAGGAAAATTTTCAATTAGTTGACACAAAACGTAACGCAGATGCAGCAAAGATAACTTCAACAGTAAAAAAAAAACACAGATGTTCCAATCACTAAAACAAGTAATATACGTATAAAAAACGTTTTTTAAAGTCAATTCCTACTTAGGTTAACAAAGAAAATTTTTATTTTAGTTACTTTTTATTAAATTAATTAATTTAATTTAATTAAGGAATTAATATTTGAAAAACTGTATTAACATCAAGTGTCATCCACTATAAGTTTAAAAAAATGTATTTGAACTTGAGTGGATGAATAAAAAGTATTTTATTAGCGATTGAAATTTTGAACAAGATATATAAATGTACTAGCTGCGTGCCCGTTCTCCGCACGGCAGGGAACGAAAATATTTCTTACATGTATAATTCGAATTGATTCCAATGGTTTGGAATCTAAAAATAAGCAAAATGACTTGACTCTTGGCGTAAAACTACTCATTAGTATTCGTAAAGTTAGTATAAGTACTGACCTGTGACCATTGTTAATATCATGATGGAAAAAACTATGTCGGTGTCATTCACGATCAGAAAAGAAAAAAGCGTTACGGTTTGCAGTGAAAATTCCTAATTTTGAAAATGTCTCATTTCTGCATCATACTCTTTTTTAGATTTAAGTTATGCCATTAATATACCTTAGATACTACATGATGTGGAGAACCGTTTTATTTTATAATTAAATAGTTGTGTACCCGCTCTTCGCAAAGCAAGAGGAGAAAATTTTCCTTAAATGTGACCATAACTACTTGTGACAAAACAGAATCTCCAAGAAAAAAAAAAGTTCAGATAATGTCTTTTCTGTGGAAACTACCGCGGGATATATTAACACGACTTAAAATTATTTAATGTTTAGTTAGCTGTGATGTAAGACGGCTGTTGAAAAACGAATAGAAACGAATAGAGTGTGAACTAATAGTAGGAATTGAGAAGAAAAAAAAAAAAAAGCGATGCACAGTTAGATGTTACAATAGTTCTAAATACAAAATTTCGACATTCTACGGTTAAAAGTTTTAGAGTTATACGAAATTATTTTTGGCACCAAATTTGGCGATATTTCGGAAAAACTCGTCAAGGTCGGCAAAAAATGTTGAGATTTTGAACATGGACCAAACAATGACTGACTATCACCAAATTTGGCGATATTTTGGGCATGGACCAAAAGACTGACTACAATGTACGAGAGGCGATCCAAAAAAAAAAAAGTTTACAAGGCAAATGAAAAAGTATTTATTAACAATAGAAACAAGATACAAATGGGAATCAAGAGACACATCTGGCCTTTACTTTTCCACATAGTCGCCAAGCCTGTTTAGGCATTTGTCAGAACGCTCGACCAACTTATTTATCCCGTCTTGGTAGTAATCAGGACCCTGCTCATTGAGCCATTTCTCGTTTTTTACCTGTAGCCATTTTTACCTGTTGTCTTTTACCTGTTTTCACTGCAACGTCTGAGGTGAACCGTGTTCCGGATAAGTTCCGCTTCAACGCCGGAAAAATGAAATAGTCACTTGGAGCAGAATCGGGGCTGTATGGGGGGTGATTGCAGACCTCCCACTTGAACCTTTGCAGCAATTCCTGAGTCTGGCGAGCTGTATGGGGCCTGGCATTGTCATGCAGAAGAATGACGTCTTGGCTCAGTAATCCAGGCCGTATGCGTTGGATGGCTTCACGCAATTTCGTTAAGTTTGGCACAATAACGATAGGCATTAATGGTATGGCCACGCTCCAAATACTCGAGTAGGATAACACCAGTCGTATCCCAGAGCCAGAAAACGGTTGGATCATCACTTTACCGGCAGAGGGTGTGACCTTAAACTTCTTCCTCGTCGGTGATCCAGAGTGTTTCCACTCCATCGTGGCTCTTTTGAATGTGGGGGTGAAGTGATGAAGCCATGTTTCATCACCGGTAACTATGCGATCAATGAAGTGTTGGCCGTCTGAATGGTATCGCTGGAGAAATGTGAGGCTACACATCATTCGAGTGGCCTTATGCTCCGCGGACAACGCACGTGGAACAATATATTTACACTAGATAAATGGAGCTTTCACCAATATCAAGTGGGCTTTACACTAGATAAAATGAGTATTCGGGATTTGCGCTCCCTCCGAAAACAGTTTTTGGATCCGCCCTTGGCTGAACGTTACCATAACTCAGGTCCAACTCTGAGGCAATCTCACGCACGGTTACTCGTCGATCGATCCCTTTGGATGATTTCTTCAACACGTGCCGTGTTGATATCCGTCCTTGAAGAACTTGGATGGCCGCTCGCTTCCATATTGCGGTTTTCCACATGCTCCCTGCCCGCTTGATAAGAACGACACCATTTCGCTACCTGTTGTCTACTCATTTCATTGCTTTGTCCCCGTATACCTCAACGATTTGTCTGTGAATTTCGAATGCGGCCACATTCTTGGCCCATAAGAATCGAATTACGGCTCGCATCTCTATGCGAGACCACTTTTCTAGATGTCGTGCCATTACTGTCGCTCTTAAGTGTCTGCGTACTGACGCTACTTACTCGTAGAACCGCTGTAGGACAACTAGCGCCATCTGTCAACCACCCTGGGTGGAAATATTCGCTCCACAATTATTACGTTTCAAATGCTTCTGCTTGTAAACTTTTTTTTGGATCAACCTACGTAATATATTGAAGATGTCCATAGACATTCATGTATTGAAATTCTTTTGGGTGGTCCTGTAAATAAACTCTCCAGTAGATCGGAACCAAAAATCGAAATGCGCAGCTAGATGTTACAACAATCTTATACATGAAATTTCAACATTCTACGACTAATAATTTTTGAGATTTGAGAGTTAAATACATACACACGTACACTAAAAGTCGCCAAGCATGTTGACTTTGGGGTAATTCTTGAGGGAGGCACGTGACCGTGGTCGGATCATTACCTAACTACAGGGTAGGACGATATTGTGCTTTCAATGGATGCATCTCCCTAAAATTGCCATTGACCGTAATGTGCAAAATTGTAAAAAAAAAAGAAAAATAACTTTTAAAAAAATGTTAATGGTTCTACCCAGTTCGTGGCCGGAATGGTGGCGTAGCTGCGTAGTAAAATCCTTCCTTTGAGAGTAATATTTAAAGCCTTAAACTTAATAGGTAGGCTACTCTCAGAAGTTATATTGACCGTAATGTGCTGGAAATCTTTTGAGTGTTCCTGTAGCAGAACTATAAATGATAAAGACACTTTTTTCGATGAAAAAATTCATTTTGTAACCCTTAACAGCATATATCGCTTCTGAGTCGTTTGAACTAGCCTAATACTGCTAAAATAAGCTTTAATGAATTTCTGCCCATAGAGCGTAATGTATTTAAAAACTTGTGGCGCCCTGTAGATAAACTACCCCGTCGAATGGGACCGAAAGGGGAGGTGAACAACTAGATGTTACAACAACCCTAAATATAATGTTTCAACATTCTACGTCTAATAGTTTTACAGATATGAGAGTTTAATAGTAGGGGAGCCCATGATGCTAATTGGGGATTTACTCGAGCGTCGTGAGGACCTATTACATTTTGTAGTTTAGATAATAAGAAGAATAAAAGGTTATATAATGTTTCCTTTAAGTGGTGGTGGAAGCGTATACAGACCTTCAAAGATGTTAAAAAAAAAAGTTACATGGAGATACTTGAGCGCGTCAGATATTGATAGTTTAGATGCCCCAGCGTGTCTTTAATACCAAAGGTATGTTCATCTGCCGACTTGCGTGGTGGGGGTGGTCATCCGGAAGGGTACAAAATAGAGCAAAAAAACTTTTTCGAGCGCTTCAGATATTCAGAGGGGATGTTAAGTGAACCCTAAAAATGCTCCCATTCAAAAGACTGACGCTTCGGAAGTGACGCAAGCTCGTAGCGAATTTTTGAAAATGAAAAAAAAAAAAATCGTCATATAGAAATACTCGAGCGTGTCAGATTTTTATACAGAAGGTTTAGCTTGATGTTCCAGTGACGATTATTTTGAGGGGTATCATTAATCTGACGGCTAGAAGAAAATTATGAATTTTTTTCAATAACCATTAAATGTGACGAATAAAGGCACGTAAAATTATTTAAATATTTAGACTTTAATTTTTTTTAGAAAATAATATAAAAATAAAATACATCTGTTGAAAAAATTTGTTTCAATCTTCGTCGTCATCCGAAGATTTATCGTACTCCAAATCCAATAATTCAATATTGTCTGAAGTTTTCGTATCTGTAACAAGAAATCGTTATAACCGTTAACACAATTTTATTGATTTCATGAATAACATGTTATCAAAGTATTAAAAAGAAATATACCTAAATAAGAAGTTTCGTGAATAACTGGTGTTATGACAACATCTTCGTATGCATCAAGTAACTGATTGCCAACAAACCAAGTCATTTCAAATTTTCCATCGACATTTGTCCACCCGTAGTCTGTTGGTGACATGTTAATCATAGTTTTATTGTGTGCTTTCCTCCACAAGCACGAAGTATACTTCGTTCGCAATAAGTGCTGCCGTAGCTCAGATTAGCAAGGAGGCAAATGCGGTGGCAGAGTGTCGGGCAAATTTCCTGCCTTGCCGCCGATTGTGAAAGCCACAGCAGAATTAACGAGTGGTGACGTTGGTCAGGATCTGCAGGGACAACTCAACCGTGCTTGTGCTGCCTTTGTTCATGGGCACGAGCGTATATAAGCAAGTGCTGCTGCGGCACCAAGCTGCAGCTTCCTCTTTCAACAAGATGTATTTTAACGTTTCACTTGGTTTTAATTAACAATGTTTTAACTTCACGATGTTTGCTTTTATACCTGTTCTTAGTTAATAAAGTTTCCTAGTTTTAACAATGAATGTGTACTCATTTTAAAGTCCCTGCTCTAAGTTATCTGATCCTGAATCAAGTATAGACGGTGTGCTGGTTGGAAGATAAGTAAAACACCAGCACCCGTAGTGGTGACCCGTCGTTTCGACAAAGTTTCTACAAGTCCCTGAAAAGCGCCGAAGTAGCTTTACGTCTGTGTTCGTCGGATGAAAGAAATGGAGACTCCCAGTCGTGCATTTTGAAGCAACTTAGACGCAAAAACTATGGAGTGCCACGTGCTGAAATCTATCAAGGTGAATTTCTGCTGATGTTCTGGCAGGGCCGTAACCAGAGCGGGGGCTACGGGGGCTGAGCCCTACCTAGCCGGCTTTCAGCCCCCCCTAAGATTTTCAAAATTTTTTGTAAATTTACAAATAAATACGAAATTCTAGAAACGACTGATTTTTAACAATCGCTAAATTTTACATCATAAAAAATAACTGTTTTGGGAGAATTTCTCATCACAATGGCCAGATTTCTATACATACGGTTAATTATTTTGCTGCTCTTGGCTGCATGTAGCATAGGTTTTCGGATTTTTCCGAGTACACGAAACTGCCGGTTTCCTTTTAAGTTCCTTACAATTATATATTTAAAATGAAAAATAAATGCACTTTTCAGTAAATTTTTATTATAAAGTTTAATTGTTAACATTTTTTTATTTTACAGAGTTTATTATTATTATTATTGGATAGCATTTAATGGATTGCAAAAGGCACAATTAACTAGTAACTACGTCTTGTGAATTATTGTTGTACAAAAAATTACTCTAACCGATATCCAATACTGCATTCTCTCAAAATATCATTTGAATATTTTTAATGGAATCTCAATGAAAAAATTATTAACATAATGAAATTAAATATTTTAAAAACACAGTGTTTTTTGAAGCAAATACTCTAGAAAAAAAAAATGTGCAAATTAAACACCCCTCCCCTTCCGCCTACTAATACTTATATTTGTTTCGCCCCCCCACCAAACTAGATTCAAAGCCCTACCTAGCATTTCATCCTAGTTACGGCCCTGTGTTCTGGAGGTCCGATTTCTGCGGACTACCGGGACTGTCATCTTTTAGTAAAGGTTCTGCCTGCTGTTTGGTCAAGTTTGGAAGGTGAGCAGAGTTTCAAAATTTTCCTACTATGCCAGGCGACGGGGAACAGGCGGTGGCTGAAACACATAAGGTTGGCTTGAAACTACCTCCCTTTTGGGAAAAACATCCAGAATTATGGTTCGCAAACATTGAGGCACAGTTTGTGGTTTCGGGTATTACACAAGATAATACCAAGTACTACTCAATTATTTCTGCATTAAATTCAGAGGTGCTGTCATATGTTAGCGACATAGTTTTACAACCACCGGCGGGTGACAAATACGAAACACTTAAAAAAAAGGTTGATTGCGGACTTTTCAGACTCAGAACAACGTCGACTAAAAACGTTACTTTCAGACAAGGGCGCCGGCAGGATCATTTCCAGGGGGGTGCACCCAAGATATATATAATTGGCCATTCAATAATTTTAATTTATTATTATTCTATATATATTTAATTATATTAATATACCTGGATACTATTCAAGTATAATAATATTACGTTTTAGTATATGGCAACACCTATACTTTCTTTTTTTTCCGATTTTCCACTTTTATTTTGTGGCAACACCATTTTTCACTTTTTACATTTCTTAACATTGGCAACACATATTACTTGTGTTCACTAAGATTACCATGTGCTCTCTGGTATGTAGATTATATTTGCTATTTCTATTTTTGTTATCTTTTTAATTCCTTTTTTTTTTCCATTTTATATAGTAGGGCAGGGCCCAGATGTGTGGAGTTAATATCTCTTCTGATATGCCACACAACCGAAACCCTACTATTTGGTTTGCTTTTAATTATAATCCACTGTTTGTGGCCCCTGACGATGGTGACAGTGGTTATAATTTCCGTTCCATTCTATTTTCACAATAATTCTTGCACTTTATTTGGCTTAGCTTTTATTTAATTTTTATTTTTTAAATTTTTTATTTATTTTTTAATTTAATTTATTTTTTAAATCTATTTATTATCTATTCAAAATATGGTTTCTAATTCTTGCTAATAGCTGCTGTTATATTTTTAATGCGAGGTATGTCTTATTTGTAGTAAGTTTTGTGTTTTACTTATTAGTTATATATATATATATATATATATATATATATATATACATACAGGGTGTTCCTGAATTCATAGGCCAAACTGTAAGAATAAATAAAATGCATATAAAGAAGCATTTTTTGTATAACAGATTAGCATGGTGAGGTTAGAAATACAAAGGTGTAGGTGGAAATATAGCAAATGCAAAAGAAATGTAAAAGCTGTACTGTAAATGCTCAAATGTGCTGGTAACGTCTAGCAAGTGATTGGCGTACCCTTTCGAAGATGCCAGGTGTTCCACGAACGGTTGCAGTGGTTATACTAAAGTTTTGAAATGAGGCCCTCATCTGAGTCAACTGGAGTCTGGTAAACGAGTGCCTTAAGGTCACCCCAAAAGGAAAATTCGATACTTCATTAACCTAATGAACGTGCTGACCAAGCGACTAGTCAACTTGTCCCAACTATCGGGGGTCAAAGATGACAATGAGGTAATTACGCACATTATTTGCGAAATAGGCTGGAGCCCTATCGTGATGAAACTACCTACATTTTTCATTTCCGACTAAACGTTGCAATTCAGGAAAATGCTTCTTTGTATGTATTTTAACTACGTTCAGGGACACCCTGCATACATACATTTAAAAATTAGACTATTTGGCGTTTGAAGGATAAGAAGGATAAGAAAGGAAAGAAGGATATTCACTGGAAAATGTAGCATCCATCAATATGTGAAATAAACATCGTCATAGTTATTTTTTCGCAGCTGAAAAATGCGAAATCGTAAACTATTAATGTGGCCTAATAATAATACCTAATTTAAGTATACTAATAATTAATTATTTAAATTATATCCAGTTTTGATAAAATTGTTTTATATTTAAACAGTCGAATTATCCCAGAAAAACTGAAGCGAAATGTATTTTGTATAGCATTGATGTATATAGCAATTTTTGGCTTAGGGGGTCTCCACCATGTCCTGTGCTGAAAGTGGTAGATGGCTGAAATGTGAAGGTCAATAGTTCTGGCCTGCGTCTGTCAATTTAACGGTTTTGAATTGTGGCCGGTTTTCTCTAGATGTTACGTGAATACGCTTTAGAATCCCTTAAAAAGTCCTCTACTCAAGGCAACTCCCCTTCCTTGACAGATATACCCCATGCAGGTTTGCCTTAAGTGCACTTGGCTTAGAGGACATCTACATATTAAAATAGAGCCCAAGTTTCGAAAGTGACGCAATGATGCCTTCACTTTATAGTTGAAAAATCACCATGTCAAAAAAATAAAAATACATATTTTCATCAGATAGTTTTTCACTTTAAACCTCTGAAAAATTAACTCTGTAATGCTAAAAAGAAATGTTAAACTTTAAGCGTTAAGTCCTAAAATAATTGCATTTAATCATATTCACAGTAGAGTCTTGATAGTTCGAGGCTTGATTGTTCTAGTTTTCCATTCATCCCAGTTAGTGAAAAAATCAGTTTAGCTCCCAAATAATGACCAACACATATAAAACAGGGGATTTTTTTTTTTTAATAGCAGGACCAAAACTCAAATACTTGGTGCAGCTGGTAGCCACATCAGAAATCCCCTTTCCAAGGAAAATGAGTGTATTTTTTCTGCAGATGTCCTCAGACATTCCTGTGCAGCGTTGATATGCTGCTTTGGCAATGGCGCGATACTGCTGTACGGGAACGAGTCAACGTGTCAATGCAAAACAATTAACTATTTTTTTCGATATAATTAACCTGCTCTAATCAGTAATGCGATATATGTCACTACATTTTTCATTTAAATATACTCAAATCACAAAAATTGCTTTATTTCCATTTAGCTGTTTATTAATTTGATGATTTCGATAGTTCGAGACAATCACGGTCCCGTCTACCTCGAATTATAGAGACTATTTCAAAATATTTTTTTCCTAATTGCGGGCATATTCCGTGAGGCATTCAACACTACTACGGCGGAAAGCGTTGGTCATTACATTATGAGGGCTAATGTGTGCGTTATTACATTATCCCAAAATAAAAATATAAATGACTTCTCAAAAGTTTAAAATTTGCGTAAATGGTGGAAAATATTAAGTTTAGGGATCGACCGATAGTATCGGCGCCGATACCTCCTATCTTTTTAGGTATCGGTATCGGTTCTTTCGATTCTAAAAGTATCGGGAAAGTATCGGTTTCTGTTGCTTTCATCCATTTTCACCGATACTTTTCAACCGATACTTCGCTTTTCAGAAGAAACCACGCAGGCGCAACATCATTCTAGAATCTTTATTTTGGTAATAAGATGAGAGGCGTCGTTTCATTGGCACATCTGTTTGCGCGAGTGTTTTCGAACTGTTTTTTTTTTTTTTTTTTTTTTAATTCTAACCATCGCTAAATGTATGTCGTATCACCAAGTGTGGTCAAAATTATGGACGAAGAATCGTTATATGACAGTTTAACAGGACAATCGTCTATCCTTCTAAATTATTTTGAATTGGTGCCCAACACTTAACACGCTATCTGCAAGGATTGCAAAAAACAAATATCGAGAGGTAGGCTATAATTTTACTTCCGTTTTATAAACGTTTATTTTCTCACTGTGTGGACTCGAAAAAGAGTTCATTCATATATATATATATATATACATACAATTGAATCTCCCTATAACGAACTCGTTCGGTTCCAGTTAAAAATTCGCTATAAAGAAAATTTCGTTGTTCAGAGATTAGAGATTTTTGCAGTTATTTCAGCAAATATTACAAATTTTTTAGTTAATTCGATGTTTAAAAGTATTAAATTATGACTTTCAATAAAAAAAATTGGTATTTATTATAAATTTGCTAAACTTACGGTTTCTTACTTTTCATTGCATAAATGAAATGTTCAAAAGTAAAGACAATCCACGAATTTAGAGAATACAATATAATGCACTTACGTTTATTTTACTTCAAAATTCCGTTATTTTACATTGTTTTGCATTCTGCGATTTTAAATTTTCAAAAAAATATTCACTTTTAAAAGTCCGCTGAAAATAGAGTGAGGCACATTTTCTTCCATTTGGAAAACTCTTTTTAATGGTTTTAAAAGGTTGAAGCATTAAAGTTTGATATGGTTTTGGTCGTGAAGCGCAGGGCCTTATTATTATACGAGCGAATCGGGACTTTGCCCAGAGCCCCTGACTTGAAAGGGCCCCCAATTTAAAATGTTTTTTCTGTAGTATTCTTTTTTATATCAAAATTTTATGAAAATTATAACAAATTTCATAGATTGGGGGCCCCCAAATCTATCAATGGGTATGATATAGATATCAAAATTGATGGGGAGACGGTCCTTGACATCGTTTGATATTTCAGGGGATGATGACCGTTAAAGTGTTAAAGAAGGTATGGGCAACCTTTGAAAAGTTGTGGACTAAACTTTAGGATGTTGCGAAGTCGCGGGCTAAACTTGCGGATTTTAGCGAAGTGGCGGGGCGTATAATTGGGATTTATATGGGATATTGAATGGTTTATACGGAGTTTTCAAGTGTTCCGTGGGCCGGATCAAAAGCCACATCCGGCCCGCAGGCCGGCGGTTGCCTACATGTGTGTTAAAGTGTAATATTTCAGCCTACGAAATACGTTTGAGGAATTTGTTTCTATTTAGCTTAGAGAACTTCAGATACAGACATTTTACCATTAGTTAGCCGGAAGTATTTGAAACAGAAAGTAGCATTCTGCTATCGGAAGTGAATCGTATTTCTGTGCATGCAAACGGAGGTAGGGTTTGAACCGAATGACGTTTGTCGGACATACCCCCCCCCCCCACACACACACACACATGGTGCCCCTCTGCAAACGTAAAAAAAGGCGCCCTTTTTGTGCTCTAGATCAGTGGTTCCCAAACTATGGGCCGCGACCCATTGTTGGGCACGGGAGCAATTTCGGTGGGTCGAAAAGGGTGAGAAAAATTAAACTTTAGTATTTTATATGTTTAGTAATCTATACTATTTTATATAGCCTATATTGGATATCGTTATGTAGTAGTGGGTCATGAAAAAAAAATCTAGTTGAAGATTTTTTGAAGAGAAAGACAAAAAGTTTGGGAAACACTGCGCTAGATCAAGATTTTCTCAGTTTTAGTTCGAAATAGCCCCCCTTTCGACGATGGCACCCAGACCTTGCTTACCGTGCCACGCCGCCCCTGCTCAGAGCTCAGAATTAAAACAGATAAAATTTGTTCATATCAATCACAGAAAAACATGTTAACAATGATCATAAAAACAAAAACACTGAAGATCAATTTCATTAAATATGGATACTTTAAGTAGCAATTTTATTTTAAGACTTGAAAATTGAATTTAGTTTATCATTTTGGATTTTTCTTTAACCTTCATTTAATCTCGTCATTTTTAAGCATCTTTTATTTAGACCCTCCAAGGCGTAGCTTGAAAACGAGCAAAAATATTTTTCTTCATATTGTAGCTGTTTCAGTGACAAAATTAATGATACTAAAATTATAAACGAAACCTATTTGTAAAAACAATTTATTCCTTTTTTGTGTCGCAAAGAAGTTAACTTTTTGGCAGTGACTTGAAAACTGGCGACTCCCGTGAACTTTAATTATGTTGGTCCAGAAATTAAAAAAATGATTCATTTTTAAACCATTACACACTATCAAAAGTACGAATTATCAAACATTTAATGATTGTATTATCTATCAGATTAATGAGAGAACGTAGGATTTGTGTATCATTCTGTTTTGAGAAGTGTAATAATTATCAATATCTACTAATTATTTATATTGTTAATTTAAAAAGTTGAAGCTGTATTAGTATAATTGGTATTACTAATTATTATTTAGTTTATTTCAAATTTTTGGGGTAAAAAACATATTTCTTGTGAATAGTATTTGGTTTATATATAAGGAAAACACATTAATAATCGGTGTGTACCTGTTCTTCGTACGGAAAAGATCAAATACATGGATTATACGGATTAATTGTGGCTTAACCCTGTCCGGAGAATCAAAATATTCGGATTTTGAAAACGAACTTAAAAATGATCACATGAGTTCATATTAAAAAGAAATCTTGCTAAAAAATTTAATAATTCACTTAGTTTTTAAATAATTGGACTAGATAAATAAGACCATTAATTAATGTGAACTTATTATGCATTTTAAGGGAAGAATTTACATACGTATTTAATGAACAATGTCTAAATACATATGTACTTACATAATATTGTACAGTTTATACATTATCACAATTTAATGCAGTTTAAGTAATCTAAAAGCTATTTTCATTTGTGAAAGAATTATAATTAAGGAAAATCTAAATAAAACTTGCAAGCTTTAAAGTTGAATAAGTTTGATGTTTTTACTTTTGTAAGCACAAAATCGAGGCATTAACCAAGAACGAAGACACATATAGTAAGAGCAAGCAGGAAGCTGTTTTGGGTCTAATATGGAAACCTTTTATCTGGCTCATAGCAACAATTAGGCGACAAAATAGAGGTTGAGAAAAATTGATTTAAATATTTGCACCAGTCGGCACTGGCAATGGATTCTCTTATTAATATATCCCTTTAACTCCCCCTCCCCCGTGTTTGCGTTCTGTTAAGTCTAAATGAGGAGCATCTACCTATAGGGGGGGGGGCTTGGGCGGAGGACTTTTTAAGGGAGTCTAACGCATATTCACGTAACATCTGGAGAAAATCGCCCAAAATTCTAGACCACTAGACTGACAGCTACGCGAGGAGAAAGAATTCCGAACCTGCACACTAAGACGCTTCCCAGTGCTCAGCTTTTTATAAATTCGGCCATTCGTCGGCATGATTGAATAGAAAAGAAAGACTAGAACTACTGTAATTCCAACTAACTACTGTAATTCTTCAATGTATCCACTGCTTTTTCTTTTTAATGCTTTCTACTTGCATCAAATTTCATCATGCTGTTATTCATTTTAACGAGAACTACACTCTCGTCAAAAAAAACTGCTCAGAATACAGATGTAGGTTTAAATGACATTAAATTATGTAAAGTATCGGTATCGGTTAAGTATCGGTATCGGCCGATACCACAACTTAAAAGTATCGGTATAGGCTATTTCTGAAAATGAAATTATAGGTAAAGTATCGGTATCGGTCATCGGCGAAAATGTGGTATCGGTCGATCCCTAATTAAGTTATAAACACAGGTCTAAAGAGCTAATTTAATTCGACAGTTACACGTAGAATTCAAAATATCACACACACACATTCAGGCTCTTTTTTTTTTACTGTCCTAAGGGTAAAACAAATTACTTATATTTTCAGGTTAATTATACTTATTTTCAAACTCCAGGGGGGTGCAAGTGCACCCCTTGCACCCCCCTCCCGGCGCCCATGCTTTCAGAGCTGGTTTTAGGGGACGATAAGCCGTCTCAGTTACTCCGGCGAATGAGACAGTTAGGAGGCACAGGTTTTGACGACAAATGCCTTAAAACTCTATGGTTAGAACGTCTACCATTACAAATGCAGACAATTTTGTCTATCTCTGACGATACTTTGGAGAAATTAGCCATAATGGCGGACAAAATCCATGAAACCGCTGCAGGCACTGTCGGCTTACTGCAAACTGATAAAGCAACTGTTTCCCCTGAAATCAGTCAGCTACACACCCAAATCTCAGAAATAACCAAGAAAGTCGAATGTCTTTCGCGCCCCCGCCATAGATACAGTTCTCAGCATAGGAGCCCTTCCCGTAGACAACACTCAAACAGCCGACAGAAAATTCATGATGGATGTTGGTATCACTTTAAGTTCGGCAGTGCGGCTAAACGTTGCAAATCCCCTTGTTTATTTAAAAAATCGGGAAACGAGTAGTGAGATCGCATTACCTGGCGCAATGCGATTTCAAAGTCAGCAACAAAAGCCGCCTCTTTGTGTTCGACACTATGACAAACTTAACATACCTAGTTGACAGTGGTAGTGATGTTTGTGTTGTGCCACGATCGAGTTTTTCGTAGTTGAGAAATGCCACTAACAATATTACCTAGTATTCGGCTGGTGGATCTCCGATCAAAACGTACGGAGTCAAATTGCTCACTTTAAGTTTGAACTTTCGCAGAACGTTTTCATGGCACTTTGTAATTGCCGATGTAGCCAAACCAATCATAGGTGCTGATTTTCTTAGTTGGCACGTTGGTCAGGATCTGCAGGGACAACTCAACCGTGCTCGCGCTGCCTTTGTTCATGGGCACAAGCGTATATAAGCAAGTGCTGCTGCGGCACCAAGCTGCAGCTTCCTCTTTCAACAAGATGTATTTTAACGTTTCACTTGGTTTTAATTAACAATGTTTTAACTTCACGATGTTCACTTTTATACCTGTTCTTAGTTAATAAAGTTTCCTAGTTTTAACAATGAATGTGTACTCATTTTAAAGTCCCTGCTCTAAATTATCTGATCCTGAATCAAGTATAGACGGCGTGCTGGTTGGAAGATAAGTGAAACACCAGCACCCGTACAAACAACAAGCGTCGTAATTACGGACGTTCAATGAGAACTGTTGCGACGTATCTGACACTGTGTAGGTCTTATGAAAGAGTTCTATTCTTGCTACGTTGACATCAGCTAATTTTTTCAAGCCATACAAGTGACACATAGAAGATTGTAAAATGCCAAAAGAATCTTCTGTATTATGATCCTATGAGCCTACATTTGAAAATGTCTTCCGAAAAACATTTGAACCCATAAAAATTTGCAGAGGGTTTTTTTTTGCCTCGTCTGTAAAGTGCCGGATTGTAATCGCATCCTGTTAGCGCGTACAGAGCTGGTAGCTCTAGTGAAATTAATTATTTGGCCGAGCTTAGCATAGAGAGCAGATACGTCAATATAACAGCGTACATTGTTAACTCCAAGATCCATCCATATTTTAACCGATGCTTGCAGATGTTCCATATTGACCAATATGATGACAGCAATATCTATGTGTCCGAAGTTCCGAATGTAACTGTGGAATCTTCTTTTATTTGACTTGCCAAAAATACAATTTTTGTATCTGCTTCTTCATGATCAGGACATGAGAGTTCATGTTCTATTGTTCAGTTAACTTTAGTATCGGTAACTGAATATACATAACACATATCATGATTAAGGGCGAGATTCAAGTGAAACGCGGGCGATCGAGTTCGAATCGAACGTTTTTCAGTCCACAGTTCGAACGTTTTGGCAGAATGCTTCTTCCAATGAACAAACCTATCGCGCTGTCACGTGATCAAAACACGATTGGTTTGTTTCAGTTGAATAAGAAACATTGATATATTTAGAGTTTTTCCCCTGTTCGACGCGGAAAACGTTCGAATTGTGTTTCACTTGAATCTCGGCCTAAGATATATTGTTTTGTTACTAATAATAGTAGCCATCTCCTGATCAACTCAATGATGAATTAAAAACTTGACAAAAACTTCTTTGAATTCGATATTTTTGAATTCTTTCTGAAAATTTGCCGTTCTTGTTTATTGAAGATCAGACATTTAGAACTCCTTGTCATCTACACTAACTCGAAGAGCGTGCTCCTTATTGATCGAGCTATCTTTGCACGCTCTAATCTTCACAGACGATTTTTATTGCTTTGGCTCGTATTTTTATTGCTTTGGCTTGTATTTTTATTACTTCGGCTCGTGGAAATCGGCAGATTATATTTTTTCGTGATTCTTGCATTATTTCCTTCAAAATAAAAAAAATTCAACCGCGCTCGAGAATGTCAAGACAACGCTATTTTTTTGCAACTTTGTAACCCTCCCACTCCCTTACGTTACACTCAAATCGTCAGATTTTCTGAATGCACACTTTTTAGCTAGTAATTAACCCACCTTATCTTAATCTGACGCGCTTTAGTACTTCTGACGGTCAATTTTTTTTTTTTTTTTTTTTAAACTTATCTGATGAGCTGCCTTAGACAGACGCACGTCCCTACATACAGGACTTACATATGGTGGAGGTACTCAACATGGTGCAAGGTACCCTCCCCCCACATGGTCATCTGCCGCGCTCGAGTAAATCTCCAAAAACGGTGAGCGGAAAAAACGCCACCGGAAAAAACGCCGCCGGAAAAAACGCCACCCGGAAAAAACGCCGCCGGAAAAAACGCTACTTTTAATAG
Source organism: Cheiracanthium punctorium (assembly GCA_038373885.1). NCBI lineage: Eukaryota > Metazoa > Arthropoda > Arachnida > Araneae > Cheiracanthiidae > Cheiracanthium > Cheiracanthium punctorium. The sequence goes on along the minus strand of JAWZYV010006031.1, from coordinate 323,293 downwards.
TAATCTACTTTTAATAGTTTTATGATGTAACACAGTCTTTATATGCTAATCGATGAGGCAAGGAGCGTAGCCAGAAAATTTTTTCGGGGGGGGGGGGTTGTATGAGATATAATTTTGTAATGATAAACATAATTTCTTACTGACGACGTAGGAAAGGGGGGGGGGGCTTTGGAGCCTAGAATTGGCTTGGGGACCCCGACATTTTTTCGGGGGGTTGTATGAGATATAATTTTGTATTGATAAACTTAATTTTTTACTGACGACGTAGGAAAGGAGGGGGGCTTTGGGGCTCGAGCCCCCCCATACCTTTGTGGGATGATAGAAAATAATCATATATCGGTGTCTTTTTCAGTGTCCAGAATCCATAAAAACATACTAACCCCCCTCCCCCAAATCTACTGAATTGCTACACGCTACTGCGCCCCTATCGGATTGAGGGGAGACCTAGGGTTGAGCTATGGCTTATTATTACTGGTTTTCCTTGTATGAGGGCAAGAGTTTATTCTGATTCATGGTAATTTATCTTGTTAGCTCTTGGATTTTAAGTAAGAAATTTTAGAATAAGGAACATTTAAACATTGGTACTCTTATTTTAAAGATGCCTTTTTAAAAACTAAATTATGGTATTAATAAGACAAAAACAATTTTTAAAAAATCTTCTTTAAATTAAATGTTAGTGTAATTGTAATGTTTTTAAGCAAATTTTTAAATGCTGAAAAAAAGAAAAAAAACAGCAACACTTTTTAAAGGAAACTGGTTTAAAATCATTTAAAACTCATTTCTTAAAATGTAAAATATTAGTTATATATAACTGTGATTAAAATTATTAGTTAATTAGTTTTGTTAAAATTAGTTGGAAAAGTTTCAATAATACTTTCTAACTTTTGTAACTTTAGTTTTTGAACATTAATTTGATCAGAAATAGAGCCTTTGCTAAAGAACCTGACTGAGAATCAAAGACGACCTTGTAAGTGAACACGTCCTTTAAATATGTAGGGCCGTCTATCCTTTTGCTGGGTTGTGAGCATTCAAAACTGCATTATTTTGTTAAAACATGATCGATTCCGGTTCTGGTACTACAAAACAAACATACAAAATTTGCAAATCAAATTATTAATTTATAAGTTTTTTATCTAAATAATTGATTTCCTTATTTATTGTATTATTTTCAAGACAAAGTACATATTCATTTAAAGATGGAGAACAATTCTTTGTAGTGTCACCGGATGTCGACACCCGTACTCATTTTTAGGGTATACTGTTTTTTTTTTTAAGTGTCAAACTCAGAGCCTGACAAAAGCGAGGGCAGACGGGGCAGCTACCTTGGGTCCCCAGTGAAAGGAGAACACAAAATGAAAACGCCCCTGTCCTAAAGAAATGTAATATTTTTCAGGAGAGGCTACTTAAAAGAAAAAAAGTTAAAAGTGATTATTACTAAAATATATTATTAATTATATCAATTATAATCAATCTTTGATTGCTGTTGAATTATTTTCTTCCGAATTCTTTGATAACAAATTTTAAGTGAATAAAATTGAATAATATATTAAATTTTAACACATTTTAAGTACTGATTTGAGCATTCTAAGATTTTGCTTACAGAAATTTAGTGAATTCTTTTTCATACTGCAGCATTTCTTTCCAGAGTTTATATTACTTTGGTAGAATTATTTAGCCTGTCAATTAGAATTTCTATAGTTAGCACATTTACAGATTCTGCAGAAGGAAAAGAAGTGTTTTATTCAATTTTTATTAGTTATAGAAAATCAATATTCGTAATGTTATCCTTATAAATAACTCACTATAAATAATAATAATAAATAATAACAATAAATAATAATAATAATAATAATAATAATAATAATAATAATAATAATAATAATGAAAACAAAGTTTTAAACTAGAAAATTTTTTTAAAATTTGAACTCGTTTAAAAATTTAAATTCTAAATCACATCCAATAAACTATTAACTTTTTAAAAGTTATTTAATGTTTCTTCCTATGAATAAAAATCAGATAGTTATTTGCTGAAAAAAAAAAAGGAATACAACTGATACACTTTTTTACAAATAAAATAATTGGTATATTAATAACTTGTACAAATATTTATAAATTGCGCAGTCATTTTATAAATGGATGTTCAATTTATCTACACGAGAATGCTTTTCAAAGATTTATCACTTTTTCGCCCATTTTTCTTTTGGGATTTTCGGGGTTTTAACATAGCCATAAGTAGTTGTGACATGATTCCAAAAAAAAAGAAGAAAAAAAAAAAAAGAAAAAAGAAAAAAGCCTCTGCGAGATCCTCTACCTCCGCTTTGTTCTTTTTTGACCCCCAGGACATGTATATCTTACCTCTTTGTCTAATGGTCAAAACAGTAGGGGCCGAATGCTATTTTTGGAATTCTCCTTTGACCTTGAATAAGTGTTCAAGGTCAAGGTCAATCCACTGTTCTGTAAAAACGGAATTTTCGTTTAACCTTGAACAAGTGGTTTTGTTTGACGGATTATTGCAAGTTTGTCGGTGGGGGCGGTTAGTTAGAAGATTGACATATACCTCCAATAGGATCTTTTACATTAATTTCTTTCTTCTCGGGGGGGGGGCGGTCGCCCCCTCCGCCCCCCTTTAATCTGCCCTTGGTGGCGGTTGAGGAGGGAGGGGGTAATTCTTAAAAAGCACTTCAGTAAGAAAAGTCAAAATTCATTTGATATGCCAAAAAAAAACCCATTTAAACATGAAAAAAATAAACCCTTATCCCCCACCCCCACCCACACACGCACACCTATGTGTTAATTAAAATCCCTATTTAACAAGGATTTATTTCTTTGAAATCTTAACACTTCTATGTCATCAGCGTACCTTAGTGGCGTAGCCAGGAACTTTTCATGGGGGGGGGCGTTACGACTACTGCAACTCACATATATGCATATTTGCTCTGATAAGGGAGTGAAGAATATACATTTTGTATGGCAAAAAATTCATCATGAGGGGGTGGTATGACCCCCCTATCCCCCCCCCTTGGCTACACTACTGGTGTACCTGAATGGTTTTTTGGGGTCATAGCTCCCTAAAAGCTTCATTTACTGTTAAGTAATTGGAAATCTATTTTTTTTTTTTTTTTTTTTTTTTTTTTTTTTTTTTTTTTTGCGGAAACCGAAATCTTTTTAGGAAAATCTATCCCCCTCCCCCCTTCCTTAACGCCTACCAAATTATACACAAATTGAATTATTCAATTAGAAATGTGTCTTCCCCCATTTCTGGAAAACAAAGTACAGAAAACCTCATAATTCAACTTCATACCCCCCCCCTTTTCTGCAAAAGAAAAGAAATTTTTTCAAGTATTTAAATAAATTATTACACAAATATCTTTTTAGGTGGCGTTTTTTCCAGGTGGCGTTTTTTCCGGCGGCGTTTTTTCCAGGTGGCGTTTTTTCCGGTGGCGTTTTTTCCGGCGGCGTTTTTTCCTACATTCTCCAAAAACACATTGGGCTCCCCTACTATAGTGAATTTTGGTCCATAGAGGTGAGACATGTCGACAAAGATGGAAAAACTCAGGAAAGACTCTTGGAAGTTGTAGAAGTCGACAAAACCGATGTCGGCTTTGCAAATGAGATATCGCACAGCCATACGAAGAATGAGCTCAATATAGACAGGTAGTAGTCATATTATGTTGGAAGGAGCATGTCGGGAGAAATCAAAGGCATTCCGCAGAAGTTTTCAGATATCGTGGGTCGAATTGTGCCGTTTATTCCTAGTGAAGCTCGAAGACTTAATTCGCTCGTTAAGCATCGCTGTGATGCTAGAGATATTATAGCTGATGATTTCTCCGTGATCAAAGAGCTTTGTGTGTTTTTTACGGAAAATACAAAAAACGAAACAAGCCATTAGTAGATGAGCTTTCTTTTAAAAAAAAAAAAAAAAAAGCTCTTCGCTACTGCGAAATCTTTCTCATGTGAGATGGACTGCTCGATCGTTGAAAGCGTTTTGCATATCATATGAATGTATGTTACACAGGGGTGGCTCCAATGGGGGGTCCGGGGGGGCATGTGCCCCCCCGTCGGGGAACTTGTGACCCCCCATCGGGGCTATTTGATTAATTCGTCGGGGAATTTTCATAAGAAGAAATCTATATTTTAGCTGAGTTTTAATTTTGCGATTTAAAAAAATTAGTTTTGTACTTTTTAAATACACATGAAAGGCAAATGAGTATTGGAGATTGAAGCGGAAATGTTTACATTTCTGGGAAGGGAGGGGGGTATATTCCTCAGAACTTCTGAATAATGACTAAAACTACTTTCCGTTTTCATTCATCTCTTATCTCTGCGATCCTTTTCATGTCGAAAAAAAGCCACTTCCTGCATCTACCAATACTGTGATGTGTTGATGAACGACGAGGGAGACTTCAAATTCGAATAGTGTATACTTGAAATCTGTGATCCCACTCTCAGGAGGCATTTTACTGGATTTGCAGCAAGGCATCAATCTTAAGGTAACAAAAGTGCGAGTCTATTCTTCAAACGACAAATTTATGAGACCACATTTGCGACCACTTTCTATTCGAGGCTCTTTTAATTGCTTAAACGATTGTGCATTTTGTCGCCGACACCATAGAAAAGTTCAATATGGATGTGGGTGGTCGGGATGGGGGAGACAGTGACCGTTAATTAGACCAGTCGGGTAGATAAAAAATTTCAAGGGAAGGGAAGTATGGCTTTGCTTACACAAGCAAATGGGGGATGTTCTTTTTCCCAGAAATACGGTTTTTGTATTTTTATTGGTCCTCAATGACAGAATGATGAGAAAGAAATGGTTCGTCCAAATATCCCGTGTATTTTTATTTTTTCTTCGCAAACCCATAGTACATCACTTTTCCAACACTTGTTATTGTGCATTGTGCCAGTGAGTTAGACAGAGTTTAGAACAGTGAGCATTTTTTTTTTTCTTGTTACGGCAGCATAGCATATCATTGTGAAGTTTATAAGAGTTTAATTTTACTTTGCTTTATGTTTCCTAGAAAGAACATCGGTGGTGCCAAAAGCACAAGATATAAAGTACAGTGTGCTTTATGTCGTGATATTTTTTATAATGATTATGTTTAAAAAAAATACATAGGATAACTAAGCATTCAGATCTTCATAAACAAAATCGACTGGCGCCTATTCCAGTAAGTTATATGTAAATTACATTCATATATATATTTTAAATGTGTTTAAAAGCTTTAATTAATATATGTTATTATTAAAAATATGGTCAGTTTATTTCTCTAAAGCATTGAATTATATATTCTAAGCACTTGCTTTTTGTTATGTATTTGTACAAATATACTATGCCCAAGGGCGGATCCAGAAGTATTTTTCAGGAAGTGTGCAAAGCTTGAATACCAATTCAGAATTGCATGAATATGCAATTTTATTTCAAGCGTATTTTTACTAGTGTAAGTATTTTCCTCTCGGGGAATTCTGCTCTCGCCCTAAAACCACCCTTGCGCCTCACCCCCCCCCATATAAAAAAGAATTGAAACTATTTTGAGCACAAATTTTGAATGACCACATTCTGCGTTATTTAAAAATAAAAATAATTTTAAAATAAGGCACATATTTCAAAAACTGAGTCACTTGTTCTGCCTCAGAAATTTTAAAATACTACTTTAAAGTTTACTTATTAACAGCATTTTAATGATACATATATATCATTAAATGTCTTTAGACATGGATGCTCGTGTTGGTTTGGAGTGCACTTTTAATCATGACTGCGGACCCAGAGTCATAACTTTTTGAGTTGAAGCTGGAGTAGAAGTCGGTCTTTTTGACCTCACATTTTGATTCTATGAAATGTTGTACAACATTATTGTATTTTAAATTATATTAACTGTCTGAGTACTCTATGAATTAATCTAAATTTTCTCCTAATTGGTCTTTTAAACACTATGAGTACTTTTAAATGTGCTCTTGCTTTTAAACTATTGATAAGTAACATGTTGTTCACCCCATTATATGTCATTCCTGCTAAATTACAGGACAGGATATACATTTTAAAAATATATTCTTTCGTTGCAGTTCCGATTTTTTTGGTATGTTTATCAAATACGATTTAGTAATTGGAGTGAGGACGAAAGGCATGTCTTTAAAATAAGGTAACTTTTAAAACTTTCAAATTGCATTAATGCAAATTTAAATTAAACACAGATTTAATGTAATTGTATGTAAATTAACAGTATTTTAATTTACGAGTCAAAAGCTTTTGTGTCATAAATGTAAAATAAAATTTTCCATTGTATTACTTTTATTCATAGAGCTACAAAATTTATAAGTCTTAATTGATATTTTTTAACGAGATTTACAACTCGGGCGATAAGAAATTTCGGATTTTGTTTACTACGGAAACTTTTTAAAATGTATATTTAATTGTGTAATAATTTGACATGACAAAATATTTATAAAATTATTGTACAGTTCAGCATCTCTGGCATTCAAAATATGTATAAACCTATGAATATTTAAACGCTTTAACTAAAAATTTTCATTTTAATTAGAAATATTTTAAACTGGTCGTATTTTATTTATTTATAAGTTAGTGTGTTATGCAATTTATAAAATAAGTATTCTATGTCTTTAAAATTATTTTATCACAGTAATCCTTACTTGAACTCTTATAAATGTTGAGAAAGTAAAAAGATATTTTTATAACTAAGTGGTTTAATTTAACTCTTAACTTCTTCCGAATAAAATAAAAAAAATAGTACTTTTCTGTTTCTTAGATGGCAAATTTGAATAAATTCTAAATATACTTTTTACTTATAAATAGATTCAAGGAACACAATATGCACGATTTAATCTTTAATTTTATAAAAATTTAACAGTAAGATTTATTTTTATTTTTATTTAAGAATTAGTCAAATACATAGTTTGTTTATTTGGTAACATACATATACAACGAGTGAGAATTCGCACTATATAGAGAAATCTAACTGGATTAACCGGCCCTCTTTAGCTAAGAGTTCATAGCTATGCACACCAAGAAGATTAACAGCTGCAAGAGAATTAGAATTTATTACATTCTGCTTGGGGTAAAAAAAGAAAATTTTTTAAAAATATAACCAGCCCCTCTCCAGTCCAGTATGAAGATGGCTGTGGATAGATCTGAAAACGGAATATAAGTTAAAGGAAACTGATTAATCTTGACTGACAATTTAATTTTTATATCGTCGTGGAAAAAATAACTAACTTTTGTGAATTTTAATTCAGTTATTTTACTGCAAAGTAAATAAAAGTTATGGTATACAGCGTCTATATCGTCTTTCCGAAAATTTAACTTTTATCCTGTAAAATAAGTAAATAAAATAAATACAATAAAAGTTTTATATTTGCTTGTAGATTTGTATGTTATATACAGTGGCGTATCGTAAGCTACCGCAACTTCTCTTATTTTGAATCTTTATACAAATCGCTATTGAATCCATGGATGGCACCAGCTTTAATATAAACTATTAATATAAACTAATAGTTTGTGTTCTAAACTGATTTTTGAGTTACAGAATTATATGGATCAGAATTCAACTCTTTAACTTTTAAACAGATTAATATTATGTTTGTTATTCGCCTTATTAATTAAACTCTTTTTAGTTAATGTTGAAAATTTAAAAGTGACACTTTCACTATGAATTATTAGTAAATGAGCTTGCTTTATAAAATTATTCATCACGTTTGTGGAAACCTCGTTCAAAACTATCTTGGAATATTACAAAAAAGTGAATTTTTATCAAGGTTAGTTTCGCCAAAAATGATTATATTTTTGTGTGTCTTGGCAAATTATAAGCTGACCGATTATATTTTTCTGACGATATTTTTTATTTTATTTTATTTTAGATTTTAAAATAAAGTGGTTAATTTTCTTCGTGAATGCTTGACTTTATAAAAAAATTTAATAGCGCATATATTTACGTTCTCTTTCGGAGATTTTTATAATTTATAATTATTATTATTATTAGCTGAAGTTTCCAGGGGTACACTTCACAACAATTCTTTTCGAAATTGAGATACGGTGCCATCTTTTAGCTTTCAATAAGTACTATCACCACATGAATTATTATGGAAGTAGAATCATTTTAAAGCCGTAGAAACAAGCGATAAAGTTTCGGTATGCCACTTTACTGCGGGCCTTCAAAATCGTTTTTCTCAATTTTTGTTGTAAAGTGGTTCTACCTATAAACATTTCAATTGCATTTTTCTCACTTTATTGTGATTTAAAATATTAATATTGCATAAATTAACAATTCGATTAATATTTTTACAGCAAAACATGTTGGCCAGACACCAGACTTTTTGAGATAACGAGTTGAAATTAAAGGGTATCAGTTTGTAAATGGAAATGTAGATTACGGCCAATTATTATCTACGCTAGGGATCTAGGCCGGGGGTGGGTTTGCCCTCCGTGGGGGACTTCCTAAGAGGTCCTAACCCATATTTATGCAAAGTTTCGGAAAATTCGGAACGGTTAGGTCGGCGGACGGATCTAGTTTCGAACCAGGCACCTTCCGTCTCCCAGATGCCACTGGTGGGGCGGGATTCAATTTGTAAGGGAAAACACATTTATTGAGATATCAAGAATTTCGATGTTCGAGATATCGAAGTTAAACTGTAATTAAATTTACATATATTTCTTAATTTTATAAAAATAACTGCAATTTGTGTAAAAGCGTGCAAATTTAGTAATGCTTAATTTATAAAATAAATTTTCAGTGAATTTACAGCAATATTCTTGCACAAAAAACTTTTGTTTCTGATAATTTTTCTGCGGGAAAAAAAATGCGTAGAACTTTCTCCGCTGAACTTTTTTCAAAGAATTTCATTCATATGAAATATTTTAAGCGTTAACCTGAAGAATTCTTAAAAGTAGCTTTCGAGATTTTACAGAAACGTGCAAGGCCGTTACCAGGGGGGAGGATCATGTGGGTTTGACCGGGATCGCCCCTTCCCGGGGGCTCCGGTTTGACCCCCCGCCACTCTCCAAAATTTCAGTAAATGCATTATCAGTTTATTTGCGTTGATTCTAGAGATCAGTTAATTTAATTTTAGCACTACAGATCCTCTCCACCCACCGAAATTTTTTGTTTGCTGAGGCATTGGGGAAATATTTGTGTAATGTAAAAGGATTTTGAGATACGTTAATTAGGGTCAGTTTAAATAATAATCTACCAGGAAAGATTGTGCAGTGGTTTTTGAAAATATCCCGGGCCTGGGTGTCTGATTATGTATGTCGATCCGATTCCTGGAAATATTTCACAATACAAAACATAATATTGTCCTCCATCTCCTCTAAACTTATCTGGATCCTGGATATTTTAGTTTAGAAATTGATTTATTGTGAACAAATCACTTTCTAAAGTAAAATATTTGCAAGTGGTGCAAATAGTTGCAAATTTCCATACTTGGTGACAAAAATGTCATCCAAGAGGGGGCCCACTCTTGGATACGCCACTTAGCATATGTGCATGTATATTTGTGCCCCCTCGTCGGGGAGTGGTGACCCCCCGTCGGGGAAAGTCTAGCGCCACCACTGATGTTACAAATTTTGAAAAAAAAGTTGATTTATTTACTCTGATAGGTGATGATGGAGTTCTGCGTAGATCCGTTAAATGAATTTTCTATGCAATATCGACGAAGACGGGCGCAAATTAGACGATAAGAAATTAAAAAGGCTGGATTACAAGATTGGCGCAAATTAGACATAAAGAAATTAGACGATAACCGAGAATCCCTTTACTCCCTTACAATGTTCTATCGCATGGAGTTTAAGAAACGAGACGCTGGGCAGGCCGGATTAAAGTGCTCTCTGGCGATTTGGCGTGCAGTCAGACTCCTTTGGCAAGAGTCGTTTCTCCCGCTGTTATACACTGTAGGCTAGGGGGTTGCCGCCCGCACGAAATTTTATCTCGCAGCTATTTTCACTTTGACTGAATTACAGTAAGTTGTATTTAAAACAAATAAGAAATCTTTTGCGGTTTAAAACAAAGTCAACAGTAAAAAAATTATCTAGAATTTGTTTTCTCATTAATTTTAAGTTTTTAGCTATTTACCTTATTAATTTTTCACTGAAACAAAATGGTCCAAAGAAAGTCTTAAAAAATCGTTCTTGAATACGATTTAGTTTTTTCTTTCATTGAATTAGTAGTTTGTGCTTGATTAAAAGAATTTAGCATTTTATAAATATAGATTATATGTAAATGAACTTTACAAAGTTTAACATTTACTTTCTTACCGTTACAAAGACGAGCGGTTATTATTCTTTGTTGTTAGACACATTATTGCTAGCCCATATTAATCTTTCAGTATCCTACAAGAATCAGTAATGCAATTTTCGTCCTCGCTTTAATCTGCATCCATGGGAACATATAGGTTTAAACCCGAAGAGTTTATCTGTCTATAATCCATATCTATTAATTGCTAAAACCCCGGACTAAACATTTAATAAAGAAGGGTTTTCTCTAATCGTATGTAAATTTCATACAAAAGCCAAATGATGATTGCTTTTTAACTGTCCACTGTTTCTTTTTTATTTCCGTAACATATTACCTTCAAATCTAAATTTTTTTATTCATATTTAAATGCATGCATTTAAATATGAATAAAAATTTCAGATTTGTAATTTTGGACTGCAATTTTAAATGCATTAAAATATATATTTAGAACAATTAATCAACAAATAAAATAAAAAAATATTAGGAAAAGAACGTGGAATTTCTAACTCTACTGTTTACGCGGATCAACTTGCAGTGCGGGCGGCAACCCCTAGCGTGGAGTGTATAACAGCTGGAGAAACGACTCTTGCCAAAGGAGTCTGACTGCACGCCAAATCGCCAGAGAGCACTTTAATCCGGTGCACGCCAAATCGCCAGAGAGCATTTTAATCCGGCCTGCCCAGCGTCTCGTGTTTAAGAAGGTACTGGATACTCTTGCGGTGATGATGCGGCTATAGCCTTAATTCTTGCAACATCATAATCACGCCGTTGTATGAAATAGTAAATCCTCCTATTACAAGAGAGAAATTAACAATTGATCTGGTTAAGAAAGCCTTAGATGTCTTTCCAAAAAGCCAGGAACTGCTGAAAAAGGAATCATTACACGCAGAGCTCATGGAAGTTCTGTCAAACTTCTGCTCAAAGGTTGTAACAATGGATGACATTTCCAGGAAATCAGAATTTGTAAGAATCATTCAGTCGTCTGGCTTTAACTTCCCCAGTCACAGTTGCTTCAAATGAAAAAAACATTTAGAAAATTAAAAATTGTGAAAACTGTCTTAACAACAATGACCGATCCATGTCTGGATGCACTCGTGTTGATTACGTGTGAGAAGGACATTTTGGAATGCCTAGATTTAGGCACTATCGTTAGTATATGGTCTCGTCTATAAAAGCGGCGGTTTAAAATCCATATTGTACAGTGAACGAAGAAAAATGTATTTAAAATAATTTCTTATTTAATACTTTTTAATGTAAATATAAATAAAAACTAGCTGCGTACCCGTTCTCCGCACGATAGGGAACGAAACTTTTTCTTACATGCATAATCCGAATTGAATCCAGTAATGTGGAATCTAAAAATAAGCAAAATGATTTGACTCTTGGCGTAAACCCTACAAGCAACAATTGCCAGTTTCTGCTCCGCCAACCACCGGCATTCATCGCAACTCATCGCTCACCGAAATTCGGTACTCGGCCCAGACACGGAATTCCATCTAAAAACAATGATTGTTATGTGTGCGGCAGACACTGATCGGTCCGGTATCCATAAAACGATGCTCGGAACGATATGCGGCCTGAGTTATCGGGCCATATGCCTAAATTTGATCAAAATACACTGAACTGAAAAGAAATATTGGCCCGCATAACGGCCAAGCGGCATTCAGCCGCATTCTTCTTTCAAAATGTCATATGTAAACAAGCTGTCATTCTTGACATTCTTCTTTCAAAATGTCATATGTAAACAAGGTGTGGGTTGAAGGATATCTTTTCGCGCTTTCCGAAGAGAAATATTCTTATTCCATAATTCAAAAACGTTGTGAAATGCATGGTATTAAAATTTGTAAGTGCAAAATAAGCAACATTATTAATCGGCAAGGTAAAAACCGTCAAACATCGTTTCTACATGGAAAGAAGACTCCAAACGAATATCCGAAAAAAGTACGTACTGTTTCAACCGTTTCTAAAGTAATCGCTGGTAACAAAAGAAAATCCGCCAACACAGAGATCAATTGCAAAGTCTTTAGATACATCTGTAGCAACAATAAATAAAATAATAAACCAAGATTTACAACTTAAAAAGGCTAAAAAACATAATGTTCACCAGCTTTTGCCGAGACATGTGGCTCAACACAAGTCATATTTCGAAAACTACCACTGCATTCCTTGAAAAAATTAAGACCGATACAGGTATTGCATATATACCTTTTCAACATATTCTTGCGAAGTCTCCTGACATTTCACCTATGGACTATTGTGCGTTTGGTCTGTTAAAAAGAGCTCTTTCTAAACGCAAACCCACCACGATAGATGGACTCTGGAAAGTAGTGGAAGAGGAATGGAAAGCAATACCCCTGGAAATTTTACGAAAAGCTCTTCTATCATAGAAATCACGATGCAGACTTATAGTCCAGAAAAAAGGCTATCAGATCGAACATAAAAAAAAAATCTTTACATTTTAAACATTAATTGAACGGCCCCGAAATGGTTCTAAAAATGTGTAAACACCCTCTGTACTATACATTGATGATGCTTTTCATTCCAAGTTGGAATATAGTTAATTTTTAGAAGCAGCAGTTATAAATTACAGACAGTAATTAAAAATACTAGTAAGAGGTTTTTTCCTTACTATCACATTTGTTTTCAATAATGATATAAAATTAACATTTTTCACATGATATCGGAATCAACTCTGACCGAGCTTCTTGGGTGGTTGCGATATATCCAGAAAAAAGTCGACAAATAAAACTGATATGTACTAGCATTGCTAGTAGTAACTTACATACGGCTCTTCCGATTAGCCTGGGGCCCCGCATACCCCTCGGGCCAGCTCTGATGGGCCTGTCTGCATACAAGTAGTTGAGCTGTGTGTCTAGCTTTCATTTAAATCACAATAATGAAAATTACTAGTGACTGTTTTGAAAAATAAAAAGGTTTTTTTCTTTCAGGTATTGAGGATTAGTGATGAGATGAAGTTATCAAACATAAATGGCACTACTCCTTCAGCAGAAATAACCATTTGAGATTCAGCCAGTTCGATGGATTAAGTCTGAACTGAGCATTTCACTTTGATTGTATCCTCCTAATGTAGCTTGAATAGATTTCTAGACTTATTTTTGCCAATGACGCAGTGTTATATGTATAAAATGGATTTTGTTGTATTTAGGGTGAGAAATTGGGAGCAAAAAATCTAGGCGTCAATGGCACCTATCTTTTTCTGTTTGTCAAACTGTCTCGTTCGGGTGCAGTTTCGAAAACCTTTGTCTTGTTTATATGCATAAACTAGAAACAGGTAGGCTTAATGATCATGTACAGTAATAATAAAGAAGACAGAATCTATTAAGATAATAATAAAAAGTAAGTAAATATAAAAAATTAATTTTTATCACCTATGCATCCAGAATAAAATATTGTGATACATTTTACAAGAACATGGTCTTTATAGTTTAGAAGTATTTTATAAATGTTGCTATACAGCTACAATGCCTATGGTAGATAAATTTATGCAGTATACATGTACTAGCTTCAAAATGTTACCTGATCAATCACCACTGTAAGCAAACAGGTAGTACATGTTAAAATTGTGGAAATATGTATTTGTATTATCAGTGGGTTGAACTTGAGTTGGAAGAGGATCTATGAAAGTTTTCAATGTCATTGAGAAGATTTATTATTTTACATAGCTATTTTATCTTACTAAAAATTATTTTTATTTAAATTACTTAAAACATATTTTAATACAAACTGAATTTTATCTTAATTATTAAAATTTTTATACTTGAATAAAAAGTTTTTATTTTATATTTTCCCTACTAGCAATTTTGCTCGGGCCTTCACCGGCCACGTAGCCTTGAGCCGATGAGAAGAAATCGAGCCGTCCACTGTGAAAGTGCTCGGATACACGCAGTTCATGTCCCCTCGGACGTGGAAACGTCCGAAGTAGTCTAACCGATGAGTTTTCATCGGGTTGAACACGGATTTAAGGAACTGACCCGTTCACTTTATGCGTGAGGTTGGCCAATCACCAGGGTGAGTATCACTTTTCGATAAGTTCTTATGTGATGTTGACATGCATTTAACCCTTTCCGTCCCTACGATGCAATCCGAATGATAACATTCACAAGTGTTCTAACAGATTTCTTTTATATTTGAAATGTATTTGTAATCGCATTTTTCTTATATGGTAATGCAGTGCAGAAGCAATACAGTATAGAAGAAATACACTTTTACTACGCGACGCATATGCATGCATGTAGGTACGTCGTATACTCCATCTATTTACATATATAGTCGTACTATATACGTAACTATACTATACGTTAACGTACTATAGTCGTAAATTCCATCTACGTATGAAATTATATACGTATGTTACATGTTCGATAGTCCCGCAGTGGTCTGGGCGCTAAACTCCGTTCTCATAAGAACACGGTAAGTGAAGCAGCATCCGGCTTGGCCAGTGCTTGGGAGGGTCATCTCCCTCTCGGCTCGTCCGCTGTGGAACCGTGTCCGCTCATGGGAGCTGGTGCACGTAAAATCCGTCGTGGCTCCAATGTCCTCCAAGTTATTAAACGATACCTCTGGGGGTGCCGATTTCAGGTGGTGGTTGGTCCCTCATCTGGAATCGGTTCAAAATTAGGGACCAATAAGTAGAAGTCCAACCCCCTCGGGGGCACTGGCACCCCTCTTTCCATGGATAGCGTCGTCTATCATGGACACGACAACAACAACAACAACATGTTCGATTTGTTTTAACTTGTCCGAGCGCATAGCGCTCTGAACTGGAAGACAGACGGTATCTGGTTCAAAGCCAGATCGCGTCCGCCGACCTAACCGTTCGGAGTTTTCCGCGGTTTCAGCGTAAATACGGGTTAGGACACCTTAGAAAGACCCCCCACGGAGGGCACCCCATCCACAGGCCTAGATCCTTCGTGTAGATAATTGGCCTTAATCCCAGAACTCGCTTTAACTAGTATTTTGGTAATGTCTGTACGTACGCATGTTGCATTTTCGATCTAGTTTGATTAAATATGAGGGACGTCTGCTCGTATGCATGTATTGATGTACGTATGTTCCTGTGTAATTCGATTAATTCAAAGAGGAATATCCGAAGAAATTTCAAATTTAGGATTGCCTTAAAACATAGTTGTACGTGTCCCTTTTTGATTCCAATTGGCTGGGTAGTTTATTTACAGAGTTATATGAAAGACTTTCGATGCATTAAAGTCGATGGACATGCCTTTCACATTAAAAATCTCTGAACTATCTCTGTTTAGCTCATGCCCAAAATATTGCCAACTGTCCCCAAGCTTGGTAAATTTAGGGGCAATATTACAAATTTTGGCATAAAAATAAGTACGTATCTCGAATAAAAATAAAAACTATTAGACATAGAATATTGAAATTTTGTATTTAAGACTGTCGTAATATTTGGTTCTGCACTTTTATTTTTGATTACAATCCACAGGCTACACGCTTAAACCCAAAGAGCGAAAAAAAACGATACATTGCGGAGCGATCCGTTTCCATGGAAACATACCGATATTTCCGCGAAAGTGCTCTTTGAGTGGTCTTTTCTCAGAGAATTCCCGTGCTCGCTTCCTCTTTTTTCTGAGAACTCCTCTCCTCGCTTATTGTTATATTTCGCTCCGCTCTTGTGATCGAAAAACGCTTCTAAAGGAGAAGCGCACTTTTGGAAACTGGCCCAAAAGTCGTTCCGACTGATCGAATTTAGCTCGTTCGGTTTAAGCGTGCAGGGTCATGCTTAAAATCTCGCCGTTTGTCGCCAAGCTGACGAAGAAAAGAAAAATGCCAATTTTTCAGCCAGGAATAAGTTTTCAATGCTGAAATCTCATCCTGGTGATATCTCTTACGCTTAACGAGATACTGAAGTATCGCATTTCAGTTTCCAATATATTTAAATAGCGTGCATCAAGAATGCGTAGTTTAACAGCCATACAAGAAAATTGTGTAGTTCACATCAGAACTTTTTTTTGTGATAGGAAATCGACTTTCTGAACTTTCTTGAATTAGCTTACAATTTAAAAAAGATTATTGACCACTGGAACCTATGGAACTAGCTTACAGTTTTGTAAAATAGGTTTTTTTTCAAAAGCATAGACCTTAAGACATAAGATCGCTATAATAATTTTTAAAATAAAGTAAATTCCAAAAATTTTTATTGAAATTATTCTACACAAAATATATCATACACATAATTTACAAAAGAAGTATTTTCTTTGAGTTTTGCAGCAGCATCTTCAAACATCTTATTTTATGAGCAGCTTCTAGGAGAAAAAAAGAAAAATTTTTAGAACTTAATTTACACGATAATAGGAAATGCAGAGTAAGTCTGCTTCATATGTTTTTTTACATAATTTCTATATCAGGGATTTCCAAACTTTATATTACTTCAACTCCCTAGAGAACGTTTTTTTCTGAATAGACCCCTACGTTTTCCCCAACACATCGGTATCTCGAGAAATTTTCCCAATGCACTCACAAAGACAGCAAAACATTAGGTGAACGAAATTTTTCATGTGTCCGGCAGTAGAACAGTTGGTTAAGCTCGGTTCCCATTGGAACTCCGAAAGGGAAGCAGAACCTGCTTGGCCAGTGCCTTGAAGGGTAAACTCCTTTCTCGACTGAGGCTGATGTAAACTGTGTACGCTGTAGGGAATTAAAGCACGAAAAATGTGTTTTGACTTCAACGTTTTCCATGTTCAATCCATATCTCTCTTTGGGGTACCAATCCAGCTCTTAGGTCATCCAGCTGTCATCTGAAATTGGTTCAAAATTTAGGAAGGAGACCCGGGATAAGTCGGTATTCCCCTCACTGGGGATCAGCAAAAAGGAAGCTGCCCAATTCAGGGAATTTTCGTTTCATAAAAGGATCTGATCCCGCTCTGCAGTTAGCCAGAGGGTTTCGAAGCAACAATAACAATTTTCATGTTCTGCGTTTGCAGAATTTACCATGATTCAAACTGCGGGATGCAGAAAATGACCCCAAAGACGCATTTTTACATATCCCTTCTTTTTTCAACTTTTGAACCCTCTGAAGTCTTATTTCATGTCAGTTTGTTTGTTTGTGTTGTGATGGCAACGCTAAGGGTGGACGATCATCCTAGGATGAGGGGTTATCTTAAAATGTAATTTTTAAAATTATAATTCCCAAATTTTGTACATCACCTCATTAGTGTATGGGAATGCTTTTGTACGAGGGTCATATAAAAATGTAGAAAGTGTAACTTTTTGAAAATTAACGAGAGGAATTTTTTTAACGGAGTCTTACTTCCGACCTCATTTTGAACACTTTTCTCAATTTACGCTGCCCACTTATCTCTAATAGATAAAGAATTAAAGCCCGTTACCACTTTTTTGGGACACCCTGTATCAGTCTGGTTTATAGTATCCACAGGTTCTGAAATCATCATTAACCAGTGTTCTGCTTAAAAAAAAAAAAAACGTGGTCTGCTTTAAAAAAGAAAAAAAAATCACTGTATTTACGTATACTATTTCTAAGCTAATCTAAATTCATCAACGCGGGTTTCGAAGTTTATAAAGCGAAACAAAACAGTCGTTTGAATATCAAATCAATGCTGTACAGCTTCTCATTTCCACACCACAACCCTAAGAATCTGCGCTTTATGCCTTTGGAAACTATCTTGGCGAGTAATCGCATCGTTTGGATTTTTTTTTTCTTTTTTTTTATGGTCAACGGATGCAAATAATCGGTACTTATTTTACCGTCGATAATTCACGCCAACAAGTTTTTTCGCCAAAGGATTGCAATGCACTACATTGTAACAATGAATCTGACGTATTCCACACGCACACGAAATCGCTCTTTTTGGCTGACTGACTGTAAAATACATATGTACCAAATAAGCTTGTTTTGGTCGGAAGTATGATTTTTTTTATTAGATTCAATGAAGAATATACCCTTATATTTTAAAACTAAAAAGCGATTAACTGTATGAACTAGTGTAATTACACACTGTACGCCGTGTAAAGATAGGAAATAGATACCAATAAAAATTGTGTTATTCCATTAGTGTTATGCAACAGTATCAAGAGAGAAAAAAATAATTACAGAGATGTGAACTTATACTTTACTTATATTAGACTATATTAAAAATGTCAAAAATTTGTTTCAATGATAGTTATACGTACCAATGTAGACTAATCACCACCAAAAAACTTCTTCAGTTTTTTTCTTCCCCTATTCTTATGAAAACAAACATGGCGCCTGCCGGTAGATACTCGGATGTTGCCATCGCTCGACTGTTGCATGAACAGAGCGCATGCGCCAATTTTCATTGGCTGAATGCCGCTCGGCCGTTATGCGGGCCGAAATTTCTTTTCAGTTCAGCGTATTTTGATCAAATTTAGGCATATGGCCCGATAACTCAGGCCGGATATCGTTCCGAGCATCGTTTTATGGGTACCGGACCGATCAGTGTCTGCCGCACACATAACAATCATCGTTTTTAGATGGAATTCCGTGTCTGGGCCGAGTACCGAATTTCGGTGAGCGATGAATTGCGATGAATGCCGGTGGTTGGCCGAGCAGAAACTGGGAATTGTTGCTTGTAGGGTTCAAATAACTAATTCCATTTAAGTTTTTTAAATTTACATTATCTCATAAAGGTGTTTTATTTAAAAAGATAAATTTTATTAATTTTAAACCATCAAGTAACATTTTTATTCAAATAAAATTTTTATTTTAATTATAGTAATTTAGGCCGGAAGTCCAAATTTATAATTTCCCAAAATCCAGACGTTTTGCTAATGTCACCCCCCCCCCCACACACACACACACACACAAATAAATAAATCTTCTTTCGTTTTTCACGAAATTGCATTAATTAATTGCAATCAAGCCATGTATTGTTCAGTGGCGGCCCGTGGTCAAAACTGTTAGTGCAGCCGGAAGCATATGAGCCCCCCCCCCGCCTTCCTCTGGACAGGATTGGAAAATCTTGATTCTGAATCCAGGTATTGCCATGACTTTATAAAACTTGAGCTGTATTTCTTTTTGAGTTTTCTTCCTGATAGTCCAATTTGATATATGATAGTCCAATTCGATATCTGGATGAAATGGTGTGGCGTGTTACACGATTACTGAATTCGAAAGCTGGCGGATTAAGCCCTCACCGAGGAAAAAAAAAAAGAAATTACATAAAAAGTGTAAGAGATCCTATTTTACTTTCATAAAATGGACATAAATTTCAACCAACCGCTCTTATCCCCAAAATTGCATTAATCCGTGTCTGATTCGAAGTTTCCTTAGAATTTTCTTTTGTAACGATAACTTGAGAAGAAAAGAAAACTTACTTATTTTTTATAAGTCAAATCAATCCTCCTTTCTTTTAAACATGCGAATCGGTCAGTGATGCCCCCATAAAAAGGCGTTCTTTTAATTCAGATATCAATAATTTTAAAAGCTCTTTAAAATTTCCCATGTTTAAAGAATTTTCTCGCTCGCCATGTCCTCTAAATGCCAGTTCTTGCTTACTTAAAAACAATACTGCTTTGATGGGTAATTGTCCATTCATAAGCGTCTATTCGGGCTTACCTTCTTGATAAATTCAGCAATATAAAGTCGAGAGTTTTCCAAACATATATTCTCCTTACCCCCTCCCTCAATTCTCGTCCGAGCCAATCAGTTAGTCGAGTTCTCAAGTTCAGCCGCCTTTAAAAAATCTTTCATCGGCTGTATCAGCTGCATACTCCCTATGCCGGAGAGGCTGCTTACGTAGTCGTTGTCATGGCAACGGTGCTGCCAATTTTCTTTTCAGCGCTCTGGGCTGATCCAAAGATTTTCCCAATTGAATTGCGGGAAGATTAAAGTGCTTTTTTTCTGAATGAGCGATCGGGCCACAATACGTTTTTTTCGGAGATTTTTTTAATTTACCGTAGGAACAAACGCGGATCCAGGGGGAGGGCGCAGGGGGCGCGCGCCCCCTCCGAGAAAAATGTATTTTCACTAGATAAATGGAGCTTTCACCAATATTAAGTGTGCTTTACACTAGATGAAATGAGTATTCACGATTTGCGCCCCCTCCGAAAAAAGTTTCTGGATCCGCCCTTGCGTAGGAATTTCATAATTCTAATCTGAATTTAGGAAAATTAGTAGAATAAATTATTTTAAAGTATGTGCTGATAATTTCAAGTGCAGCCCGGCTGTACTTGCTGTTTCCCACGAGCCGCCACTGGTATTGTTTTCAGCCACACACTTAGCCAATCGTTATTGCGGCACTGCAACGTGCCGTGGCAAATAAAATCCGTCAAGATGGCATCTGGACCGTAAACCTGTACTCTCCTGTGGTAAATAATTATATTTAATTAATGAATATTAACTAATCCAAATAACTTTTACACTGCCTTAATTAAAAGGATCTCGTACGCTCATCAATATTGGTATCAAATATTTTCATCGCATCTTCCCACACCACCGCGCCATAGGAGACGAGCTACTGCTAAAACACACATTTGCAGAAAGAATCCAATATGGCGAACGCGAGCTCACAGTTTCCTCCGATCAACTTCATTAATATACATGGAGTTAAAAAATTATCGCTAAATTTCTTTACGTTTCTCTATTTGTTAACATTACAAAAAGTGCGATTAAAATGATTACACATCCGTGGAAGACAAGGAAGTGGCCTTCCGCTTGATATTTTCTTCGCCACTGTGTTTGGTCCTGTGCATAGGTCACTATACACGTTTGCTTTATATGTGTTTGGGTTTGTTGATACACTCACTGCACTTTTCTGGTTTAATGCATTGTTTACAAAAAAAAAAAAAAAAAAAAAAAAAAAAAAAAAATCCGGTGGGGGGGGGGGGGGGGGGGGGTAAAATTTTTTTTTTTTTTTTTTCCTCCGAATGGGGAGGATATGTGGTGTTGTCACTATATTATCTCTTTTCCTAAATTTTCTTTTGTCAATGATTAATTTAATTTACCTCTACCCAGGACGTTTTAGTAATTTAGGATCTTTCCAGTTGAAATTTTAAATAACCACTAAGTAATTTCTTACCTTTGGGGGGCTGTTAATTATTTATTTTGTTTTGGCAGTGTAAAGTTTTCTCTCTTTTGTTTACTTTTTTTTCTGGTTAAATTTTCTCTTCACCAGCCGTTTTTCGCCTTCAGGGCATTTAAAATTAATATTTACTTTTAATTGCCGTTCTGTGGTTAATCGGGGGTTTAAAATATAGTGGCTGTACCTCATACTTCCCTTTTCATTAAAGTTGTTTTGCTGGGATTTTTTTTTAATTAATTTTCGTAACTTCCCGTAATCCCACTTTTCCTTATTTTATTACTTTATTTCTCCCGTTGTCAGGCGTCTCCCTGTAAATATTCAATAATTTTCGTCATCTTTTAAGTTTTGCTTGCTATTTCATGCTATTGCATCATATTCTGTGCCCGTTGCATTAGATTTCGGAGATGATGCTAACTTTCCCGCCTTTTTTTGCTCCTAGATTGTTCTGGAACTTTCTTTTTCCCCCTGTTTGAGCCCCAGGTCGGACTATCCCGGAATGACTTGAGGTGCACACTTGGCTCTGATTGGCTGAGGGTGGTGGTTCCGGAGCGGTGGTGAGGGCGAGCGCGCGATTTTTCAGGAGTTACGCTTGAACGTCCAGACTAGGAGGTGGTGTTTCTTTTAGCTCTTGCGAGCTCAAGACTTAAAGTTCAGCCCAGCCTTGGGATGAATTGAGACAGCCGTGCAGTGATGTCCTGAATTCTGTAAAGAAAGACCCTCGACACCCAAGATGATGCGATCAACCACGCAGGGCCGGTTTGAGGCGTAGGCGGTGGCCTACGCTTGAGTTTTTATCGAGGGGCGCCAAATTTCACTTTTTTTCGTATTTCCCAAAATTTTCCTTTTTTAAAAATTCAGATGAGCGTACTGACTGATCTCATCAAGCTTTTAAACAGTATTATTATCACAAATACTTTTAGACACTTCTAAACTTTCCGGTGTGTATTGTCAGAAAGCGTTCTTTCATTGCTTCGTTTTTCATTCATGGGAAACGTTCAGATGTCCACTGAGTGTCCAGGCCTCCACCTCCAGGCTAAGCTTGCTAAATTACCATCTTCCGTACATCGTCAGAATGATCGAAAGGGGTGGTCTTTGGATCTGTTGATTCATTACCTCCGTTAATTATTTTGAGCTGTCACTGCCACCTTACTGCAGGTCTTATCCGGATGTTTAAAGAAATGGTTTCAAATTACCTTCCTTTCTGATATACTTCAAAAGAAAAGCCGCAAAAAATGTATGTCAAGAAGGACAAGCTATAATTAATTTTGAACAAAGCTACACAAAATCGAGTGTTTTTTAATAAGTTAGCGGGAAGGAGAAATGCAGATGATTTTGGCGCCCCTGCTTTAACAAAAATATTAATTTTAGACAATTCTGCGCCCCGGTGAATTAAAGTTCTGGGACATTTCCGTTTCCTAATTTTTCCTCAACATCCAGAATCGTTTTTTAATCAGGGCAAGGTTACCGCGGGAACGGCCTTCGCCTGAGCGCAAACAGAAGAGGGGGCGCAAAATCAAAAGAATCACAAGAGGTTTAAATAATTTTTCTAATTAGTGTTTCTTTCTTTCCTTCTTTTTCAAAATAGTACATCTGTAGGGTGGAGCAAAAGGATAGGATTTTATTAGTATAATGATTCCGGACAAGGGCAGCAAATAGGGGTAGCAGTCGCACTCCAAATTTAAGAAACATTTTATTTATTTCACATTCTAGATTTTAGTACATCAAATCTCGCACCCCCAAATGAAAAACGGAAATACCGCTTCCCGCTCCTGATTCCAGGAATTAAAGAATTATTAAGCTGTCGTTGAAGCTGCGGAAAGGGGTGGGGGAGCATAATTTGGACGGTTCTGCTAGGTTACACCGGGCTACACTGCTGTTTCCAAACGAAACAGATATATATCACGACAGGAGACAGAGATTTTTTAGAGCGTAAATAAACGAAATTTCTTACAGTATAAAATTTCAAAAGACCACGCTAAAAAAAAGTTTCAAAGGAAGATACCGTGTTTACTCGCGTAATAGTCACCCTCTTATGATAGTCGCACCCCCGTTTTGAAGCAGAAAAAATTGCTTTAAAGTGACAATATTATGATGTAGAAAATTTCACTCATAATAGTCGCACCTACACTTTCACTATGAAAAATTGGCAAAATAAGGGCCACTATTACGGGAGTAATCGCGGTATGTATCGGATTTCACTCCCTTAGTACGCCCTGATAAATCATAATATATTCTAGAGCGAGGGCGAGAAAGAAATCGTCTATGTCATTTGACAAGAACAGAAAAATAAATTAAAAAGTAAATTTTTGCAGTTTTTCATCGCGTTGGCAAAAGGGAAATGTGTCTAATTTTGACGCTCTGCTTTAACAAAAATTTTTAATTTAGCCTTTTCTGCGCCCCTGTGAATTACAGCTGTGGAATGCTTCAGCCTTAAGTTTTTTATATCGCGTTGGCAAAAGGGAAATGACCCTGATTTTGACGCCCCTGCTTTAACAAAAAATTTGTATTTAGCCTTTTCTGTGCCCTTGTGAAATAAACCTGAGGAATGCTTCAATTTCCTGAGCGCAACTCGTGGAATCGTTTTTTTAAACAGCGTCGGAGCGAGGATGAGGTGGGGATAGCCCTTGCCAGGGGCGCAAGCAGAAGAGGGGGGTGTAAAATCAGCCGGATTACAGGATGTTTAAATAGAGTTTTTTCTAATTTGTTAGAGGACAAAACATAAATATGTTTATAGACTAGCAAGAATTGGTTTACTGGGAACTAAGCTCAGGGGTGTAGGTAGATTTTAACTCGGAGATATGAGAGACATTTTTTTTTTTAGATCACAAATAAACCAAATTCCTACACAGTATGAAACTCCGAAAGATTGTGCTAAAAGTTACTCAGGAAGATTCCACTCCATGATTCCTCTCAGCAATTATCATCAATATTAAAATAAGTAAATATATTCATAAAACGAGCCTGAGCGATGAGTAAAAAAAAAAATCAAACAGAAAGAAGAAAAAGATTATTTAAATTTGTGCACATCCTCTGAATTAGAGACTTTAAATTAATATTTTAAGGATAAGGGCAAAAATTGAAATGATTTCCTAAAAAAAGTGTCATTTTTGAAACTTTAATATCTTATTAAAAATACTTATAATAAAAGGATTTCTTTTTTCAAGGAAATGGATTTTCAAAGATCCGACTTCGTTTTTCTCACTGGACTTTTTATATGCAGGTTTACTTTAAAAAGTTATTTTTGCTGTTTTCTTAAATTTACTGTTTCTTATGAAATTTATGGCATAAAAAGTAACTGCGTATCGTGTTGGAAGTGCTCTTGCTGAAGTAATTAATTTAAAAAGGGCTGTACTGATAAAATAATTTGAAACAGCCGGTTAAACTCGTAAGTGGTACAAGTCTGCCTTTGGAAATTATCAAAAACCAAAAGCTAATTTTTCTGATAAACTATGCAAGTTGTGATTGTAAAACTTTCGGACTCAGAAAAAACTCTTATTCGCAAAAGCGTATGGGAAAATTTCTCTGAAGTACGACTCCTTTATCAAGAATAGTCCTTTAAATTAAAAAGGATTAATTAAAAAGAACTCCTTTAAATTAAAAAGGATTAATTAAAACACCGCCTTTAAAAAAGGAGTCATTTTTATTCTGTCTGTTTAAGAATTTTTCTGTTCGTTCATAGCTCCAGAAGGTTTATTCTGTATAAGAACATATAGTACTTCTACACATTTTTATAAACAGTAATAAATTATAATGAATCATACGTAACAAACTCTTTTTTTTTTCAAGCAAAGATTTTAGAAGAGTGTCACTTTTCACAAACTTTTAAATTTAAGAGCTTTTCCTGAAAGTTCCATACTGATACAGGTTTATCGTTTATTTCTAAGTATATAGAACAGTTTTTAAAAGGACATACTAAAGAAGTCTCTGCCCTGACATACTTAGTTTAAGTGTCAAAATTATATGATTTTTCTAAACTAAAGCACTTACCGCAAAAGTCGGAGGTCCCGCCGCAAACATTACTCTGGGGCCCCCTTTAAATTAATAATGTAATTACCAATCTTTTATACCATCCCTTGCACATTTATGATACAAAACTATTGAATATTTATAATTATAAAGATTCAAAACTAAAAATTGAAATAAATGTCAGATTTATTAGTATAAATTTATTTAAATACACCGATTATTTAAATATACAAATATCAGAAAGACTTTTTTATATACAAATGAAGTGTCTTATTAATCGCTGGGCACACTTTTATCAGGAACTAGCAAATGGCCCGTTCTTCGCAGAATCGCTTTCTTTATTTTTTTTGTTTTTTTTTGTTTAAGCACATGAAACCTTTCATTTGTTTTTATGGAACTTTTAGATGACTCATGACATCAAAATGATGCCAATCTCGCTTTTTATTATTATCTTTACATGAAAAAAATCTCATATTGGTCAGTTTTTACTTGATAGGGTATAGTCGGAGGAGCTTTTTAAAGGTAATACTTGGAAAAAATCATTAAAATTCCATAAACTGGTATGTGTCTGAGTGGATAAGCCACTGAACAGGGTAGACGGTTGAAGTGTTTCGGTCGGTTTCCTCCAGATGTACCGAGAATATGCGTTAGAACCCTTTAAAAAAGTTCTTCAGCCAAGGCACTTCCCCTCAGGCAAATGCCTTTTGTGTAGGCTTGCCATAACACAAGTCAGCCGAGAACTGGTAGATATCCGAAATTATGAAGTTATCTATGAGCTTCTCCATGTCGTTTTACAAATCTGTGCAAAATCGCAAGCTGATCGATCAGACGGTGTGGATTTGTATTCGTACACAAGGCAGATAGACAAACTTTCCCATGTATGCACATTAGATAATACTAATTTTTCAGGAACATGTTGCAATTTAAAGAATCGTATCAGTATTTTTTCTAGAGGGTGTCAAATTTCACACTTGTAACAATTGGAAACCGATTTTGCTTTGTGATGTCCTTTTATTTACACCATAACACAATATGCGAAATCTCATGCTGAATGATTCATGTGTAATGGGGGGAGCAAGTGCTTTACTTTGCCCTCCTTATGGGCGCCCATGCAAATGAGAGGGGGGCGTAAAATCAGCTTTCCATACGAAGGGGCGTAAAATTAGATCTCGCCTACGCCCAAAAAATGCCTAAAACCGGCCCTGCAACCACGCCTGGGATGATGTGATAGCCGTGATGATTTTTTCTACTGGCCGCTGAATGTGAACCAAGCTCAGCAGATGTTGCGTGCGGAAGAGATGACCTGCTAGGCCGACGCACGATCCAGCTGCTGCCGTTGTGTGTTGCTGATTAGCACATGGCCCGCCGTTCGCACATCGACTGACGTCGCTGCCCTCCATCGCCCATGTTATGGTGAGAAGTTTCCATACTTTTCCTTTACTAGTTTTGATGCTCGTCCGTGTGAGGTGCCTCTAAATGGGTGTCTGCAATGTGGGCCTAGTCCCAGGTCTCCGGACTGTCGTTTGAGGGCTTGATCCCATTTTCTATCAAGAAGATTTTGTACCAGTGTGCTCTAAGTATCGCTGCTTCTCATGTTGTCGCAATATGGAGGACTGTTCGCGTCATCTGCCCCCCCCCCCTTTTTTTTTCTTCTTTTTTTAAGGTGTCATTTTGTTATTTTTTTATCATGCCCTTTTTTTGTTTGATTTTTTAAAATTTATCTTTCTCTCTTTTTTTTTTTTTTTTTTTGGTCAGTGCAACAAATTTTTTTTTGACCATCGGTCATACTGTAAAATTTATAAAATGCGGGATTGAGTGTAAGCTTGCTGGAATGTACCAAAATTGAAAGTGTCAATTTGTTTTCATTGGCAACAATTAACTAAAATTTCATAGCATTTGATTTGGAGCAAAGCATGATTTAATTTTTGTTTAAATTTGTAATTCACAACCATGGGTACCCAGGGATCTTAAAATTGTTTTTTCTGGTCGAGGTGTAGGAGAATGATATGATTGTCGATTGTCCTGTTTAATTGTGCAGTACCGTAATTAGTGTTAAGGTGATCAAACATATTGCAAAATGATATGATTGTCGATTCTCCTGTTTAATTGTGCAGTACTGTAATTAGTGTTAATGTGATCAAACATATTGCAGTTGTTTTGTAGCAAGCTAAGAAAGGTGTCCTAGATAAGAGTAAATTTTCTTTTAATTTTCACTGTAAATTCATTATTGCTGTTGAGTCTTCATTGGCAATGGCTTAAAATTGGTGAAATATTCATGGTACTGCATGTCATGTTTAATAATTTTATCTTTCTAATATGTTAATTGTTAAATAAATGAGTTTCAATCCCATCCTTTAGATCTCTTTACTTTGTCAACTCACACACAAAGGGAGGCAAGTGAAATCCTGGGTTATTCTTTCAAAAGTTTTACACAACGCGTTACTGTTTCTTTTTTTTTTTACTGTGAAATTTAAATTGTGGTGTTCCAAATTGGAACATCACAGAGGATCATTCTCTTTCTGCCACGGGGCAGTTTATAAGTGAAAAGCTTACGAAAGCAAAAGGTTTTTTTCACGGAAATTTACATTTATATTTTTTCAGCACATTTTAAAAAATAGTCGTCTAGACAAAAAAGTGTTGGGAAATATAAAACTATGAAACTTTGAACTCTTTCCCTGACCCAGTTTCTCCTGCACGCGTCGATGTCCGCATATGTAGATGTATGGATCTGCATGTGATAATTACCCAAACGAGGGCCCCTTACTTAACACGTGCTATGGGGCCCCTGGCAACCGTGGGGGCAAGAACGCATGCATGCTGTACTTTCAAGTCACTCTCTTCCATGCGCTGCTGCTAAGCGGTCGACATCCCGACCGGCCAAAATTCAATCTTTGTAAACATGATATTCGTCTTAAAATGTATATTGTATAACCTAGACGGAAAATAAATATATTGTACTCATTCAAGAGCACGAAACTAAAATATATACAATTAATAATGTCGTGTATTCCAGTTTTCGTTCCAGCTAATTTAGCGGGATGACGGAGGAGCCAACGGACTTACGCCTTTGAAGGAGGTAAGTGATACCTCTTTTACCTCCTCGCTTATTTAATAGATTATGAGACTGAGGGGTCTCAGTGCCTTGAAAGAATATTAAAATTTCTGAGGACATTGTGAAACAAAAAAAATTAATATGGCTTCATTTAAAGAAAGCCAAGTGGTTGAGAAATTAAACCAACATAATTATTCAAACTGGAAATTCAAATTGGAGATGCTGTTGATAAAAGAAGATCTTAATGATCTCTTAACAGATGATCCGCCATCGCCAATAACCGATACATGGCGAAAGAAAGATAACAAGGCTAGAGCCTTAATCAATTTATTCATTGAAGATTCCCAAATAGTACATGTGAAAAATCTCACAACCGCAAAGGCTACATGGGAAGCTCTGAGGACCATACACGAAAGGTGTAACCTCTCTAGCAAGCTGTATCTATTGAGAAAATTATATAGCACAAAACTTGACGAGAGAGGAAATATGCTAGAGCATACGACTAAAATACTCGAACTGGTTGAGAGGTTAAAGGCCATAGGGGAAAAGATCAGTGACTCTCACATATCGGCGTTGTTTTTGTGTTCCCTGCCGGAGAGCTATGACACGCTGATAACGGCACTAGAAGCGAGACCTGAAGAGGAATTAAATCCGGAGTTTATTAGAAGCAAGCTAATAGATGAATACAACAGACGTATTGAGAATAGCCGACCGTCTGAAAATTTTACTAAAGCATTTCAAACAAACAAAAAACACAACAACAATTATAGACGAGAAACTAAATATTGTTCACACTGTAAAATGAAAAATCACACAAAATTAGAATGCTGGCACCTTAAGAAATTACAGAACAAAAACACAAGATACAAAAATCAAAATTTCACATCCAAACAAGCTAATTCATCACTATGCTTTGAATCAAACGATAGACACAGATTTGAGGAAGAGTCGAACCGAAATTATACAGATAGAGCTAGTGACACCGCATCTAAATTAAAAAATTTAGCACTATTAGCTGGAAGTCCAGGTAAAAAGTGGATAATAGACTCTGGCAGTTCATCACACATTTCAAATAATAAAAATTTATTCACTAGAATAAATGACACCAATATAAGCGATGTTGTAATTGCTAACGGAAAATCGTTGACCTCCTACGGGTCGGGAGACATAGAATTCAAGGCAAAAACATCGGGAGGAGAGATTAATAAAATTACACTGCGTAATGTTCTATTTGTACCCGAAATCGAAGCAAATTTACTGTCTGTAAAAAGGGCAACTGAGAACGGTTGTACGGTGGTATTTGACAAAAACAAGTGTGAAATTATACATGGGGATAAAACTTATATTGAAGGTTATGTAAATAATAATTTGTATGAGTGTAATATAAACAATGCCGCATACCACACCGCAAACTTAGTTAACGTATGTGAAAATAAAAATTGTATATATAAATGGCATAAAAGATTGGGTCATAGAAATGTCAATCATATAAAAGAATTAGTGAATAAAGATTTGGCTATAGGGATTGAAATAGATGAATGTAAACATGATAATGTATGTGAAACCTGTATTATGTCGAAACTTTCTGATAGTCCATATCCAAAAATTGCGAGTTTCAGAGCCACAAAGGCGATAGAATTGGTACACACTGACCTCTGTGGACCAATGCAAACCCCAACAATTGGTGGGAAATACTATTTTTTGACCTTCATAGATGACTTTAGCCGGTTTACTGTAATATATCTATTAAAAAATAAACATGAAGTTTTCTCTAAATTTAAGGAGTATGTGGCAATGACCGCAAATAAGTTTGGAAGAAAAGTGCAGGCAATCCGTTCCGATAACGGAGGGGAGTACATAGGGAAAGAATTTGATGAATATATGAAGAGAGAGGGAGTAGATCACCAACTGACAGTTCCGTACTCTGCACCTCAGAACGGGGTTGCGGAACGCAAAAATCGCACCTTGATGGAGATGTGTCGGTGTCTCCTTAAGGAGGGTGATTTACCTAACTCCTTTTGGGGGGAAGCCATTAACACTGCGACGTATTTGCAAAATAGGCTCCCTACACAGTCCTGTGATTCCACTCCCTATGAGAAATGGACTGGTCGTAAACCAGATCTATCAAATATTAAAACGTTCGGTTGTCGCGCATTTGCATATATTCAAAAATTACATAGAGGAAAACTTGACAACACCGCTACAGAAGGGATATTCGTAGGTTATGATAATAGGAGTAAGGGATATAGAATTTGTACCAACGGTAGAAATGTAATTATAAGTAGAACAGTCAAATTCCTAGAAGACAGAAATCAGGAAATAATTAAAAATGATGAATCACATAACGGGGAAGGAAAATCAAACAGCGGTAATCCTCAACTTATACAGCAATTGATCGGTGTTGAATTAGATAGCGCCGGCGACAATGTACAAAATCCAAATGATATTCCTGCTAACTCAAATGGTACACAAAATTATCCTCGCAGATCAGAGAGGAGTAATAAAGGCGTTCCTCCTGATAATTTGCATATGTAATAAATAATACCAGGATAGTAGAACCTAAAAGTTGGGATGAAATTCAAAAAATGGAAAACCCCGTGGAGAAGGAAAAATGGGTAAACGCAACACTAGACGAAATAAATTCACTTCATGATAATAACACATGGGATTTAGTTGTAGCCCCCCCTGGAACAAAAGTTATTGGATGCAAATGGGCTTTTAAATTAAAATATAATAGTCAAGGCTCAGTAGAAAAATACAAAGCAAGGCTTGTTGCCAAAGGTTTCTCCCAAAAATACGGAGTAGACTATGACGAGACCTTTGCACCTGTTGCGTCTCATACAACGATAAGGAGTTTTTTGGCAATGGCTGTATATAAAAATTTAAGTCTTAGACATATCGATATAAAAACTGCATTTTTACACGGAGAATTAGAGGAAGAAGTGTATATGCATCAGCCCGAAGGGCATGTAATCCCCGGAGAGGAACACAAAGTTTGTAAACTTAAAAAGGCAATATATGGGCTGAAACAAGCTGCTAGAGCTTGGAACTTAAAAATCCACCAATCTCTAACCAAATTCGGCTTTCAACAGAGCTCGGTTGACAAATGCATGTATAAACAAACAGTAAATAACAAAACGACATATGTTATTGTTTATGTAGATGATCTACTAATCGCAGGAGAAGATCAAAACATTGACAAACTCATAAATAAATTAAAGAGCGAATACCCTGTAACTGATTTAGGCGAAGCCAAATACTACTTAGGCATAAACATAAATCGACCAAATAAAAACACAATGACACTTGATCAAACTAACAAAATCCAAGAACTAATAACTAAATTCAATTTAGAAAACTCAAAACCAACAGAAACACCCATGGAGCCAGGCTACATTAAAACACTAGATGACGAAAATCTCTTGCCAAACAACACTAAATACAGACAGGCTGTAGGTGCACTACTATATATTTCCACCATATCTAGACCAGATATAAGTGCTGCTGTGAACATCTTAAGCCGAAGAAATCAAAATCCCAGAGCGAAAGATTGGGAAGCCGTCAAAAGAACCATCAGATACCTCAAGACAACAATTGACCTTAAACTGACTTTTACAAATTTTGAGGAACCTGTCCTAAAAGTTTACGCAGATGCAGATTGGGCCAACGATCCAGCAGATCGAAAATCCATCTCTGGAAATCTATTTATGCTAGGAAATAATCCTATTTACTGGGTTTCCAAGAAACAGCTGTGCGTGACATTGTCATCAGCTGAGGCGGAATACGTCTCTGCTGCCAGTGCTGCACAAGAAATTGCGTGGCTAATAAATCTACTAAAGGAACTGGACATGCCGCAAGACTATCCAGTGACCGTGTTTGAAGACAACCAACCGTGCATTAAATTGGCCAAATCAGACAGACATCATTACAAAACAAAACATATAGACCTGAGATACCATCTTCTCAAGCATTTGGTAGAAGACAAGGTGATAACTTTTCAATACGTCCCCACTGACTCAATGACTGCAGACATCCTGACAAAAGCTCTTCCACGAAGGAGCTTTATAGGACATAGAACTGTCATTTTGAACGATTATTGAACGTTTCAAGTTTTAGGCAGGAGTGTTGGGAAATATAAAACTATGAAACTTTGAACTCTTTCCCTGACCCAGTTTCTCCTGCACGCGTCGATGTCCGCATATGTAGATGTATGGATCTGCATGTGATAATTACCCAAACGAGGGCCCCTTACTTAACACGTGCTATGGGGCCCCTGGCAACCGTGGGGGCAAGAACGCATGCATGCTGTACTTTCAAGTCACTCTCTTCCATGCGCTGCTGCTAAGCGGTCGACATCCCGACCGGCCAAAATTCAATCTTTGTAAACATGATATTCGTCTTAAAATGTATATTGTATAACCTAGACGGAAAATAAATATATTGTACTCATTCAAGAGCACGAAACTAAAATATATACAATTAATAATGTCGTGTATTCCAGTTTTCGTTCCAGCTAATTTAGCGGGATGACGGAGGAGCCAACGGACTTACGCCTTTGAAGGAGGTAAGTGATACCTCTTTTACCTCCTCGCTTATTTAATAAAAAGATCCCCAGAATTCGCAAAATAGTCATTTTTCGCAGTATTTTTGTTCAAAAAGTCACTTTTTAGTCGCCTGTGGCAGCCCTGTATCGGGAGAAATGTTAGGCATCAAAAATGACGACTGGTTCTTAAATCTCTGTTGTCAAAACAAAAATCACAGTTGCAAAATACGACTAACAACCACTAATTTTGCACCCTGGTTGTATTCTCTAGAGTAACATTCTCATGTTAACTGCCACATGTTCACTGCACTACATGGAAGGAGTTCTGGGGTTCCCCAGAACCCGCTGTTCTGGGGTTTAAAATTTGTATCCTATGCATCAAATAGTTAAATTCTGCTTTTTGCTGCATCAAAATCGGTCAACTAGAACCGGAGATACGGAGGTTTCGGTTTCCCTATTGTTTTTCTATGGCAGTTCTAGAAATCTCGAGAAATATTGGTCCTAGGCCTTCGGTAAGATTTTGCCAAAAGTCCCCAAGCTTGGCGACATTTTGGTCAATTGGCGCGATTTTCCCTATGGGGCTTGTAAAGTTGCTTTTGCTGCATTAAAATCACATTATAACCTATTCTCTTCTAACCTAATTCTCTTCCATGACGTAATCAAAATTCCCTCTTTATGTGAAATCTTCAAGAAGTAGACTTTTCTGGAAGCTCCTCGTAGCTTCTGCCTCTATAAATAAAAGAGCACACTGCCCCGATGGTTCAGTGTGAGTTAGCACACGTCGAGATTAAACTGAGCATCAGAGGAGTACGGCACTTTGCTCTGTGATAGAAGCGGTGTTTCCGCATGCGTTTTTGAAGCTTTGTTCTTAAGTGCTGTGTGTAAATTCTTGATTGCTGAGTCTTCAGGGACTGTTAGTGTTATCCCTCGAGTATTTCCACTGAATTTTTACCTGTGGATGTGTTTTATTTTATGTGAGAATTACAGCATTTGTGAAAGCTTCAGTACTGAGTGGACTGTTTTAAACAAGCTACTGGCCGTTGGTGCCTGTGAATTTTGTAAAGCTGATTGTTAGACAAAGTTCTAGAAGCAATAGTGTTCCATCCTGACAAGTGGACTCTTCTCTAGAACTTTCTACATCTACTGGACTTTAGAACGACGAATCCAGGAAACAAGCAGAGGTTTCTGCAATAATATGCGTGCCCTTTTCTTTTTTTACAGAATTGTAACTATCAAGCTTTTACACTTATTGACTTAAAATTTCATAGATATCACAACAGCTGATAAAAGTGAAGATTAGTCTTTTTATTAATGAAATACTTAAGCTAGCTAAAATAACAATTGTATATACACTCATGTCCATAAATTAAGGATAATTTAGAATCACACAGAAATTGATCTCTAAAATAAAAATTTCACCTGTGGAATGATCACACACATCTTGAAGAAGAATATGCAAATTACAGGAAACCACCAGATGGCGTGGATGGTACGTCACAGTGACGAGAGTGTAAGAGAGGGGTATATAAGGAATGGTGGCAAAGAAGTAAAATTGTTCACAAGCGCTGTGAAAGCCTTTCAGTGCAAAAACCGCATAGTTATGGCACAAAGGAGGCATTTGGATGATGTTTTACGTGGCAGAATTATCGGACGACTGGAATGTGGACGTACCCAGCTGGAAGTATCCGAGGAACTTGGAATCGCCCAGAGTGTCATCTCCAGGCTTTGGCAACGATTCCAAGATGATGGTAATGTGAGTAGACGTTACAGCACAGGTCGCCCCCGAGTTACAATGCCGAATGAGGACCGCTATTTGACAGTTACTGCCAAAAGAAACAGACGGAGTACAGCATCAGACCTGTCTCGTCAGCTCTCTTCAGCTACCGGTATGACAGTTTCAAGGCAGACCGTGTACAGACGCTTAGGGCACATTGGTCTATATGCTCGTAGGCCTGTCAGATGTGTTCCACTTACCGCAACTCACTGTCGCCTGCGATTAACCTGGAGTAGAGAGCATGCATTGTGGACACCGCAACAGTGGTCTTGTGTGATGTTTTCCAGCGAGTCCAGGTTTAGTTTGGAGTCTGATTCTCGCCGGACATTCATCTGGAGAGCGCCAGCTACCCGTTACCACCAAGAGAACACCATTGAAAGACACCATTACGGTGGTGCAGGATGGCTTGTTTGGGGAGGAATTATTCTTGGTTCCAGAACTGACCTGCATGTTCAGAGTGTAACGATGACAGGCCACATCTATCGGGATGTCATTCTGGAAACACATGTACGTTTGTTTCGGGGCGCCATGGGTGCTGAATTTGTGTTTATGGATGACAACGCCCGTCCTCACCGTGCAAACATTGTAGACGAATGCCTTCAATCGGAGGATATCACCCGTATGCATTGGCCAGCATACTCACCGGACTTGAATCCAATAGAGCATGTGTGGGATATGCTTGGCCGACGAATTGCAGCCCGTCAACCCCCTCCCACCTGTCTACCGGAACTTCGGAGTGCATTGCTTGATGAGTGGTGTAATATTCCCCAAGATCAGATTGATCATTTGATACTCAGCATGCCTAGGCGTTGTCAGGCCTGTATTGCATCGTCCGGGAGACATACTCCGTATTAACCATCCTACTAACCATGTTATACTGTGTTTTGTAAATAGGTTCTTTTTTGAAATTTGGTCAAGGGAGTAAAACTTGCAATTTTTATTAATTATGTCAAACATATAGCATCTTTTTTGCTCTTTACTTTTTGTTTAATAAATAGACTTTACAAATAAGTCAAATTTGTTTTGCTTCTTTCTCTTTCTTTGCCTGAACTTCATTATCCTTAATTTATGGACATGAGTGTAAAATAAAGTCATTTGAGGTTTCAATTTCATCATGAGTAAAATCTTAGATCCTAATTCTGACATCGATTAACTTCGCAATTCAATTAGAAATCCTTCAAAATAGTTTAGCAAGAATTTCAACTTTAATGCAATATCCTATATAGCCTAAGGTAGCTCAAATTTATTTTTATCTAGCCTTCAAGAAGCTACTATTTTTAACTCTTATAAAAATGCTTTACCTCAGGAATTTAACATACAATTCCTGTAAAATGCAATGATCAGAAGTAGAATATTTATGAAAGTCTTAAATAATTATGTATACTTACTTGCTACTACATTATAAAATGTAGTCACATTAAATTCCAATTTTAGTCCCTAAGACTGATTAAAAAGTTCCTCTTCTGAGTGTTTGATTAAATATTAAAATAAACACAATAAAAGAATGACATTGAACATTTTAAAAAAATATGATTTTATATATCTACAATTCTTTAGCTACAAGTTCATTATTTACAAATTCGTATGTTTGTCCTTTAGTAAATGGAACTTGAGGAGTCTCGAATATCTCTTTCAATATAGGTATCAGTTTACTTAAACAAAAGATCATATATTCTCTTTCTTCACAATTCGCTTTCAAATTCTTAATATACAATTGGAATATTTCGAAAAAGCACTTTCGCCAGTCTAACAGAAGATTTGCTTCGCTCTCTGAGCAAGAAAACTTTAATTTACTATAATTGTCAATGGTTAAAACAGCTAAATTTTCTTGAACCTTGTTTTCTATAATCATCTATGAAAAAGAGAGGAGAGAGCATGTACAAATAACTGCAGCATACACACTATTATAATAAATTTAATATGCAATAAAAAAATGTTGTACAAACTTTTTAAAAACAATAAAGCTTTTTAAGGTAGCAGTTTTAGGTTCTTTGTTGAATTCTGTATGAAAAATATAAGCATGTAATTGTGAAAAAAAAATATTTTCTGTGATTATCTGTAAACGCAATAGGGGGGGGACTTGTCCTACTGAGACATTTTAAACATATTTCAGTGTATGTGTGAACAGATGTAAATAACTGATACTGACTGAAACAAATTTGATTACAGTAAAAAAAAATTTTTTTTTAAACAAAAATCATTTTTAATGTAGGATTACCTAACAATCCTGTTTAAAGAAAATAATCATTGCATGCATTTAACACATTACCTGTTATTCTTTCATATGTATTCATTATTAAACTAACTAATATTCATTGTATCACTGTATTCAGTATGACTAAATTCATTTGCATAGATCTCAAAAACAGCCGAATGATGATGTTGAAAAAAGATTGAATTCAGTCAAAAGACGGAAAACTTTCATGCCTGATTAATGTAGGCTTTCTTGGTTTTAGGTGCAAGGAACTGCTTAGTCTTAATAAGTCTAGTCTCAGTACGGCCATTGGTCTTCTAACTGAGCATTATCTCCTTAAAAAGCATTTAAATATAATGAGGGTTATAGATGATCCCACTTGTCGGGGTTGCCTTCATAAGGAGGCAACTGTTTTACCCATTCTTTGTGAATGTGAGTATTTCTCTAAGCACAGATTTGAGCATCTTGTGCTCCTTCCAATTTGCATATTATTGTCAGAGAGCACATATCTATTTCTAATACTGTGAGGTACATTTAAAGTAGTACCAGTCAATTAGAAATAAGAATCATTTATTGGGAGAATGAATAACAAGCTCACTGCTTGAAAGCTTGGTTTAGACTACTGGAAACAAAATTAGATTTTAAGTTGTGGAGATGGCAGCACTGCATACTCATTGTTTTTGTTTACAAAATATTCAATAATTATTGAGCCCTGGGAGCTTCATAACATGTCTATTAAGTTTATGCAGATGTTTGCATCTGCTACGGAACTCTTTCCTTAGGGTCTTTTTCAGGACTTCCTTTTTGCCTGTGGTTGGTACAATAGACTCCTGGTCACGATGGCTAGCCCTATGGTGCCAACCCTTTAAAGTCATAAGTCATAAACTGGGGTAAAACATGTTTAATTCCAGAGCAGAAATCTGCTGTTAAAAAAAGAAAAAAGCTAGAATTTTCCAGGTTAAACTGAAAAATTTTTCAAGATTTCGTGAAAATAAGTACTTTTTTCCTGAATTTTTAGTGAGATTATTAGTCAAAAAGAATTAACTGTGGCTTACGAACCCTACTCATTTGTTTGACATTTAAGCTTAAGCAAATAACTAATTCTGTTTATTTTGGACATCTAAAAAATGGGTATATCTGCCACACCTTTAATGCAGACACACAGAAAAGTCTTACCCCTGACTTTGACAAGTCTCTCCCAGCTAGTAGCAGCAGACAAATGCCAGGGATAGTTGAGACAGCAGACACCATTGCTTTTCTACGAGCCTCAGACTTCAGTGCAGAAAAGTAAGCAAGCCAAGGAGTTGGAAGTTCCTCTGCATTACATGCAACAGATTCCTTCTGGAGAAATGCCTTTTGCCCCTTGCTGAAATTCAATACAGACTATCATGAAGAACAAATACTTTCAAATTGAATTCACATGCAAATCAAAAGTTACTATTTTTTACCTTTAGAAGCTAGTTGAGAGCTAAAGACAGCTACCATATTTACTCATGTATAACACACTTTTTTTCCCAAAAAAAAATTTGAGTGAAAAACTGTGTGTAAGTTATACATGGAATTTTTTTTACTGCTGTATTTATACACAATATCCATACGAACTAAGAAATGTATTCAGAGAAGATAACAAAAATGCGAAAAATCTTACTTAACAGAAGTACTGCTGAATCTTTATTTCACTTCTTACATTTCTTTTATATACCAGCAGTAGTAACATTATTCACACTAACACTAATTAGCAACTCT
This sequence comes from Cheiracanthium punctorium, assembly GCA_038373885.1. Lineage (NCBI taxonomy): Eukaryota > Metazoa > Arthropoda > Arachnida > Araneae > Cheiracanthiidae > Cheiracanthium > Cheiracanthium punctorium. The sequence continues at coordinate 284,738 of JAWZYV010006031.1, read as the reverse complement.
CATTGTCGTAACTCCTATTATTACAACCAGGAGCATAGCTACGATATTTGTTACCCGGGGCAAAACATGTATTCAGCACCCCCTCCTCCCTGCCCTTGATTAAGATGAGCAATCACGATTACAAAGTTATGAAAATGTGATCTTAATAAAAAGTTCATAAGCACATTAATCATACTTTTATAAATCCGTATGAAAGTCTTCATTTTTAGCATTTTCTTCTGGCTTTACGTTAGTCTTACATATTTGGCTGCTTGGTTTTGTCTCACTGTTTACCTCACTATGTGTAACAGCTCCCTTTTGATATTCTGTTTTACTGTTCAGCCATAATGACATTATTGATGACAGTTGTTGAGCATTTTCTTTCACTTTTGCTCGCTTCCTGAAAGGAGAGAAGAGATGTGGTTCTCCATATTTTCAGTTTTGTGATCCGGTAAACTTTGAGTGTAGGTGCAGCAGTTTTGGAGATCAAATGCTTTAAACGTAAGATGTAAAATAAACATTGAATTTTAGAGCAGGGCATGTGATACCATATAAACAATATGTACCAAAATCAGAAACCTTATAAAAAAAAAGAACACCTTCACAGGTTTTATTTGCAATTTCCTTTTTGGCTCACCTCCCCTCTTCTCATTCAGTGCCCAAGGCACTTGCCTCAACCTAGCTACGCCACTGATTACCACAGTCTTCGTCATCACTGGTACAATATCTAATCTCACAGACATTGTCTAACACAAGGGTTCCCAAACTTACCCAAAATGCAGCACCCTTAAGATAGTTAGAATTTTCTCATTGCACCCTCATCATATAATATCCGTAGTATACTGTTGTTTTATATATATATACATACACACACACACACAAGTTATTCGGAAAGTAAATACCGTTTTGAAAAAACAATTAGTAATTTATTTTTTTTTCATAAAAGAGCATGACTAAACTATTTTTCTACATAGTTTTAGCCAATGTTCAAACACTTGTAATAGCGGGTTATCAGCTTTTCCATACCTTCTTCATAGAAATTTCCCACCAATGGCAAAAACCATGTTGACTTTAAGAAAACTGAAGCGTGCAATTCAAAACAAATTGAGAGGAATGCTCATTAAAGGAATTGTGTTGCTCCATGACAATGCTCAGCCCCATACAGCTGGTGACACTCAAACGATGATTCGACAGTTTCGCTGGGAGCAGTTCAATCAACCACCGTATAGCCTACACTTGGTGCTATTTGACTACCACTTTTTCCTGCACATGTGGTTTTTTATTTAAAAAATCTCTCCTGTAACTTAAATATTAAATAAGGTCTTAAAATAAAAGCTTAACTGAAAATACTTATATTTAAAAACGTAATAACTTTTAAATAAAACCCTTTCGTTCTTCACTATCCAACTTACAAATGTTTTCCTGAAAATGCTGCTTGCTCGGCCAAAATGTAAACAATCTAAAGGGTGGAGTTGAGTAAGCAGCTTCCTTGGCATGTTCATCGGCCGGTAATTCAATCCTGCTACGTAGTTGCTTTAGCTTGCTTCGCAAGTAAAGAGCCGTATAGCCATAGTGCTAAAGAAAGTTTTCTTTGAATCATAATATTTAAATGAGTAGGCGTGGTTTCTTGTGATGTCATTTCTGTACGTGCTCTCGATCCAATCGGATTGATCTACGTTTAATATCTAAAAGATTACATATGCAAATTACTTTTGAGAATTGTATTTAAGCTAGAATTCTGTGGAATTCTTTGCCACTTCTCATCTATGCTGAACAGTGTAGGAGATGGCGCATTTTATTTAATTTAGCTAGTTTTAAACCTCGGTTGAGGTATGTTTCTTTGGGTATAGTTACCCTTTTCTAATGTAGAATAAAATGTTTTTTTGACCATGCCTTTCTAACAAGTAAATTAAAAAGAATCTTTAAACTTAAATAGAAATTAAAGTGTTAGGGCTAAATTAATCTAACTCAGCCATTCACCCTTTTTATTGGGACCGCTAGTTCATATTAATTGACATTTGACTATTTTTCAGGTCTTCTAGACTTGGTTTTAATTGTAAAACTTTTGTGACTTTTTCCCAGCTAATGCATGGGACCTTTTTCTGATAAATGTGTAACAAATTTTTTGCATGGACATTAATAAAGTTGGATTTTATCTTATAAAACGTAGTCATCTATTTTTTTCCCCTACAGCAGCTATTGGCAATTTAGATTAGTTAGTTATTTAGGGCAAGCAGAATTTTTTGGATTAAAATCCTTAAAATTTGTTTTTGGTCATTCAGACCAACAACATGAAGTGCAAGCTAGGTGGATCCAATGATGAGGTGATAAATGCTATGAAGTCGTGGTTATCGACATTGGCGGGAAGTTTCTATGAAGAAGGTAGAGAAAACTGTTAACCCGCTACGACAAGTGTTTGAACATTGGCAGAAACTATGTAGAAAAATAGTTTTTTTTAATGTGTTTTTAACCTTTTAGTATTTTAATGCAAGTCCGTCGTTTTATTTTTAATTAGCTTATGTATATACAGTCGAGGGCCAAAAATCCGCCGACCTAAAATCCGCAAACGTCCGAAATCCTCACACCTTCTCTGATGTAAATAATGAAATTTGCAGTCATTCACTAGTGATGAAATTGTTGAAAAGTGCCTTGAATCTGTAGATAAATATGATTCTGATGATGATGAAAACTTGAAATAATAATAATAAATTATATGGTAATGATAATAATAAAATCCGTTTAATAAAAGTTTAAAGTTAGGAGAGGAATACCTTAAATTTTTAGAATAGCAAAGTTTGGTAACGAAACAAGAATTAATGATAATTTACTATTTGCAAAAATAAATAAATGAAAGAAAGAAACTGAAAGTACAAAAAAATAATACTTTAAAACAAATCACCATAGAACATGCTTTCAAAATTTGAAAAGGGGAATTTTGAAACCATTTGCTTTGCTAGTCTTCACGTAATTTTTTTCTTTTTTTCCCTATGCTTTTGTATTTAGTGCGAAAATATAAGTGAAATACTTTTTGACTGTGTTTTTATTTCATTGTAATTGCCTTCTACTTTTTTAAAATCAGAAATGCTATGATTTATCTTTTATGGCCCGAAATCCGCAAAATCCTAAAATCCACCCTAGCCATGGTCCCAAGCTGTGTGGATTTCTGGCTCTCTACTGTATATAGTACATAACATTCCAAATCAAAAGCCGCTAAAATCCCACATTTCTAAAACTACGCAGTTTTAATTCAGTTGGAACAAAGGAATCTGCTTTCAAAAATGCAATTACTACACAATCCCTTGCAATTCCTTTGTAATTTTGTAGACAATCCCCACGTTCAGTCACTCTGGCATCTTAAAAGACATAACAAACCTTGAAAAACTGCTGCCCAGATTTTGCGTTTGGCCAATAATTGCAACATGCATGGATCATGTGACACGACCTCAAAAGTTAATAAAAGGGGCTGATGCAGCCCAGCAGCAACTTTCCGCATGACCACAACTGCCAAGCGAAAATGTATCGAAGTACCCAATAAAATGATGTAATCGCAGTTGGAGTCCGACTCATTTGATCCATCGGCAGCCGTAATGCATGCCCAAGGATTTTCATGGCTAGCTCCAGCATTTGCCTGCCAGCGAAGACTGGCTAGGGGGTCTCAAACAGCCTTGCCTCCCCAGCCCACGACTACAAACTTTCCTGTAGCCATTTAATGCTACATTAGATACATATACTTATATTTCTGTGGTTGTGACAAATGAATTAGAGAATTTTTTTTCCCCCCCAATGCAGCAGGCGAGCTTGAACACAATTCTATCGCCAGGTGGATACAGAGCACAAATTACAAAGGAAAAGCACACAAACAGACGAAATAACTAGACAGTGAAGGCAGAACATATATAGAAAATCAAGGCAGCAAACGAAATAAAAGTTCTCTTGCTTCCCAGTAGCGGGAGTAAATACTCTCTTCCTTTAATGCGGGGCAGAGGAGGAGGTGATCCGCAGTCATCACCCGATTGCTGATGCAAAGGGGGCAGGCAGGGCTACTCACAATCTTGAGCTGGTGCAGATGGGCACAGAGACAGTCGTGCATTGTTGTCAGTCGGAAGGCCATATTCCAGGATTTCTCCTTTGTTCTTTCCTCCAGTTTAGATGTGTAGAGGTTATTTAGGGCCAGATTAATCTTTGAGGAGACTGATTTGTAGCAGACATCCCCTAAAGGAGTCTGTAAGATGGTGCACCCTTTTTTGGCCAACTTGTCTGCAGCTTCGTTTCCAGGTATACCGCAGTGCGATGGTATCCACTGTAGGGCTACTATTTTGCCTTTTCCATGGAGGCTCCAGAAAAGGGATCTGCATTGCTGAATAGAGGTAGAATCAGGAGCTTGGTAACATTTAGCAATGGCAAGAATCGCGGCCTGCGAATCAGAAAAGATGACAGCCCGATCAAAAGGAAACGGCTAGGCATTTAAATGATGTAGTGTGGTTTCAATTGCTGTAACTCCCCCATCAAATGCTGTTTTTGCAGTTCCCAGGGACAAATAGTGAGAGAAATAATCTGAATGGATACCGGCTCCCACATCACCGTAGTTATCTAATTTTGAGCCGTCTGTGTATACATGTATCCATTTATCTGGAGGAAAACTGACGTGGATTGTCTCCATTCCTGCACCCAACAAAATATCTGTGCAGTCCCATGTCTTTGAAACAGGTTGTAACAGGTCTAGGTAATACGGAATTTCCCTGACTTCCAATGGGTTAACAGGGGGCATCATGGGCTCAGCATGAGCCGGGAAGTCGAAATTAAACATCTCTCGCAAGACAGCCTGCAGGAATCTCTCTTGGGTCTTTAGCCTACGGGGGAATGTGCCAGAAGTGGCCCATTGAATACTATGCGGCATTTAGTTTCTGATATAGTTTTAATGCAGATTTCTTAATATTGTATTCAATGGCCATTTCACCCGTGTTAAGAAGCAAGCAGGCATGAAAGTGCAAGCTGATCAAAAAAGCTGAACTCTACCCGAATACAAAATTTAACGTGAAAAAAATTTATATATATATACACGTATGTGTATATATAATACATATGTATGTATATATATATATATATATGCATGTATACATTTTCTCACCAGCCAGTACACTATATTCTTATAAGAAGGGTCAATTTATGGTGGAAAAAAAGGTAACCAAATTCTTACAGATTGAAAAACAACTGTTTTTGTACAGTAATTTCTTCCAGTAATATATCACTCCATTCTTAAAAAATGATAGTACAAAATTTTCCCCCCATTTTCTATACATGATAAAAATACATTAAAAAGTGTTGAAATCAAAATGTTTTCAAAAACTTTCTTTTTTTTTTCCATTATTGCAGTTTTGATTTTATTCATTTATTTATTATTATTATTATTAAAGTGACCATTTTTTCTGAACCTAAAATCAGGACATTCCTAAACCAGTGTCGAGAGGGATAAAAATCAATCCCGACACCCCCCCCCCAATAATAATTATGTAATCAAAGATTATATTCTTGCTAAACTCCAAGCACACTTTAATTCAACCTAATACTTCAAATTTTGATGCAAAATAATAAAATAAACGCAGCTTGCTCTTGGCTTGTAATTCAAGGTCAGAAGACACGTTACTAATTTAATATCTACGAAACATTAACTGCTACACTTTTACGTTGAGTCTTAAAACGTAATGTCATTAAATTCTCATAAAATAACCTCTAATTATTACTAAATCTATATCGCATATATATATATATCCCCTACTTTTATTTCTATTTCTTCTTCATGATCCATAACTTTTGCCGGTAGTTTGACTTTAATAGATTTATTCAACCACTCGAATTTAAATTAATTTTTTTCGCTCACATCTACTGAGCAAGCTTTATGCTCATTGTTTAAATTAATATCCATATTTATAATGTTATCTTGGTTAACTAACAAAAGATCATCTTCACAAACTGATGAACGAAGAACGCAATTTCCCACATGCGTTTCAGAGCGTGTGTGGTACAATTCCAAACACACGACAAATAAAAGTAGCAGTAGAAGTTGTTCACATAACAGCCGTTATCAGTCATCCCGTAATTCAACTTCGGCAATTTCCCCATGCGATTTCAACAGTAAGGGGTGACCTACTTTCAACCTGCGCGATCGTCATTCGGCCGATTGGCACAAGTTATGCCTTTCTCCATTCCGCTGCACCAATAATTTAGGGTGATAGATACGATGTGTAGGCTTAGGAACGCATCTCTGTTTACTGCATGTTTACTGTGAAGGAGAAAAAATGGCGTTCTTTCGCTCCTCTCCCCCCTCCCCCACACACACATTTTTTGGTCGCGATTTCTCAACAGTTTTGCATAGATCTCAGAAACAGCCTCAAAGACATTGAAAAAAGCGGATTTCCGCTTAAAAGCGGAACTCTTTCATGCCTGGAAGCCAACTGGTGTAGACCTCACTGCACCAGTAACCAACCACAGAGCGTGGTTTTAAATTCGCTCTAATTTGTCAATTTGGCTTTGAGATGCGGTTATCAGTGGTGCAGCGCAATAGGTTATGACAGGCTTGATAAAAGCTTTGTATGTGGTGTGCAGAGTTGAGGTTAAGCAGCCCCATCTGACACCCGCCAGGCGCTTCAGGAGGCGTGCTCGTTTTTCAGCTTTTTCTATGATATCATCTATATGGTATTTCCAGGTAAGTTTGCAGTCAAAAGTCATTCCTAGGTATTTAGTGCTCTCACTGTGCGGAAGTGCGGTATTGTTGTAGATTATTTGAAGTTGTAGTGGTTTGTGGCACAATGAAAAAGTCTGGTATACTGTTTTTTCTGTATTGACAAACATGTTGTTATCAGTACACTATGAATGTAGTTTAGTGATAGCGCTGTTTAACTTATTTTCCAGTATTTGAGCCCCATTTTTCTTAGTGCTAGACGTCCAAAAAACCAGATCATCAGCATACATAAGTACCTCTACATTCTCATTATTCAGAGTGTGTATACGGTCATCAACATATGTGTTGAATAGCATACAGCTCGACACTGCACCCTGAGGTAGAATTAGAGAAGTAAGGTACTAAGAACAAAACACAATTAATACAATTTCAATTTAAAATTCAAGCAAGTACTTAATGTAATCATGGTCTTTTCGTGGCACCCCAGGGTGCCGCGGCACACACTTTGGGAACTCCTGGTTTAACAAATGACAGAGAAGCACCTGGAATTGGGAATTGATTCATTTGATACTCTTAGCAATTTGTTCACAATTTGAAATAGCAGTCGCATGTCAAATTTGATGTGTGTAACATACAAGATTTAAAAAAAAATTTCCTTTTTTTGCTATGAAGGACAAGGTGCACATTATATATGAGTAAATACGGTATTTTATAAGATTGAAATTTTTCTCATTTATCACTAAAATGGAATAAAACAAAACCCTCTTGGAGAAGAAAAAGGAAAGCAAATAGCCACAACTGATTAGTTTACCACTTATTCAGGTAACTATGTATTTTTAGAATTAATTTCATTTGTAAAGTACATTTAAAAAAATGAGTCATTTTAGTTTTTCTTATTTATTTTACAGAAATTCATTTGAAGAAAAAATTTTTAGTCTTGAACATTCAATTACTAAAATTTATAATGTCAGTAACTAAGTTAATTATTTAATAATAATGTCTAAATTTTAGATAACAGTTGTAGCATACTACTAATGTTTTTGTAATTTTATGATCAACTCAGTAGCTGTATACTAAATATTTTGTATAAAGTTTCAACAAAATTACTGTATTAGTAGAAATATAACACAATAATTTTTTGGCTGATCATTTGCCATTAAAAACTTGAATCGCCCTAAATTCGAAGTCTAGATAATGGAATGAAATTTTGTGGGAGACTGATAGTTTGAACAAGCATACTGATGATACCAATGCAACATCAGATTCTGAAAACAGGTCAGATTCTGAATAAGCACTTTCTATTTTACTAATTTACCTCTTTTTACTTCCCTAACATTATCTAATTTTGTTTTATGTTACTTAATTTTATTGCCATGAATGTAATCCGCCTGTAAACATCTGTGTTATTACTTGTTATTAAATAAATGCTTATCAGACTGAATTTTATTTTCTCTGAATTCTTTTATGAAAAATGAATAAATCAATTTAAATTTGCTTTTTTCTTGTTGGGGTGGGGATGGTAAATATCTTCATGAAAATTTTCAGTTTCACGTTAAATTCAGATAATTTTTTTCCCTAAATATCTTTATGAAAAATTTCAGTGTTGTGTTACATTCCGGCTAATATAGTAATACATTATCAAGTTTTTTCTAGATTTTTAAAGTTTTGTTGCATAGAAAGATTACACATTAAAAGACAGAAGCATGGAGAAAATGTTTATAAAAAATGAGTATTTAAAAAATTACTACTTTCAATAACTTTTTAAAGTCTAAATTATCTCACGAAAAGAAAAAAAAGATTTACAATAATTGAAAAAGTGCTTACACAATAGAATAGACTAAGGCATTCTTATTTATCTTTTCTTGATTTATTTCTCCTTGGAGAACTTTTATGATATTAGGATAGAAAGCTGCTGTAAGAGCAGCTAAGATGCTAGGAACATGAGAACTATAAATATTGAGCTGAGATGAATCATCCAAGCAATGATTTGTATCTCTAATAAGCCCAGAGGTATAAAGCTCTTCCAAAAACAATTCTTTTAACTCTAAAAATAAAATTGAACACACTGTTATTCTAAGATGAAATGCAAAAATAAAAGCACTCAAAATATGTATTAATGGAATACAAATAAAATACATTTTAAATCAATTAACCACTTCTCTCCCCTTTTTACCTAATTTGAACTCTTTAATAGTTAGATCCCATTTTATCGCATCACTGTAATCTTTTCTGTCAAGCAAATATTCATTATAGTCAATTTTTGACTCATCCTTAGAGGAAAAATAAATAATCTTTTCACCATGATTGCTCTGCAGCAAATGCTGATCATGGAAGAGATTGTTGTAATATTCATTACAGCACTCAATTAAAATGCCTTGATGTTTTATAAGCATTTCTCACCCATCTCAAACTGGTCTAAAAAACTTCTAATAGTTATCTGTCTCCATAGTTTTATGTTTTTAAATCTGTACATGTAATCTGACAGTGCAAAAAGATTTTGCAGTTTTTATTAACATTACTTTCAAGTTACACTTTTTTGGGTGAAAATCATTGAGCAAAATAAGCATAAAATATTTTATTAATTTTTACTGTCCGAACATGTGCCATGTAACAGTGGCACCGACTACGTGGGTACTCCGGGACTCAAGCACCTACTGAAAAAATTCTGTGGGTGCTCCGCACCCACAGAAATTTTAGTGCCAAGTCATACTTTGAAGTTCGCAGAAAGGGCTAGGAAAAGACGTTTATGTGGGTGCTTCGGGCTTATAAAAAAATTACGTTGGATGCTGAGCACCAGCAATCATCTGATAACCCCAACACCGTGATGTATACTGAAGGAGGTCCCACGCCCCAATTATGCCATTACGTAATATGAATATTTGTAAAGCATACAGAACTTTTTGCATTATTTCAGTACTAAAATGCTTTATTTGCTTATTAGTTGTGTGATATTTTAAAAGTTTAAAAGAAAATCTTTAATGAGGTCAAATGTATGTGGGTGCTTCGGCATGGACGTCCATATGAGTACTTAAGACATAGAGGGAGGGGGGGAGGGGTTATTTCTTGCATTTGTAAGGTCATCGGCAATTGCGCTTTCAAACATTTTAGTATTGAAATAGTGAACAAAAGGATAGCTAATATAAAAATGTTCACTATACCGACGGCTAGAGGGAGGGACCCGTGCCCCCACCTACTTCCCTATATGAGCACCCATGTCCTTTATAATTCAGATGCGCATGAGGAACTTCAATGAGACAATCACTGGCGCAGAGTTGCCAACTCTCCTGATTTAGGCAGGAGACTCCTGATTTTTCATTGATCTCCTGCCAACCTGATTTAGGATACATTTCTCCTGATTTTTATCATTCATCACCTGAATAATGTGATTTTTTGAATTTGAAATCTTTTTCTAAGTTTTGTCGTGGCAACCCTTTCCTGCAATCAAACTAGTTCCAGGAACCCATGCATGTGTGACATCAAAAAGTTCGGACTTACTTCACTGACAAATGTATAATAGTGAAAGAAATGCAGCTTCATGTTCTAAAGCATTAAAATTTCTATCTTTTTCCATCACTCTTAAGAATGATTATTTTTCGTTTGACATTGTTTTGTTTAATCCTCCAATGCCTTAAGAGTAAAAATTGACCCCAATTTTTAACTTTCTAACTTAACATTTTTCTTGTTGCTAAATTTTTTACAAGCTACTGACTACCTAATTCTATTAGGTAGTAAGTAGAATTAGGTAGTCAGTACCTGGGGTCAGACATGACCCATTTTTTTTTTCTTTCTTTTTTGTGTGTGTGTCCAAAAATATTTATATCTGGCAACAAACAGCACCAAAGATACTTTTTTCTCTCTCTAACTCTAAAATGTAGTTTCAGCTGATACAACCCTGATCTTTAAAAAAATTTTTTTTTTTAATCGAAAACAAGTTTCCTGATTTTTAGAATAAAATCTCCTGATTTTTCACCTTGCCAGGTTGGCAACTCTGCTGGCGTAACTATAGGGCGGTAGAACGAGCAAAAGCCACGGTCCCCCGGCCGGAGGGGGAGCCTTTCCCAAATAGAAAGCCAGAAAAAGTGAACTGCAACATGTTGGTTGAGATTCTGTACAATGAGGAAGGGCTTTATCCAATGAATTCATTACGGGCCCTAATGGTATAGTCACGCCACTGATGACGACGAGTGCTTTGCAACAGCATAATTCGAAAATAAAATTTTAGTGAGGGACGGTTTTTTATTTTTTATTTTATGTAGTATGTTAGATCTCAAGCACCCACAGAAAAGTTTTCGTGGGTGCTAAATACTTGCATGTATTTAAAGGAAGTGCTTAATTTGCATGGGAGCTCAGCTCCACTACTTCTTTTTTCTCGGTGAAATTTTACACTAAATTTAAAATTTTAATTACCATCCTAATTGTTTCTGTCAATATTAATTTTATTACATTGAAATTAATACAGAGGTAAGAGAAATTCACTTAATAATACCTTAAATTAGGTAATTAATTTTGTAAATCGCAATACAAAAAATTAGGGCTCTTGCACTTTTTTGGATAAAAATTAAACCCTGTTTAAAGGCAACTGAATGACAGCTACTTTCAGATTATCGCTGTAGTTCGGAAAAAAAGAGCCCATGAAATTTTGGTACACAAATTAAAAAAATTAATTCTGTCAAGTATTTCAAATTTTTAGGATGTATGTTTTAGAAACTGCACTATACATTGAAATAAACAATAAACCTGTATCATTTACGAAACTTTTAGAAAAAATTCTTAAAAATCGAAAATTTTAAAGGACGTGTTATTCTTTATTTCGGTATGTAGTGCAGCTTATAAAGAATCATCCTAAATTTTTTCAAATCCTTGGTGCGATAGTTTACTTTAATTTGTGTTCTAAGACCGTTATGCAGATTTTGTTTCTTCGGCATACACCCTTATGTGCCTCGAAACTGGAGTAATTATAATAAAATTCCAATAAGTAGTAACTTAGCACATACTCTAAAATTTTAAAAGTGTGTGAAAAAAGGGAATCTAAACAGGTAATATTTTTGCCTACTTAGAATAATAATAATAATTATAATAGTTTCTCATATGAGTACTAATTTAGAGGTGTATGGGGGGGGGCATCTTAACTTTCAGACATTTTAGCACGAAAATAATACTTAGAAGTTCAGTATGCTGTAAAAATGTTTACTATACCGATGACTAGGCGGGCTCAAATCTCAATCCCCCGCTGCCTCTTGCCTTCCTCTCTGGCGCCCATGGAAACAATGTCTTTCTAAAATTCAAAGCTTTTCCACAATGTGATGTGCGACTCCCTACAGCCCCACAGGCAATGCCTTTGCCCACTGCAGCCGAAGTCTTAAGTGCCCCCCTCCTTTCTGACCCGCAGACCTCATCCCAGAATCCTCGTCCTTCATGGGAAAATGTATGAATACAATGAGACTGTGTTAGCCCAAGAGTACCGGAAAACGGAAAATTTGAGACAAAGCCGCTGGCTGCAATCAGAAGGAAGTTCACGCGGGAAAGATAACACAGGAGTTAGGTGAAAGACTCATTCCCATTATGGAAATGTTTTGAGATAGTTCTAATAATATTACTGCAGGATTCTGAAGTGAGTAGGTTTAATTGTTTTTATTGTAAATAGAGAACATCAAGGTTTGTCTGTTTACAAGCATCTAATATACAACACTTTGTATGTCTCTGGAACAAAAAAAGATGCTCATTCATCAAAAAGTGTCGGCGCTTTGGTGTTAATTGAATGAGACTGAGGCGAGGCTTCTAAAGCCCTGGTTTCCTGCTCGCATCGACGGCAAGGGCTCCAATTTGTCAACCCCCAAAAAAACGCCCGGGGTCTTTCGTGCGTCCACCAGATCCGGACGTCCCTAGCGACGCTTTTCGCTGGAAGGTAACCACCTAAACGCGTTCTATGGATGCGAGAGGCACCCGCTAAGGTCATTAATCACTCTGGTCGCTGGACGCTAGCAGGAAACCAAGGCTTAAGGTATAAAGGTTTGTGTCACTTTCTTCTAAAGTCTCAATTTCCTTTTCTTATTTTTGAATGATTTTAGTGCTCAGTTATTTATTGAAAAGGATGGAACAGACTGTGGTCCACAAGAACATTTCGAGATGCCTTCCGTTTCATTTTCTGCGAATATTTTGTTCAATTTTTGTTCTTGTTTGACAAAGCGGAATTAGGTACTATTGGCTTTGATCTAGCCCAATGCTGTTTTAAAAAACAAAAAAAGATGCTCATTCATCAAAAAGTGTCGGCGCTTTGGTGTTAATTGAATGAGACTGAGGCGAGGCTTCTAAAGCCCGGGTTTCCCGCTCGAGTTGACGCCAAGCGCTCCAATTTGTCAACCGCGAAAAAACGCCTTCCCGGGCAGATTCCATAAAGTTGGAAAGTGTATCGCTATTCATGAGTGTGCCCTATTTTTCTTCCTTGTTCCATAAAAGCCCATCTTCGGAATCGAAATGTATCTTAAAATTACCTACTAAAACTATTTTACAATCTTAGCCAAGTACATTCCAACTATACTCCCCCTTTAAAATAAATTGTCGCGTTTTGGCACCAAACTTAGCGATCCTTTATCAAAAATTACAAACCTTGTGCGACTTTCACCATTTTATTAAGCCCCCCACCCACGGACTTTTAGGGCACCCACAGAAATTTTGTAAAGTCGGCGCCTCTGCCATGTAAGGAAAGTATTGTAATCATGAAAAAATTCGAATTCGAGATTTTGGTGTATTTACACGTTTTGAGGTCTCCTGAATTCATTTATGCTATTTTTACGAGATGTATGTGTGTGTGTGTGTGTTTGTGAGTGAACACGATAGCTCCTGAATGGGGCATTTGATTGAGCTCAAATTGTGTATATATGTTATAAACCACCGTCGCAAGACAGGTATTGATTTTGGTGTGTTGAGGACTTAAGTTTTTCTACAGGGCTACGACAAAGACTTCTTTTACATTATGGCCTATGGGAGAAAATTCTTGAAAGTGCACTAGCGTTTAAACGGTACATTCGATTGACTCAAATTGGGTATACATGTTATAAACCACCGTCGCAAGACCGGTATTGATTTTGATGTGTATAGGACTTATAGTTTTTCTACAGGGCTACGACAAAGATTTCTTTTACATTATGGCCTATGGGAGGAAATTCTTGAAAGTGCGCTAGCGTTTAAACGATACATTCGATTGAGCTCAAATTGGGATACATGTTATAAACGACCATCGTAAGACCGGTATTGATTTTGATGTGTGTAGAACTTATAGTTTTTCTACAGGGCTACGACAAAGATTTCTTTTACATTATGGACTATGGGGAGAAATTCTTGAAAGTTCGCTAGCATTTAAACGATACATTCGATTGAACTTCAATTTGGTATATATGTTTGATTTATTCATCGATTAAAATTTATTTAAATGCTTGGTAATGATCTTATTCGTAAGTGTTCGGAAAGTCGAGTGGAGTCACTCCAGATTTTTAATTTAAGGGATTTAATCTACCTAAATAACAGAAATACATGCAGAGTTCCCGCTAGAGTGCGAGAATCTCGCATAAATTTCTTAAATGTCGCGCAAAAAATATTACAGTGCGAGGTATTCTCGCACTGCGGGAAATTCTCGCACGCTGTTTGAAAGTTTAAAAACGCCAGTTTACAAATACAAAAATTTGTTTTTACTCTACTACTGTCGGATAACGAGCATGCCTCTGCTGCAATGAAGCGCCCCCACCCTTCCTCTCTTGAGTTTCTGTTCACAGATAACACGGTTAAAACATCGGAATGCAGAGGGGGAAATATTAATTAATGCTATCGGCGCTGAGCTGAAGTGTTGATTTTTCTCCTCCTTCTTGCCAGCTGTAAAATGTTTTGTTTTTGTATGTGTGTCTATCGTATATGAGTTTTGAGAGCATCTCATCTGTTTGTTTTTTTATATACCCCACGATTCATGGAATTATTGATAACCTCTGGCAGTTTGAAATTTGGACACCCCCCCCCAAAAAAAAAAGAAGTTGAAATTTTCCGGTTAAATGCCGGATAATCTACCTTATACTGTAGTAAGAATTTGAACTTACCCAGCAAACACACACAGGTTCTCTGAACGTCTATTAACGTTCAGAAACGTCTTCTGAACGTTAATAGACGTTCAGAGAACCTGTGTGTGTTTGCTGGGTAACTATATCTGTTTAAACTTTCACACATATTTGTATCTTACTAACTTTATAGTATAATATAATTTAATATATATATATATATATATATATATTTTAAGTTATTTTGTATAATTTTATTATACTAGATAAAATATTATAGTTAATAATTCTTTTGCTTAGTTAAACTGGATGTGATTCTTTGAATAAATTTGAATATTCATTAACTTTGAATATCCCTTAACAATTCAAGTGCAAATTTAAGCAATCTTATTAGAATAGCTGATGGAAATATCAATTTAGAAAGTTTTCCATATGACAAGGTGTAAAATTTTTTAATGAACGGAAAAATCTGTGTTATTGAAATTGTACTATAAATAAATAAAATGTTAAACAATATTTATGTTCTCACCTAACTTTCAGAAATCTCACTCAAAATTTTTGGATGGGTGAGAAATCTCCCCTAATTTTTTTTTCTAATGGGAACCCTGAATACATGTATCTTAATTCAACAGACAAGTAGCCACCAATCTGTGTATGAAAAATGTGAAACACAATCAACAATAGCCTTATGTGGAAAAAATTTCCACACTTTTTTATAGTCTTACGTTTTACACGAAGCAAAGTCTGGTCATCTAATAAATTTTTCTCAATATATTGAGATATTTCAGCTTCTTTTGTTAAAGAATTCCAAGTATCATAAATTTTGGTCAAAGCTAAGTGATCACTGCACAGGCCATTGTCATGCATTTCTTTTATCTACAAATAAAACAAAAAATTAATAAAATAACACTTATAAAATGTGAATAACCAAAAACCATTGTACAAATATAGTGATAATCAGCCTTTAAACAGTTTAAACTATGAAGAGCTATTACTAAAATTCATCTAGAGACTTCCAATATACTTTAACACAAAATTTACAATGAGAGGGGGGGGGGGGGAGCCTAAAAATCTCACTAAAAATAGCTTAAAATATAAGGTCATTTTGAGTATAAACACAATAAGAGGAAAAAGTAACTATACCGAGTGATTCAAAATAGATGTTAAGGCGATTATTTTTTAAACCGTAAGTGATCAAAACATACTTCCAATTAAAAAATTTTGTCAAATTAAGAGCAGCTTTAAAAGCAAAGTGACAGATAGTTAAAATCATTTAAAAACAGGTAAAAACACATTAAAATCCGTTATGTAGCACTATCGGTGGCAGCCACCACCTTCTTCAGCACAGGTCTTGGTTCTAAATGGCCAACTCTCTTCCTCAGCAGGGCGTTCCACCCAGGATCGATCTGCGCATGCGTCATATCATTCACAGCGCCATCTGTGGTTATAATCTGTAGGGCTTCCATATTTAGGGCATAATGACTCTTTTTGTAATTGGCGAGTTTTTGGCTATTGTTAAAGTTGATTTCTATGGGGTGTTCCTGGGCTATTTTTGCGAGGGCAGTAGTGGTTTTATTGAATTTAATGTCAGTTTGATGTTCCTTTTTTCGGTCTTTGATTTTTCGTTTTGGGAAGAAAGGATCACAGGGTGGAACGACGCAGTAAACACGCTGGAGGAAAGACGGTACGAGAGTGGTAAAATGTAATAAGCCCGGTTCCGGCGAAAAGCAATTTAAAAGCAAAGTGACGGATAGTTAAAATCATGTACCTACCTTTACCTCTGCAATATCTAAAATACTACACCTACCTTTACTTCTGCAATATCTAAAATACAATCTTTTGCCAATCAAATACACAATACTTACGAACGTAACCACTATCGAAAATTAAAATTCTGGCTTAAAAACAAACATAACGTAAAAACCGTACCCGTAAAAATAGAAAATCAATATATAAATATCTCTGACTACCATCTAACTCAACAGCAATACGACGTCCTAAATTTAGGACCTAAATATATCCTGGATGATAATATAAACATTTTTGATTCAATAGCCAGCATTGAAACCGCAATAGCCGACCTCCCCCCTCTAGACAAAAACTACTTAAGAAGTATAGCCCAACAAGAACTTATCAACAAACTTAACTCCCCCTCCCGCGACGACGCCAATCGCCGATGCATAAACGACTTAAAGAATAACAATAATATAGCTTGCTTAAGCTCAGATAAAACCGGCAAAATAGTAATAATGAATAAAAATGATTATCTCACCCAGATGGAAGAAACCATTAATAAACTACAAATAGAAAAATTACCAAAAGACCCAACAGGAAAATTTTTCAATAAAGAATTAATCAAAAATGGATCCTGGCCAGCTAACAGACAACCCACTTTAACTAATTTTGCCCCCATAGCCCCAAGAATTTTTGCTAAATACAACCATAAAACCCCTCCCTCTTTAAGACCAATAGTCAGTAAATGTGAAGGACCAACTTATGACCTGGAAAAATATCTAAAACCCATCTTACAAGATCTCATGCCCCAAAGTAACAATATCTTAACCTCAACTGAAGACTTTATTCAACGCATTAAAGATATTACAATAAACTCACAGGAATGCTTCGTCAGTTTTGACGTTACTAACCTTTACCCCTCCATAGATATCCAAGAAATGAATGCAATAATCAATAAAAAAATCACCTCCAACATTAAAAATAGCTCTACTTCCACTACATTAAATATTGCACTTAATCTTGTCCTTCACAACTCATATTTTCAGTTTAATCATAATTTCTACAAACAAAAGAAAGGCGTGCCTATGGGTCGCCGATTTCAGGTGTCATAGCAGACTGGAAAATGCAGCTAGTAGAGAGGGCCATATTTGATAAATTATCCAACCACATAAAAACTTGGTTTCGCTACGTAGACGATATCTTTGCAATAGTGAACAAAAATGAAACTGAAAATATCCTCAAAGAAATCAACTCAATAGACAATAACATACAATTCACCATAGAAATAGAGGAAAATGCCACCATTAACTACCTAGATGTCAAAATCAATAGAGATATGATGAATAATATTAATACTACAGTTTTTAGAAAAGCCACCAATAATAACGAAATAGTACATTTTAATTCAAAAACTCCATACAAATTTAAAATAGCCGCCATACGATCCTATGTCAATCGCGCAATTACAGTATGCTCAAACGAAACACTCCTCAATGAAGAACTCCAGTTTATCAAAACATAATGTAAAAACGCAGGGTACCCAAATTCAATAGTAAAAAACCTTTATAAAAAGAGAATCAAAAAACTAGAACAAATTAATAACTATCAAAATCCGAAACTAAAATTTACCAATGCCATTCCCTACTGCAGGGGAGCCGCCCTAAAAATCACAAATGAAGCCGCAAAGAAAAATATCAAAATCCCCATAAAACCCAATCAAAATATTTTCAAACGCATTTGCAGTGATAAAGATAATATCAATCCTGATGAAACCGCCGGTATTTATAAACTAAGCTTTACAGACAATAGTACCAATAAACAGGGCTGCTATATTGGCATGACAAAACGAAAAATCAAAGAACGAAAAAAGGAACATCAAACTGAGATTAAATTCAATAAAACCACTACTGCCCTCGCAAAAATAGCCCAGGAACACCCCATAGAAATCAACTTTAACAATAGCCAAAAACTCGCCAATTACAAAAACAGTCATTATGCCCTAAATATGGAAGCCCTACAGATTATAACCACAGATGGCACTGTGAATGATATGACGCATGCGCAGATCGATCCTGGGTGAAACGCCCTGCTGAGGAAGAGAGCTGGCCATTTAGAACCAAGACCTGTGCTGAAGAAGATGGTGGCTGCCACCGATAGTGCTACATAATGGATTTTAATGTGTTTTTACCTGTTTTTAAATTAAGAGCAGCTTTCAGATATGGCATTTTTTTACTGGGGGTTGTATGCATATTAAAATACGAAATTTAATTTTTATATGGTTCCTCCTTTCCTGACCTTTATATTTAGAAGAATGTTGCTCTTTGCCTAAGAAAATTAATAAAACAAATCCCGTGTCTCTACGTGGAATAGTTTCCAAGACATATCAATTTGTAAATTTTGACATTTGTCGTCAAGCAATAAGGGGATGTCTCCAAAGTGAGAAAAATGTAGTTACTTTTCAAATGAAGTTAATTTATGTTAATAATCATTCGATAGACACAGTTGACTTCTGAATTCCTAATTTAGCTATAATTTTCCTATAATGCACGTTTGGCAGTTTATAGTGAAAGTTACCACACCATAGTAACCCACATCATTATTTTGTCATTCCCTTTTACACTTTAAAATTCCTTCTCTAGAAGCGTGACGTAATTTCTGTATGACCCCGCTAGATGACTAAATTATCACTAATTTCATAACACAGTAACGATCCATTCAGGTAAAACTGCACCTGTTAATTTCACATGTTTGAACACGTTTAATTCCCTTTCTCAACAAGGGGATCATTCTTTAACTTTTATTAACTCATAGTTGGTCCCCTAAAGTAAAGATTTTTTCGCTTGAAAACCGATGCCAACACAGCAGGTAAAGTGGGGTAAGTCACCATTTCTAAAAATAAATTTTTTGCTAACTTTTCCACGTAGAGACACGGGATTTGTTTTATTAATTTTCTTAGGCAATGAGCAACATTCTTCTAAATATAAAGGGTAGGAAAGGAGGGACCATATAAAAATTAAAGTTCATACTTTAATATGTATACAACCCCCAGTAAAAAAAAATGCCATATCTGACAGCTACTCTTAATTTGAGGAACTTTTCTAATTGGAAGCATGTTTTGATCATTTACGGTTTAAAAAATAATCGCCTTAACATCTATTTTGAATCATCCGGTATACTAACACATTGCATTTTTTTTTTTTTTTTCCAAAAACAAAATATAAACCGAACCCTTGTTAATGCAAGTTAGTAGAGTAAAAGATACACATCATGCTTCCTAACATTTTTATCTGGCATAAAAAATTATACATCTCAAATTTCTAACCTAAGGTCTCATTAGAGTGGGTTCCTGGGACCCAGTACTTTAAAAGAAAATGTGTCCTAAAAAAAAAAAAAAAAAAAAAAAAAAAAATACTAGGTAAAACACATGCTAGACAAATCTGCATGGTTCCTATAATTTAGTTTTTTTTATTTTACATAAGATACACATCATGCTCCTAACATTTTTCTCTATCATAAAACAATGCACTATCTCAAAGTTCTGGGTCCCAGGAATTCATAAGATTAATTATTTGGGGGTCCTTTGCTGAATTTTTTGCGATCTTTTTCAATAACATTACTAGAGTAGGTTCCTGGGACTGAAAGAAAATGTGTCCTAAAAAAAAAAAAAAAAAAAAAAAATTGCTAGGTAAAGCACATGCTAGGCAAATCTGCATGGTTCCTAAAATTTAGTTAGCCTGAATAAAAGGTACAAATTTTCCTTTGTAATGAAGAATTTATAATTTGAATTTCTAACAATACATTAATCAAAAACCTTCTAAACACAAAATATGTAATCTCAAAAGGGTTGCTAATTAATTTCTGACACAAAATAGGAATTCAATCCAGGAGTTTTTTACAGGGTCCCCTTACAGTGGAAACAGCTTATAGTGATTTTAACTAAAAAAGGAAACAGTTTATTTTTGTGAATGCTTATACCTATTTTGGTAAAAGTCACATTTCTTGATAAAATAGTATACAAACTAATCAAACTGAAGGGGAAAATGCCAAAAAAAGGGGACATTTCAATCGACTGTATTTTTGTAAAGGAGCAATTTTAATAAATTTTAATCTTGTAACAGGGCTAGAAAACTGCACTGATCTCTGAAATTTGAGATTTTTTAAAGAAACTTGAAGAAAATTCAGAACATGTAACCACTGCTTTATATCCCTGTAGATCATTAATAACTTACGTTAAGTGCCACATGTCATCAATTTAGATCCACAGGTCATGCAAATCAAATGCAACCCATACAGGGATACAGGTGTCAATTCTTAAAACTAAGCATTTTTAAATAACCAATTATAAACACTCAAAATAAGAAACATAGCATTTGAAGGAGCTATAAGGCACAAAAAGGGAAAGCATTGGGTTAAACAAATCGGTAATGGTTAAGTCTCTAATGTGCAATATTACTTAGAAAATGTATTTATTTTTACTAGCAGCAGTTAATGGAGTTATCACAACAGAATGACCACCAAACTATAATTTTCAAATTCTTTGATATTTCCTGTCAGACTATATGGAATCCAATGTACTAATTTTTATGAATTCTCTGATTTTTATACACTTCAAGTTAACTTTTCACATAAACTGGTAAGTAAGCAGAACTAGAATAACCCAACAATATGATTAATTAGGATTCAAATGTATTTGGATTTAGAAATCACAACTCAACTGTTTTTCCTATATAAATGTACAATATTAGCTGGGCTTTCAAACTTGGAGGAACAATTTAAGAGCACCTGCAGTAGTTTTGAGTCTGGCTGAGTGGATAAGCCACTGAACATGGTAGACAGCTGAAGTTTGAAGGGACTGCATTCAGAACCGACTGTGCAGCTGTCGATCTAATGGCCTGGAGTTTTGGTTGGTTTTCTCCAGATGAATGTGAATACATGTTAGAACCCATTAAAAAGTCTTTCAAGCAGGAAATCGCCCAACCCCCATAGACATATGCCCCCGGTGTAGGTGGCATATGTCTATGGGGTTTTAAAATCAGTTTTATGTTACTGATTCATAATGACAGAAACTGTGTCAGTTTTATTTTATTTATTATTTAACGTCGAAGGACTTGGACTGAAGAAGTTCAAAACAATTTTTGAACGAAACGCGTATCCTTTTTCCTTTTACTTCTTATGTGTGTTTTTTACAAAGTTTTTTAATTACTTTAACCTATATGTTTATCAAAAAATTAGCAAGCATTTTGATTTATGTATATATATATTTAATAATGAAGAAAAACTTTTGATATAACTATTTTTGGTGATTTCAATAATTCCAGTTTTGAAAATTTGAGTAATTTTTTTTTTTTTTTTTTTTTTTTTTATGGTTGATTTTTTATTTATTTGTCTTATTACTTTGATCTTTTTCTATTATAACGATGTTTCAAATTTTAATTATTAAACATCTTTAACTAATAATTATTTTACTAATCTTCGGTATGTTGAAGATATTATTATTTATTTATTTATTTATTTCATGCTACAACTTTATATTTCGGCTCAACTGCCGACTGATGCAATCATGGCAATGAAATTGCATCATTCCTTTTCAAATAAGAAAATGTCGTCATCTTGTCTCTTGCAAAATACTTCATCCCTTTTTCTCTCCTATTTTACTACTGCATTCAAGCACGGCAAGTTTTAGAAAGAAAAGACAGTCAGGTGTGAAATAAAACTTGCAGGTATGTTTTTGAAAGAGTCTCTGAATGGGACTAACTGGAGACCATACAATGAGGGTGATACGATGAGGGTATAAATAGCTGGATATGAAGAGGTGAAAGAGATCTATTCTACTTTGGCTAAAGTGAGTTTCAAAAACATCCAGATGGGCTACCAGCAATCAATACTATGATGAAAGAACACGTGGTTGCCTTCCTTCGTAAGATCTTAACATTCCTTTGCATGTAGCATGCTTATCGCTTATTCTAAACTTTCTATCATTCATTTTTTAGCAGCCAATTTTATTTTTTTGACAATTAAATTTTATTAATTACTTTTCATATTTGAAGTAAAATTTAGTGACAGACAAGGGCATAACAAAGGGGAGGGGTCATAATCCTCATCTCCATGAGGAATTTTTTGCCATACAAAATATATATTCTTCACGACATTATCACACACATGTATACATTTATATGAGTTGTAGTAGTCATAACCCCCCCCCTCCCAAATGAAAAATTTCTGGCTATGCCCCTAGTGACAGACAGATATAGGTTTTTTTTTCTTGGGATAAAAAAATTTTGAATAAAATTTGATCGATCACAAATATGTATTTCATTATTAGAATGATTAATAGAAATTTATCACGTTTGAATTGACATTCGATATTTCTTTAGTTTTCAATAGTTTCATTATTAGTAATATTTTAATTATGTTTCATTTCATCATGATGATTTAAGTTCAAATTCAAATGAAGTGAGAAAATTTAACTACTGCATATTTTGTTACTATTTTTTAAAAATAAATGTGTATTAATCTAGAATATGTTGATTTGTGTTCTAATAGAGTGCATTTGATTTCCTTTGATACATAATGTGCATGATGTAATAACCTAATAGGTTATTGCAGATCTTTAGATAGGGATTTTTGAAATGAGTTTTCTCAAACAAAATTAATTTGGAGGAGCATTTTGCTTTCTTGCAAACAGCTTAATACTGTGAACAAAAATCACTGAAAAGCTATAACCATTCACATAAACTAATGTTTATAATTATGCTTTAACCTAAATGAAAGTCTATAATATATTTTATTGTTATGTCGTAAGTGCATTGTCTTTTTCACTCTGACTTCATAGGGTTTTTGCAGAATTTTAGGAATAACATCAACGGTTATGTACAGCTTTTTAAATCTATACGATCACTAAGCCATAATATGTTTATTTTAGTTGCTTTATCGAATCTATTTGTATTTTAGAAAAATAATGAATGGTTTATTTCACGGCACCTATTGTAGATACAGATTTAAAGAATTTTAAATCCTAATTTACAAAATTAGAAGTTAAATATTAATTTACTAATTACTCAAAAGTAGATATTCTCTCCCAACATTATGAATAATCAAACATCAATAAAACTAGAACACACTATGTATAAAGATTTCATTTTCTTTTAGATATAACATAAAAATCTCTTAAAATCACTGGAATTATCAATTTTGCACATTTTTCCTTTTTTAAACTTACGTTTGCTGCAGATATTAAAAATTTAAAGTGCTTGTTTAGAGAAATGTGAGGTAAGAAATGAGGAGTAAAACAACTTTATTAAGGGACTAACTTTGCAGAAATGCAGAGCAACTTGCAGCCTAGGATTAATGATAATTTAATTAATACTAATGTTAAAGAGTATAATATGTTAATGAGTAAATAGAGAATAATGTTAAAGAGTAAAATATAATAATTGAGAAGAAAATTGAAGAAAAACTGCATAAGAAAAAAACACTAGAATTTTAAAGTACCACAAAGAGAAAACTAAATCACTGAAAAAGACTGGTGTTAAAAGGTAACTAAAAATTCTTTCATACATCTTTTCTTTTATTAAGAGATACAGAAAGTCAAAGATTAAAAATAGTTAGCATTAAAGACCTATAAAATCAAAGTTCTGGGCAGAAGCAGCACCTTTCAGGCACCGTCCATTACTATATTCATCGGCAGTTCTAAGATCTTGAAGTATTATAGACCTATATTCTTTTATTAATTTTAATTTATGTTACAAAAGGTTTTCGTTTATAAATTAAGGTTTAAAATGTCATCAGCTCAGTTCCAGTATTTTACCGTTTTATGTTAAATTCCCCGATTTTTCCAGAAACTGCAAATTCCCGGTTCCTTCATAATTCCTGATCATGGACATTCCCTGTACTAGTAATAATTAAGTTCACAGTATTATGACTTTGTAATTGCTACAATTTATTGCTAATGCAATAAAAATGGAAAAATAGTGATTCTTTCTACAAAATAGGGAATATTTATGTGATCTGCAAGTTTAAAAACAGATCAGATGTTTACTTGACTTACCTTTCTGATTTGAAGCTTGTCATCTAATGTATTTAAAAAAGGCTCTTTTTCTAATGTCAAAAGAGCACATATAGTTAAAATTGGATCTAAACATCTAAAATAATAAGAAATAGGAATTAATAATTTATAAATACAAGAAAAAATTCTATTTTTGAGAAAATCATGAATTCAGCAAAGACTCAGAGAGCTTCAAAGAGCTTTAGTTAGCTGTTTTAGAGGCAACCTAAACAAATCTAAAAATAAGCGTAGAAGTATATTGTTCCAAAGAATAAATATTCAGTATACACTAGCCAGAGGTGCAGAGAGCCTAGTCGGGACAGCAGTGATAAAATCTTCAGGGTCCCTTTGCTACCCAGACACTATTTTGATCTCCTATTACATCAATTATCTATTCCTGGGCCACGGTAACCCAGTGGTTAAGGCGTTGGACTCACAGCCGGAAGGTTGCGGGTTCAATTCTGTCGTACCACCGTGTACGTGCTTGTTCAATCCGTTGCTTCGAAAGTCCTTTCGGGTGTCGCTAGCAGTTTCTGAGGAAAGCCAATAGTCAAAAGTCTCCAACCTTCTGATAAGGATCGTAATTTTGGTGGGAAAATCCGGGTAGGACGTATGTAGCTCTAAACGATACATTCAGTCACGTGAGCTGACCTCTCCTGACAAACAAACAATCATTTATTCCTTATTATTAAAATTATTAATCATTTAAAGAAGCTTTAAATTAATAGTAATTTGAAAATAATATGCTGGTATCTAAAAAATACCAGCATTTTGTTTTGAAGATTTCATTACCTCCATAGAGAAACTGTATTTTGCAGCGTTAAAAACAGTTATGCATGGCATGTTTCCTCAGTATTGAAAAAATTAATATTGTTATCCATAACTCCATTCAAGCAGACAGCCGAAAAAAATGTCGGAGATCCAAAAAAAGTGGAAAGTTCAGATTTTCTCAGATAAAGTCTAGATCTTTTAATATTTTGTTAACAATAATTCAAAATTTCAGAGGTTCGGTGTGCCAATACTCTCCTCTGGCTATGCCCTTTCTTCCATTATCATATATATTGTTGCAGAATACTCTGCTAATTTCTGGGTTCGTCATTCTAAAGTCCAGTTGGTGTAGAAAGTTATAGTAAAGCGTGCACTTGTCAGGATGGAAAACTATATTGCTTTTAGAGCATCGTTGAACAATCAGTTATACAAAATTCACAAGCCCAATCAGACAGTAATGTGCATTTTTAACAGTTCGCTTAATACAGAAGCTTTCATAGATGCTGCATTTCTCACACAAAATAAAACACTTCCATGGGCAAAAATTCAGTGAAAATTTGCAAGGGAAATCAAACAATCCCTCAAGACTCAGCAACGAAGAATTTACGCACAGCACTTTAAAACAAGGCTTCAAAAAGCAAGCAAACTACAGCATCATTCACAGATCAAAGCAGCGTACTCATCGGAAGCTTGATAACACACTGAACTGAGGGGTGGGGTGGGGGGTGGTGGTCTGTCATGCCTGTATTTCTAACTGATGCAGAAGCTATAAGGAGCTTCTAGAAGAATGTATCTCTCGAAGATTCCACATAAAACGGGACTTTTGATTAGGTGTGATGTGTTACGGGACTTTTGATTATGTATTTTGAAAAAATGTTTGATGTAATATTTTAGTCATTAAAAAAAAAAAAAAAAATATTTTCCTAATATGGCTTCGTATACTATTCAAAAGTTAAATACTCAAAATTTCGAGACATGGCAGTTGGACATAAAGTTCATTTTGATGGAGTGAAATGTCTGGAATGTCGTAAATGGAACTGAGAAGGCTCCTATTCCTCCTGAAGGAGAGTCCGGAAAGGCTGCAAATAATGCTTAATATTTAAAAGGCCTTAAAGAATTTGAAAAGAATAAGAATGTGGTGTTGTCTTTAATTTACCTCAACATAGATGAGGAATGCCGCCGAATCCTGAATGGTGAAGATCTGGTTGTTGCCTGGTCAACTTTGAATAAATATTTTCATCCGGACACTAATGTCTCCAAATGAAAGTGTCTTGATGTTTTCTACAAGATTATCTAAAGTCTATGTGCAATAGACACTACCTTCAAGGAGAATTACATAAGCTTTCAATTATTGAGATTTTTACCAAACCATTTTGACAGAATAGTACAGTCAATTTTAAGTTAGTCTGACCAGGACTTTTCTTTAAAAAAGATAACTGATTCGTTGAATGCCGAAGAGGTGCGTCTACAATTAAGAGATCCTGATACCTTGCCTCAAGTAAATGCAATGTCTTCAGTACAGAAATGAAAGCAGATTGTGTGTTTCGGATGTCATCAACTTGGACACTTTCAAAACTCATGTCCAGAAAAATCTCGCCTCGTTAAGGAGCCCCAGTCCGATTCTACATTGAGACCTAGAGGTGGCCACAGGAGTATCAGTCGACCTAGATCTTCGAGTTCAGGTCCAAGAGCTCGTCCTAGAAGCCCCAGTCCTGATTCAACTTTTCATCAGAACTAGTCTAGACTCCAGAGCAAGAATTGCAGACCTACCAGCCGGAAGGAATCCCACGGTTATCGACGTGACGCATCGATGAACTGTAAGTCAAGTTTTTTTGTTTCTGCTAGCTTCCTAAGCCAGACTGAATCAAGAAGTGAGTGGATCTTTGATTCTGCCTCAAGTCAGCATTTTTGTAACAATAGAGACTTGTTTTAGACTTTGTCCCTTTACAAAATGAAAGACCTTCTGTTGCTGTTGGTGGTATAGACTTCCCAATTGAAGGGAAGGGTTCATTGAAACTCTGGTTCGGACTATGGAAGTACACTCTCAAAAATATAATGTATTCTCCAGAATTAAAAAGAAATTTAATTTCTGGTCCAAGATTGGACATGAATGGTTTTGAGTTCCACGGGATGGATGGAGCTGTAAAAGTTTTTGCTAAAGGGAGTAATACCCTAGTGTTTAAAGCTACTCTAAAAGAAGGGATGTATCAGGTTTCCCCCAGATTAGTCAATAACAATAAATCAGTCTCTTCTTCAACAAATTTAAAAGATAATAAAGCCCTTAAATTATGGCACTGAAGTTTTGATTTTGATGCAACAAAAGCAAAATTTATCTATTTGATGCGTACAATACATATTTTAAACCATTTAAAACCCCAGAACAGTGGGTTGCCCCAAAAATTCATAACAATACATATGTCTTGGGGAAGGGGGCAGGGAATTTTCTTGTTAAATAAATCTTTTCTAGCTTTAGTCCGGGCAGACCGTTGAATAACACTGTCAGAGTCTACTTTTCTTAAGAAAGAAGACTTAAAAACCACTAATACCCCTTGTTTTTGTCACTCAAGCTTGTGGACTATGTTAGCTGTAATTTTTGTAATTTCTTAAAAAATTTATTTGAAACTTTCAGGGACTTAATCTGTTTTTGGTCTTTTTTTTACGAAATTGACAACATACAATTTAAGTATCATGTATATACAGCAAAAGGGGGGGGGGCTTCACAAGGTGGGGCCCTAGTGATTTTTCCCCTGCACCCCCTACCTCTCTGCGCCACGACCCTAGCACAAATATATACAGGGTGTCCAGGGCTAATGGTACCCAATGGCTATTTCCTAAGCCGTTAGTCAGAAGCACATAGTTCCAGTTGCAAAAATGCCTTAAATTGTATAATCTATTATACCAGAATAATCAAAGGCAATAAATGAATTCCAATAAAAACTAAGAAATTTTAATTTTAATACGGTCTGATCAGTTATATTTAGAACAATTTTCTTTATACAATTTCATGCACAATAAAAAAAGAATTCACGATTCTACGACCAAATTTTGCCGCGTTCTGAAACAGCAAACATTTTGACAAAAGTCACTTTACCACATCTAAAAATGTCCCATTATGTGAACCGTTAAGGGGGCATATATTTGCATTGCAGCTGAAGGAAGCTACTTTGAGCAAATGTTTAGGTAACAGGATTTGTAACATCATTATAAGTTTCTAAAATCCACTTATTCATACTTTAAAATGTTTCATTCTAATTTTTTTTAAAGTTATTTAACACCAGTTCATTAAAAAAAAACTCTTTAAAAAATCTATTTTCATATAAACTATATGTTAATTTACTGGATATACATATTTAAACGTTAATCTTCTTCATTGCAATCTACATTCATGAAATAGTTAATGAAATAGCTATTAAATATTAAAAGGCTCAAAACCATGTACATTAATTTTTCTCAAGTTCATTTTGTACACAACCCCTATTTCGCAGCTCAAAAAGTGCTCTAACTAGCAGCAGCTGTAACTCTGTGAATTTTCGTCGTAGAAAGACGAATTTTTTTTTATTGTACATGAAATTGATTAAAAAAAAAAACTTTTCTAAATATAACTGATAGGATTGGGGGACAGCATAAAAATTTAAATTTCGTAATTTTTATAGGAATTGATTTATTGCCATCGATTGTTTCTGATATAATAGATTATACAATTTAAAGCATTTTGCAACTGGAACTATGTGTCTCTGACTAACGGTTTAGGAAATAGCCATTGGGCATCGTTAGCACTGGACAGCCTGCATATATATATACACACACACACACACACACACACACAGAGTGCCCATATTAGATTACACAATTTAAAGCATTTTTGCAATTGGAGCTATGTGTGTCTGACTAATGGTTTAGGAAATAGCTATTGGGCAGCGTTAGCACTCCATACCCAGTATATATATATATATATATATATATATATATATATATATCAATCCAAAATAACCCCAAGTCTTTGTCAAAATCAAAATTAAGCACGACACAATCCAAAAAGCAAACTGAAAAAATACATTAATATATTAAATCAGACTTTCATCAGAGGGAGGCCGGCATAAATGTTAGTTACAGGTTTCTGTACTGGTGGCTGGAGATTATTTAATTACTGCATTGTTGGAATTTAAAAATATTAATTTACAATTCTAATAGCCAGATACATTGTGTGTTAAATATGTTTAGTAATCAATGGATACTGGCTCTCTCTGACCTGTAAAAACTTTAAACAATGTTAGAAATGAAAAAAAATTTAAAGAATACTTCAAACCTGGCCAGCAAAAACAAACTGAGTTTTATTTTTTATTTTTTTTTTTTCTGGCCGGACAGTTTGGATGCTTACAGACGGATGTGGCTACAAGGCTGATGGATACTGAGTGGAACGATAAACGGCTATGATTTCAAGATATACGGATTCATTTTGTGCTTGTTATTTTAAAGTTTGTGGCGTGGTTTGTTTTTGACGGCCAGGTTTGGAGTATTCTTTACATTTTTTTTACATTTCTAACACTTTTTAAAGTTTTTACAGGTCAGGGAGAGCTGGTGTCTGTTGATTAAACATACTTAACGCACAATATATCTGGATATTAGAATTCTAAATTAATATTTTTAAATTCCAATAATGCAATAGTTAAATAATCTCCAGCCACTAGTACAGAAACCTGTAACTAACATTTAAGCCAGTCTTTCAGGAGAATGACTTTTTCCTTAACAAAGAAATTTGTTGGAAGCAAGTTTTCCCCTAGGTTTTAACAACATTCCCATGCAAAGAATAAATATTTTTGTGCCAGCAGAGTTTAATAACTAGGCACATTGAATAGTTGCCAAAGATGGGGGATTGGGCAACAATTCTGAAATTTGTATTCTTTCAAAACTAATAAAAAATTGCACAATTATTATTCCCCCCCCCCCCCTCTTCTTCTAAGAAACAAACAGGATTCAAGGCTAAACATTTTTTTAACCCTTATACAGTATGGGACCTTTTATCCGGCAACCTCGGGACCGACCTCATTCCGGTTTATGGAATTTGCCGGTTTTCAGGTCGCTGCCGAAAAATTAACCCTTTGTGCACAGTACAATTAAAAAAGAACCGGTCTTTAAGTACAAGTAGCTTTTATGATAATTACTGCATATAATTATGTAAATAGTAAGGCATTCATAATAGATTTTTTATAAAAAAACTAAATTTATCAAAACTTACTGTAAAATAAAACTTTAATGCTGCGAAACGCGGTATCCACGTATTCTGTCAGATATGCAGAACCATCGCTACGGGAGAGAACTATGGTCCCCGCTCCCGCCGCTACGCACGCTCGCCTCCGCATATGGATTACAAAGACGGTAGACATTATATAGCTTATGTGATGGCCAAAAACAATATACCTCGCTTGCTCCCTTGATAACATCATTGTGATGACAATTAAAATCAATTGCAGCCCTTTTAAAATATGGTTAAATATTGAAGAAAAAATACTAATTGAAAAAGATATGCGTATAACTAGTGAAATCTCCGTCGGAAGTATTGGCTTCCGTAATTGGAGCTCCCCATAAAGCAGCTCGAATTTTCAGCTTTAATTACGAAAATACGTTGAGAAAATGCCCACTATTACGAAACAAAATTTAAAAAAAAAAAAAACGAGACCGTACAATTAGATCATATACAATTTTGAGAGGAAAAAAAACTAACATTTAAACATTTATTTTTTATTTTGTTTGAACATTTCATCAATCTTTAGCTGTTTCAATGTTCCCCACAAAAATATCGAGACAATCTGAGGCACGCCGAAATAGAGAAGTAACCCGCCTGCTTTCTCCCTAACACACACAGCTGTAACGTAACCCATAACAGGAAAAGGAAAAACTGTTCAATTAAAAGGAGACAGGGACACAATTTAAATAAGTAAAAGCTCGACTATCCGGAAAGCACGGGAAATGCCAGATAGTTAAGCTTGTAAAAAAAAAAAAAATGTTTGTCGACAAAGCTTTTAAGGGGGGGGGGGGATCTAATCGGAAATGTTTTGGAATGTTAATCAATGCATGTTGAAAAACACTCATAAATAAAAATAGATCGGTACACACGTGCGTACTGATCTATTTTCAATTGTGTGTTTTTAACAAAGTTTTAAATTGTAAAAACACATAAAACATTATTTAATACGGCAGATTAATTAGTTAAAATTTTTTATTTGGGAATACCTTATTCCCCCGTACACGATATATATTTCGGTTACACACATAACCATCTTCAGTCGTTTCTGGATCTCTCACTAATGGCAGCTTCTTTTTATATCTTCTTCGTTCTTCTTCTTGAAAGTTCGATGCATGACGTCATCCCATGATTGGTCGATTGTATGAAGCGTATCGTTGATGCTGCCCTCTGTCGTCAATATTTCTAAGCTCTCACGAATGTAGGCATATATACTATTTTTAAAGTTGGCTATTTTTTTAATATTTTTAAAATCAATGGTAATGGGCTCTTTCAAAGCAAGACGGGCTAGAGCGGTACTTTGTTTCTGGAGGTTAATGTCTTTAAAATGTTCGTTTTTTCGTTCTTTAATTTTCCTTTTTGTAACGCCGATGTAGCAATTTTCTTTATTAGTATCGTTTGACATAAAATTAATTTTATAGATCCCTGCGGTTTCGATGGGGTTGATTGGGTCTTTTTCCGATCTAATGCGCTGAAAGATTGTTTTATTAGGTTTAATTGGAATACGGAAGTTCTTTTTACTGGCGATATTAGAAAGTTTATTGGCTATCCCTCGGCTAAAGGGGATAGCGGTAGTAAAACGTGGTTTATCTTTTTGACGGTTGTCTATAACATTTAATTTACGTTGCCTAGCTTTGAAAACTTTGTCGAAAATTTCTCGAGGGTAGTGGGCGTCTTGACATTGTTTCTTTATGAAAGCAATTTCTTTTTGAAGGAGGTCGTTGTTAGAACACACTTTGAAAGCGCGGTCGATATAGGAACGAATAGCAGCAATTTTATAGTTGAAAGGGGTTTTAGATTTAAAATTTACTATATTAGTATTACAAGTAGGTTTTCGAAAAATGGTGGTCTCAATGAGATTATTGTTTCTGGTTATGTTCACATCTAAGTAATTGAGGCTATTATTGATTTCTTTTTCGTATGTAAATTTAATGTTCGGGTCTATGGCATTAAGTTGATTGATCAAATTATTTTCTTCATTATTGTGGGTGGTAAGGATAGCGAAGATATCGTCGACATAGCGAAGCCAAAGTTTGATGTATTATTGTGTGTCTGTTTAATCTGTTCTTCAAGGATTCTCATTTTCCAGTCGGCAATTATTCCGATATGGGGAGCCCATGGGGACTCCTTTAATTTGTTGGTAGAAGTGATTATTATATTGAAAATATGAGTTATTTAAAATTAGATTTATTGCACAGTAGCTCTAATCACGACGATTTCATTAAAAACATCCGCGATTATAAACTTGATGAAAACGATATTATGGTAAGTTTCGATGTTGTAAATCTATACCCGTCAATAGATATTAAGGAAATGAACCAAATTATTAACAAACAAATTCAAAGTAGTTTTAAAGATATAGACATAATTAACACCCTAACTAGTGCAATAAATCTAATTTTAAATAACTCATATTTTCAATATAATAATCACTTCTACCAACAAATAAAAGGAGTCCCCATGGGCTCCCCCATATCCGGAATAATTGCCGACTGGAAAATGAGAATCCTTGAAGAACAGATTAAACAGACACACAATAATACCATCAAACTTTGGCTTCGCTATGTCGACGATATCTTCGCTATCCTTACCACCCACAATAATGAAGAAAATAATTTGATCAATCAACTTAATGCCATAGACCCGAACATTAAATTTACATACGAAAAAGAAATCAATAATAGCCTCAATTACTTAGATGTGAACATAACCAGAAACAATAATCTCATTGAGACCACCATTTTTCGAAAACCTACTTGTAATACTAATATAGTAAATTTTAAATCTAAAACCCCTTTCAACTATAAAATTGCTGCTATTCGTTCCTATATCGACCGCGCTTTCAAAGTGTGTTCTAACAACGACCTCCTTCAAAAAGAAATTGCTTTCATAAAGAAACAATGTCAAGACGCCCACTACCCTCGAGAAATTTTCGACAAAGTTTTCAAAGCTAGGCAACGTAAATTAAATGTTATAGACAACCGTCAAAAAGATAAACCACGTTTTACTACCGCTATCCCCTTTAGCCGAGGGATAGCCAATAAACTTTCTAATATCGCCAGTAAAAAGAACTTCCGTATTCCAATTAAACCTAATAAAACAATCTTTCAGCGCATTAGATCGGAAAAAGACCCAATCAACCCCATCGAAACCGCAGGGATCTATAAAATTAATTTTATGTCAAACGATACTAATAAAGAAAATTGCTACATCGGCGTTACAAAAAGGAAAATTAAAGAACGAAAAAACGAACATTTTAAAGACATTAACCTCCAGAAACAAAGTACCGCTCTAGCCCGCCTTGCTTTGAAAGAGCCCATTACCATTGATTTTAAAAATATTAAAAAAATAGCCAACTTTAAAAATAGTATATATGCCTACATTCGTGAGAGCTTAGAAATATTGACGACAGAGGGCAGCATCAACGATACGCTTCATACAATCGACCAATCATGGGATGACGTCATGCATCGAACTTTCAAGAAGAAGAACGAAGAAGATATAAAAAGAAGCCGCCATTAGTGAGAGATCCTGAAACGACTGAAGATGGTTATGTGTGTAACCGAAATATATATCGTGTACGGGGGAATAAGGTATTCCCAAATAAAAAATTTTAACGTTTTAAATTGTATTTATGATAATATTCGTTTATATTACAGTGTTACAAGGCAATAATACCATTGCATCGTTGGGGAGAAAAATAATAGTAAATTAAAAATAAAACCATTTATTGATTTCTAACAGGTAATTTCTTTAAACTGAGAGAATGATTACTGAAATAAATACAAACAGTAATGTTTTCTCTGCCCTCCCTCCTTCCCTCTCGAGCTTCTCTTCAGAGATAACACTGTTGAATCATCGGAATGCAGATGGGCAAAATAAGTAGGTCAGGACTCACTAGCCATAAATAGGTAATCAGCACTTTTTCTGTTTTGGCTATCGGTACGGAGCTGATTTTTCTCCATGCTCGCCAGCACAGCTGTAAATTGAAAATAAACACTCAAAAAACTGGTGTTATAAGATAAAATACAGCTGTAAATTGTTTTGTTTTTGTAAGGTGTGTCCGTCATATTTGTTTTGTGAGCATTTTGTCTGTTTATTTTTTTATACTACCACGATTCGTGTAATTATTGATAACCTCTAGCGTCTAGCAGTTAGAAATTTGCATCCTCTTTCCCCGTTCTAAGTTTGGACAGCTGTGATTCACAGTAGGAATTGGTCATTGGAGAAGACCTCCCCCCCCCCCCCCCAAGGGGGGGGGCCGAAATTTTCCGGTTACTTGAATGCCGAATAGTCGAGATTTTATGCAGTGGGAAAAAATATGGTATCTAGATCAGTGAGCCTTAAAAAAAAAAAGGGGGGGGAAAGTGACGGTTTTTGGAACTTTCCGGTTTTCGGAATTCCGGATAAAGGGTCCAATACTGTATACCCAAAAATGCATAGTACTACACATTTAGCTGCAACAGATCACCAATGTTATGATTTTTGCACTGCAAAAAACTGCAAGAAAATATTTTTAGACATTTCCACCAAAAAACCACAGAGATTTATAAATGTATGAAAAGTTGTCAATTTGCACACTTGCTAAATGTTGTGAGTATTCAAATTTCAAGGCAGAAAGAACAGTGTAAAAAAAAAAAATTACATAAATACATATATTTATAGGGAAATTTTAGATTCCTTTCCATCTCCTAATTTTGATAGAAAACATAATTTTTTTAGAGTAGGCTTAGTAACCCTAGACCCCACCCAGTTATACAAATACAAGTTATAGTATGCACTATTAGCATATAAGACCACAGAAACAATTAAAAATTAATCCAATGGAATTTTACCTTAATTCAGTTAAAAACAATGATTACAACTATAATTTAAAACTTATACTTAAATGCCTTTAAACACTATACATTTCTATTCCTTTAAAAACTTTGGGCCCCACTATGGCCAAGTGAATAAGACATTAAACATCGTAGACTGATGAAGTGTGGCGTTTCTGGCCTATCCCCCGGTTGTTGATCTAATCATCCGATGTTTTGGACGGTTTTCTCCAGATATAACATGAACACGCATTGGAACCTCTTAATAAGTCCTCTACCCAAGGTACCCCCGCCAGGCAGACACCCCTTGTCTAGATTTGCCTGAACGCAATATACAATACAAACACTACAAAACAAATATGATGTGTTAATTTCAAAATACTTATAACAAATTACAGCATTCAAGTAAATAAAATCCTTGGTGGATTAAATTATTCACAAAACTACTGTAATAATTTACTATACTACTGTAATAATTTACAGTTATAATGCTCATATCTTATGAAACATTACAATCTTAAACAATTAAAAATTCTATATACAGTCAAATCCACTTAAAGGAGTATAGGCTAAAGGAATATTTTGCTTATTGTAATAAATTTTCAATGTACCAAACCTTAATAATGAGTCAATGTGATCTCCGATAATGGAATATCCTGCTTATTAGATTAAATTTTTGTGGCAAATTGGCTATTCCATAAAGCAGATATAAAATTCAACAATGGAATACAAAAATACCCTAAAAATGCTGCGAAAACAACAGCAACACAAAGGCGGGGATGCATAGAAAGGTGCACAATAATGCTTCCAAGATTAGTTAATTTTTCCTGTTCATCAAGCAAGCCCAACATTTGCAGCTCTTCAACACCATTCTGAACTGCAGCCAAAGCAGGAGGCTGGATTCCTTTTGCTAAAAATTCTTCAGCTTTCGCTTCTTGAGAGTAAAGCTAAAAAATTGAAACAAAATAATAAATTTGTTATCAATAAAAAGACCATAATTAAATGCTTCTCAAAAAGAAAGAAAATGAGGGGGGGAGAAAAAAGAAATTGAGAAGTATGGAATTTACTATATTTTATATTAAATATATTGTTTCAATGTTTTTAGAAGTGACTGTTGATTGCAACATTTTTTTATTCATTATGTTATGTATTAAAATACAGGGTATCCCAAAACCATTGACCAAGGGTTTAATTACTTGAAAAAGCATCACAGATATGTGTAATAAAATACAAAGTTACATAGAAAAATGTACAGAAATTTATGAAATCAACTGAAATTTTCAGGGAATTAAAGTAAATATGAATTTAAATTTTACATGGCCCTGTACAAAAAAAAAAGAGGAAAAGAAATTCCCAGTTAGTAAAAATGTGGCCCATACACTAAAAGTAATATGTGTTTTATTAAAAAGTTAAAAAGTAATACGGGGGTATTCCATTGTTAATGAAGCAATATGTGTTGTTTTTTTTTTTTGTTTTTTTTTTTTTTGGGGGGGGGGGGGTAATTTTTTTCAACTTTTAATTATTTGTGATGATTTGTTTATACATATTACTTACAAAAAATGCTTAGTAACCTTGCATTCTTTTGTGTATGTGTTAATTTTTTTAAATGATATATATTCCCCTAATTGCAATTTTTAATAATTAATTCTCAAGTTATTAGACAAATGTTCACTGAGGCAAAGCATCACCTTGATTTTATAGGACAATATACTATGGACATTCGTTTTGGGAAAGGTGAAGAAAATGCAACAGCCGATGTTAACTTATATAAAAATATTACCATACTCCTCCGGATGGAGTATGGTAATATTTTTATAAGTTAACTATGGAAATCCTCCGTATTATCTTTTAAAAACTTTTAATACACCAACCGATTTTTTATCATGCATTTAAGCAATTAAAATGCTTGATTAAAATGAGGTAGGAATACAACAAACAGATGACGGTGAGTTACAGGAGTTGTTAAGAGATTCTTCCCTGCAGCTTAAGTCAGTGCACATCCCAGATTTCGATACGCCAATATTTTGCGACATGTCTACTAACCATATACATCCATACCTCCCACAAGCTTTCAGACAAACAGCTTTCAAGATGGTGCATAACTTAGTACATCCAGGTGCATGAGCTACTGCATTCTTCTAACTGAGCTACTGCAACTTAAACTGACCGTTTTGTTTGGAAGGCAATCCGAAAGGATGGGCGACTTGGGGCAGCGCTTGCATTCCCTGCCAAAAAACCAAAATATCCCGACATACTGTAAGCTGAGCCGCAGATATCACTGTACTTGGACAGCAATTTGAACACATACACATTGATATTGTAGGTCCGTTAAACCTCTCAGAAGACTTTCAGTATATCCTTACGATGATCGATAGATTCACACGTTGGATCAAGGCTGTACGTCTTCGCGATATAATGGCTGATACTACATGAAAATTGGATTGTTAAGATTTGGGATGTCAGGTATTATCACTACTGTCCAGGGGAGACAATTTGAATCCAACCTCTTCAGGGCACTAGCACAAATACTAAGCATCTATAAAATTCATACAGCCTTTCACCCCCCAAAGCAATGGCTTTGTCGAAAATGATCATAGGTCTTTAAAAGCAGCCCTTAGAGCTTGTCTGGGTAAACGGTGGGCTGAACAATTACCAACGGTCCTTCTTGGCTTACGTCCGGTGCTCAGGGAGGAACTCTGAGCATCAATGGCCGACCTTGTGTATGGAGCTCTCATCTGCTTGCCAAGGGAGTTTTTTACCCCTGGGACCACAAGTGACAACCTTGGGAATTTTATGAGAGAACTTCGATCAACTATGCAAAATGTATCTCCCAAGCCTACCTGAAACCATAGCTTTAAAAGACCCTTTGTACCCGAACAATTAAGCCAGTGTACTCATGTGTTTGTTTGACAAGATAAGGTCAAGCCCGCACTTTCTCCTCCTTATGAGGGACCCTTTGAGGTGTTGGAACGTACCCCCAAATTCTTGAAAGTGTTGGTAAAGAGTACAGAGCAGGTCATAACCATGGAAACCAGCCTTTCTTTTAAACTTTCCACCACCAGCCAAGAAACAGAGGTACAGGTAAATATTCCCAGAACTCTGCCCGCCCGAACCAACACACAATCACAGGAAGCAGCACCAAGATCAGACATTAGGACAGGTGTTGACCAAAACAGACGGACCCGCTCAGGCGTGTGGTTCGTTTTCCGGTTAAGTACTGTTAGCACTAGGAAAGGGGTACTGCAGCGGTCGCATGCAGGACTTTTGCACGTAGCTTGAATACAGCAATGTGAGACAACTCAACTCAACAAGCATGTCAGGCACCGGGAGAATGTAAAATGTGAGCTGTCTTGCATTCATTCTGCTCCTGTACCTGACGTGTGTTGCACGCGCATTATTTTGTATCCTCCGCTACCCACATGTAGCAGAATTGCTTGCAAGCATCTTTTGTATTTGTGAATTTAATTG
This sequence comes from Cheiracanthium punctorium, assembly GCA_038373885.1. Taxonomy (NCBI): domain Eukaryota; kingdom Metazoa; phylum Arthropoda; class Arachnida; order Araneae; family Cheiracanthiidae; genus Cheiracanthium; species Cheiracanthium punctorium. The sequence continues at coordinate 245,965 of JAWZYV010006031.1, read as the reverse complement.
TTAATAAATGTGTTAGAAAGGGAACTTGCTTATGTTATCCAATAGCTGACTATGAGTATGCATTCCCTTTAGTAGAATGCTTTGGACCTTAACATGGCATTTCTTCCATCCCTGAATACAGTGTAAACAAGCACTTTATTGCAGCCGAATGTATTGTAAAATTGCATCGATTCATTTATTGTCATACATGTTTATGTGCTAATTTTTTTAAGGTCTTAAAACACTTTTAATCATTCTGGGGCCCCTAGGCCAAAGGTCTAGTTGGCCTGTGCGGTAATCAGGGCCTGCTCATGGTGCTTTTGGAGTTTTTTTGCTGTTTTGAGAAGCTTGTTTGGCTGTGGAAGGAAATGATTATTTTGTACATAATGCAAAGTTGGTATTCTAGCCAATGATTTCTTTCAATGCTTATAGGGTTTGTTTTTAAAGTCCCATATGTTTGCCAAATGGTTTTTGGATGTAAATCAATTAAACAGTTTTTGATTATTACTAAACTATAATTTTGACAGATTTCAAGTCTTGAAGTGAATGCCTCGTTTTGCTCTAAGTCTCTTAATTTTGAACAAATTCTAGATGAGAGACGTAGCACCTGAAATCGACACCTCCAGAGGTATCATTTGAAGATGGAGGACATTGGAACAACAACAGATTTTACATGCACCAGCTCCAATTAGGGTACATGGTCTCAAAGCAGTCAGCTGAGAGATGAGTTCACCCTCCCAAGCACTGACCAGGATGGTGCTGCTTTGCTTTCCGTGTTCTAAAGGGAACGGAGTTTAGTGACCAGGCCACTGTGAGGAGGTGAGCCATTTAAATTTTTTTTAAGTGAAAAAAATGAAAGAAGAAAAATAAAATAAATTAAAAATTAAAAAGTAAGTGAAAAATACAATATATATAATTTTAATAATTAAAAAGACAGAAGAAAGAGAGGTTGATAATTTTAATAATTAAGAAGGAAATAATATGACAATTTTAATAAAAAAATAATTAGGGAGAGAAAAAAAAGGATGAAAATATCTTTTAAAAAGGAGAAAAAAAAAAAGAAAAGGGGGGAGGGTAAGAGAGAAAAAAAAGGATTGCTATTAAATTATTTTAATAATTCAAAAATGAGTAAAAATTAAATTAAAAAAGGGAGGGGGAAGGTAAGTAGTGTTATGTAAGTTGAATAATTAATATTTGGTAGGGGATAGGAATAATGTATACCAGGATGAGGTGGGTTCTCCTTGATTTTCTTTAGGGAGTGGAATAGTTAACATAAAAGGAGGTGTAAGGGGGGGGGGGCATTAACTGTAATAGGATTATAACAGTTGTGCTGGGGGATTTGAGAAGTTAAATGATTTGTATTGAGGGAATGGGACAAAATGGGCAGTGTTAGATTAGGGTAAAAACTATGAGGTAATCTAGGCTTTCCAAGTTGGATGAAACTGAGTTAACTATGAGGAGAAACCCTAGTGAGGTGTTCAGATTTATTAATATTTTTTTTTTTTTTTTTTTTACTTTTATTCTATATGTATCAGTTTATTTTTATATTTAAGTATTTTACAATAGCTTTACAATTATCCAATAAGTATTTTGCTTAAGTCATGTTGTTAATAATAGTATGCACTCCATCTTTAAATATTTTTTAAATTAATGATATCTGCTTTGTTCACTTTATTTATTTTGTTTTTGCCTTAAAGTCCATTCTCTTTAATAACATATTTGTTGCCCCTTTTCTTTTCTCATTCTTCTCATTAATATAGCACCTAGTGTGTTCACATCATTTAAAGGTTTTTTTTTCCCCCTAATATTTTGGCTATGTTTCGGCACTTGATAGCATTTAATTTTAAGTTTTGAGCATTTTTCTGGGCAGTTCAAGCTATTTTTCATCGGTTTAGGTACTGGTTTGTTCATTCACCGAACTTCTTTTCTGACAGTACGGGCTGTTCTTAATTTTTGCCATTTTGGGTGTTTGAAATCGCCATCTTGGTCTTTCGCTTCTCTCCGCTCACGAAAAAGTATTTCCCGCGCACTCTGTCATGTTTCTCAGAAGACGCCAGCATGCTGGCAGACTCTGATTGGCTGAGAGAAGCACGTGGTGAAGCGTTGCTTCGCGAGAGGGGAAACGGGAGTCAGTTGAGTTTGAAGCACCATGAGGGAGGACGCCCTGTAGATCGAGCTCCTGTGGTTTTCCACAAGCAGCAAAGTGATGAGGTCCCTGCAATATACCATGTAGCCAGATTGGCACAATCAGCAGTTCAGCACTTGGAATGCAGTAAAAAAAAGGGGGGGGGGGCATGATAAATATCTAGACATCGGGACAGGTAACATGTGTCCAAAAGGAGTCTAACATCAGAGAAAGAGCTTGTCATCTAATGCCCTGGGGCGACTGCTCATCTGTGATCGCCGTTTACTGGACGGCTGAGGCCTCTTCAATTGATGCTCATATAGTTTCCCCACCATGTTTTAGAAATACTGAACTGTGCTGAAATATCATCCTTCACCAGGAGTCCTCATGTGCACCATTTTAGCATCATGCACTGTGTCGCTCTACCCTCTTAACGTTGTTTTAAAAACTTAGTAATCCATCCCCTTTTCTATAAACATTTGTTTATTTTTTTTATCCTATCCTTTTTTTTTTAAACAATCGAAGCACTTTTTGCAAGAAATATATCAATGCCAGCATATATATATATATTTATTTGAGTGCAATTTGAAAGATTTCATGTGGAGCAGATTTCTCCTTCTTAGAGAAGCCTCTCAATCAATATTATATATTAAACTACAGTGTAATGGCATATTAAATTTGAATCATACATAATTTTCTTTTTCATGAAATGTTTAATTAATATAATAGTTGTTTTTTTGTTAATAGTAAATTTAAGTGCAATATATAGTGTGAATATGTTCAACTGTTAAACAAATGTTTTAAAGTCTAAACTCACCATCTGCATTTCAATAAATGTGTTTTTCTTGCAAACATGTCTTTTTATTGTTTGTGCATGTTACACTGGAATTTTGTATATTTAAGGAGAGTGGGGAGGGTTGGGGTATAGTGTAATTTGTCACCCTCCTCACAATTGGGCAAGGTCTCTTTCTTTTAATTTATTCAAAGTGGCATGCATGTGTCAATATCCTGATTGCTGTAACAGAATCAATGTTAGAAACACATACATAATCAATGGTTTCTACAATTTTGGTTATTTTATTTCTATCGTGTTACTTGGTGAGAATTTTCCACTTCAGCAAATATGTTTTTATGTATTTTTTTGTTTAACCATGTGGAAAATATAAGAGGCTCTCAGTGTCCATATGTTGCACTGCCACCTGATGAAGATGGACAGCCCTCCCAGCCATCTACCGAGCACAGTCTGGGGCTCACACAGGTACTTTTTTTTTTTTTAAAGGTCAGTTCTTTTATATATATATATATATATATATTAAAGGAAGAGACCTTGTCTCGTCATGGTAATACTATTCTTCACTGCAATGTGATGGAGAGGGGGGGGGGGTCATGGAGGTTCAGGCTATGAGAGCATCCTGGTGTAGTGTTTTGTTGCTGCAGCAGGAGTATTCTAGCTGGTGATTTCAATGTTCTCAGTGAGCCAAAGTATTGCTTTCATAGCTCTTTGATGGACGTGTATGTTGTTTGCTAGTTGTTTGTGCCAAAGGGCCTCATTCTGTGAGGTAATTTGTTTGAGGTGTGTAGACCTTGTTAGTTCGCATGTTATTAGATAGTGCGTGGGATTGTCTATTTCGCCACAGGCACAGATAGGCATATTCTTTTTCTTAAACCTGTGAAAGGGGGGTTTAATAAAAAAAAGTCAAATTTTTGCAAAATCACTTAGATTTTCATAAAACATAAATATAATCAATATTTAAGGAATAAAAGCTGAGGTCAACTTTCTTGGGACACCCTACATATTGGCTATATAAATATCTTTGAAGCTAAGATTCAACAGCAGAACATTCATACAAAATATTAATGCTTTAACTCCTTTTTTAGTTTAATCTAGTGAAAATGGAGGAAAATTAGAAAAAACGAAAAAATGAAGTTTAAGAAAGTTCTCAATGTCAAATTATTGTTAAAAAAAATTTATTTGTTGCAGGCTCAATTTTTACTTAATATTTGATGCAGTTCTTTCATATATATATATATATATATATATATATTTGGTGTAAATATATTAAAAACTTTCTTAAAATTACAATAAAATGTACCTTACAATCGAGGATGATACTCTCCAGAGGGATTCTCATAATTTCTGGGACCGGATACTCCTCCATCTTCATAAACGTCTTCCAAGAAAAGAGATGATAACACTTGCCTGGCTTCACGCGTCCTGCTCTGCCTTTACGCTGGCGGACATTTGCTTTTGTAATCCACTGTGTGCTCAACGAAGCCAGGCCCACATGCATGTCCAGCAGAGTCCCCTTATGGAGCCCACTATTCACAACATACACAATGTCGTCGATGGTGATGGATGTCTCTGCAATGTTGGTTGCCAATATAATCTTTCTCTGACCTTCTAACGGCTTAGAAAATATGCGCTTCTGCTCTTCGTGAGATAGTCTTGAATGGACGGGGCATATCATCAGTCTCTGTTTGTTACCTTCCTTTTCTAAAAGTTTTGTTTGGGCAGTTCTTATTTCATGCCAGCCTGGAAGAAAACATAATATTGCACCAGGGGGCTCTTGTCTATCAATATAATTAATACAGTCCATGATAAGATCAATGTCTACGGAGGCCTCTCCATTTCCTTTGTTTCTAGCACTAGGAATACAGTCTTCAAGATCTTCCAAAAAATATTCCTCAACAGGAAATATTTTGCCAGGAATATGAATAACTGCAGAAGTATTAAAATACTGGGCAAACAAGTTGGTATTGAACGATGCACTCATGAGTATAACTTTTAATTCTTTATTGCACTCCAAGATGTCTTTTAATAAAATTAAAAGTATGTCTATCTGTATGTTTCTTTCATGAACTTCATCAATTATGACATGACTTATGCCTTGTAGGGCGGGATTGAACAGGAGTTTACGAAGCAACATCCCAGTTGTGCAATACAGTATGGCACCATTACCCTGTGGTGTGCACCTATTTAAGCGAATATGATATCCAACTGTATTTCCAACCTAAAAATAATAATAGAACAAAATATTAAGTACCAGAATTCTGGTGAAGAGAACTGGGCTAAAATGTGCTTTAACTCACCACTTGGTGACGTTTCTCTCTCTCTCTCTCTCTCTCTCTTTTTTTTTTTTTTTTTTTTTTTTTTTTTTTTTTTTGGAAGGACGATAACTGCGCCATATATGGCAAATTTAATATTTTGAACTGTGGAAAGATCCGAAATATCTTGCATTTTTGCACATGCATAATTGTTATTTACTGTTTGACATACGCAGGTGAAAGCAACGAATATTCTTCCTCAATTTGACATCACTGAGCTGTTAATTTGTGTTTGTGAGCATGCATTATTGTTATTTCTTATTATTTTGTAATCTAGTTATTCTAATTTGCTTAGGCTTGTACAGTTAACGATTACTACACCCCGCCAAAAAAGATTCGAGTAAAAGTGACATTTCTTACATTTGTTTCTTATATTAAAAATTATTTATCATAAAATATGAATTAGGTTATACAGTACAGGACCAATTAACCGGAATCCAGAAAACCAGAAAAAATAAAGATCGGCCGGAAATAGTTTTTCTTCTATCCGATAGATGGCGCCACCAAATTTTCAACAAGAAAAACTTGTTGAAGTTATAGGAATAGACTTTGAATAGTTTCTCTCTAGAATTGTATTGTAAGTAGAACCTCTCAAATCCGGACTTCCAAAATCCGGAATTTCTATAATCTGGACAAAATTCGGCCTTCCAAATAATAATAAATTGGTATTAACCCAAAAAAAAAAAAAAAAAAAAGCTTTTTTGTATCTCCTCAAAATGCAAATAGATGACAGCACCAAACATAATGAAGACTTCACGACATTTTATGCTTGTTTTTTTTTTTTTTACAGTTTTCATTTATTTTACTCAAAGAAGGTTTTATATTCACTGCATCAAATCCCAAAGATGTATGTGCACTTTTGAGGCAGATGGATACGATATTTTCGTCCGCCACCGCTTTGTACTGGCAGTTCCTTTTGCATTGTGTAATCTGTTTCGGGGTGGGTTTGCTTGCCAATTCAATTCTGGTGAATTAAAGTTTGCAATTTCATTATAATACTAAAACCAGAAACATTATTCCTGTTAATAGAATAGTGTCAGACATGTTCTAACATTTAAAAAAAAAAGCATAATTATAAAAAAAAAAAAAACAGTCTTTTAGTGGTGGCATGTCCAGCAGACAATCACTTCAAAAACAAATCAAAGGAATCTATCAAGGCAAAAGCAGATGAAAAGATCATATCCACCTGCGTCAAAAGCGCATACACATTTGCAGAATCCGAAGCAGGCCAGAACGAGAATGTTTGCTGTTAAAATGAAAGAGCGAAAAATGTAAAGGAGAGGAGGGGGAGAGAGTTAAATAAACACTTGGGCCGGAAGCAAGTTGATTACGTAATATGACTATATGAGCAGACATCGAGTTGTTTGTTTTAGGCTTTGAATGCTGTGTGATGTTTTATTTTTTCTGATATTTGGTGCATTTGGGTTTATTTTAAGAGTGATCAGTGTTTCTTGAACATGCCAATTAATTGTATGTTTTACTGTAATAATAAATTATAAAAGGGTATTTGTTCAGTATTAAACGATATACATAAACAATACACATCAGGAGCGTATTTAAGAAGGGGGAGAGGCAGGCCGCGCCCCCTCCGAAAATATACAGCAATTATTATAAAACATGTATTTTAAAACATTTATATTAACTCAACTATCATTAAAATACCGGATCGCTCCCCCCCCCCCCAAATGGAAACTATACATGCTACTGATATGTATAGATGAGGGTGCTTTTGCAGCACTTTTTATAGTTGATATTACTGAGTTTCTATAATCCGGAAATTTCTGTAATCCGGAATCGGTAAAGTCCCAGCGATTCCGGATTTGAGAAGTTCTACTTAATCATAAGCGGCACCACGTGCAAATTATGATTCAAATGATACAGTTCAGTTCGTAGGCCACAATATAAATTCTTAGTTTGGGTAAATTTTTCAAATTAGATTAAAGTTTTACAGTCCAATTTATTGTTTTAGTGTAAAGTAATCATGATTTATATTATAAAATAAATTAAATATCGGAACTGCAAGCAGAAAACTAATTTGAAACAGTTAAAAGTACATGAAATGTTTAATAAAAAAATTAGTTTTGCTTAATTCAGTTATTATTATTTTTTTTAAGTAATGGGGGGGGGGGGGGGTGCATGTTGATAGAGAAAAATTTTGTCATTTTTTTATTGCTATATGATTGAAACTACTAAATAATACACAGGTAAGTGTTTTTTTTTTAATTTAAATGTAATTTTAAGGTACATTTATCTGCCATGTTATGTTTTTGTTATAGATTGCTCCCGATATAATGTAGGTTGTATACAAAACTTTTAAGTATGAAAACTGCCAATAGATGGCGCTACCAGTCGATTCCAGAAAACCGGAAGTTATCCGGAAAGGGTTGGGTATAACTGATTCTGGATAATTGGTCCTGTACTGTATATAATTATAACTTTTCATATTTCTGTTGAGTAGTGAGTTCTCAAATCCTTTTTTCCTGACTTTTGGGAGGTCCCGGGAAACAAATTCCTGACCAATGCATTTTACTTAGGGAAATTGCACAATGCCCCTCCCTTGTCTTTATATTTGCATATTTTGTACAACTTCTTTAAAACAATTTTAACTGAAGTATACAGGATTAAGCTTTCATCAATTGAGAAACAGAAGTAGTACACTTTCTGATAGAATTAACTGTTCTTGGAAATACGGTCCTAAGATATAAGTTACCAAATAAGCTAATTTGTCTTTTACCCTCCCATCACGATTGATGACCCCCCCATTTCCCCCTCCTTATACAAACACATCGCTTGATGCTTTCGGAAAAATGCGTTGCAGTTGCTTTCGGTTTCCAGTCTGACAATTAGAGAGAAAGTGTAAAAAAAAAAAATTAGACACACACACACACACACACACACACAAAAAAAAAAAAAAAAAGATTCTTTTGGTGAATTTTCTGAACCCATTATCCAATTTCCCGGCTTTTTCCAGACTTTCCAAATTTTCCGGAGCGGTAGACACCCTGTTTAGGGCTAAGACATTATCTTGGATTTTATTGCAGCGGCATGTGGTGCCACAACAACAATTAGCCAACTAACAATTCATGACGGGAACAAAACATGGATTTACTGCAATTAATTACTGTAATTTCGTGAAGAAACAAAAGAAGATTTATAATTTCTTTACTTTTTTTTGGCAGCGGGGGGGGGGGGGCACTGATTAGAAAATATCTGGATTTTAAGAAATTACTAATTTCAGACTTCCAGGCCTAAGTTACAGTAATTAAAATTAAAATATTATTTGGATAAAAATGTTATTTGAAAGCTTAAACTTAATTAAACCTTTTAAATAAAAAACCTTTATGAGATTATCTTAATTAAGAATACTTAAACATTTGAATTTCTTATTTGAAAATATAAATTTAAAATGTTTTATTTAAATATATATAAAAATTTTAATAATTAAGATAAAATTCTGTTTGTATTAAAATATATTTTAGTAGTTTAAATAAAATTATTTTTAATAAAATAGTTTTTTCATAATCTGAGCTTAGTTTTTGAAAACTTTTTAATAGTTATGTAAAATAATAATCCTTATTGATGACACTGTAAACATTTCATAGACCCTCTCCCAACTTCTCTTCAACCTACTCCAAATACAAATGCATAGTTCCAGTTTTAACATGTACTACCTGTTTGTTTACAGTGGCGGTTGATCAGGGAAGATTTTGAAGCTGGTGCACGCATGCTGTGTCATATATGAACAGTTTATCTACCATTGCACTACAGGATGCATAGTCATTCTATTTAGATAAAGTAGTCAGTGTTGACACCAAAAACTTGATTTTGTAAGTTATCGACTTGATGAGTTCTCATTCCTTGCTAGGTCTCCACACCCTAAAATTATGTATTTTTTTCTGAACTGCAAAACATGAGGTTATTTGGATATCCAATTTTCATAAGCAAGTTATCAACAGCATAAATTGTAATTTTCTATTAGCAATGTTGCAATGCACCTACATCTTTGTGTGTACATGCATCCATACATATACATTGTGTTGCAGAAAGATTTTTGTATTTCCGCAGCTTGTCACGGTAAACATGACAAAATTCTGCCTCTGTGATAGCATCTGAAAAGACAACAATTGTACACAGTCAGTACTTTTACAGCTCAGAGTTAAAAGTTGACACCAAGAGTTGTGTCGAGGAAAAACACAAGGGCTATCTGTCTAGGGTGGAGGACTTTTTAAGGGATTCTCTAATGCTTATTCAAGCTACATCCGGAGAAAACTGAGAATTAGGAGGGAAAAAAACTTGATTTAATACAGGATAACAACAGGATTGACAAATATTGTAGCTTAAAAATTCATTTAAATGAATTTGATACAGAACAGAGTTTTTTGAAAGTGTGCATTAATAAAATTAGTTGAAACCTTACTTATACAATTAAAATATGCTAAACTACTTTAACTATGTATATTTATAACAGGGAGCAATTAATAAATAACAAACAAAAATTCCATTAAGACTAACAGACTTTGGTCTAGCTTATTACTTGCTTCTTCATGCTTCTTATACATTAAAATAAGTGAATAGTTCATGAAATTATATTCAAAATATTTATGATGTATATAAACATGCTACAATGACTAAATATATTACAGCATATTGAAAACATTAAACTCCTTCTGTTCTCTCTCCTTTCTCTCTCTATTTTTACCACTTTTTACCATTTTAAAAATTATTATCATAGCTAGAAGACTGAGCAGTGTCCAGATCTGCTATTAATTAGATAATAGCATAGGTAATTTTTTATCAATTCATCAAAATTCTGGTTAATTTCAAGACACAAATACAAACATGCAATCGGCATTCGCATTGAATTACAGTAGGTAAGCCAAATTATCTGGGACAATACTCATATTTTTGGATTTTCTAGTTAACTTGAGTAAAAACCTGGTTTTATGTTTTGTATATAGTTTTTTATATAAGAGAATGCTCTAACTACATCATTAAAACAACATATTAAACAGATATATCTTATTTCCGGTGTAAAAGTAATATTTGCATTTAATGAAAATCTCCCATGGTTCAGCCTCTTTTCAGAGAAAAGGAAAAAATAAAATAAAAAAGCACTCTTTAAGGACCCAAACTTTTTTTTTTTAATTAGGGGCCATCCATAAATTATGTGAAGCTTGGAGGGGGCGAGGAGGTGCGAAATTTGTAACAAGGGGGTGGGGGGCGTAACAAGAAGTGTGACATCACGCATTTTACATTCTCGTTAAAATAAAAACATAAAATCAGCAGATTAAACTTTGAATTTATATTGAAATTACCAGAATTGAAGGTATTTGTTTTTGCTAGACTTCTGGCACAATGCTTTGTTTCTGAACTGTAAGTATATGTTTATGTAATACAGTGTGACATGTGATAAGAGGGTGGTATAGTGAAGTGTGACACTTTATGACAAAGGAAGGGGGCCAAAGAATATTGAAAAAAAGGGTGACATCATTTATTCCTTTTGTTACTTACTACCAACATAAAGGAGTTTTCCTATTGTAAAGCTTTACAGTTTATTCCTTAAAATGCAGATCTGCCAAGTTTCTAAAATTGAAAAGCCGAAGATTCCTTATGCATGTAATGCACAAGTAATTAACCCTCTCAATGTTCAATTTGTGAACCAAAATCGCTTCAAAAATTGTGTAATTTTTTTTTTCATATTTCAAATCTATATACATTGGAGAATTGAAAAGTGCATTTTTTCTTTCTAGAAAAGATTTTTAATATAGATTTTTATCATGAGAAACTAAGCTTCAGAAAAACCAATTTCAGATGTTAATACATAAAAAAAAAAAACTTTTTAAAAATAAATTTCAATTGAATTACAGTTAATTTCTGTTTATTAGATAATATAAGAAAATGCACCACCGCCCAACGCTTTGCAAGTTTATTGAATCATGGTCAGATTCATCCCCTTCTGAGGAGCAGTCCAAAAAATCAAAATCCCTATCACTATCAAAATTAAAATTTCTTTCAGAATCTCATAAATCATCCGTAATACACACTCTGTCAATTGCTGGATGATTTCTACCAGCTTTCTGATTAGACAAAGCGGCAAACAAGTGAAGTTAGAGCATTACATACCGAGTATTACCTTCAAATGCCTCAATTTAGTGGACAACTAACGATATGTGTTGGTCAAAACCTAAATTAAACATCTAAAACTAACTAATTTATTTCACTGGTTAAACGGTGAAAACCCGGGATGCTCTCCTCAATACAGGAAGAAAAACACCTGCCTGCGAAATCGCAGGATGAGCTAATTTTGCTACATTTGAGTTGCCCGTGGAAATCGCAGGATGATTAGTCAGAGGGTTTATACAGACAAAATAATTTCTTTTCTCAAGGGACATGTGTGTCCATATAAGTACTATCCCATTAGTTGAGTTATATAATGTAAATAAATTGATTTAAAAATTTGCAAAAGGAATATTGGAAAATATAAAATATCAGTGTAAATACATACCAGATACATTATTCAATATCAAAATTTAAGGATATTCCATAACACAAAAAATTTAAATAATATCTAATTTCATAACAACAACTACCTTAATAGTGCAATAGTAAAATTTCTAGCATAATTCTAGATAAAAGGTAAAAGTAGCATCGGATAAATGCCTAGTGGATAAGGTATTTATTCAAAAACTAATAATGGTATAAATGGGTATTTACCCTTGTATGTGCTAAACATCTAATTTTGTGTATACAGTAGGTGATCTGAAATCCGGAACTTTTTTCATTTTTGCAATTCTTTTTTATACCCTAAAAAAGGGATAGCATTTTTCCTTTTATTCCTCATTTTCTTCTTTGAAAGAGCATTTTCAACTGAATATACAGTATATATAATTAAAAAAAAGGGGCCTGTTTCAGGTGGGGGGGCAACCTGCCCTCTCCAAAAATAGGAAGCAGTTATTAAAAAAAAAACAGCTATTTTAAAACAGTTATACTAACTCTTAGTAACAAAAATGTTTCAAATCACGGATTCCCCCCCCCCCTGCTCACTCAAAAGGGAGGAATTACGGCACTTGTGGGAAGCGGAGCGGAATGTGCCAGGGAGAGTACGCACATGTTGCTTAAAGTGTTGATGATTCATTAATTTAGAAGACGCCTAAAAATAATCTTAAAACTGGGTAATGCCACCCCTTGATGCAATTACAGCCTTTATTTAGGACATGCTCACTACGCATATTTTTTCATGTTGCTTCAGTATTAGGATGCAATTTTCTTATTTGAGTTTCAATATACTGCTGCTTGGTATTGATTCGATATTTGGCAATCGCCTAATTTGTGAGCTCCCATGTGCTCGTACAGGGCTAAGCTCCCTAGCCACTCACACACTTAGTATGCACATGACAAAGTATTGATACTCGTCAAAAACAACAATAATGATACCAGTAGCAAAAAGCAAGTAAAAAACTTTATGAGAACAAACTTATAGGCTTAAAAAATTCCTTTTAACTAAATAAAACAAGAATTTGTGTAGTGTTCCTAATAACTTGGCCACCTGCTGTACAACCCATAACTAAATTTCACATGGAAACTAACTAACTTGTTCGTCCCTTTCTTTGGCAACTCTTTCTGCTAGTGAGACAGCTGACAAACGCCTTGGTTGTGTAACAATAATATTGCATTCTGCACCTTTCAAATTATTAATATAATGATTCAAGATGAACTGAGGAACTTGAGTGCTTTTACCACAGCCAGTATCTCCAGATAAAACAACAACTTGATTATCTTCTATTAATTTCAATATATCATCCCTACAAAGACATTTAAGGTTATTAGACATTCAAAAACAAACAAAAACTGAAGTAAATAATAAGTAAGTCACTCATAATATAATGAAAAATGGAACAGTTGACCTCATGACTGGAGATGGACCCTACAAAAACAAATCCTTCTTTTTTTTCAAATGACACTTACATGGCTGTTTGACTTAAGCCATTTTCTCACATTGAATTACTTGTTCTAGCTTTTAATGCTTTTTGGATGATACGATTTATTTAACATTTATTTATTTATTTGACAGGAGAGGACAGCTCGCGTCACTGAATGTGTTGCTCAGCAACATATTATTTAACATTTAAAAAAATAAATTTAATTTTTAAAAAAATACAGAATTTCCCAAGATCTATAAGGCAAATAGTAAGTATTGAAAATAGTTGTTTTAGTGGCCTTATGCATAAAAAATAGTATCCAAAATAATATCCTTCATCCAAAAATAGTAGCCAAAACAGTACAGTAGAACTTCTCAAATCAAGAATCACTGGGACTTTATCGTTTCAGGATTGCAGAAATTTCCAGATTATAGAAATTCTGTAATAACTATAAAAAATGCTGCAAAAGTCCCCCCCCCCCATCTATGCATATCATTAAATACTGAATAAACAGCCCCTTGCTGTATTATTAGAAAGAGTAAAAGTTCCAATTGGCATGTTCAGGAAATGCCAATTACTCTTAAATGTAACAAATAATCAAATATCAAAAGAAATAAAAATATAAACTAATCATACAGCATTCAAAGTCTAAAACAAACAATTCAATGCAAGCCCGCATGGCCATATTACGTAATCAGCTTGCTTCTGGCCTGAATGTTTAATTTAATTCTCTTCCCCTCCTCTTTTTTACACTTTTTGCTCATCCATTTTAACAGGCAAGTTTATCATCAAAGCATAAAATTTCTTACATTATTTATTTTTTATGATTCATTGAAGTAAATATAAGCATTAACTATAAAGTTATTTTTTTTAAAACTGATTAACTGACCTCCTGAATAGAGGGAAAAGAAAATGCATGGGGGAAAAAATACTCAATATTGTTTTTATATAGACTAGTTGAAGTACGTATCGTTGACGGGTTAGCACTGAATGTAAATTTCCAAAAAGCAGGAACTTTCGTCAGCATTGTAGGAGTACACAGAATGGATGTAGTATGTTGCCAAAGTAAAGAAAGCGAAGTTATAATTTTTATGTATTGTTAAAATATTACAGGTTAGAGAGAAACTAAGTAATATAATTTCATTCGCTTTAGTCATAATTATGCAATGCGCGAATGAATATTTACGCATATTGAAATAATTTTCGCAAAATCTCAAAATCTAATCAATATTTTTGAAAATTGAACACCTAGAATTTAAGTTGAGTGACAACCTATCATGTCACCAAATTTCGTTTCATTCCCTGCAGTCTTTATTTTGTGATGCTGGAACAAAATTTCAGCATCTTAAAACAATTTTCACAAAATCTCAAAATGTAATGAAAATATTTTAAAAATTCAACGCCTATAAATTAAGATTAGCAACTACCTATCATATCACCAAATTTCGTATCATTCATATTGGTCGTTATTACGTGATGCTTGAAGAAATATAAATGTATTTTGAGAGAATTTGCACAAAATCTCAAAATCTAATAAAAATGTTTTAAAAAATTGGACACCTATAGTTTATGTTGAGCAACCATCTATCATGTGACCAAATTTCATATCATTCGCTTTAGTCGTTATTATGTAATGCGTGAACAAAGATTCACTCAGTTTTAAACAATTTTCGCAAAATCTCAAAATCTGATTGATTTTTTTTAATTAGATGCTTATAGCTTAAGGTGAGTGCCTACCTATCATTTCACCACATATCATTTTTTTCACCTTTGCAGTTATTACGTGATGTGCTAACATAAATTTACGCAGTTTGAAATGATTTTTGCAAAATATCAAAATCTAATCAAGATTTTTTTTTAAATCGGCTCCTATGTTTTAAGTTGAGTGACCACCAATCATGATACCGAATTTCATTTCAATTGCTTCAGTCGTTTATACATGATGCTCAAACACAAATTTACGCAGTTTGAAAGGATTTTCGATAAATCTCAAAATCCAATCAAGATTTTTTAAAAATTCGATGCCTATGTTTTAAGTTGAGTGACGGCCTATCATGACACCGAATTTCATATCATTCGCTTCAATCGTTTTTACATGATGCTTGAACAAAAAACGCGTCGCTGACAGAACGACAGACAGACAAACTTTTTTTTTAGGGTTACACCGGATTCCCAGGCACTTGAAACAGATAGAAATTGCAAAATTTTTGAATTCCAAGAAATGTATAGATAAAAGTCTAATTTTATTCATATAGATGGTCATTATTAAATCGTTCGTTCCATTAACCATTCCACCATTAAATAGTTTGTTTGGCACATTCAGCCGGGACTTAGATTCAGCCTGTTTGGTGCTGCCATCTATTTGCATTTTAAGGAGATATTAAAAAAAAAAAAAAACATTTTCGCCCTAATACCGATTTATTATTATTTGGAAGGCGAATTTTTGTCCAGATTATAGAAATTGCAGATTTTGGAAGTCCGGATTTGAGAAGTTCTACTATAGTTTGCAAATACAGTAGACTCTTGAATAATGTGAGGGATATGTTCCAAGACCCCTCACGTAAGTGAAAATTTCGCATTGTGAGATTTTTGAAACACATACACAGTTATTTTAGATGCCTATAAACATCCCTTAAACAGTTTTAAATCATTCCCTACACTGTAAAAAAATTTTAGAACTGTTACATATTTATTGCAGAAATGTTTTCGATAATATAGCATAAACTATAGAAGCTCAATCGCTCTCTGGGGGCTCGCCGTGTGGGGGAATGTCAAAAGTGCAATTCGCAAGACAATCTCAACTACCTGAGTGTATTCTACAAGGTATTTTAGAAGCAAAGAGAAAATTCTTGAAGCAGCAAAAAAATTTAGTTCAGGATACAAATCCAAACGGCCGAAAAGTCAATGTGGCCGATTGGAAGACTTTACCAAGGCACTTTTGCATGCAAATGGTTGCATGGAGCAAAAGCATCCAACATTCTAATTTCTGGGCCCCACCATTGCCGAGTGGATAAGACACTCGACATGATAGGCGGCTGAAGTGTGAAAGGTCCCACGTTTGGGCCTACCGCACGGCTGTCGATCTAACGGTCTGGAGTTTTGGTCCGTTTTCTCCAGATTTAACGTGAATACGCGTTAGAACCTCTGATAAAATCCTCCGATCAAGGCAACGGCCCCAGAATGCAGATGCCTCTTGTATAGGTTTGCCACATAACATCACGTATCTCCAATTTCTGAAGGCCCAGTGAGTGGCTGAGCGCATAGTGCTCACAACAGGGAGAAGAAAATTGCCTGGTTCAAACTCAGGTCACTTCCGTCAATCCAGCCGTTTGGAGTCTTACGCAGTTTTCTCCGAAACTTTTCATAAATACGGATTAAGACCCCTTATTAAAACCCCCTCGTAGGGCACCCCCGTACTCGGCCTAGATCCCTCATGCAGATAATTGTTCGTATTACAAAATAAATAAAGTAATTAACACAGTGCTGTTATTCTGGCAGAAAAATTTGGAATGCAAAATTTTCAGGCTTCGGCTGGTTAGCTAGAAAAATTCATAAAATGGAAGCTGACGCATTTCACATTTGAGAAAATCTGGAAGAAAGAATAACGGGAAGGCGAAAAATGAAACAACTGACTCATTTTGATTTTCTTGAAACCTAATTTTATTTTATTGCTTTTTTTAGTACCTTTTTTTCAGGTAACTTAAAATAACTTCTTGAGTATAATAAAATGGTAATAAAAGTAACATCTTTAAGCATGCCAATATATCAAGAAAAATATTCACAGTCCTAAGAATGTAACGGGTAGGTGTAGGTGCTGTAGGATTATGGCCAATTATCTGCACACGGAATCTAAACCGGTGGGTAGAGTGCACTCCATGGGGGTCTTTCTAAAGGGTCCTAACCCTTATTTACTCTAAGTTTCAGAGGAAAGCATGGAAAACTCCCAACTGTTAGGTTGGCAGACACAAACTGGTTTTGAACTAGGCACCGTCGAAAGTGTAAAGGGAAATGTTATTCTTTTACAAATTCTGTTTATGGAAGATCTCTATTTAAGGACGATTTTTCACATTTTCATGGTTCCTTGAAAGTCGTTAAACAGAGAGCCAGCTATATATATAAATTGTAGTTTCTATTTCTTGCTTCTAGCTGTTATCTTTTTAATGCGAGGTATGTCTTATTTGCAGTATGTTTTGTGTTTCACTTATTAGTTATATATATGTAAAGAATGGCCTTATGCCATCCCTTGTTGGAATGATTGACACAAATCCATTGGGGTTCTAGGTTAAATAGTTTATTTCAAAGTTCGGGCAGAGGGCAGGAGTCAGGCCGGCGACCTTTTAGCTCCAGGGCTATCTTTGTACATCTCAGTCTAACCGCTAAAGCTGGAAGCTCCTGCAAAAGCTTCACGTTCCAAACTCCTAAAAGCTAAGCTAAAACTCTAAAGCTCCCAAAATTTTCACGCTCTTGTTTAAATACTCCTTAGTTACCACACCTGCTGGCAGGGTGTAGCACGATCGCGAAGGCGTTACTCTCAAATGTAATTAGTTAACTAGCTTGTCAATCAAGACATGAGAAACACCTGCTTACACAGGAGTTCTAAAAGCACGTAGTAGCAAAGCCACAGAAAACTGAAACTACTGCTAAATCAACAATTTTACTTCTTATGGAACTTCAAAAAACGTCTCTGAGCGTAATATTTGTGTGGCCGAGAAACAAACTTTACAGTGAGAGTAACCGAGATTAAAGAAGGCTTTTCAAATAACATTAAATTAAATTAGGTTAAATTAGCAAAGTTTATTTTATTATTACATATATATATATATATTTATATATAGATATACATATACCAAGAATATTTACACCAATACTTATTGAATCCTTGTGGACTAAACATAATTTCTCTATTTACAAAAATGATAGAGCTTTTATTTTTAAACAGAAGAAGGGGCAAATTTTATTGACTGGCTTTTGCCACAGTGGCTGGAGCAGAGTTCCCAGTTTTATTTGTACAGTGGAACCTGTCTAATGGGACTACCCTTGGGAAGAACAAAACTGGTCACCTTAGAAAGACGGTCACCTTACAAAGGTGGTAAAGTGTGATGGTTGTAAAGCAAAATTGCATTAAAGTTGTCACTATAAACAGACGATCGCTTGACCAAGGTGGTCACTTTAGCAGGTTCCACCGTATCTGAATGGACGATGACACACTGATACGGGGGGGAAAATCTTCCGTTGCTCTCTCCATTTTATAGGGGACGGAGTTTGCTGTTTAGTGCAGAAATCTTTTATCGGTAAACCCCGAATTGCCATTAAAAAGTCGTAAAATTTGCGACGAGAATGCTCTCTTACCCACTGCAGTCACGTTAGACGCAGCGGCAATCAGCATCAGCCTTAACCCTTTAACGCGCAGTGATCCCGCTCTGGGAACAACAAACTCTGACGTTTTGACTGTTGCCAGTCACGACGTCAGATTTGATTTCTATAAAATAGATTAGATTTGATTTTTATAAAAATAAAGAATAGATTTGATTTCTATAAAAATAGTTACGGATGACATAGCTCCACGAGAATCCTTTACTTTTTAGCAAGTGATTTCAAGTAAAAAAAATTGTCACGATTATTTTTAACAACACTGACATCTGCTGGAAAATGGAAGAATGCGAGAACAGCTGGATAGATTGCCCAATGCTGAAAAAAGGGCAGCCGCTGCCATCAGCTGGCTATGCCGAGAACAGCCAGTCTGCATCAAAAAAGGGTCTCTAGATCTGTGACACGCGATGAACGTTTCGATCGTCCGCCATCTTGCTGGTAGTTAAGTCGAGCGATGGCAACGGCAGCCCTTTTTTCAGCATTGAGAAAAGGTTGCGATTCAAAGGGTTAAGTGATGCTGAAGCATGAACTAACAATCCAGTCCTCCGCCATTTGTACAGCTTTCATTCTTTAAACTGCTCTCATAAGTTGTCTACACCACACAGACGTCTGGGTACAAATCCTCATTATAAAAGTAAAACATATTCTAAGATATCAGACAAAGCGAATACTTGGCAATGTATAGCTGGTCTGGTTTTAAAAAAGAAATCTCAAATTGTAAATAGCAGGTAATAGTGAAAATAGTTGTAAATAACAATTGAGGTTGGTTTACTACAGACCTCACAGAAAAGAATGGGAATTACTTAATCTGGAAAACTTAATGCATACTAAAAAGCGAAAATGTATGCTGTGAACACTGTATATTGCACAGTGGCTGTGAAATGGGTTCAATAGTGCATTCAGCAATTATACTCTGTACACATTAAAATGTTAATGGGTAGGGCCTGCGAACAACAACATAAATAAAGGTCGTTGCTGATTAGCCACGTCTTAGCATCACAACAGGGTTAAGGCGACATTTTTCTGGCAAAATTTACGACTTTTAAAGACCAGTCGGGAGATTAATCTGTTAACGGAAAACTTTGTCTCCCCACACAATGGAGAAAGCAACGGAAAATATTTTTCCCGTATCAATCCCGTCATCCTTTGAAACACAAAAACACGTGGCTTATGAGTATCGGCACATGATAACTCTGTCTCCCCCCACTTCAGAGTTTTCTTTCGACGGTTCTTGCAGCAGACAACATACTTATTTAGTTGTGATATACCATGTCTAATTATACATTGGAAGAAAAAGTATTGGGAAATCAATGTATCATCCTAATGAAAAACGGAGCCCCTCACAGATTGTTTCTCTGGATCCGCCCCTGAGCTCAATTTGGAAACATAACCTGCATTTCGAAGTAAAATATTCACGGCAGCAAAAAAATCTTTATCTCGGATATTCTGCACATGCACTTTTAAATCTTTTAATGCTTTAGATTGTTTTGTTTTTTGTTCAAAGAGGGCGACACTAGAATTTCAATGAGTCATTTTAGCGATCACATCAACATTTCAGTTAACCAAGCATTGTTCAGTATAGTGGTTTAAATATTCATCCAGCAACCGGGGGTCTTCAGTTTGAAACCAACTTAGAGTAAATGAAATATCAATTGTGAGTGTTAAAATGGTAGTTCCGTAATATCCCCCCCCCCCGGTATCAATAAAAATTAATTCTAAAATCGTTAGAAAGAAGTGAAATCCAAAATCAACTGGCAGTAATTTTTATGGTAACATTTTATACAGAGCAGGAAGGTTTTTGAAAGTGTCTGCATGATATACAGAAACATTAGTGAATACTTTTCTGCCAGATGCCATATTCCTTCCAGAATATTTTTCTGCGTTATGCAGAAACTTTTCTGCAAACTACAATTGCTGTCCCATATTTTGGGGTAATGTTGCAGAATTTTTTTTTTTTTTTTTTTTTTTTTTTTACAGTGTAACCATATATTTCCGTTTCCTATATAAAGTAAAGAACAAAAGAATTTTGGAACTTCTTACTGTTGGTGAAAGATCTCATGTTGCAGGACAGGAGTTCGTTCAGCTTTAAGATACATACTCTTGAAAAACTCATTCAAAATGGAATTTATGTAAGTCAAACTGCATTGTAGTGCGAGTCCACTGTACCGTTCGTTCACAAGCACGTGGGATAACAATGTTTTTATGACAGAAGACCATTAGAAGTGCAGATACGGGAGACTTTCTACTATCATCCAACTATTCTAGCTTTGTGATTGGTAGTCTTTTCAAAAAACATAGAAGGAAAATCTGTTCTTATTAGCTGCATCTTCGCAGGCTAGAAGGTACCGTGATGGAAATATATCGATATATGTGCTCGATATGAGCTCCTTACAATTTCCCTTCTAGAAAACGCACTAACTCTGTTTCCATCATAATCCTCAGCTGGAAGAAAAGAATGCTAAGGGAGCAGAGTTGGGCAGTATTGCAAATAGATGTATTTGAAATACTATATTCAAAATACATTTGTATTTTGTATTTTCACAAGAAAAAGTAAAGTATTTTGAAAATGTATTTTGTATTTTCAAAATACTGAAAATATATTTTTCATTCTGAAGTTAAATTAATCTTATACCAAAACTAGCTTGGTTTGGGAAAATCAAGCAAAAATAATAGAACTGCTGTCATTAATTTTTTCCCAGTTCATGACATAAACAATTCTGTTGCATCTGCACTATTTTAGAGTTATATATGTTAACTAAAGAGGTGTTAGGATTTTTTGCGATGCTTAGGTTATATTAAACAGGAAGTAGGGGAGAAATCCCACGCACTATTTAGATTTGTTTAATGATTTGGTCTAGGAGGCTTTCTTTATTGCTGATAGCTGATTCACAAATGTGAATGAAGCTGAAAAAGGAGAAAAACATGTTTGAGTAATATTCATTGGATTCCTGAAAAAGAATTTATAAATAATTCCAAATGTATTACCAAGTTACAGAAAAATAAGCCAGTCAGCATTTCTGAAATTACATTACGAGAAAGATAAAGCTTCCAGTTTAGATGAATTTGCGAGTCGTGCAATTCTCAGTGGAAAAAAATTACAAATTTTATCTGTAGATGCAAATGAGAAAGTTAAGGCGCAGTGACAGCTTTGCCAACCTAAAAGGTCTATCATAAGGGGAACATTCAAAACTACTACAAATTTTGAAACTCACTATTGGTAAAACTTCTATTTTATCATAAAATTGATTAAGCTGAGTTCCTTTGTTCAAATGTTTAACTGAATAAGTCATAAATATTAATATACAAGCTTTTCACCGCCTTTTTTTTCAAGTGAGGAAAAGTTTTTTATTTGAATGCTCAGCAAGTCATATTCTCTTTCATCAAAGCATGTTTAAATGTTTATCCTACATTTTAAAAAAAGTATGAGAGAAAAACAGTATGTAACAGGTGTTCCCCACCTGAGCAGCCAAACTCCAGGACTGCAGCGGCAAAATCAAAGCAGTGACACTTCCGCCAGGGAATCGTTTGAGTTCGTAGATGAGTAGCGAGGCTAAGATGGAGTCAGCGAGGGCTGTTGTTCTTTTTATGTGTAATCCGTGCAGTGTTTATTTTTTTTAATAAAATATTTTTTGTGTAAGTGAGATGCGAGTCTCATCTGTCATTTTGGGAGTTTGTGTCGTCTTACAATTTGGCGCCCAGCGTAAAAGGCCGTGGAATGAGATATAACGTTTAGATTTAGCTGGATGAGGTAGAACGTTGTTTTCGTTTTCGTCTGCTGTTAAATGAGTTAAGTACTCTAATGAGTAAGTTATTTTCTAAATAATATCTATTTGTATATTTTAATATGTTTTGGCAATCCTTTTGCCTGTTTATGTTTTTAAGAACAATTTCGTTTGGATTTTGTGTTTTGTATGTGCATAGAAATTTGTTGGCGGTTTCCCGCCCAAACTGGCTGTAGAGGTAAATAGCGTATAAAAGAATGTTTAACTAGTATTTTGGGTATAATTTGGTGCATAAATCAAAAATAATATTCTAAATCATATTTTGGCAAAATCGTTGCCTGGCGGATATAGTTGGCAAATCTGCTTGCTTGAAAAGTTTTAAAACAAACAAAAATGGTCCTAACTAACTGACTGTGAATAGAGAAAAGTCCCCCTGAATTTTGATAAAATATTGATTTCTGAAACGAAACTCTGAGTAGAGTTGTGTGCACTAAAATTGTTGGAATGCCCATAAAAGTGGAAATTTATGCTGGTTAAACTGAAATATATGTTCTATTGATTGTGATAGCTAGTTATGTTCTTGTATATGTATATATCGGATTTTGCAGTTTGCAGGGATGCTACAGTCAAAACCTCAGTTTGTCTCAGCATCGTCTCAGTCAAAATCCCTTTTTGTCTCAGTTTGCCTCAATCAAAATCCCTTTTTGTCTCTTTGTCGCAATCAAAATTCCTTTTTTTCTCGGTATGTCTCAACTAAAATTGTTTTTTCAAGTTTGTCTCTCAACCAATTTTATTTGTTTGTTTGTTTATGTGTGTTAAGGCAAACCTGTACGTGGGGTATTTGCCTAGCATGGAGAGTGCCTTGGTAGGAGGACTTTCTAAGGGGTTCTAACGCGTATTCACGTTACATTTGGAGAAAACCTACCAAAACTCCAGATCCCAATTTTATTTATTTTATCTCAGTTTATCACTAAAATAATGTTTTCCCCATCAATTTGATAATTAAAAGAAAGTTCAAGAAAAAAGAACCAAACAGTACGACGATTCTTAGGTTTGAACCAGGGATGAAAATATTTAGCATGCCAGAAGATTTGAAATGCAATAAAAATAAATTAGGGGACTCGAGGGGATTTTTAACAGGGATGTGATTGGCCAAGAAAAATGTTAGCTGAAATTTTTTTGGTCTCCGGGGGGGGGACAAAATTTTTGAAAATTTTAAAAGGTATAATGTATGTTAGCACAGTGATATCAAATAATCATGTTTTCATATTAAATGAAGTCAGGGGTCTCCCAATATGGAACTAATGATAAAAATTACATATTAGGTATATAAGTACAGCATAGGACCGATTATCCGGAATTCCGAAATCCGGAAGTACCCAAAAGCCGGAATGGCTGCCAGTCCCTTTTTTTTCCGATCATCATAATGAAATAGGAAAAAAAAAAAAAAAGGTCTTAAAAATTTAAAGCAATCCGAAGTTGACCGGCAAAACGGAGGGGGTGGGGGACGCACATACATACAGATATATTTTTATTTAGGTATTTTTTAAACAAAGTTTTTAATTTATGTGTTTGAATCTGTTGGAAGAATAATAAAAATAAAACAAGAGAATGATTAAAAAAAAAAAGGGGGGGGTGTAGTTCTGTGCTTCCTACCTCTTGCATTTCTGCTTATGCGATAGCATAATTGAATCATTGGAATGTCGAGCCGGAAAGTAGGTCATGACTCACTAGAATTAAATAATCCGTTATCAGCCTTTCTGCTGTTGGGCTTTTTTTTTTTCGTGCTGCCGCTTTGGAATCTTTAAGATTTAAATAAACAGAGCCAGCTGGCCAGGTTTTTTTTTTCCCCTCCCCATCCTCTCTTATATACTAGCTCCGCAGCTGTAAAATATATGTGTTTTTGTTGTGTATCTGTGGTAATTTGAGAACATATGCAGCTTTTTTTTTTTGTTATTTTTTTTTTTCCCCTCCACCGTAGGATTCGGCAACACTGAATCCATCACGTGCAGTTAATCCATTCTGACAAAGGAATAATGCGTTCAGATAGAGATTCGCCTAATTTCGAATGACGTATTTGGATGGATATTGGCTAGTTGCATAGATCTTTTAAGGACTAGATAGGAAATCGCCATGCTTTGCTTCGACCACCAGGTCATGTGATTCGTAATCCCCACCCTCGAGTTGAGGACTGGGTTAATTGGCGGTAAAGCCTCTTTGCGTAGTTTGAGTGACAGCTTGTTCAGCAAATAGCTTTCAAGGCTTTCAACCTTGCTGGTATGATTGATGGCGATAACGTGCGTTTGAGTTCGCAGAGCCAACTGAGAAGGAGGAAAAGAAAAAAAGAAAAAAAAAAGATTATTTAGGTAAGATGCAAAGTGAAATGGCGTAGCTCGATGATAATATTTATGTAGGATAATAAATATTTCAATCATATTTTTTAATTTTCGATCGTAAATTTCACTACATATTTTTCAAATAAAATGCTGCAGAATATTTTTGTATTTATCACCCTAATGTTTATATCATAGTATTTATTTATAGTAACGTGACCAAAATTTCTATTTTGAGGCAGCTAGTTAATTTTTAAAAGTCAAATAAAAGCAGAAACTAGTGCAATACAGTATTCTATGTTAAAGTTTTTTTTATAGATGAAACAGTTTTGTTTTCATTGAAGGAACAATTACTATTCATAGTGTTCTTGGTATTTAAATATTTGCTTTCAGTATTCAAGGCGTCCTCGAAAATAAAGAACATCTGCTCATTATATTTATAGTGAGATCTTCACTTTGCTCCACTAAGAAAGTTATTTCCTTTTATATGTTCCGACTGAAAATCAGCTGTATTAGTTTCGGCGCGATCAACAAAAATCGCTACTTTTGACAAGCACCAACGTTAAGTTTGCTCTGAATAATGGCCTGACGACACTGTGCTGTTTAGCTAAAAAATGTATGGCTATACCGTAGTCGCCCTCACATAATTGTCGCACCCCCATTTTGAAGCAGAAAAAATAGCTTTAGAGTTCCAATATTATGTACTAGATTTTCCCCTCATAATAGTCGCACTTAGACTTTCACCATGAAAAACTGGCAAAAAAATGCGATTATTACATGAGTGAAGATGTTAATGCTATCACTATGAAACATAACAATTATTATTACTATTATATTTCATAAAATTAGTCTCTCTCTCTCGTATTTTAAATTGATATCAAAATTTACAAATTTTTAAACTTAAAAGGTAATTTTTCTTAGGATTGCCAGTAGGGCAGTGATAAAATCACAGAAATAGAAACGGACATTTATTTTTTCTGTACCAAAATTTGAAAAATTGATGGCATTAAAAAATATACATAATTAAAAAAAATAAATTATGAATTTCCCACAGTACCATATACGAGCCTCACCATGGCACAGTGGTTATATCACTGAAATGGTAGACGACCGAAGTGTGAAGGTCCTGGGTTCGGGTCCCATCGCGCGGTCGTCAATCAAACGGTCTGGAGTTTAGGTAGGTTTTCTCCAAATGTAATGTGAATACGCGTTAGAACGCCTTAGAAAGTCCTCCTACCAAGGCATCCTCCATCTTAGGCAGATACCCTTCGCGCAGGTTCGCCCTAATCACACACAATCCAAAATCTACCATGTAGATGGAAAAACGTTTCTGCTCCCTTTTCCTAGGACATTCTTATTACATTTCTTTGCTACATTTTGAGTGGTCCTATGAAAAATTGTGATGCAAGGTCTTTTATCAGATGACAGGTCTTTAAAATATTAATCATTGAAAAATTTATGTCGTGGTTTCTATAAACTGATTCATTATCGACGTAATTTATAGCCGATTACAGAATTATAAAATTAAAATGATATTTTTTCTTCAAAACTTTTGTTTTTACTAATAAATTTATGTAGAACACACTTTGTTAGCAATTTCTTGTACGGTGAGGATCATACCTGCCAACGACATTCTTCAGAGATTTAAGTTCCGTGAGTGAAATAGCTAGAAATTAAAAACTGCAAAACAGTGAAGTCGTAGATTTGAAAGAAAAGTCTTCATGTGCATGTGCTTAAAGCTGTTTTGTAAAATAGCAATGCCTGAAAAATATTTATTTCAAGAACGCCGAACGATCAGAATAAATCGAAAGAATCAGATAAGTTACTCCTTTCAACTCTACCGCTGCTTTTGTGAATATTCTTTCAATTACTTTTAAGTAGACAAGCCAAACAGAAAAATCCACTATACTCTATTAAGTGCATCCCATGTATTCATAAAAAAAAGTACCATTTTAGTGCAAACCATAGAACAGAAGATCTATGGTGTAAACGTGCTATGTACAAAAGAGTCGTAGTCGTTTGTCAAACAACTAACACACGAAGCGGCAAAGATGTTTAACAAGTACTTGAAAGAGATCATTAGTCATATGACAGCCTAAGTAAAGGGTAATATGCTGCAGGCACACACGAACGTGCAAAGACGAGCTTATAAAAGCCTATTGTGTATAAAAATCATTAAAGTAGTATGGTAAGAATTACCAGTACACTAGTGTATTGTTGCGCCCTTTCTATTTTTTTTTTTTTTCTGGCTTTTCATTGGGTGTTTAGAATTAGAATTAGAATTTATTTTAAATTGTGGGATTAAAAGTGAGATAATACTCCCAAAGAAATGGTCATAAAAACCCCCTTTTTCCCCCTTTCTTTCCTGATTCAGAAATTTTGACTCCTCGTAATTTGCGAGCATAAATTTCAAATGCAAATTTATTGTTGATGTAAAAGAAACAAAGTATTTTCAGATTTTTAGAGTAGCGCAGATTATTTTCTTTATTTTAATTTGCGTGAAAATTTTCAAGTAAACTGTGTAGATGTATTATGTTGTAGATCTTTTTTACTTTAGAACTTCTTAATCTTTTTGGAGCCAAGGTAGTAAAAGTTTAATTTTGGAGTGGTTGCACGGAGTTGTTAGAGAGTCAATGAATCAGTGAGTCAGGTATCAGTGTAACTATCCCTTTTAGGATTTATCGACCACTTGAGAAGCCTGAACAATAATTATTAGGATATAGATAACATTTTGTGTGCGCTGATATATTATTAAAATGATCGCCGAATTTCGAAATCAGTTTACCCCTCCAAAATTCATAGATATAAGTATATATGATACTCCCATTTGAAATTCTTACATGGTCATTAAATACTAAACAGTTGTATTTTCTTTCATATCATTAATATGTTGCAATAGTTCGATTACTTTTATTTTGTATACATCATAAAACAGACTAAATACTGAAATAATACTGGTACCAAATTTGAATGAGGTATAACCGATAGTTTAATACACTATCAGTTTAATATGGTTGCGGTTAACCAGATAAGAAAAAATTGGTATCTGCAATTACTCTTCATTCGTTACACTGGTTACATCCCAGCACATTTCCGTTTCACATTCTCCAATGATACTGTAAAAAGGCACTTCTCGGGAAGAAATAAAAAACTGAATTTAACATTATGGATGCTTTTTATTTATGAATGTAATTGTGTCCTTTATAAATTATTAAATGTATGTATGCAATTCTGTGTGTAATTTTGTTGTAAAAATGTGAAAATAATATAATAAACACGTACAGATACGAGAAAAAAAAGGCGTAAATACTTGTTTCTAATTATTTTTACGTGATTTCTGACAGATAACATTTTTTTTTAAATATAACAATTTGTAAAACAAATTCTGTATATTATATGGTTTAATAAATTGTATTCCAAGCCATGTTCACATCAGATAATATGCGTCATGTTTTCTCATATACATTTCTATAGATTTGCAAAAAGGGGTGAGAGTCATAGAAGGATTAAGGGTGAAAAGAGTGGGTCTTTTCAGTTTTTATTCAATTGAAAATCTCAATTACTTCTGTGCTTATTGACACCAATTTGTGCAATTGTTTAAATTACAACCTAAAATGGGCCCCCCCCTCTCTCTATTCTAAACTGTAGTTTTCTAAAATGCGTTGTCAAATTTCGTCGATTTATGCTTGCTATTAGCTAATTTTTGTTGAGTGAGATTTTATTAAATCTCATGAATGTTAAATAAACGCTTGTTTTCTTTTTTGTAATAATATTTTGCATGACAAACATTCTTTAATAATATTTTAAACTCCAACCGAATAAGGGGGGGGGGGGGGGGGCAGAATTTTGGAAAGGAATGTAAAGATCAATTTACGCGCACCCACGGGCAAAATGATCCTGCATTTGAAAACAATTGTACATTATTTTTTACAGTAAAATATTTAAAAGTGATTATGAATGTACATACATAAAAATTATAATTTCGCTTTCTTTACTTTGGCAACATACTACATCCATTCTGTGTACTCCTACAATGCTGACGAAAGTTCTTACTTTTTGGAAATTTGCATTTGGAAATTTTGGAAATTTGCCGTCAAGGACGGGTACTTCAGCTAGTAATGAAATAAAATAAGTTTTACAATCATATAGTATGTGCAATTTATTTAATGAAAATTTTAAACCTGGACGAGAAAAACGTTTAAAATGTTTACAATCGTATGTATTAATATACATATGTAATCATGATCTTTTAAATTACAATTTGAAACCAAAAAAAAAAAAAAAAAAATACTAGATATGTGCTTATTTTTAAAAGAAATCCTTCATTCTGTAAAACATATATTTCACTTCATTTGCAATTTTAAGTATATTTAACTATAAGTATACATGCATTTTAAATTTGATTTTTCCTGCACATAGGGAAATGCTCCATTAAAAAAAAAAAAAAAAAAAAAAAAAAACAGTCCAATTTTTACCTTTCCTCAAAAATCTATGAAAGAAATTGAGTCTTATCTCAAGATCTGAAATGTGTCACAGTGTATAACTATAGAAAAAAACAATAATAATCATGCTACTACTAATCAGGCTAGGCAATCAACTGCCTAAATCCGAAAAACTCAACGCTGGTGAAAAACAGGAGCGTCCAGCTCTGACTTGTTATGGTTGCGGTAAGCCTGGAGTTGTCAGAGCTAAGTGTCCAGTTTGCACTCCAACGCCAAACCTTGCCTCCGCCAACTTTGGACACTTCAACCTCCAGAGCCTGTCCACCTCGGAACCCACCGCATGCCTGCTGGTTACCATAAATGGAGTAGTAGGCACCGCCAGCCCAGACAGTGGAGCAAGCCACACAGTAGCTAGTGAAGGACTATACAAGATCCTGAGGAATCAAGGGGTTCAGTTTCAAAAGTCCAATCTACGGATGACTCTTGCTGATGGTAGCCAGACTGACAAAGACATATACACTACAAGAGTGACAATACAACTCGAAGGACATACTTTCAAGATGAATCTTATTGCTCTCCCAGAGGCTAAAGGAAATCGTACCCTACTCGGGACAGACTTCTTGAAGAAAGCTAAAGTGGTGTTAAACTTAGGAGACCAAAATTGGTATTACAGGGACAACCCAAGAAAGCGGTTTCCCTTTGTTGAAGGCTACAAAATACCTCCTTTGGCAGAGGAATGAGACGACACTGGTCTCAAAGAAAAAGTCAATATGGCCCCAAAACAAGAGGTCATTGCGGTTGCAGAAAAAGACGTCACCCATACCCCAAAGTGTGACTTCAAACTCCGTGCAGATGAAGGTGAACAACTGACAGAGGTTCAAAAGAAACAACTTGATGCTCTATTGATAGAACATGAAGATACGTTCCGGCCGGGGGGAGAGCCGACTCCCTTTATAGAACATAGGATCGAGACAGGAAATGCCCCTCCTGTGGCTACTATTCCTTACCAACTATCTCCTGCCAGGAGAGAAGTTCTTAAGAAGGAAATCGATGCCTTGCTTGCGGCAGGAACCATAGAAGAGTGCAATTCTCCATACGCAGCACCTGTAGTCTTGATCCCGAAACCAAATGGAGAGTTTAGATTATGTGTAGACTATCGCAAGTTAAACTCTATCACGAAGCCTGACCCATATCCATTGCCACGCATGGATGATTTGTTGCATAAAGCCAAACAGACTGCCTATATGTCAACTATAGATTTGAAGTCGGGGTACCATCAAGTACAAATATATCCTCCGGACAAGGATAAAACGGCTTTTCTCTGCCAGTATGGGGTCTACCGGTTCACCAGGATGCCTTTTGGCTTGAAGACAGCACCAGGGACCTTCCAGCGGTTAATGGATCTTTTCAGAAATGGTCTGAAGGTCAATATGCTTGTATACCTGGATGACATCATTGTGTTGTCTTCGACCTTCGAGGAACACATAGAGGACTTACAGCAAGTTTTTGAGAGACTCCAAAAGTTTAAGTTACATGCAAACCGTGCTAAGTGCCACCTTGCTTGCCATAAAGTTAAGTATTTAGGACATTTCATTACAAGCAAAGGAATAGAAGTGGACCCGGCTAAAGTGAAGGCAATTGCCCGAATTCCTCCCCCGAAGTCCGTAAAGCAGGTTCAAAGTTTCCTGCAGACCTGTAGTTGGTACCGCAGATTCATTCCCCAATTCGCAGACCTCTCGAGACCTTTGAGTCAATTGACCAGCAAGCGAGCCACGTGGAAGTGGGGGGAGGATAAACAACAGGCCTTTGAAACCCTGAAAAGGAAGTTGATCTCACCACCAGTGTTGAGTCAAGTGGACGAATCAAAGCCTTTTGTCATAAGAACGGATGCATCCGGCTACGCTCTGGGAGCTGTCCTTACCCAAGGACAAGGTCCAGAGGACAGGGGTGGGAATTGGGTAAGGCTGATTTGGAGCAGCTTTTTGGAGCAACAGTGTCGAAGATTTGGAGCACTGAAGCAACAAATTGGAGCAAATTACATTCTTAATCTATCGATAGAAAAATATAACTACAGTCAAGCTTGTAGTAAATTTGAGAGTATTAAACATTACTCAGATGAAAGAAGCCCACTTCAATAATAAGCATTTAAAAGTGAAAAATATAAATTTACCTTAACCTACTATATTATCAGATGCTACATTCAAAGTTACAGGTAATTTTTAACACCAGAATAATAATAATAACAAAGACCATTGGCATAACTGGCTGGGGGCTAGGGTGGGCTAAGCCCTCCCTAGAAACCTTTTAGCCCCCTCTAGAAAACTTATATTTTCTATTGGAAAAATAGGAAATGGAAGCCCCAAGGGGGCTATAGCCACACCCCCCCTCCCTAGAAAAGAGCAAAATTACCATCTAGTTACGCCAATGACAAAGATTAAAAATTAAATGAAAAGTGAATAACTGTTGAATATTTTTTTTATTTAAATTTGCTCTTTTATCTCCATTACAGTGGCGTAGGCAAGGGGGGGGATAGGGAGTCACAACCTCCCCCTAAGGAACCCTACCTGGACCAATTACGTTCTTTTATTGTGTCGAAATAGTACCGTAATTTATGGAAGAAACGCCGCGGTGTTTACGATATCTTTATTTTATTTTATTTTATTTATTTATTTATTTTTTTTTTTGGCCGATCTTCTTCGAAAAATTATAAAAGTTATTCAGTAATAATTGTCTCAAAAGATGGCGCCCCCACCGATCCCGTACTTTTTATCGGTGCACGGAGCACAGCGTAACGAATCAGAATGCGAGCCTACCCGTTGAAAAGCGGTTTGAGCAACGCTGTGGATGTGTACATAAATCCAACCGATTTCTCCTCAATTAAGTCAAAAAAAAAAAAAAGAAGAAGAAGAAGCTTTTTATGTCTACATTTTAGAACTATAATTAAATTTTAACGAAGGTTTTAATATAGATATATTGATGGGCTAAAGATCCTTAAAATGCCGCAAAAACGCACTACCCTCGATTAACCATACCCCTGTGTTCCAATGAGCGTCCATGTCCTCAGGCCCGGACTGGCCAGGTCGGCGATCGACGAGGGCCCCCGGCAAAAGAGAGGAGCCCCCAGCGAGGCCTCCCCAAAATGGATATACTACTTTATTATTAAAGTAATTTGATATACATCCGAGTAATGTACCAAAGTTCGATTATTTATTTCTTTGTAATCTTACCCTTTGACACAGTGGCGTTGCAAAGGACCCCAGAACACGCGCCGCGAAGGATCCTCCGAAGAATCAGCCCCCACCCCAAGCTTTAAAATAGTTAAATATGGCAAGTAAACCTAATTTTCAAATATTGCATATTCTAAAATATTCTATTCCCTCTAAATTCAACAGTAAGGAGACCCTTTTCAATAGCCGAGGGTCCCCATAGGAGCCAGTCCGGGCCCGATTGTTCTTAAAATACCGAATCTCGACCAAAACTAGTCTGTTGCGCCCGGTGCGAATTTAACTATTCCAGCTCCCCCCCCAAAAAAAAAGTTCATCTATAAGTTATTTGTGTTTTTTCGCCGTGCGGCTTTGAGCCCTGTGAAGGCGCACTGTACCGAATGAACACTGCCTTACGCTGTTATTACGGTAAAAAGTCAACTACCAGTAATTGGCAAGCTCAGGAAAGCCTGAGTGCTTTTAAAATAAATCTCAGTGTTATAAATATCAGAAGAATTAAATGAATAGAAACATCAAGAGTTATCGCACAACATTCAAAGCTTAAAACAAACAATTTGCTGAAGCATGCTCAATACGTAATCAACAGCTGGTCGTCAGCGAAAAAAAAATGTTTACTTTTAACTGGAGCCTCATAGGCGCATTCTTTTGCTTTGACAGCATGTGCTATGCTGTCCAAACTTTTTGCGAATGCAAGAAGTTTTTTACAAGTTATTCATTTAATTCTATAAATTTGCCTTCGTGAATATAAAAATTGATGTTTTATATGAAATCGGACACTGATTATTTGAAAATGGAAACCGTAAGCTTTGTAAAGTAGCAATAAATACTTTAAAACATTATATGGGAAGGGGGGGAAAAAGGAGATATTTTTACCGTTTATCCACCTCCTCCCGAAATATATCCCAGTGCGATTTTTCTTTTTTTTTTTTCCGGAGGGGGGTGGGGAGATCGTGACTGTGGCGTTTCTGATGATTTTCTAGTTAATTATGATCATTTTTGTGGGTGCGGCGTTTCTTCCATAAATTACGGTAGTCAGTTGTGCGAATGCGGAAACAAAACGTTCGGCGAGTTGGCGCTTTTTTTTTAAAGCATTTTGTAATGAGCAGAGTAGCTGTTTTTTCTTTTGGTGCAGAATCGTACGATAAAGCACTTTTGTAGCAGCATAGTGCAGGTTTTAAGTTTTGTGTAAGTGAGATGCGAGTCTCGTCTGTCATTTTGGGAGTTCGTGTCGTCTTACAAGTATACATTTATTTATTTATTTATTTGTCTTGTTTGGAAATCTAAGTAAACCTTAAGTTTCTTTTATTAATTTTAATTGTTCATCTTTTACTCATATTTTTCTCATTAGATATTTACAATCGTGGATGGATCGTACTCGAGTTCTCAGAAATTTAAACCTGCCATCGATGTATGTTTTAAAAATTATTAGATATGGGTTTGAATTCGCTCTAAGAGCTTGAACCCTAAATTTATGCTTCTTAACATAAGGTTTTATTTTATTAGCTTGAATGAAATAAATGGAGCATTTCAGTAAACTTTTCAATTTTTAGTGTTGTCCTTATCAAATTAAAGTAATTTCAGGGGGATGCGAAAGAAGTTGACGATAAAACTACTGCAAATGATGATGATGATGATTGGTTTGAATTTAATTACTCCGAACCATATACTACAAATTCTCGAAATGCAATTGAACTTGAACTGCTGCAATTTCTTTCTGAAAAATCAGCAGATTTGAAAGTTCTAAATTCGCATCCGACAGCAAAAGAACTTTTCATGAAATTTAACACAAGTTTGCCGACTAGTGCTCCTGTCGAAAGACGTTTTTCCTTTGCAGGTATTATAAATGCTCCAAAAAGAAATTTATTAGAAGCGATAATCAGTTTGAAAGACTAGTTTCTTGAAAGCAAAGCATTCTTTTTCTAAATCATAGTGCTTAGAATAATTATACCATCTTTTAAAAGTCCTTTTCATAATTTCTTTATTAAATTGCATACTGCTAAGTAAATTAATATGCACACTTTTCTTTAGTAGTAATATATCAATGCATTTTATGTTTGTGTGATTACGGCAACGCTACACTAGAGCAATCTGCCAAGGATGAGGGGTGCCTAGGTAGGAGGGCTTTCTAAGGGGTTCTAATGCATATTCACAATACATCTAGAGAAAACTTACAAAAATTCCAGACAGCTAGATAGACAACTGCACGATGGGACCCGAAGCCGAAACCTTCACACTTCGGCCGTCTACTATTTTCAGTGACATAAGCACTGTGCCATGTGAGGCTATGAACTCATCTTCAGTTAGAAATATTTTTAATTTAATACTTCAATTCCATTCATCATCATAAAAAAATAACGTTCAATAAATACTTGTCACAGTTTTGATTTCATGCCTTTTAAGATTCAATTTATTCCAGGAAAAATTCATGTATAAAAAAAACATAGTTACTATTGCATTTTTTTATTCATCTTAAAATATGTTGGAATAAAATAAACTAGAAGTTACTGTAGAATATTTTTTTAATTCTTAATTGAAGTTTTAGATGCATTTTGTATTTTGAAAATACATGTATTTTGTATTTTTTCAATTTTGAAAGTATTTTGTAAGTTTTTGTTTGAACGTAGTTTTGTTTGAATAAATGTAATTTGTATTTTGTATTGAAAATACATTTTTTATGTATTTTGCCCAACTCTGTAAGGGAGTTCTTTATTTAGTAGACAGACAATAGATACATAATCATTTAGAAGAAGGATGTAAAAAGATAAACTGGTTGTATGCTCAAGAATAATTTTCGGTGCAAATTTTAACAGAAAAAAAGTTGATCAATGGATAAGTGGATAAGCTACTACATTAAGACAGCTGAAGTGTGCAGGTCTAGGGTTCAGGCCTCTTAAACAGCTGTAGATCTAACAATCTGGAGTTTTGGGCAGATTTCTACAGATGTAACATTAATACACATTAGAGCCCCTTAAAAAGTCCCCCATCCAAAGCATCCCCCTTAGGCAGATAGCCCTTGTGCAGCTTTAACTTAAACACAGAATAATACTGAAAAATTTGGTGATGTGGCAATTTTTATTCTGCCAAAACAGGAGACACTTAGCTTATAAACATAGCCCGTAAATATCAATTCTATTCTAAGCTCTTTTTAATACACTAACTACTGCTTTTTAAAAAAATAGAACTTTCAATTGGTAATTTGAAAATTGGGTTGCATTTATGCTACTCATAGGACATTCTTCTAAACAGAAAAATAAACCTATGTTTATATGATATTCGATTCATACTTTCCTCCTGAAGAAAAGTGAAAACCTCCATATCTTGTAAATTAATCATCCAACAAATATGGTGCTTTCGGTAACTTATTCATCTCATAAGATTAACACCTTCTAAACATTATCAAATTTCCTACAGCCAAAATGTTTTTGATCAATTAGAACATCAATGTGATCTTATACAACTACTGATGTGCAATTCTATGTAATTTTTAAAAACATTAGCTTATCATTAGTTAAAAGTTGTTAAAGCCTTTAAAATCCGTTAAAAACACACCACACCAAGTGTTTATAGTCGAGCGCTTTCGGTTGCTTCACCCACACCATCTTCAGGACTGGCAAAAATCACTTCCTTCTTTGCAGCACGCGCTCAGTCTCATCGATGGCGTAGTCTGTCATGCAGCCCTCGTAATCTTTGTTCGCTTGACTGTAATGATTATTATAATTGCCTATTTTTTCAACGTTATTAAAATCTATTTCCAAATTTTCTTTCAAGGCTAAACGGGATAGGACTGTACTATGTCTATTATATTTAATGCCATTAATGTGTTCCTTGATTCTTTCTTTTATTTTTCATTTTGTTACACCTATATAATAGCCTGATAAGTTAGAATCTTTATAAACAAATTTAATTTTATAAATTCCAGCAGTTTTCAAAGGATTGATCTTTCTTTATCAGAGCAGATTCTTTTAAAAATGTTATTATTTGGTTTTATGGTAATTCTAATATACTTTTTGCGGGCAAGGTTAGCAAGTTTTTCGGCAATTCCGCAACAATATGGTATGGGATATGTGAAAGTTAGTTTTGTTTTGGGCGTTGTTGATTATGTTTATTTTTTTCTTTCTTTCTTTAACTAATTTGTCTTCAATATTGTTAGGGTAATTAGCGATGTGACATTGTTTTCTTATGAATTACAATTCTTCTTTGAGGAGTTTATTGTTGGAACATCAAGAGCTCTATTAATATATGAAAGAATTTAAAACCAAAAGTAGAATAAAAAGTTAAGGTAAAAAGAAGGGAGAGTAACTGTCACCGCACGACGAACACAAGCATAAAAATAACCAAGCTGTTCCTACCTTCAAAACCCCAGCTCTGGGTCAGGTTATTAAGTTAAAATTCACATACGGAAATATTCTCAATCATTAGTTAAAAGTCATTAAAAGCCTTTAAAATCCGTTAAAGCACTCAACTATAAACACTTGGTGTGTTGCATTTTTAACGGATTTTAAAGGCTTTTAACTAATGATTGAGAATATTTCCGTATGTGAATTTTAACTTAATAACATTAGTTTATTTGGGTGAATGGGAAGAAATCAAAACTTACTTTTTTGGAAGTATTGGAAGCAAAGATTTTTGTGCCTGTGCATCTTCTAATTTCTGTGAAATTTTTCTCTCTAGCGTTTTACTCTTGTTAGACAAATACAAATAGCGACTTCTGTCAGAAAACTGCTGCTCAGTTAGCTTGTAATAAGGTTTTTCTGTGATTATATCCCTTAAAATTTGTTCCTTGGCATATTTGTTCTCAGGAAGATCAGGCGATTGAGGTGTAGATTTGATTGATAGATGAGCCCTCTGATTCTGAAAGATACACACAGGAAAAGTAAATAAAAAAAAAATTCTAAATGTAAAGTTTTTAAAGCTTATACACTTTTGCTAGATTTTTCAATAAAGCTTGCATAACATTTTGAAAATAAAATTTGAGAATTTTAAGGCCATAGTTAATATTATGTTTGGGGAGGGGGAGCAATGCTTGATTAACATCCTGTACAGTTAATTATGATAAATGAAACATTATCAAAGCTTTTTTTTACTACGAAACAAATTATGAATTTCAGCAAGTATTAAAAATTCACACATGTATGCAAAATATTGAAAAATGTGTCTTAATGAAAAGATTAAGTTTAGAAAATTACCCTTATCTATAATAATAAAATGAATGTTTGTAAATCTGTCTGTCTGTATGTGTGCGGTCTCCAGACAAACCTACTGCATGCAGAACTCTGAAATTTTGAATATATAAGCCCATGAGTTCGATAATGTGCACCTGAGAATCGGAATTTCTAGAATTTTAATTACTTTTTTAATTATTATTTAAAAACCATTTTAAAATAGAAATTTTCTTACCCTGTGTTACAAATTTTGGGAGCAGCCCGCTGTTCTTGGGTTTAAAATTCGTATTCTACATGTTAAATAGTTAAATTTTGCTTTTTGTTGCATCAATATGGAATGTTCTGGAAATCTCGGGTTCTATGGGTCATAGGTTTTCAAAACCCTAATTTTTGGGGACTTATTTTTGGCACCAAATTTGGTGATATTATGCCAAAAGTTGCCAAGTTTGGCAATTTTTTTTGTCATTTGGCACGTTTTTCCTAATGGGCCGTGTGGGCCTTTTCATGAAATTTTTTATGGTATTTAATATGTTTAATGACCCATTTCCTAATTTTCAGAAATTTAAATCAAAAATTGTGGATTTTATAAGATAATTTGTTAATTGGATGAATATTTAATAACTCTAGCAATTTTAATGCAAATTACACAATATTTCTGGGAGAAATATGTGACGGCCACAGCAGTGAGTATTTTTTAATGGTGCATTTGTAAGTAGGTGCCAGAAACTCGGGAACTATAATTTGCACATTCTGTAAGATAATTGCGACCTAGAGTACTAATCTGTGAGTTGCAGTTTATGTGCTGAAGTTTGTCTATGATGCTAAATTGGCAACAGCGTTTTCAATTTAAACTCTGTATTTTTTGTTTATGATAACTTCTGCACAATTTTCTTGAAATGCTTGGAGTTTTTTTCTTGTTTACGATAATTTGTTTATATATCAAACAATGCCACCAAGGAAGAAAAGATGTCAATGATCGATACAGAGAGAAAATAGAGAAAGAAATCGAAGAAGAGAAGCCGAAACCTCCTCACAAAGAGAAGCAAGACTGCAAGATATGAGAGAAACAAATCAAATAAGTAGGCAATTTGAAAGCACCCCCGAAAGGCTATCAAGACAGATGCAGGACAGAGGAAAACAACAAAAAATAAGGGAAGCTGAAAACACCCCGGAGAGAGAATCGAGACGGCATCAAATACATAAAATCAACACTAAGAAGAGAAGCTGAAGCCATCCCTGAAAGACAATCCAGACTACAGCAGGTCAGGAGTGGAAAAAGTGCTGCTCGAATGCGTAAATGGATAAATTTTGAAAATGCAGCTTTCAATTACGACTCATCACTAGATTATGCCACTGATCCTTTGTGCATAGTGGGATTGATGGCAATTACGTGCTAACACTGTGAGGCAAAGAAGTGGAAAGGTGAAGCCCTAGGTATGTGCTGTAGTGGAGGAAAGGTTCAACTTCCAGTGTTAATGGATCCTCCTGAGCCCCTATGTACTTTTTTGCTTGGACAGTCAGCCGAAGATAAACATTTTCTGGCAAACATTCA
The DNA here is from genome assembly GCA_038373885.1 of Cheiracanthium punctorium. Classification (NCBI taxonomy): domain Eukaryota; kingdom Metazoa; phylum Arthropoda; class Arachnida; order Araneae; family Cheiracanthiidae; genus Cheiracanthium; species Cheiracanthium punctorium. The sequence continues at coordinate 207,032 of JAWZYV010006031.1, read as the reverse complement.
TGTTTCCAGATGACATCTTTCGGCACAACCAAAGAAATTAGAGAGCCAGGATACATGCCAACATTCAAGGTGCAAGGTCAAGTATACAACCACATCGGGAGTTTACAGTCATTGCCAAAGGAAGAGCCGAGATTTTTGCAAGTGTATTTCGTGGGAGATGGTGAACAGCAAGCAGACCAGCGTTGCAGAAATGTGCCACAAACACGACAAAAATTTGTTCTTGAGTTGCAAGGCATGCTGCATTATCATAACTCCTATGTCTGCAGCTTCAGATCGGCCATGGAAAAGATGAGGCCTGATTTCAAAGTCGTCATCTTAGCAGACAAAACCCCACAGGGTGAACATCAAAGGCACTTGAATGTACCAACATCAGAAGTGGCTGTCATCATGGTGGGTGAAGAACATGGAGCAAGAGACATAGTTTTAGAAGAAAGGAGTGGCACCAACCACAGAATTGCCGAAACGCACTGGTCCTACGACGCCCTAGAGTATCCACTCCTATTTTGGTAGGGGGAGGATGGATATCATTTTGAACTGCGACAGAGAAATCCGATTACAGGAATACCACAGGCTAAGAAGATTTCTGCCATGGACTTCTATGAATACAGGATTATGGTGCGCTCTTCTAGCTTCAACATTTTACTGAAAAGCAAGGACCTGTTTCATCAATTCATGGTGGACATGTATGCCAAGGGTGAAAGGCTGAAAGGCATCATACATCTGATTCAGTACATCTGACTGAATCAGAGGACGCTGAGGGTGGAACAGTATGCACATTTAAGAGATGCAATGATCAACGATGGAAATATTGCAACCATTGGCCAGTTGATAATCTTGCCTTCAAGCGTCATTGGGGATCCCAGGTACATGCATGAGCGAACTCAAAATGCCATGACCTATACCAGAAACTACAGTAGACCAGACCTCTTCATCACCTTTACATGCAATCTTAATTGGACCGAAATACAGCATGAACTATTCCATGGGCAAAAACCACAGGATCGTCATGATTTGTCTGCAAGAGTGTTTCATCAAAAGCAAAAGGCACTGATGAGTCTCATCACAAAGGGAAAGATTTTTGGTGACGTTCAATGTCACATATACACAATAAAATGGCAGAAGCGAGGATTCCCTCATGCCCACATTCTCATATGGTTCAAAGATGCTGTTCATGTTCACAGAGTGGATGACTTAATCAGAACAGAAATACCGAATCAACAAGAAGACCCGCAACTTTTCACGAGTGTAACAAAACACATGGTGCACGGCCCGTGCGGATCCATAAATCTACTCTCTCCATGCATGAAAGATGGAATTTGCACAAAGCAATTCCCACACAAATTTTTTGAAAGATACACAAACTGGACAAGATGGATGTCCACTCTATCGCCTTAGAAGCCCACAAGAGGGTGGTTTCACCGCACACATTCCTTTCCAGCGATCAGAAATCTCTGTGGACAACACCTGGATTGTTCCTTATTCGGCTCTTTTGTTGAAAATTTTTAATGTGCATATCAACGTTGAATTTTGTAATTCCATAAAATCGATAAAATATGTCTGTAAGTATGTCAATAAAGGATCAGACATGGCTGTATTCAAAGTCACCAGTGGACAGAATGACATGGATGAAATTCACCAGTATGAAATGGGAAGATACATCAGCACTAACGAAGCATTATGGAGAATACTCAGCTTTTCAATTCATGAACGTCACCCCACAGTGGTTCATCTAAGTGTCACCTTGAGAATGGACAGAGAGTCTACTTCAGGATCGAAAATGCTGCTCAGTGGGCATAAACACCTCAGGAGACAACACTTACGTCTTTCTTTAAGCTTTGCACCCACGATGAGTTTGCACTTGTGCTACTCTACAACCAACTTCCAAAGTACTACACTTGGAGAGAGAACAATAGAAACAAGACTTAGAACTGCCGGATACAAGGACAGGTTGTACCAGAAAAAGCAGGAATAAGGTCCACCGATGCACTTGGACGAGTGTACACCATCCATCCAAACAACTCTGAATGCTATCACCTGCGACTCCTTCTGCATGAAGTAAGAGGTCCGAAGTCATTCATAGATTTGAGAACAGTTGATCAAAACAAAGGGTCTGCGAAACTTACAAAGAAGCTTGCCAACTTAGAGGACTTCTGGAGAACGATGACCATTAGAATAGAGCACTGGAAGAAGCTGCTGCCTCTTGATCTCCAAAGGTATTGCGGAACCTTTCTGCCATCATGCTGCAAACATGCTCAATGTCTGGTCCAAAACAATTATGGATCAACCCCAAAGAGAACCAGTCAGAAGACATACTGCACCAAGTCCGTATACAAACACAGAACATGGATCTGGACTAGTGATGATATCTTCAATAGAGCTCTCATCTATATTGAAGATCAGATGGGTGGATCGAACCTGAAAAGCTTTGGACTTCCAGAACCGAATCGCAACTGTGATTCTGCCATACCAAGTGAAGAAATGATCGAAAGAATTTACGACACAGATATGCTAACAAGATAAGTAGAGGAGAACGAGCCAAAATTAGTCCAAGATCAAAAGGAAGCATTCGACAAGATTACAAAAGCAGTGTTTGAACAGCAGGGTGGCATTTTCTTCTTAGATGCTCCTGGCAGCACAGGAAAGACTTTCCTTATCAATCTTCTTTTGGCCAAAGTTCGTCGAAAAAAGGAGATTGGCCTCGCTGTTGCTTCATCCGGCATTGCTTCTACACTACTCATGGGAGGGAGGACAGCTCATTCGACCTTCAAATTACCACTAAATCTCGCATGCACAGAGACTCCTACATGCAGGGGCGAAGCCAGGGGGGAGATATCGGGATATATCCCCCCCCTAAAAAAAAATTTTTCCAGGCGCATATCCCCCCCAAAAAATTTTCCTGGCTACGCGCCTGCCTACATGTAGCATTTCTAGAAATTCAGCAAAGGCCAAGGTGTTACAGCACTGCAAGCTCATCGTCTGGGACGAATGTACTATGTCCCATAAAGCCACATTCGAGGTAGTTGATGTCACTTTGAAAGATCTCAGACGTAACAATTACAGAATGGGAGGAATCACTATGGTCTTGGCAGATGACTTTCGACAGACGCTGCCGATTATTCCCCGTGGAACGAGGGCAGATGAAGTGAAGGCCTGCATTAAGTCATCCTACATTTGGAATGGCATTGAAAGACTTGGACTGTCAACAAACATGCACATTCATGTCACTGGTGATCCCTCTGCCTGGTATTTTGCAGAAAATCTACTTAACCTAGGAAATGGTGCTATTATTTCGGATCCTCAAGATGAATGCATAGCTATGCAAACTAGAGCTGAAGATTCCCGGTCGCCAGTCGCCAGCTGGCGACTAAATTCTTTTGTTTGGCCACCAATTAATTCACGCCCAGGCGCCATGCTATAATAATTTTACGGAAATTTTCATTCCCCTTTTAAGATGTATTATTATTATTATTACAGTCAACTCCCGCTAATCCGCGATATATTTCAAATGTAAACAAACAAGTTTGTTTACATTTTGAGCAGCATTTGACTGGTAGTATTACTGTAATAGAAGTTATTTGACTGGCTGAATGTTATAAAGACATTTATTAATGCTTCTCCACAGGTATTTCAAGTAAATAATTTCATATAATTTCTGTATGTTTAATTACATAAGTATATTATGTAATTAAACATACAGAAACTTATATCCTAAGTTACATGTGTTCAGTGAATGCATGTAAAAAATGAACTACGAAGCAATGCACCATCCAATCACATCACTTCACTCTTTCCAGAGACGATCGTAAAGATTGACCGTTGCAATTAAAATTGGCTGAAAATATGTAACATGTTTAACTTTAAACGCAAACCACGATTTGGTAGGCTACACACATTTTCTGATTTCCCCCCCCCCCTACCCCACCCTTTTGATCTTCTGTCTAGCGATTTATTATGCAACAAAAACTTTCTCCACATAACTGCAGTTCTGTAGGAAGAAAGAAAGAAAGAAAAGCATAAACAGACCACGGCGTCTCTCTTTGTTTAGATTTAACTGCCAGAGGAGCACCAGCGGAAATAATGAATCATCAGCACTTGAAATGTAATGCATGTGTGTGTGAAGAGGATAACACTCTTTTCCTCTTTAAAGTTTATATAATAGCATAGAATATTTTTACATAACGAGAAACCGAAAATTACCTCTCAAGATTGAAAATTATTGTAATACTGAGCACGGGCGCCGACTTGTAAAAATTATTGGGGGGGCTCGTATCCTTACGGAGGTGGACGGGGGGACACAAAATCCTTCTCTCCGTCAGTATAATTAAGGGGTTCAGAAATTTTAGAATTGAGATTTCAAAATGTGCTTTTTTAACATAACACTTTCATGAAAATAAAAGGAATTCCATTTAATAAATTTTTCAAAAATTTTTTGAACTCATTTTTTAAATTAAGTATTTCAACTCAAGATCTCGAATCAGTCTTCAGTACACATATGGAGAAAGCAAATCTCCCTTCTGAAAGAACAACTGAATTTTAATTAAGTTAATAACAGCAAAACAAGTAAAATCTTTTTCGAAATGTATTTAATGATAATTTCATGCGAAAGAAAATGCATGCAGTCAAATGTGGAAAACTGTTCTGCAAAACATTACTCCAGCTAATATTTCAAAATATCCTAGAAGTACAAACGAGACGAAATACTAAAATCTGGATTATTTTATTTACTTGCAAACATTCATTTTTACTAATATAAAATAGTATTTTTTATTTTACTACATGATGAAATACCCATAAATTGAATCGACTTTAATTAAATGTCGCACTACTTTAAGACAGAAAAACTGATCACATTTAAATTACATTTTTTGACAACTTTTTACGGATTACATTTAAAATTATTTAAAAAAAACATAAACAAAGAAGTAATAAATACCTCCTTTCCATGTATTAAAACAAATCAAACAAATATACAAACCATCATACAAAGTTACAAGTCCTCTCTTCGACACATACATTTTAAACGGATTTCCATGATTTGAATTGTAAAAACAAATAAATAAATAAAATATACTTTTAAATTCATTCTCATAGTATTTTCACAGCAGGAAAAAAATTAATTTTTCAATAATATCATCCTTGTTAACAATTAAAAATGATTTAACAAAGAAATCCAAGTGCGAGAATATATCAAAATTCAGAGTCTACACTATTTTAGGTCTTCATAAACATTTTAATACTGAAAACTTTCATTTTACATTAAACTAAGAATACTCATATAATCTTTCAATAACATTAAAAATGAAAAGAAATGTTGAAATGTGGTGTTATGGCCAACTATCTGCGCGAGGGATCTAGGCCGGGGGGGGGGGGCTTCGTGTGGAACTTGGCATAGAAAACTCGACATATAAAATCTGCATTGCACTTTAAATCACACTTCTTTTTGGAAAACCGTTCCAGATTACCTTAGCAATTATGAAAACAAATTAAACCAGCACATAAGCAATTGGCAAATCAGAGACGCTCCTGGCAAAATGGACACATAGTAATCATTTTATAAACTAAAACCATAATGAATTATGCTATTTGAAACATATTTTGATGATATTTGTGCAACAATATATGAAAATTTATTTTTATTCAGTACGGAGAAAAGTTGTATAAAATATAATCGTACTTTAAATTTAAAAGTGGAATAACACAGAAACAGATATACAATGCCAAAATTATCACTCTGAATTATTGTAGATATTTACAGACAATTTTTAAGAATACTCAATAATATGAAAAATGGAAACAAAATGAATGAAATCTAATTCGAAATCATAGTCTACGCCATATTATTTTTAAAACATATATAAAAACTCCACTGCACTCTAAATCACCCTTCTATTTGGAAAATTGTTCCAGATTACCTTAACAATTATCAAAACAAATTAAACTAGCACACTAGCAATTGGTAAGTCAGAGACGCTTTGGCTAAATGGATACATAGTATTCATTTTATAAACTAAAACCATAACGCATTATGTTATTTGAAATTTATTCTGATGATATTTGTGCAACAATATACGAAAATTAATTTTTATTCAGAACGGAAAAAAGTTGTATAAAATATGATTGTGATGACTGGGGTACGAAGGGTATTTTGTTTATAAGCCTTCTTATGATTACCATAGCCCGTTCGTGTAAACACAGTGCTAAAAGTTCTCCTTATTGAATTTGCAAAATATGCATCCATCTAATGCAAGGTATCACTGAAATGTGCACATAAAAATTCAAGCTAAATAGTCAGCTTCAAACTTTCTAGCACATATTCATTCAAATTTCAATTAAGAAGTGTACAATGCCATAAAGTGTTTCTTGTGTACGAAGTCAATAATGAATCAGAATTATTTTCTCAGAGTTACATATACATATACTGTATAAATATTAACACTAAAATAGCTTTAATAATGTTTGATTATATTTTTTTCCTTCTAAATTTTAACGCAGGCCTCTAAAATGGTAGGAGCCCACAGGTGAAAGCCTACTCAGCCTAATGGGTAATCCGGCCCTGTTTAGGTACAGTCCCTCTTTCCCCATGACAGCCCCCTCCTTCCTCCTCTATAATTTTTATGGTTTTGTAGCAGTTACGCTAGTTTGATATTCCATAAATAATAATTTACAAACATAGGTGCTTCATAGAGTGCTTTTACAGAAGAGGGAGGCTATTTGCAAGTGTGGGGTGGAGGTGGGGGTCGAATACGAGTATATGTATCACACGCCCAATTCACACATTTTTCTAAAACCATTTTTTGATTTTGATCGTTTTCTTTCATTGTGGGTTCGAGGCAACTACCCCATTCACCCTTACGTTAATCATGCTCGCTGTGACTCCCCTTTCCTTTGTCCTCTATGTATGGATGAATATGGATGAATGCACATATTTACAAAACGGCTGCATATTTTTCTGCCAAGGAACAACGACTGAGCACATAGTCAGAATATTGTGTGCATACTCTAGTGTTGTTATAAAATAAAGTAAATTAGTCAGAGACTAATGGTTTTCTAAAGAGGAATTCTCTTTTAGCAACACAATATGATATGTATGCATATGATCAAGGCCTCTCTGAATTTTGGGCCTTGTCCAAGCTCGGCTTGGGCCCTCGTTTTTTTTCTTCCTTCTTTCTTGGCGAGATGGTTAATCTAGGCCCATGACCACTGTGACCCCCCTCTGGATCCGCCACTGGCACCATATGCAGCCAAGAGTAGCAAAATAATGAACCGAAATTCGCCTAAAACAACGAGTTTTCTTAAAGATTTCATGGTTTTCAAATGTTCGTTTCTAAATTTTCGTATTTATGTATAAACTAACAAAAATTTTTGAAAATCGTAGGGGGGGCTGGGAGACAGCTAAGTAGTGCTCAGCCAGGCGTAGCCCTCTCCCCCCCCCCCACCTCTGATTACGCCCTTGATGGGGGATAGAGTTTTATATGTAAAGAGAGAAGATAAGAGCAAGCAATTATAAAATATAATCCAGAAGTTGTGCTGCTCGAAGATTTTTATGAAATCATTTTTTATTTAGCTCTTAACTGTAGCTAAATCAGAAACGTTAAGCGTTCGATATTAGTAAAGTTTTGATAAAGCGTATAAAGAAATGAATACTGTCTATATCCGAAACTGTATTAAACATCAATTTTTCATCTATCTCACAAGGTTCTTCATGATTTAAAATCTTCAAACTTAAATTTGACTATCAATTTTCTGCCTTGAATTGTTTTTAAGTCACATTTAAACGGTTTATTTTCAGCATCGAAACTTAATACTGCTGGGAAATGGGAATGTCACAATCGTTTGCAGTTTTGCATAATGGGAAAATCTCCCTTATGGTCAGACGTCTACAGAAGAGTCTGTATCTCACAATAGAACAAAAGTGAAAGCTTTTGCTGTACTGATTTAAAAAAGAAAGATTACATTACATGAGAACGACCCTCCTTAAAAAAACGCAGTCCTCTCCCTACTAGAAAGCAATTCCATCATCAATTGTGTCACGGTGTAAAATCTGAAGGGTTCTTGTGGGGGAAAACACCCGTTTCTTTTAGCCTAGCTATCTGATGGTCATTTGTTTGTGCTTGCGCTCTTGATAAAGAAGGTTGACATCCGTGCCTTACGGCATTACAGGCGCCCAACGTAATTCCTGAATCCCTGTGAAAGAAAAAGCGGAGTGGGAGACAGAAGCTAGCGATACATTCTCTATTTTTAGGATTCTTAAGTTTAACCGATTTGGAGGAAGAAATATGATTTGACACAAAAAAGTTGGAGTGAGATATCAAATATACGAATGATGCACCGCATGCCCCCCCCCCTTTTCGCGATCGACCAGTGAAATTCCCTCCTTTCTGATTGAGCTTGTTTATTTTATAATAGATATATTTAGTTAAAAACGGTCTTTCAAAGAAATTAAAAACAACAACAACAGCTGCCCTTAAAAAAATTGTTTGTTTGTTGAAAAACTTCCGGATTTGGGGTCCTCTACTGTACTATTACTTTTGAAGAAGGGTTAGCTCTGGGAGACAAGTATTTAAACATTTTGCAAAAGCAATCATTTGGCAGTGACCAAGAGTTACTGACAATTGGAAGGCTTCAGGACAAAATTTCTGAAGAAAAATTAAATCTCTTAAATTACAATCACTGCTATGTTTGAAAAAATGAAAAATAAATAAAAAATTTAGAGATAATTTATTCTTTTATTTTTGTATTAGTGATTGTATTTAATATTAAAAATAGTGTTTTAGTTCAGCAGCATAAATATTTTCTTTCATCAGTCCTTTAGTAAATTCTCTGTAAATTTAATTGTACTTATATTGACATTTAATTGTGTTTTTATTCAACAGCATATGCATTTTCTTTCATCATTTCCTATTTGTTTACAGTAAATTGACTATAATTTAAAGGGAAATTCTAAATATAAAAATGTAAACCAAAAAAAATGACCTATAATCCACAAAATCCTGTAATCCGCACAACCCTTGGTCCCAGTGAGTGTGGATTAGAGGGAGTTGACTGTATTACCATATTTGGTTTAGATGCTGCATGTGCATTTGAGGAATGGACACTTGCTAAACATATCCTTAAGAACCAGTCAGGATCTCAGACTTTAACTGAATTGCTTATGAAGTTCGTTATCTCCAAACATAACCTGCTTCAATGTTCTTAGGGATGTTGTGACCATTTTGTTAACATTTTCTCCATCAAATGCTCTTAAAGAATGTGTCTTTTCTGCATTAAAGAATACTTTAGGAGAGAAATACCTATCAATGGAACAAAAAACTATTGAAAATAGGCTTATAATTTATGCATAAAATTGTGATGGAATGGCACCATCCTACCAAGACGACCAAATTTGATTTAAAAAATGACACATTCTTCTGTAATTTAGTTAATAAATGCTATGAATAATATTTTGTCTGTTTTCAGATTTAGTGTTTGGAGATAAATGTATATGCTATTGCTATATAAATGATGCCATAAGCTTAAAATTCCCAACCATTTATATTTCTTGGTTATCATAACTTGCACCTTGCATTAGTCACTTAAAAATAGATTTTCTTTTTAAAATGTATTTAATTATCTCTATGTTATCTATTATTATTACCACTCACTTTGTCTCTCTATATATACAGTAGATATGCTCTAAAGCTTCAGTACAAGCAAATAAAACAGATATCAACTATGTGCATACTTATAGCAAATGTGCTAAAGATTGCGGTAAGTACTGGCTCCTAGATGAAATTGATTTAGGAGCCAGTGGCCACTACGTAAAAATGGAAATCTTCAGCATGAATGCAAACAATTGGAAGAATTGTGGAAACACAAGAACTAAAACAGGCAGTGTTTCCAAATCTGGCACGCCACTTTACTGATCACGCATGGCTGTGCCAAAGAGCAATTTTGGCCCCAAGAAATGAAGCTGTCACTGTCATAAATAAGCAACTTTTACATGAATTGCCCCGGTAGCCTAGAAATTTACAAATCCATTGACACAACATGCGACATACATGAAGCTGTTAACTACACAACAGAGTTTTTGAACACATTAGAACCACCCAGAGTACCCTCACACAAGCTGAAATTGAAGATTGGGACACCAATCATGCTTCTCAGGAATCTGCATCCTCCATCACTCTGTAATGGAACAAGACTTTCTGTCAAGAAACTCACGCCGAACATAATTGAAGCCACCATCATGACTGTCCATTCAGCAGGCGAAGATGGGATCCCAATCATCCCTTCAGATCTGCCATTCAGCTTCAAATGCCTTCAGTTTCCCGTGCGTTTAAGTTTCGCCATGAGCATCAACAAAGCACAAGGACAGTCGAAGTTGTTGCTCTCGATCTTACGAAACCGTGTTTCTCCCATGGTCAACTTTACATAGGTTGTTGAAGAGTTGGAAAAGCCAACAATCTTTACGTCTTAGCCTCAAATGGAAGGACATTCAATATAGTCTATCCTGAAGCTCTGTAAACAAGCATATTAAGGTAGGAAATTTTTTCACGCAAATACTGCTAAGTGTTGCAATTTCTTTCATCTATGTCTATAATAATAAAAATGAATGTTTGTAAATCTGTGTGTCTGTATGTGTGCGGTCTCCAGACAAGCCTACTACATGCAAAGCTCTGAAAATTTGAACATATAAGCTCATGAGTCCGATAAAGTGCACAGGATAATCGGAATTTTAATTACTTTTTTAATTAACAACTTTTCTATTTTTAAAGAAAATTTTTGACTTAAACATTGAATAACTCAATGTGTGTTTTTCAATCAATTTTCATGGTGTTTAAACCGTCTAATGATCTATTTCCAAATTTTCAGAAATTTAAATGGAAAATCATGGATTTTACAAGCTAATTTGATTAATTGATTGAAATATTTAATAACTCCAGCAATTTTAAAGCAAATTACACGTTTATTTTTCTTCATGTATATCTATTCCTTATACAATAGCTGGCCAATTTTTTAAAAAATTACTTAAGACTGTGGTTTAAAAAAAATTATTTTGTGAAAAATTGTTCTGCCATTCAAATGCTATGCGAAACTCCCCTTCGTTTTTTCAAATGGGAGAAATGTGTGACGTCACAGCAGTGAGTTGTCTTTAGTGGTGCGTTTGTAAGTACGTACCTGAAACTCTGGAACCATTATCTGCACATTCTGTTATATAATTGTGGCCTAGAGTACTAATCTAGAGTTGCAGTTTACATGTCAGATTTTGTAAATCACATAATTTAAGGGGTTCACGTGCAGCGCTGTTCGGGACTGCTAGTCACCAAAAACGATGCATACCAGAATGGCAAGAATTAATTACATAATAGTAGAAGAATAAAAAATAATACACTCAAATACGTTAACACTGAACTATTGTTCGGGGGTTCTGTTTCTTCCTTCGTATTTCAATAAGAATGAATTATCTTTCAATACAGATACCATTAATCCATGCCTCCCCAAATACATCCCAGTTTTAGACTGGGATGTATTTAATTCAGTGGCCACTTTTGCTGTATTTTACAATACTTTAGTCAGAATTATTTTTTTTTAGTTCTCTCGCTACTGACATTTAGCCATCTGAAGAAGGACACTTGCCTTGCTTTGGCAAAGTTTCATATTCTTTTAATGCATTGGTGGTCAGTTTATGGGGGGGGGGGGGGGGGGCAAAGTTATGCCCTAGGCAATACAACTAGCCCAGGGGCAGAATTTTGTCACGCTTTCTGCGACAAACAGTAGAAATACTCGCATCTTTCTGCAGTGCAATATATATGTATGCATGCATGTACATGCAAAAATGTAGGTGCATTGCAACACTGCTAATAGAAAATTACAATTTATGCTGTTGATAAATAGTTTAGGAAAATTGGATATTCAAATAACCTGAAATTTTTGCAGAAAAAAAATGCATAATGTCAGGGTTTAGAGACTTTAGGGAATGCAAGGAATGAAAACTTCCCTATTTTAAAAGATAAATTTAAGTTTTAACTATCAAGTAACATTTTTTCCAGAATCCAGACATTTTGCTAATCAGTCCCCCTATACCCACAATATTATAAATCTTCTTGCATTTCTTCCCGAACTTACAGTAATTAATTGCAGTCAAGTTCTGAGTCAGCTAATGTCAAGCAGCATTTTTCCACAACTCCATGACATACAAGCCGAGTTACCCCTAAAACGCACATTTGCTGAGAGAACAATACAATATAGCAACAGCAGTCCCTTAGTTTCCTGTAATCAACTTTATTAATATGCATGAAGTTAAAAAAATATCGCACAATTTCTTTATGTTTTTCTACTCATTTACATTACCAAATGGCCGATTTAACTGATTACACATCTGCTAAAGACATGAAAGTGGAGTTCAGAGTGTTTTTCAACTGTTGAAGACAATATATCAGCAGAGGATCATTCTGTTTCTGCCAAGGGGGCAACTAGTTTATATTATAAAGACATTGTCAATACCCTTTCTTTTCCTTTTTAACAACTTACTATGATTTTATTGATTTTAGTTGAAATCAACTTCAGAGAAAGTTATTTTTTTTGGGGGGGAAGGGGGGGTGGTAATTCTTTTTTAACTTTTGAAAGGATGATTGTGAGTTGAGATGGATGGGACATTAAGATGATAACAAAAAAATTTAACATCATATCAGAAATTTAAAATTTTACGTGAGACTAAACATAGAAGTGCAAAGGGGTAGACTGTACAAATTGTGGAGGAGGGGGGAAAAAAAAAAGAAAGAAAGAAGAAATTATCATTAAAAAGCAGGGAAAGAACACACATTTATATCTTCAAGAGCAGCTTCCATCTTTTGCTGAAGAACAGGAGGAATACAAATGGAATATGGAGCCTGGTGAATTTCTGTCAGCTGTAATTCATCTTTTTTTGTGTATTCAACCAAATGCATCCTTCTATTGATGACTCCTTGACTAATCAACCAATGTAAAGCCTCATATGCAGCAATACACTCTGCACTTGTGGAACGAAGAGCTATTCCTTTGAAAACTTTTTTTTCAGGATAAGACAGATGCAGTTCCGCCTGCCAGTAGTTGCCATATAATCCTTTAAAATCAATAATTTATAAAATAAAAAACAGTACATATAATTAGAATATGGTAGCAACAAGTACAGTTAGAATTTAGCCACCTAATTCAAACATTTTTACTGCCAAATAAAAAAGTATTAGTTGCTCTCAAAAATGCTAAACGGGTAATGAAGTGTCATGCAAATCTTTCACTACTATGACAGATATTTTTCAGGAAAAGTTATCAATTACAGTAAAACTTCTTGATCCTCAGAATTGCTGGGACTTTACTTATTCCAGAATACAGAAATTTCCAGATTATAGAAATTCTTTAATATTAATTATAGAAAATCCTAATAAGCGGGTAAAGTTGTCTCCCCCCCCCCTAAAAAACTTTTTTTAAATAGAAAATATGATAAAAATATAAAAAAATTATTGAGGAATATATAAAACAAAAAGATATATTATTTTTTTTAGGAAAATCCTTAAAAAAATTTTGGGATGAATAAAAATTTTTATTATTACACTGGATTACATTTTTACACAATGGATATGTCTACATAATAAATGCGTAAAAAAAGTATACACTAAGAATAATGGTGGATGGATTTCGCTGTATAAATTGTCACATATACCACTTTACTCATGCTAAGCAATAAATATATGCAACAATTCTAAAAATTCTTGAATAGCATACCCTCATACATTTGTAAAATAAAGATTTTTAAAAAATGGGTTTTGTCACTTTTTTACATTATGTTATTTTGAAACTGTGAAAAAAAGAGAATCGAGTATATAGTTATTTTAAGACCCAATTAAGTCAGGATTATTGGAATTCCAGAGTTCGAAAGTTTGAATTTGAGAGGTTTTACTGTATACTGCTCATTAAAATAATTTAGAAAGTTTATTCATCCCTTCATTTATATGCAAATATTGGAGAATGTGGTGGAAAGGATTGTGTCAGGAAGGATTAAGAAGTTCCTGCTAAAGACTTATCAGTAAATAAATTATTTTAGAAAGAAATGTTTCAAACTAGACTTTCTCCATGAGATTTTGTTTCTCATACATATTTTCGACTGATTTATCTTTTGTATTTTTAAAATCCTTATAAAGACTCTTAATGAGTTCCTTGTTTTATAAAATCGAATGTAAAATAATAATGTAGATGACTTGGGAGGGGTCTATTTATCAAAACCGAGTAAGAAAAGCTATACAAACCTGGTTCTACCAATAAAAAGAAAGTTTCAAAAAAGGGTATAAGACTGTTGCAGGGGTCTGCTACAAAAGGAAATTAAAAATAAGAAGATAAGGAAAAGATGCTGAAATCAACAACATAGTATCAAAATTTAAATCCGATATTTGCAGAAGGAACTACAAGAAAAAGCTGCAAGTCATACTTTGATAAGTACCATATTGCATTTCCAGAAAAAAAAAAGAAAAAATGAAGACTGATTCAGGTATTGAATATATAGTATACTTTTGTAGCATATTACTGCAAAACTCCCCAATTTTTCTCCGACGGACTATAGTTATAGTACCTTGAAAATCTTTTCCCACAAGCTAATCCATCCTGATTGATGGACTCTGGAAAGTGGTCGAATAAGAAAGAACATTAATACGTCTGGAAATTTTACAAAAAGCCTTTTTATCATAGAAATCGCAATGCAGACTTACAGCCTAATAAATAAATAAATAAAATAAAAGGCTGAGCATTTAAAACAAGTCAATATTTTAAATATTGATTAAATAGCTTTAAAATCATTCTAAGAATGCACACACACTCACATTGAACACATAAATCTAAAGTTAATTTTCTATGTAAGACTTTTACCATCGTAAGTGTAGCATGACTGAAAATTTTGGTGGCCATATAACATATATAAGAGTAAAAATAGAAAAGTTTCTTCTTCAGGTTTTGAAAAACAGTTTTAAAATGAATGATTTCCTAAACAAAGATGGAGGTTGCATGAGACTATGCTTATGTAACATGTGCCCTCTAACACTATGCTTATGTTTATAATTTAATAAACACTGATGATGTGATTCTCTGAACATTTTATTTTTAAGAACATATTAATGATTAACAGCATGGACAGCTCTCAACCAGACTGGCCCAAAAAACTCCTCTCAAAATAAATTTTGAAAATGTAAAAAAACTGGTTCATTATAAGAATTACACGTGTAAAAGGAAAGCATTCAAGATTTCAGCAACAGACAGCACCATTAACAATGTGAATAATGCATACATCAACAAGGAGTGGAAAGTTTTGCTGAAGCAAGAGATGAGAAACAGACAGTTATTGATGAAGATGGGATTTGTTAGTCAAAAGTTCTTTACAGTTCTTAAAAGTCTTCCCTACTATATTTAGCTTTATTTTTAGTAATATTGGCAGCTCTAGCATCACTCAAGCTGTTTAGCAATTTTTTTTTTCTTTTTTGTTGTAATAATACAGTTGAAATCAAATATTTGTAGTTAAAAAAAAAAAATAATAATAAACATGAAAATGAACAATGAACAATGAGTAACATTTTTCCTTGGAAACTCATACAATTCTAGCTGAACTAAGCCAAAGGAAACTAAAAGAAGGGAATGGTACTGCCTCTTTTTATTTACCTTGTAAAAGCACACTATTGAATTTTGGCATACAATCTTTATCACCAGTTCGATGCCAAAGTTTTTGGCATACAGTTATCAGATCACCTTTAGCAGACTTAATATCACGCTCACTAAATTTTCGTTTCTGTAATAATGGTTTATTAGCTTGGTCCAGAACACCCAATTGCTAAAAGAGAAAGACATCATTAGTCAATAAGTACTTTTGTATTAATAAAACATTTTACATGTCAAAGAGTATGACATAAATACACCAGGGTTGCCAGTCAATTTATCAAACAAGATTCCCTGACTTTTTCAGAACTTTTTTGGTAAAATTCTAGACTGTTTATCATTATATACATATATAAATTTACAAGTGTCATCAACCCTTGGCACACCTATGTCAAATCATATTTGGAGCACTCAAGCCTAATGACAGATGAGTTATTATAAATATAGACTTTGCTGATTACATTTTGAGGTTTTCCGTGTTTTTAGCCAAAATTTGCAATATTCACTATCTGTTTTCCACTGTTTTTCAAAATAAAATTCCCTGACTTATTCCAGATTTTTCCTGGTGTCAGTGATAAGCACAACCCCGAAAGCAGAAAGTGGGTAAAAGTGCAACGTACGTCGCAGAACAATCACAGTCTTTGCAGAACATTTCATCTTTTAAAAGAAAGAAGATATAAAATGATATGTTCTGCAGAGGAATTAAAGCGATGTGCCCTTTATGCCATGCCTTCTTTCTTCACTGTTTGCATAACTTTTATACCCATTTTGCATTTTATTGTGGTCTGTTAGACTTAGACAAAATGCCTGCAGAACATTTGCAACTGTTTGAAGTTATGTTGCAGAACACTGGATATAATTCTGCTCCTGGGAGCACAACTCTCAATTTCTTTTTCATTGCAAAATGTAGCTACATTATAATTTCTTCATAAGCATCAGTATCACATTACAATATTTTTTATTTATGTCAAAAAAACTGAATATATGTGAGTATGTATTTTAGCATATTTTAAATGCTCTAGCAAATTTTCTAGTAGTTTTATCAGTACTTACTTAGAAATATGATAGCATAGCTGCCAACCTTCCAAGAAAAAAATAAGGAACACAGCACGTGCTAATAAAATCAGAAATAAGGAACACAGTGTGTGGTCATGAAATGTATGATTAAATATACAATTAATGATCTTACATTAACAAAGTTAAATTATCATGTGTAGAGAGATGACGTGCATATATAAGCATTAATTTATAAAAATAAAAATATACTTAACTTAGCTCAGTTTCTACAATAAACTTAAATGTTTAATGTAATAAATATTTGAAAGAATAATAAGATAAATATCATTCAATTAAATTTATTGACTTGTCTACAAGGATAAATGATTTACCAAAAGCTAAATATGTACACGATTTTCCTTTTTTCTTTTAATTTTTAAAAATCCTTACACAGAAGCTGAAAAACTGAACATTTTGGCTTAAAAACGTATGGAACAAAGCTCAAAATCGAAACGAATCCGTATAAAATAGAACACTTGGCAGCTATGCGATAGGATCAAAATTTGCAGCGTGAGACTAGACATGTGCTAAGTTTAGAATTTTGCAATTTTCAGATTGTAATAAGAAAATGAAAGTTATTCTATAATAATGAGTACCTTTACTGAAAAATATTGGGGGACATTTCATGTGCAACGGAATGACATTTGAACATGCACTCACAACATATATGGTATATTCTACTAACTTAAACATTAAAATAAAAAAAGGGAAATGCAGCAAATTATAAACATCTTAATGGGCTTAAAATAAAAAGTACATTACATTTAAAATTATACATTATCTATATTTTTTTCCAGTAATTACCCACTAAAAGTGTCAGCCATATTAGGCAAGTTGGAGTGTATAGGCTGATTAATTTTATTTTTTTACTAACTATGCGAAAAATTCCAGAGCTGGGAATCGAACCCAGGACTGCCGCATAACGTGCGGGTGCTCTACCACTGAGCTACTCTGGGACGATTCCCAGATGAAATTTCTCGCATTAGAGCCGTTGGCATGTATCATCTTCCTCTGCAAACCACAGATAGAACAGATGAAACAATTAATTTCGCTTTGAATGGCTTTGGAATTTTTCGCATAGTTGGTAAAAAATAAAATTAATCACCCTATACACTCCAACTTGCCTAATAACTTGAAAGGTTGATGGAATCACTTTCTAAAAATGTGTCAGCCGTATTTTAACATGACAATAACAATTAATATCATGAAATTAATTATTCTTAATGAAATCATGTGATAACAGAATTACAGTAATGGAATAACAAAGATCTTTTAAGAATGGTTTAAAATATCAAATACAGTTCTATTGTAATTAATTTACAAAATATCACATTTAATGGATAACATTAAAACTGAATTGATTTTCATACATTACTCAGCACATATACATTTTTCAAATTCAAACCGGCTTCTAATTCTAGTGTTTGAATCGTCAGTTACTATTGATGGTCCTTTCATTTTTTGCTTAATCTGACTTTTTGTGATCCAACACTGGCCTTCTTTGTTAGGAAATCCATTAATTAGTCCTAGGGTGACCTGTTTAAGCATGCAAAGTACTTCGATATTATCATCATTTTCAATAACATCTTTTGGTAACATATGAGCGAACAGATTTTTTTCCCTAACCATTCAATTAAAATGTAGTTTCCTACTTTTAGGGACTGTTTTTCTACTACTTGTGAAGTTGTAATAGTACTTAATTTGCCTTCCTTCTTATTAAATGTCTTCTTTTCATTCAAAAATGAATATTTACTGTACTCAATGAGATAATAATCTAAAGGTTTCAGGATTTATTTTTTCGTGCTGTTTCAATCATCAAGTGTACAGAACAACAAGCGATTTAAAATGATGACAATAGATGGCAGGCCTGCATCATAGTATCAGCTAAGGTGTATTACGCTAGAGTGGAGTCAAGGGCTGACAGAAAATAGTCCCAGCAGGAATTCTGTTCTCTGAGAAAATTTAGCTTTCCGCCCATATAGTCCAGTCATTTGGTCAAAAAAAAGGGGGTTACCTGGAAAGTTTTCTGTGAGTTTTGAAAAAGGGCAATTTTATAGATTTCGATGTACTCTTTCCGAATTTCAACTTTGCCCCCTCGTATCTTTGCCGCTCGCGCCGTTATATTCGAAAAATGGCACCCAAAAGCAGTTTTCTGGCAATATCTCCTATCCGACTCATTTCACGAAAAAAACAATAAAAAAAAGTAAACTAGAGAAAATTTCCTACAATTCATGTAATTACCTTTTTTTTGTAAAATCAATAGTTTCGGCGTACGAGCGCCGCAAAGTGTAGTTCAGTATGCGTTTTGGCCAAAAACTCATTTCCACACCACCTTGTGAGGTAGAGTAAGCGGCACGTTTGTTTTTTTTTTTTTTTTTTTTTTTTTTTTTTTTTTCGTGTTATCCCCAGTAGGCCTAATCCACATGCATTTAACTCAGGGATGGGCAAACTATCGCCCGCCAGAAGGTTTTATCCAGCGCGCAGATAGAATTTTGCAGGATGTGTTTTTAAGCGAGTTTGGCAACTGAAAGACGACATTGTGTCATTCGTCCATGAGAGACAGTGTTCTGCGGAGTGCGAAATGTAAGAAGATGCAGAATGGCTTTCGGACTTTGCATTTTTCACAGATCGTCTTTGTCATATGAGCAACTTGAATGTGAAGATGAAAGAGAAAAATCAATTTATCGATGATATCTGGCCCATCTCAAAGCTTTTAAACTAAAACCTAATCTGTTTGCTGGGTAGCTAGCTAAGAACGACTTGTCTCATTCCTCGAGGTTAAATTCAATACTCTCAATAAATGAAGAGAAGCTTAAGAATTATGAAGATGGCTTGAAAAAATTGCATTTTGAGTTCGAACATAGATTTCAAGATTTCAGTGCCATTCAAACAGAATTGGATATTTTTACCATGCCTTTGAACGTAAATTGTGAAGCAGTGAGGTCAGATTTCCAGCTTGAATTAATTGAGTTGCAATCTAACTATCATCTCAAGCAGTTGTTTCTAAATATTCCAAAGTTAAGAGTTTTACAAATCATTATCGTTTTCCAAATTTAATATCTCACGCTCAGAAAATCAGTGCTATGTTTGCTTCATCTTATATATGTGAACAAGTGTTTTCAACTATGAACCTTAGAAAGAATTCTTTCAGAAGTAGACTGGCAGATGAGCATTTAGCCTCATTCCTTAGAATGAGTACATCCGGGGCCACACGAGATAGCAATAGCAAGTTTCCTCTACTGGGCTGAAACCTTGCTCTTCATGATGTCACAGCAGACACCTTTTCTCAAGGGCTTAGTCCATAGGATTAGTATAGAAATTGGAGGTGAAATTAGTTTATTTTAGTTATAGTAAATGGATATAAATAAATGTAGCTTGCAGAATGACTGAAATGTGACTTACTGATTGTAATAATGCTATATTTGCAAAATGTAAACAATCTTTTTTTTTTTTTTTTTTTTCTGAAACACAATATTTTGAAAGGTCTGAAGAATACAACTTTCCTTTGAAAATGCTAATTCTTAAATTAATTATATTATTATTATTCTAATTACTAAAGGTGTTAAGCATCACAAAAACAGTAAACTAAAAAAGTAAAAGAGACACTATTTGATTAAAGAAACAATTTTATTGAACAAAGATAAATACTTCAATTAGTAAATGGCAAATCAACAATAATGATCATTTTTAAATATCGATTACATCAATAAATTATATTATTTATTAACAGTTCTTTTATGTATAATTATACAAAATATAAACTTTTTAAAAATTTTTATGTAAAAGGGAATGTATGTAATTTTATGTAAAAGGAAAATTCTCATTTTACTATAGTTATTTTAAAAAATATTTGATGAGACAGACAAAAACAATATTTCATTATATTTTCTATACTATTTCTACAAACACATGTATTCAGTGGAATCATTGATAAAATATCAAATTTTTTGAAGACTAATTGTTCCAATACATTTTTTTGGTCCCCGTAGCAGAAACACGGCGACAATGTCGCAGACACAGAAATCTGCTTGCAGACAGTTTTTGTCGGCATATTAAAAAAAAAGTTTTAATTGTCTGATGTAAAGAAAAAAATATATATTTTTAACTGTCCGCAACTTTCGGGAACATTTTGCCGCGGCTCGTTACGCTGTCTCCGCTCTGTGATGACGTCACCAACGTGAAAAACGCGCGAAAAGGAACAGCCGAATCTAGCTTTTACACACCTCTGAATCCTCCTGATTTCCCTTTTTTATTATTTGCCATGATCATCATTTTTTATTTCCCTGCACCATTTGGATTCGTTTTGCGGCCCATTGCAAAAATGCATTTATTTAAAATGGCCCTTCAGATAAATACGATTAAATACAATAACCCCATCATAAAAATATGAATGACTGATTGGAAACAGCCCTTCTACAAAATTACCTTCTAAATCGGACCTTCCTCACAGATATTACTCATTAAAATGTCTTTTACAAATGTTCTATTTTTTTTCAGATCGAAATATTATTATTATTGCTTTTTTCATCTTATGTTTTCATTTGCACGAGCTGATTACCCTGAAAGTGCCCCTACTGCAATGTTTTGTTTTTTGCTGACTCAAGTGAGAACTCGATCGACAGAACTACGTGCGTATTTCGCTTAGGAATTGAGGGAAGAGGGAAGAAAATATAGTTGAAAAATACAAAATTGTTTTAAGTCATCTAAGAATTTAATTTCCTCAAATATCGGTAGTTACGTTTGATAAATACGTAGTTACGAATTATTAACAATTATTATTTGAGAGTTTGTCGCCAGTTGTTTAGTTATTCCTATTCTCTGTTTTAATTGTTTTGCACACTTGCAAGCTTTTTCGCTCTTTTTTTTTTTTTTTTTCCTGAACGATTTACTCTATTTAACCGGCTTTCTTATTACGCATTATTCATAATTATTACAGATATTTACTAACCATAAATAACTATGAATGATATAAAAAGTGTCTTAGCATAACTACATTTTGCGATTCTGAAATTAAGTGGGACTTCCAGAAATTGATCTGAAAATTGAGTGATTTGAGACATTTTACGAATACAGCACTTGAAATGTATTATGTTTTGCTAAAATTAAGCATAGGTGTAGCTTGGGTTATTTGCGCCCGGTGCAGTCTTTTCGTTTCCTGCCACATTCTACTAAAGGCCAGAGCAGACTTCAGTGCTTTCCGTATGCTAGAATGGGTACTCAATGTATTTTTGTTCCGTATCTTCAAGACGGATTGCGGAGAAAAGTGTCCCCATTGTATGTTTGGCGTGGTTTTGGGGTTTCACGGGTTATCCTTTGTTGGCGAATCCCGACTGGTCATTAAAAGCCTATAAATTTTTCGACCCTGCACTGTTTCCCCCCTTTTACAAAGCGTGCACGTGCAAATTGACCTTTAAAAAACTCCTCTCATATCGTGCAGCGTACGGCAATCGCACGCGAGTCTGCGCTTGCCTTAAGTGTCAGTATTCTCTGGTCGCTTATCTTTGTTTTTATCTTGCCGCCTTCGCGGACCGCCAACCCCCCCCCCCTCCCCTCTTATTACGCCACTCTTTTGCTTATAAAAAAAGTGGAGTAATTTCAGAATTAGGTAATTCAGACTATTGATAAGATTTGGTATTCTAAATTTACAAATCATATACATCTTCTGAAATTTTGAAAAATTTCAGCATTTTACTTAATGAAGAAAAAAAAAATTAAAGCATAGGTAAAGTAAGGTAAAATCATACAAGCCGGTGCCCACCCATGTAAACATTGGCGTCGCTATGTCGACGATAGCTTCGCGATCCTTACCAGCCCACAGTAATGATAGAAAATAATTTGATCAATCAACTTAATGCCATAGACCCGAACATTAAATTTACATACGAAAAAGAAATCAATAATAGCCTCAATTAATTAGATGTGAACATAACCAGAAACAATAATCTCATTTAGACCACCATTTTTCGAAAACCTACTTGTAATACTAATATAGTAAATTTTAAATCTAAAACCCTTTTCAACTATAAAATTGCTGCTATTCGTTCCTATATCGACCGCGCTTTCAAAGTGTGTTCTAACAAGGACCTCCTTCAAAAAGAAATTGCTTTCATAAAGAAACAATGTCAAGACGCCCACTACCCTCGAGAAATTTTCGACAAAGTTCTCAAAGCTAGGCAACGTAAATTAAATGTTATAGACAACCGTCAAAAAGATAAACCACGTTTTACTACCGCTATCCCTTTAGCCGAGGGATAGCCAATAAACTTTCTAATATCGCCAGTAAAAAGAACTTCCGTATTCCAATTAAACCTAATAAAACAATCTTTCAACGCATTAGATCGGAAAAAGACCCAATCAACCCCATCGAAACCGCAGGGATCTATAAAATTAATTTCATGTCAAACGATACTAATAAAGAAAATTGCTACATCGCGTTACAAAAAGGAAAATTAAAGAGCGAAAACAAAACACTTTAAAGACATTAACCTCACATAAAAACCGTAAGCTCGAGACGATTGCTTTGAAAGAGACCACTTACCTATTGTTTTGTAAATAACCGTCAGAAATGTCCCAACACCCACCGTTTATAACGTACTATATTTCTAACATACACCTACAAATTCTTTACTTATATTAACATAAGCACATTTCATTCGCTTCCATCAATAACGCAAACAATTTCAAATTCCCAAACCTGACGAAGACACGTATTCTTTATGAGTTGCCAGTCAAAACTACCAGCCGCCATTGGCGAGAGCATCGCTCACTCTCGCGTGCAGATTGTTCGCCAATGATTTGTAAACGAAACCATTGACATGTAAACAAGGCACCGTATACGGAATATAGTCCTAAAGTAATTCTGGAAAAGTAAGTCTTCAGAAAACAAATAATTGTCATAGTCTAACAGGTAGGTTATTCTTAGAATAAACTATTATCAATTTAAGCTTATTTTGCTCTCAAAAACTAAAAAAAAAAAAAACAATTTTTTTATAAATAATTCCGGAAGTTTTTTTCCTTATGAAATTGTTTAAATACTTTCTGTAACAGAATGTTATTTATTTTAATCAGCCAGTTACAAAACTTGCTGCTTAAAATAAAATTTGTAATTCATATGATTTTAATATACTCTTTTTTTTTTACATTATGAAATTGAAGTTGAAGAAAGAAGATTTATTGCTTTTAAGGGAACAGTTTAAACCAAAGGTCAAAGAATCAATTTTCTTTCTGCTTGCTAAATTATAAAAATTTTGACACCTTATTTTTAATCATATGCCAATAATATCACGAGATACTGCAACTTATTTCATACACTCAGTGCAATTTCATTGGCAAACAACTCTTTAGATGGCTTTTTCTCCATGTTCATATTTTCTTTAATTACATGTTTTAAACATGCTAAGCCCTTTTTTTTTTTTTTTTTTTTTGGTATTTGTAATTTGATATAAAGTTATTTTTTTTTTTTACATGCTCTTTATTGCTGTTCTTATCTGATAAATTTGTGCATGGAATTAGCCTACAGTTTTTTTTTTCTTTTGTATTTTACAGAAATCATATGAAGATATGTTACATTTAATTGTTTTACACTGTATCGTATATTAGTAGAAAAACTATATTAGATGCAATATTAGATGAATCTGAAAATCCATGCACAGCCTTGTGTAATATATATTTGAATATCTTTTATTATTATTTTTTTTTAATTGGACAAATATTTTAATTTTTTTTAGTAGTAGACTTATTTAAAATCAGTTTTTTAAACTTTTTTAATAATTTTGCTTAAATGTGCAGTTTAAAGAGATTTATTTTTTCAAAATGTACTATTAGTTGAACATTGAAAGGCATCCAGTTCATCATTTGTACTATAGTTTAAAAAAATGCTGAAATGGTAAACTATTTCATTAAAGGGACTTAGTTAGCATGCCACAAAAAAATTAAAATTATTTAAAATATTTTTAACATTATTTCTTACATATCTTATTTATAATAATGATTTTATTGATATATTTTAAGAATAAAAGAATAGTGCCTTTTTAAAAACTTATATTCACATTTCATGAATGAGCAAGCATCAAATTAGAAGAGTGTGTGTAAGAGGAAGAACAAATACATTTCAGTAACTTGATTTTAAATGGTGCTGTACATCCAACAGTTGGATGCAATACAAAATTTGTATATGACTCTGAAAAAGGGGGGGGAAAAAAGGAACTAACTATGCACTGTAAGTCAAAACACACATTACTGTTGAATTGTATATTTGTGATTATATTTCCTCCAATGTATATGTTTTCTCCCATCATTATTGTTTTGTGGCAACACCAAATTTAGTATGTGCCAGTGGCAACAGGTTTTGGTTGTTGTCAGTAGTCAGTATGTAATCTTGCTTGTAGCATGGAGTGTGTATTATGATTTTCATTAATATATTTAACCCAGAATGAGGCTTGCCTAATAAATATTTCAGCTGATATTAATTTAGATTCCTTTAGGTTATGGGCACCAGTACGCTTAACTGCGTCATGAATTATAAGCACGGTGGAAACGAACTTAGCGGCGATCGTTAAGCCTAACTGCGTAACAGCAGGTGAGAACTTTTGCGATAGATCAGAACTTTTTTTAACTAAAAATGGAACACGGAGGAAAAATTCCTGTTAAGCCTTTAGTAGGTAAAAGTGACTGGCCTATCTGGAAGTACAGAATAAAGTTCGTGCTAAATTATTATGCAGATGCCTTGGACATCGTAGAAGGAAGATTAGGTAAGCCTAAGGAGCCAAATGCAACTGATGCTGAAGCAATCAAAAGCAAATATAAGGATGATCTAAGCAACTTTAAAAAGGCAAACAACAGCGCTATGATGGTGCTGACGAATTCCATGACGGAAGATACTCTGCAAAAAGTCATGCGATTCAATTCCGCAAGAGAGGTGTGGCTGGAGCTGCAGAAGATCTTCGAGGATTCGTCGGACAACCAACTGTATAGTACGTGCTTACAATTTTTCAAATTCAACTGGTCAGAAGGTGATATGGCAGATCATTTATCAAAACTGAAAAATTTATGGAACGACCTGAACAACGGACTGGAGAGTAAGAATGAAAATAAACTTCCAGAAATGTTGTTAATTTGCAAAATATTAGATACTCTTCCTGTAAATTATCGATCATTCAAGTCAAGTTGGCTACTTCTAAGCGATGATAAAAGAACATTAGATGAATTAACGACTCAATTATGTACCCATGAAAGAGAATTAAGGAAAGATTCAAGTGGTGCTGAAATTAAAGATCAAGAAGCATTAGCAGTTAGTTCAGATCGCAAGCATAAATCATTTCCCAGCAAGAAAAATTCAAACAAATGTAATTACTGCCATGAAATGGGACACTGGGTTAAAAAGTGCAAAAAGTGGATAGCAGATGGAAGGCCCCCAAAAGCAAGCCACCAGAGTACCAGTAGAGGTAATAATAATACTGCTGTAAATATGACACTATTAGCTGTCGATGATGAAATTTTCTCTGCCGAAACAAGTTCTGAAGACTGGTTTATTGACAATGGAGCTTCAAAACATGTGACCAATAACAGTTCATACTTTATAGAGTTTCAGAAATTTGAAAATCCCCACAGCATCACAGTAGCAAATGGCAAAACATTACCAGCAGTTGGAAAAGGAACCATTAGGGTAATGACAACTGTGAAGGGAAAGAACCAAATCAAACATTTAGAAAACGTTTGGTATGTTCCAGAAATCAGCAAAAACTTGTTTTCTGTCCTTGCTACCCAAGATAGAAATCAGAACAGCTTATTTGAATCAACCTCTAAAGATTGCTTTTTGAAGATTGCTGGTGAAGTAGTCCTGCATGGCAGGCGAAGTGTTGGAGGTGGTCTCTTTAAGGCAGTTATGAAGAGCTTAGTTCCAGAAACCCAAGTTGATGTGAACATGACTGTGAGTGATGATTCGATTCTTCAACTTTACCATGAGAGATGGGGACATCAAGATAAGCAGCATATCAAGTCCATTATTGAAAAGGAATTGAACATCAAGGTCAAGGCAGATACAAAATTATGTGAAGCTTGTGTGTATGGAAAAGCTCACCGTTTAAAATTTGGAACGAGAAAGCAACCTACCAAAGCTGGAGAATTAATCTCAACAGACATATGTGGGCCATTCGAAGAATCATTTCGAAGATTCCGATACTTCGCAGTCTTCAAAGACCACTATACAAAATTTAGGTATGGTTTCTTCCTGAAACACAAGTCGGAAATAAAGGATGTGATGGAAGAGTTCCTAGCCCATGCTCAAAACCTTGGGCATAGGATTAAAGAGATACTTAGCGACAATGGCGGTGAATTCGATAACCAAGAAATCCGAAGAATTCTGAAGAAACATGGAATAAGTCAGAGGTTATCAGCTCCTTATACGCCACAGCAAAACGGCAGTGCTGAGAGAGAAAACCGAACTATTGTCGAAATGGCCAGAACGTTGAAGTATTCAAATGAAGAAATAGAATTTCCAGCATCCCTGTGGGCAGAGTTCATCAATACTTCAATCTATATATTAAACAGAACGGGTAAAACCTCAGAACCTAACTCAAGTCCCTATGAACTATGGATGAAAAAGAAACCTAGAATCAAACACATGCGAATTGTAGGATCCCCCTGTTATGCACATATTCCAGTTCAGAAGAGGAAGAAAATGGATAGAAAGGCTGTTAAAGGTTACCTCGTCGGGTACGATGGGGACGAAAGATACCGCATCTACGTCAAAGAAACCAGAAGTGTTATTTGTTCAAGAGATGTTGTATTCAAAGAAAAACCGGCATTGACAGACAACGTACTAACATTGCCTCCCCAGCAAGTCTGTGAAAGAAATTCAGAAGAACACGATGCAAAGGAAGCAAATGTACAGGGAGATCTACAAGAAAAGGAAATCGAAGAGACAGAACCAAAAGAAACCAGGCCCAAAAGAGAAATAAAACCACCAAAATGGACAAAGGATTACATTATGGAAGACTCATCAGAAATAAATAGAATAGTAGATGAGGAAGCATACATTTGACAACTAAGGAAGTTGTCCAAGGAAGCACCACAAAATGATCCTGAAACATTGAAAGAAGCCTTAACATGTCCAGATGCAGAAAAATGGAAGACAGCCATGAGAGAAGAGCTAGAAAACTTACAACGTAACAATACTTGGGAAATAGTACCGAAGCCAAAAGATAGAAAAGTTGTAAAGTGCAAATGGGTCTTTAAGAGAAAATTTGATGAAGATGGACAGATACAAAGGTATAAAGCAAGACTTGTTGCCCGTGGTTATACCCAAGTGGAGGGAATAGATTACAAGGAAACCTTTTGTCCAGTAATAAAAACAAAGTCTATAAGAACCTTGCTGGCATTCTCAGTTGAACAAGATTGGCAAGTGCACCAGCTGGACATTACAGCAGCATATCTGAATGGAAAATTGTCTGAAACAATTTTCATGGAACAACCCCAGTTAGACCTGAATGAAAAACCAGGCGAAAAAGTTTGTCTACTCAAGAAGAGTCTTTATGGTCTTCATCAATCTGGCAGAGAATGGAACATGTGCCTTGATGGTTTTCTAAAGTCTATAAACTTGACCAGATCAAGAGCAGATCCATGTGTTTACTTTAACCACCAAACAGATCTGATTGTGGGTGTCTATGTAGATGACTTACTTGTCATGTCCAGTAAGTATCCAACAATTCAGAGATTCAAGGCCGAGATAGGTGCTGTTTTCGAAGTAAAGGATTTAGGAGAAATTCATCATTTGTTATCAATTAAGATTACTAGAAATAAAAATGAGTCTATGACTCTTGACCAGAATGCTTACATTAATGAGCTGCTTGAATCAACTGGCATGTCAAATGCTAAAGGCGCTTCGACACCATTAGACCCTGGTGTAAAGTATATGCAAGCACCTGAAGACAGTATGTTAAATGCTGAAGGGGCTTTAAAATACAGACAAGCAATTGGAGGACTCTTGTACTTGGCAGGGGGAACAAGACCTGACTTAGCTTTTGCCACCACCTACATGAGTCAGTTTAATTGTTGTCCAAGTAAAGAACATTGGACTGGTGTACAGCATATACTTCGCTATTTAAAGCAGACCAAAAACTTGAAGCTAACCTTCCAAAAGACTGGAAAAGATTTAGAAGTATTCTGCGATTCAGACTGGGCTGGAGACAAAATCGACAGACGTTCATTCAGCGGATATGTGGTATTGCTTGCTGGTGGAGCTGTTTCATGGAGTTCCAAGAAACAGAGGACAACAGCACTTTCAACTGTCGAAGCCGAGTATTTCTCAATGTGTCATGCAGCAAAGGAGGTACTGTGGTTTCAAAACTTTTTGCAAGAAATAGTGAATGAGCAGTTTCTAAAATATCCACAGAATATATTTGTGGACAACCAAGGTGCTATTTCGTTAGCTAAGAACCATGTTACTTCTGAGCGAAATAAACATATTGAACTCAGACATTTTTTTCTGCGTGAAAAGGTTGAAGAAAAACTGTTGACATTTACTTATGTGCCTTCTGGGTCAAATGCTGCAGATATGTTGACTAAGAGTGTGCAAAGGAAGACCTTTCTCAACCAAAAACTTTGCATAGGACTGAGGGAAATGTAATCAAGGGGGAGTGTTGAATTGTATATTTGTGATTATATTTCCTCCAATGTATATGTTTTCTCCCATCATTATTGTTTTGTGGCAACACCAAATTTAGTATGTGCCAGTGGCAACAGGTTTTGGTTGTTGTCAGTAGTCAGTATGTAATCTTGCTTGTAGCATGGAGTGTGTATTATGATTTTCTTTAATATATTTAACCCAGAATGAGGCTTGCCTAATAAATGTTTCAGCTGATATTAATTTAGATTCCTTTAATTACAACCCTACAAGTTTTGTGGATAAGCCCTAGTTCTTTTCAGATTATTTCGAACCAGTTTTCTGTAATATGCTATCTAACTATACTTTATCATGGAACTCAAGTACCCTTTTTGAAAACAGGGTACTTGAGTAATTAATCTTTTTCCGGCAGCCCTTTTTTTTTCTCTATAGTCCACACTATTTAACAGCAGTGGTTAAAAATTGTTGGTTTTATGTATGAATTATCCTCTAAAAATTACACGCAAAATTTTGCAGACTGATTATGAAACTCTGAAAGTTTGTCGCAGACAGCTACAAAACTTTCTGCCACTGGGTTTTTGGTTCTTGCAATTCAGAAATACATATTCATATTTATAACTAATAAGATTCAAAAATATAGAATATGTCTCGATAACAATGTCAATTAACAATTTTGTGGGCCATTTTAAATTCCCTCTATCAATAAGTGAAAAATATTCTTTTATTTTAGTACCATCAACTTCGTAGTCCAGATTTTTTTCAGTGATTAAAATTTTATGGCATTCTTGACAGCTAATTTTTTTACAGGTTTGATAACCAACATACCCTGCTATGAAAACAAGAACAGAACGTTGATTAAAATTTATTTCAATGTTAGAATTCAAAGTTTCATATAAAATCTCAATGTTTCTCCCTGAAACTCTTCTGGGTGTTCCAGTTCTATAGACTTTAATTTAAATTCCCCTCTTCTTTCAGAATATAAGCTTAGAAAGCACATAATTTTAAGTTTGTTTTCTGATTCAAACACCTGTTCACAAGACACATTATAATTACTCCCAGACATTTGTCGATATTGTCCAAATCTAGCTTCTAAGGGGTCAGTTTGGAATTTTCCAAGAAGAATAAATTTTGGTTCGTACGTATCAAAAATATGATAAACTAATTCAATTAGAGTTGTTGTTGTGAAAGATAAGGCAAAATGGGTTTCTTTTGTAAGCATACCGCCTTTATCAGGAAGGCCTAGAGCTTTTCGTTCGGTTGGTTTAAGAGAACTTAAATTTTGCCAAGATTGAAGCCAATCTTTAAATATTTGTAAGAACACTACATTACTATGATTTCTATTTTCTATTGCATTACAAAAGTCATCATTGAATCTAGAACCCTTTTGCGAATGTTTTACATTTACTATTTTCCACCACTTAAGAAAAAAAATCAAGAAATGTTATGATGCCATTGTGTTTATTTAGACCATTGTTTAAACTTAAAGCAGCTCTATTAGTTTCATGAAATAAATTAAGTGCATATAAAACGTTTTTGTTTTTCAAATGACGTCGGATAAAGAACTTTCTGTGACAATTTTGGGGCAGTCTTGACTATTGATTTTTTTTCTGATTCGTAAATATCTTTTAATGTCTGAAGACTTGCATTAAAAATTTCAGTATAATTAAGGGGATTGGGAAAGAATAAAGTCTGATCCTCGGTGGTTTGTTTCAGCCAATTGTTTCTCACGCATTTAATTAAGTGAACTGAATCAAAGAGGAAAAATAATTTTTTTTCAAGTTCAACAGGATTTTTAATGAATGAACATAAATTTCCATCACACATTTTGGTAAACATACTACGATTTATTCTATTGTTATCGGAAATTAGACATAATACTGTATACTTTAGTTCTTTTAAAATATTAAGTACACTTGCTGTGTTAGAAAGAAGAATGTCTGCAGTTTGATTTTTTACTGGTACTAGAGCGACTACATCTTTATTTTTAGAAAACACTGATGTAATCATGAAAGCTTGAATGGTAGTAGCCTCTTCAACAGAATTATTATCTGTACCAATAATTTCTCCGCATTTATACGAAATTGAGGGATTAATATATATCTCGTCAAGTAAAAGGGAAACAACTTTTTCACTTTCTTTAAGTAATTCAGATTTCTTTTTCAAATAATACAAATGGTTGCTATTATCAAGATTACTATGACTTTTTAAAGGGGAAGAGAATTTTTTCAGGTAGACAGGATAAGGCAAGATTAAAATTTTTGAGTCACGAATAAAATTATAAGCATTTTTGTAACTGAAATAAAATTTAGCAGCAAATAAGATGTAATTGGATGAATAAATATTTTTTTTGCATCTAAAAGAGAGATTTGTTCAATAATAATATCAATATAAAATGTTCTCTTACCTTCATCACACTCCATTTTCCTTTTATATTCATTAAGGATATCCATTACATGGTTTAATTTGTCTTTAAAATAAAAATTATCATTATTATAACTGGCAACTAGATTTAACAAACAATCAAATTTCGTCCATCTATCACATTTATTTTCAGTTTTCAATATAAATTCGAAAGATTTCGAATTTAATAAAATGTTTTCATGCCAAACTTTGATAGTAAGATCATAGTTCACTAGAAACGAAACAGAAATTTTTGGAGCATCTTTTAAGTCCACTTTATAAATTAAAATAGAATCAAGTTGTTCTATAAACTGCCAGTCTTTTCCCAGCTTTGAGGCAAATCCTTCTTTAAATTTTTCAAAAGATTCAATTTTGTCCAGCATACACCAGTTTAAAAAATTTTCTTCGTCTCTTTTTCTGATTTTTTTTATCTCTATCAGAAGGAGATCTTCTTTTATGAGGAGGCTCACTTGAGAGATAGGAAGGCTGATTATGGAATATAGATGGGTAAGCATCTGCTGTCAATTTTGGTCTGTCTCTGGTAACGGTCAAAATGCTTCCATCATCTCTGACAACACTGTCTTCATGAATAATGAATTCATTTGAAAAGTGCTGGATGCACACGACCAGGTGTTGCAAGTTCATTGTCTCTAGTACCGATCGAAATGTCACAGCCCGAAATTTCTTCCACACCAGCCGCGATGGGATTATCAGTTTCATCGCAATCTTCTTCGTTCTCGATTACATCATACGTTTGCTCAAAAATAGTCTCCGATTCTTCCTCATCATCACTATCTTGTAATGGAACTTGAGAGTTATCACAGGTACCATTGCAATTCGTGCATATAACCAACACCTCCTAGATATAGAAAGCTTAACAACTGGTACGTTCCCAAGCTTTCACGTCATCAGTAGGCCTTCAAGAATGACGTCTTCACAATTTAACTCTCATAAAGTAAATATATTTAAAATTTCTGGTGAATTTACTCACGCACAACAGCATTTTACTGATTTAAGATAGAAAATTTTAATTTTGCGGCAAAAGGCAAGTTTTTAACTGTAAGTGTAATAAGGAAATAGATCATAATGAATTGTTTTGTACCACAAAGGTATTTTATTTTTCATCTTTAAGTTATTTTCTAATATTTGTAGCATTCACCAGAAAATTTAAATAGTTTTACCTTATGAAAGTAAAACTGTGATGATGCCACTCTTGAAGGCCTAGTGGTGACGTCAAAGCTTCAGTTGTTTGGCTTTCTATATGTAGGAAGTGTTGATATAACGGAGCACTTTAACCCAGTCTTTCAGCATCCATAGGCTTTCAGAAATCTCTTTCTGCGTTTGCAAGAAATAAGTTTTAACATGCTTTCAGGAGCTGGGGGCATTAGCCCGTCCTTGTTTCTTTTCCACACCCATTGCTCTGCATTTTGTTCATTCCCATACATACCACTGCTGAACCTGATGATAGGTTCGGAGCGAATGTTGTCTTGTTCCTCCTGTTGGTGGTAGCGATGCAATACTAAATTTACTTTTATATGCTGATATTGTGAAGCATGCATATCTATAGTTATTTAAAGACATACTTTTCTTACTTTTCACATTACTGTCACTGTATAATTTCAAGTAGGAAGCGTTCTCCAGCTTTAGCAATGCTCTCTGGATCAGCATTCGGATTTTTGAATACCTGGATAACCACGATCTGAATTGTTTTGGAGTACATCAATAAATTTCATTTTTCCTTGATTAAATAATGCTGATGTTGTATCACAGCCGCTGAAGGCATGCAAGAATAAAATATGATCTGCAGCTGGTTTATCTATGATACTTTTTGTTGAATATATTTGTTGCGAAATTTTTCCTTTTCCTGGTTTGAGAATATATATGATGCAACACGTAGATACAGCCGTCAAAAGAATAAGAAGATCTACATCTTCGCCAACAACTAATGGGGCCTGCTGGGGATACCACAAAAAAAAAAAAAAAAAAAAAAAAAGCCGTTTACTCTACCGCACAAGGTGATGTGGAAATGCGTTGTTTGGCCAAAAGGCATACAGAACTACACTTTTCGGCGCTCGTATGCCAAAACTATTGATTTTACGAAAAAAAGGTAATTACATAAATTGTAGGAAATTTTCTCTAGTTTCCTTTTTTGTAATTGTTTTTTTTGTGAAATGAGTCGGATAGGAGATATTACCAAAAAACTGCTTTTGGGCGCCACTTTTTAATATAGCGACGCGAGCGGCAAAGCTACGAGGAGGCAAAGTTGAAATTCGGAAAGAGCACATCGAAATCTATAAAATTGCCCATTTTCAAAACTCCCGGAAAACTTTCTAGGTAAAACTACCAAATGACTGGACTAATATGGATTCCAGGCTTAAGAAATGAATGGATGATATTAATAAAGCGGTGAGAGACAGAGGTCTGGAGGGGCAATGGACCCTTGAATGGAAGACTCCCGAAGATTTTTCAAAAGGTTAACCATGGCAACAAGAATTAAACTTACATGCATACTGTAAATAAGAGGATTATTTAGAGGATCCCTTATTCCAGTTAGTTTTCCACAAAAGTGAAAAGTTTCATCAGTCAATGAAGAAAAACTGAAATGCAAAATTATTTGTTTACATCTGAAATACATGGTGTATAAGAAAGGGTATATATATCAGTGGCAAATTCAGAAAAGTTTTGCCATTCTTCATTTTCTATTTTCCTTAATCTTGAACTCATGTTTCAAAAACCATATTTCAAGATCTTGAACCCATGTTTGTTTAACCTACTTGCTCTCATCATAAAAAGACGCAACAGAGAAGATTCTCCGAATCTAATCAATGTTGCTTCCCCAAAATGCAACCTTGAATGCTCTGCAGGGGTCCAGCATTGTAGCAGTGCAATCGCTGGGTTTTGGCAGTGTTCAAAAAGCCATACTGGAATGCAATATCAGTCAAAGAAGGACGGTCTCCTCAGTTGTGTCTCTTATGATAAGAGAGAACACTTTAAACAAGGGTTTAAATACATTAAAGGGGGAGTGATGGCTGTCCCTCCTCCCCTGATTTTAGGATTGACACATATGAAACAACATACCTTCAACCTCTGACAAACTTTTGCAAAACAAATGGTCAAAGCATCTGTTTTCTTGCTGGCCAAACCTTCTGTCACAAATGCTTCCGGCCATTTCATTTCAATTTTAGTTTTCCACACTTGTTTACTGCCAGAATCTGAAAAGCCAAAATTAAATTCAAAATAAGAATCCACAGAATAAATTACATCCTAATAGTTTTAACTCATTGAAAACTAATTTTAAAAGTTTTTAAACACTAGCGAAGAAAGTATAAAAACTCGAATAGTTTTTTTTGTTTTTGTGGAATAGACTACCACTGTTAATACCCAATTCGGTACTTATCTGCTCAGTGCATGCCACTGAAACTT
This sequence comes from Cheiracanthium punctorium, assembly GCA_038373885.1. Lineage (NCBI taxonomy): Eukaryota > Metazoa > Arthropoda > Arachnida > Araneae > Cheiracanthiidae > Cheiracanthium > Cheiracanthium punctorium. The sequence continues at coordinate 171,880 of JAWZYV010006031.1, read as the reverse complement.
GGCGATCTTTCTCAAGTAGTGGAGGGCAAAGCTCAGCGACCTTTTTTCCTTTGCTTAATCATACATAGATGTTGAGCCTGTGTTTGAATAGCAAACAAAAGCATTTTGTTCCTGTTTTGTATTCATCTACCATTCTGTTAATGCATTCCTGCACAAGTGTGTTTTGTATTCATCTGCGAAGTTTAATGTGTCTAGTTATATTTATTTTAGTGTTGTGTTTTCGTCAAGCTTGTGGGTTCTGTTTCTTGTAAGTTTTGCGTGTTGTCAATTAAGAAAATTTTCCTTAAAAAAAAAAAAAAAGGAACAAGACATTGCATTATGAATTATTTAGAAAAGGCAAGATACCAAGATACCAAAAACATAACCAAACCCCAGATCTTTGTTGGAGTTACCTCAGCTGTAATAGAAATTGGTGTGGGTGTAACATGCACAAACAATAAAGAGACATGTTTGCAAGAAAATAACACATTTACTGAGTAGTAGATTGTGAGACTTTAAAACATTAGCTTAACAGTTGACTATATTCACACTATATAATTGCACTTAAATTTACTATTAACAAAAAATAACTATAGTTACACATTAGGGCTCAATCTTCTTAACTAATCAATTATTGAGCAATTACATTTATTTTAGCATTGATGATCAATTCAAATTAAATTTCTCTGCAATTCAGCTAAATAATATCCTACACCAAGATAGCATATTCAAACTCACTTCAAACATATTAAATAAACATCTCAAAAAACTTATGAAAGATCAGATTTTCAGTGCATCACACAGTAGTTCAATATATATTACACTAGCAGCGTGGCCCAGCGTTGCCCGTGCAATGAAAGAGAAATGCCATTTACCTTAAATATAGATTTTAAAGGGAAGAAATGTGAATCCTCCCGCTGGAATGATAAAAAAAAGGACACGGGATTTCCCGCTGCAATGAAAAAAAAATGAACATGGCACCTAATAGAATACAGAGGTTGCCAGGAATTGGACTTGGCTAGGCTGGGATGTGAATCCTCCCGCTGCAATGATAAAAAAAAAGGACATGGAACTTTCCGCTGCAAAATAGAAATAAAAAGAACAAAGCACCTAATGGCTGTGGTGTTCGTTTGAGCGCTTGTCCGCATATTGGAGCTCGAAAGCTTGCGCGTAGTGTGTCTGTCGTGTTGAAGTTGGACATGATTCCCTAGGGGGGACCTGTAAGAGAAATACTGCAGTGGCTAGTTGCAGTGGTGCAAAAGGTGGGGGCCTTACGCAGTCGCTTTTTCGAGGGCTACCCCCAGCCAACTCGGGTGGGCTACGTAAGGCAGCGCGGGACAAGTAGGACAGTGCCGGGGACAGCACTGTATAGCCAATGTGACGGGATCGCCGCCTGTACAGGAGGTACAGTGAACCAGATCTCGGGATCGCCACCCGTATCACCAATGGCTTTCCAATTAAGGCCCTGAAAAGAGCCGGTCCGCTTCTCGATGATCACGGGGTTCAGTCAATATGAAGGATGTTCCAGGAAAATCAGAAGGACAGCACGTGGTGAATTCGGTCGGTGAGCAGCACGTGGCAAAGTAAAGCATGTGGCGAAATTCCAGCGACGGAAGCAGATTGTGCGTCCAGCCGCGGGCTAGAGTCGTAGACCCGGCGCGCGGAGAAGCAGGTGGTCGGAAAAACCGGTTTAGGAAGGAGCTCGCGGGAGCGGTGTGTTCAGCGCGGAGGCCGATGAACGAAATCTCTTTGCACACCCTCTATTTATGTGACATTTGATTAAAAAAAAAAACAGTTTGCAAAGTTTAAAACTATTTGTTGGCAAAAGCCACCCTATCCCCGTAATTTCTAGCCAATGTTCAAATAGCCTACTAGCAAATAATGTTACAATAGCCTAATAGCCTACTAGCAGTAAGGTGCATTTCACCAGCCGGCACACCATGGAGTAGGGAAATTTTGCATATACCATTCGTTAGTACTTCGTTAGTACCGAGAGATTTTTGTTAGCACCGCATCCATTATGGATATACGGATAATGTAACTTTCCTGTCACACTATCTACCTAGCCCATACAAATTGCAGAATGGGGATTTTGCATATGCTGTTTGCTAGTACTATTTAGTACTGAGAGAATTTCGTTAGTACTGCATCCGCTACAGATATACGGACAGTACGAATTCACACCAGCGACCTAGCTTGTACAATTTATTAATGGAAATTTCGCACATGCCATTCATTAGTACTTTGTCAGAACTGTTTAGTACCGAGAGATTTTTGTTAGTACCGCATCCATTACGCATATATAGTTAAATCAGTTACGTATATATGGACAGTACAAGTTTTCTGTCACACTAACTACCTAGGCTGTACAAATTGCAGAATGGAAATTTCAAATATGTCATTCTTAGTACTTCATTAGTACGGAGAGATTTTCATTAGTACTGCATCCGTTATAGATTTACGGACAGTACAAATTTTCTGTCCCACTAGTAACCTAGCCTGTACACAATACAGCCTGGGAATTTTGAATTGTTCATTCGTTAGTACTTTGTTAGTACTAGTTAGTACTATGAGATTTTTGTTAGTATTGCATCCGCTACGGATTTTATGGACAATTCATGTTTGCATGCTCGTGAAATTACAGACATTATATATTAAATGACAGACATTATAAATTGAAATATCTATTGATTGCTTAAAAAGAAAACAGAATTTATTTAAATTTAGATAGAGTATGTCAGAGTGTAAATGAGAACAAGTGTTCCGTTTAATGTTTTACATACTTTCTTTAGGAATAACATTATGTAACAAGCAGAAAAATATTTAAAATGATTTTTTTAAATCTGAATTGCTAATGATTTTTTTAAATAATGTTCAAATTTCTCGACATAGGGAGAATGAAGGGAAACTTTATGGGGAAAGCAAAGAAAACAGACGAATAATCATCATAAATTATAAGAAAATGACTCTACTCATCGATTAACATACATCAATAAAAAGTGGATTCTCAAGAAATCAAATACCAAACATTTTTGAATCAGTTAATACAATTTAAGTTCTATTTAATCAAAAGTGTTTAAACTATGGTGACATACTGCATATGTAGATGTTCGTACTTCATGGTATGTGATCTGGTGAAATGCTGTTTCTGGAAATTTCTACTGAACGTAAATCCACAACGAATGGGGTACTAACAAAAAACTCTTGGTCCTAATGGGTCCAGTGCCATTTTCTCAAGGTGTGCAAAACGTGAGATAACGCCCAAGAAAAGCACTTGTTTTTGTATGTGTGTCCATCATATATGAGTTTTGAGAGCATTTCATCTGTTTGTTTTTTTATATACCAGCACGATCCATGGAATTATTGATAACCTCTGGCAGTTTAAAATTTGGACACCCCACCCCCCCACTTACCGTTCTAAGTTTAGTTGTAGTTCACAGTAAGAGTTAATCAATCTTTTAAGACCCCCCCCCCCCTCAAAAAAAAGAAGCTGAAATTTTCCGGTTAAATGCCGAATAATCTAGCTTATACTGTAGTAAGAATTTGAACTTTAACTATATCTGTTTTAACTTTGTCACACATATTTGTATCTTACCAACTTTGTAGTACAATATAATTTAATATTTATATAAATATTAAGTTATTTCATATAATTTTAGGTTCTTTTCCGTTATCTCACCACCAGCCAAATTTGGCGATTTTTTCCCGGCAGTAGTCCCGGTATAAATATGAATTAATAGGAAATGTGGCGACGAATGTAGATGATAAAATAAGTTTTTGGCAGAGTTGTTAAAGGAATTGTTTTGTAATGTGTGAATGCCGCCATGTATATTTTGAAATTGTGTGTCTTCAATAGTTTGAGCTTCAAATTGAAACGTTTGGAATTTGTAAGAAGAAGCTGAAAATGTGAGTATGTTTTAAAATATTTCGATTTGTAGAATTGCCGATATTTCGATTTGTGTAGAATCTTCAGGATATAGAAATTGGTGAATGCAATTAGTATAGCAGTCAAACCGCCTTGCACATGCTCGGTGTGTCAATGAACTTGTTAAAAAGAGAATCCCGTAGGTAATTTCGTTGTCGTATTGTGTCGATATTTAAAATATTCATTGGTTTGAAAATTATCGTTTTAGTTTTATAACAGTAATACGTTTTATGAATTGTTCATATTATGATTTAACATTCATTGAAATTTTTCGTATGTAATGGTGAGTCTATTTTGTATGTTTACATTTTTAACTTTGTATTTTCTGTTAAAATGTTTGTTTGTAGGCATTGAAAATGTTTAAGGCGAAATAAATATCCGGTAGGTAATTGCGGACAGGAAAAATCGCCTAAAAACATCGTAGCTACTTGGCGATAAAAAAAAGTTGCCAAAAAACATGGAGCCATCATGAACTTTCCACATCTTCCATGTGGAAAGTTCATGACTCGAAGAGAAAGATGGACTGAATTTGAATGAGCTGGCCAGCAGAAGCAATTTTTTCGCCAGCAAACTATTGAAATTTCTCAGCCCCCCCCCCCCAAAAAAAAAAAGAAAAGAAAGCAGAAAAAAAGATCCTGGGAGAAATAGGGAAAGTAAGGTTTGTGACACTCAACACCATCTTTTTTCTGTTGCGATGCATAGCATCAGCTCCACTTGTTTGCCACAGTCAGGGTGAGGGTCAGAAGCAAAAATTTTAGAAAAAAAATAGGGGGAAAAAGGAAAAAAAAAGGAACTTTTTACTGTTCTTTGGGAGATCAATCTATCTACAAATATGTGCAAAACAAACTACATAATTAAAAATTTTAACAGTGAATCTTTTCTAAAGAAACTTTAAGAGCATGCATTCATAAGTTAGAAATACTGGGTACTCTTTATTAATAAGAATGTAACCATTTGTACTATTATTGTCAAGTTCAAGAGACTTGACAATAATAGTACAAAAGATTTACTTTTTCATTCAAAAGACTTTTTTATTGAAAAGAAACTATTAAGAACAAACTTTCTGTCAGTTATTTTTCTTTAATTGCTAACAATAAATAAATAAGTTTACATCTATTGCTACTTAGTTATGTTTTTCCAAGACACTCAGGAATTCAAAAATGAAGCTCTTCTTAAATTAATTATCGAGAATTTTTAATTAATATATAAATTCCATTAACTAGTATCTTTTACAACATAAAATCACAAATAGTAATTGATACAGTTGTTACAAGTAAAGTCTCGTCTACAAGATTTTTCTATCTTCAGCTTCTTTTAGTTCTTTTGTAATACTTTCAATTTTTTGTGTCGCTATTTCAATTGCTGTAGTAGCGATCTTCATGTTTGTTATCATGTTTTTTTGTATGTTGAATTGTTGTATATCTATCATCATATTGTTTACTTTAATTGCATCCTGTAATTTCGTATTGCTTTCTTTAAGGTATGTTTGGACTGCTTGGAGATCTTCCTACAGGCCTTTTACTTTCTCATCAATTTTCTGTTTTTTTTTTTTTCATTTTTTCTTTTCTCCTTTTTACTTCACTGGCATCTTTTCTTTCTTCTAACATTCTTTTTTTCTTTTTCATGTCTTCAGTTGCTTTATTTATCGCTTTTTCTTGCGAATAAACAGCATATGCTTTAGTCACAGCATCAAGTAGCTGTTTTGTAATTGTAATATCACTAATGGTACCATTTCTTCTAATGGTGTCTTGAATGACCAACTTGTCGTTCCAACTGTCGAATTCCAATAATCACAGCCTCTGAGAGATTATGTCATTCATAAGACAGAATGCTGAGATTTACAGAAAAACCTCTTTCAACATCAGAATTGGCATGCAACAGAGAAAGGCAATTTTTGATTATAATCGATAAATTTGAATACTTTTCTTTTCCGTTCATCTTATCAACAAGACTGAAAACTTCTTTCCAGTACCCGTCAATTGGCTTTCTGTCATCATCAGAATGTTCATTAAAACTTTCTACAATTAGATCAACTTCGCATCTAATCGGTAAGCTTGGTATTGAAAACTATTTTGTCTATAATTTCATTAGACAAATTTAACAGTGCTAGACAAACACATAAGCGTTGAATGGCTCTGTCATTCTGAGAGGATCTGAGAGCCGCATGCAGCTGTTCCAGATCTTTCAAAAATGACTGATTTATAGGCAAAGATTGTTTCAGTAATTTGCACAAATTTACTAAAAATGCCCGCATGCCCATTCGTGCTTCCTTTGCATCATTTTCCTCAATCTGTGACAGCAATTCTCATTACAAAATAATAAAAAGCAACCCTTGCTCCAAGTTAAAATTACCCCCCAAAAGTGTTATTTCAAACAACAAGATCTGGATAAAACCAATATTCAATATCATTTCATCAATTGTTTCCTGAATTATATTTAAAACAAGTTTAAGCAGCGATTCCCATAGCAAAATAATAATTAAAATAACCTAATTTTCATAAATAAATTTTTTCCCAAAAGTGTAAACTTTAACAATGGTCAAACCAGGGTGGCCACTCTTTCTCAGAAAAAAAATTCAAGGACATTTAAGGACTTTCAAGGATATCCTGAAACGCACAATGAGCATACATATTTTTGAGATTTTTTTGTCATTATTTCTATTTTCTTATAACCTAATTTAATCTCATGGTTTCATGAACACACATATATTGAAAATTCCTCAAAAACAGTTAATACTATATTGGGCAAGTTGGAGTGTTTAGGTTGATTAATTTTATTTTTTACCAACTATGCAAAAAATTCCCGAGCTGGGGATCAAACCCAGGACTGCCACTTAACATGCGGGTGCTCTACCACTGAGCTACTCTGGGACGATTTCCAGATGAAATTTCTCGCATTAGAACCATTGGCATTTATCATCTTCTTCTGCAAACCACAGAAGGAACAGATGAAACAATTAATTCATGACAACTCCGTTACGCCGTGGAAGTTATACATATTTTTAGAAAGTCTTTCTAAAAATATGTACACTTAATACTATTTCATAATTGTTGAGAGACAACGTAAATTGGAGCAAGTACTGTTTTAAGCAAATATTTTGATTTTGGCAAACACCATATTTTGATACCAGATATTACTTAACACATTTTTGTATGTATTATTTGATTTAATATAAATTTTAAATGAGAAGGAAAGTATAAGTGAAAGGGAATTTGCCTGTTTATGTAAAAATGATACTTCTTCAATTCCAAAATAGCAGCTTTCATAAGTAGGAACAAAACTCATGCATTTTAGATGGACATGACTTAAATTCTTATGGACATGCCTTAAATTCTTTTGGACATGACTTAAATTCTCTTTTCTTGACGAAAAAAGAATTCCTGTAAAATTTAAATTGAAGGAGGGGAGGGAAAGGAAACACATGCCTTTAAATATTCGCATGGAAATATGTATTCCATTAATTTTAATGTAATAAAATATAATCAAGAAATTCAAAACAAGAAAACTATTTACAAACAAATTTCAGGATAATAAAAATTTCAACTGCAATTATCCAACAATTGTGATTTTTCTTTTCCTTCAGGGTACGTGGTTTCATTATCGTAGGGGCTGGGATTAACCGATAACATAACATAAATTCAGCAATTGGATGGTAAAATTTAAGGATATTCCAGATTTTTTTTCAAAATTCAAGGACATTCCAGACATCCATTCAAAATTTAAGCACATTCCAGGCCTTGAACTTTTTTTCTGTAAATTCAAGGACATTCCAGGTTTTCAAGGACGCGTGGCCATCCTGTCAAACTTTAATTACACCAATATTGTTTCGCTGATCGTTATCTGATTTTATAATTGAAAGAATTTTAAACTGCGTTTCTTCGTTAAAGAAGGGGGAAAATAACTCCCAGCTAACTCAAATCAAAGGCAAAAATAGTTTCAGATCTGTATTTGAGTCCTGTAAAGTTGTTTTTTTTACCTCTATGGTTTCCGCCAATGCCGTGCATGCGCGCGTTTCTGCTCTTACATTATCCCTATGAAAGCTGGACTTCTTTAAGTGAGTGATATTTATATTCTTTGGACTCATTCCTAACAGCCTCAACAGATAAGAATAGCCAATCACTGGCTGCACAATGGGCACCATCATTCCGAAAGAAAGAAAAAAAAATCAAAGAAAGAGAACTGTGAGAAAGCGAGGGGAGAAAAGGAAGAAAAGGCTGAAAATAGGAGGGGAAACGGTATTTAAAGAAAAAAGTAGGAAAAAAAGAGCCAATTGAAAAAAAAAGGAAATAAAGGAGCACTGTGGTCCCTGCACAGTATTGTCAGAAATGACTAAGCACTAGTTGATTGATGGAAGTATGCAATATGGACAGGGGCGTAGCCACGGGGGGGGTCATAACCCCCCCCATGAAGAATTTTTTGCCATACAAAATGTATATTCTTGACTCCTTTATCACACACATCTATGCATATATGTGAGTTGCAGTAGTCATAACCCCCCCTCATGAAAAATTTCTGGCTACGCCCCTGAATATGGAGGTATCATAATGTTGCATAATCATTAAATAAGAATAGTATACAAATTAACTATATTAAATAATGTTAATTATGTAGATTTTTTTTATGGTAGTTTATTTGTAACTTTCTAAATTGGCTCTAATTTTGCAAAAATTGACTTTTACTGATAACAAGTCAACATGACTCGCAAAATTTTAAGTCTGTTACAAGCACGGCTCCCAATTAAATAGTAACTTACCAAGTGAAATCATTTCTGAGTTTACTGAAGGTTTAAGATCTAAACTCGGATCTCTTAAAAAGGCTTCATTTAAAACTTGAAATAAAATTTTCTTTGGCTCTTGAAATTCTTTTTGTAAATCATCCACACCTAAAAACAAATAAAGGGGCAGGGTGCTAGTCCTTAAAAAAGGGCAATTTAAGCTTTCAAGGGCACGTCAGAATATAAAGAGGCACTATATGAATATATATATATATATATATATATATATATATATATATATAATATATAATAGCTTACTTACGTAAAGTGAAATCCCAAGATAATCCAATGATAAAGTGAAAAAAATATAAAAAAATAAAAAAGTAGATAGCACATGGTGCCAATTAACGAGCTTATTCCGGATAAGTGTTTAAATATAGCCTTTTAAGGCAATGAAAGAGTGGAAAAATTGAATATAAAGCGCCAAATTAGAACTGGTGTGCTTTTAAGCCTAATCACATGTAATCAGAAATAGTCCGAAAATGGAATTAATATTGAAATGGTGTGCTCTATCATCAGGCGCCACCGCACACACATTTCAATTTAATCGAAAAAAACAATAATAGCTAGGTTTCTGCAAGTTACCTGACCAAAATTAGGGTCCTTTTGTAACTTGGGGGCGCGACCGTAGCTATTAGAAAAAAACAACGAGGAAGTGGACCGACACGAAGATCAAAGCTCAGTAATGGAGGCAGTATTAGTGCATGTTGCCATCAGAGAAGGCTTATATATATATACTCAAGAACGTATTTAGGGGGGGTCCAGGACACCCCCCCCCCGAAATTTTCATTTTTGTTACTAAAATGAAAATGATAGTCTTTTTGTGAAAAATTCAACCTTTTTTACCATTTGGGACCCCCCCCCCCCTTCAAACTGTTTTCTGGATACGTGCCTGTATATACAGAGCGAATATTGCCATTTACTTTTTTAGAAAAAAGGTCAGCCAACAATACAATGCTTTTTCATATTAAATCTGCATTTATCGTATCTAAAGTCTTTTTTTTTTTGAGGGGGGGGGGCAGGAGTCTACATATAAAATAATTGGCACTTAAAATTTTTCATGTATAGCTATATAGGCATAAAAAAAAATGGTTAACTTACAAGAGGAGGTGATTAGAATAGTGTTGACTCTAGGAAAAAAGGTTCGACAGGGGGGAAATTTCAAAAAGGGCACCCTGTTCTTAAAAAAGGCACTTTGGGGTTCCACGAGAATGTACAGGTAGCTAACATATATAGACACTGGTTTGAAACTATCTGATCCCCGAAACTTTAACATGTAGACTTGTAATATGTGTTCTGACTACAATGCATAGTTAGATTTTTTCCAATTTGTCTTAGTTTTTTCCCCTGATCTTTTGGAGAAAATATCCTGTAGAAGTAAGTGTAAGCGAAATAGGAAAAAGGATTTGTTGATAATTTTTTGCTCTAAGCATGACATAAATATGTGAATTAAATCTGTAGATAACTAGAAGTTTTTGATTTAAAAAAAAAAGAAGTTTTAATAAAAGTAATTTTGAATTTTCTGCTTTTTTTTTTTTTTTTTTTTTTTTGCTCGAAATTACATAACTTACATGTTTATTATTTATAAGAATAGTACATTTATTGAAGAAGGTTTCAGAAATTTTTAGCCAGACATGATTTGTTAGGCAGTAGGGGAAGGCAGAGGGACTGCTAATTTATGTTCTTCAATTTTATCACACTATCACTACTGGACCACAATTACTGGATCACATTCATATAGGATGTTTTACCTATATTGGTACAAACTTTTAAACAGAAAAGGACTGTCAGTGTAAGTGGATTAGGATAGATGTGTTCAGCATATAATAAAAATAATAAAATTTAATAATATAAATCAGAATTTAAATTCTTTTGTTCACAATAATTATTGAATGAGTACCAAGTAAAGATTTTCAAAGTTACCCTTATTACTTTTTACTGACATTTAAAATAATCAAACAATTTAACTCATCCATCAATTGATAACTATAGAAATTGGGAAAATTGAATTCTGAACACAGAAGATTGCTAGAATAAATGACATTCATGCAAATTTTGTATTGCATCCAATGGTTGGAATGTACACCATATGAAATCAAATTACTGAAATATATTTGTTTTTCTCTTTCACTTCTAATTTAATGTTTGCTCATTCATGAAAAGTGAATATAAGTTTTTTTAAAAGCACTATTCTTTAAAATAAATAAAAATAATTACTACATGTAAGTGTTTTAGCAGGTATAAAATAAATATTTTTTTTAACTCACAGAATTGTCCAAATGTGTGAAATAAAGTTTATATTTTAAATAATTTATTTTTCATAGCTTTATTTTTAATTTTTTGTAGCATACTTAAAAAGTTCTCTTTAAAAACACTAAATTTTCGTTCTTCAACCTTGCTTTAATACTTTTAAAATAAAAAAAGTATTAAATATTTTAACTATCAAATGTTTTTAATCAGCTTAAAATAATAAAAATAATTAACATCCTCTTGTCAAAAGTACTCAAACAAATTACATATTAAAAAAACTTCCAGAATCATTTCGAATTTTTTTGTTTTTTAATTTTTAAAAACTGAAAATAAGCTTAAATTGATGAAAGTTAGTTTTATGAATAACTTAAGACACAATTTGTTTTCTTAAGGCATTCTTTCCCAGAACTAGCTTTCTATTGCTTTTATTTATTTATTTTGCTTCATTCATTAAAATGTTGAGAACTTTTTAAAAATCGGAAGATACATAATAGGAATAGTTAGAATACCAAATCTTGTCAATAGTCTGATTTACTAAATTCTGCAGTTACTCCACTTTAGTACAATTAAAACTGTTGCGTAATAAAGGGGGGGGTCCGCCCGGCGGCAAGGTAAAAACAAAGATGGTGGCCAGCAGGACACCTAAAAATAATATGGTGGAGAACTAAAAGGCCGAAATGGGGGGCAGAATGCTGAAACTTAAAAAAGAATGGTGCGGCAAACTGAAGGACCGCACCGGGAGCCAATAACCCTGGCGCTACACTGCAATAGCAAAAGATCATTATGATGCTCTTAATTTGGCAAAAGAATAATGTGTTTCAATTGCTGTATTCGCAAAACGCTCGATTTTCAGACCGATTTGAGTGGATAAAGCCACTGAACATGGCTGAGGGCTGAAGTGTTGAAGTTCCCACGTTCGGTCCCCGGCCGCGCGACTGTCAGTCTGGAGTTTTGGTCGGTTTCATCCAGATGTAAAGTCAATACAAGTTAGAACTCCTTAAAAAGTCATCCAACCAAGCCCCCCCCCCCCAGGAGATATCCCTTGTCTAGGCTTGCCATAACAAACAAACAAATCCCGCAGAATTTTCGAATCGCAAAACGTTGTTTTGCTAAGGCTTACTTTCTGTATCATCTGCAATTATATATGATTAGTAAATAACTGTTATACATTAAGAATAATATGTACTAAGAAAGCCGATTAAAAAGAGGAAATCGTTTAGGGGAGGAAATAAAAAATAAACTTGTTAGTGTGCAAAACTATTAAAAACATCGAGAAGAGCAACAGCTGGCGACGAACACTGGAATAATGATTGTTTGATAACTCGCAACTACATATTTATCAAACGTAGCTACCGATATTTGAGGATTGACAGATGGAATCAGAAATATTTAGATAACTTTATAAAATTTTGAATTTCCCAGCCGTATTTTCTTCCCCCAACTCCCAACTGAAATGCCCACGTAGACGGTAGTTCTGCCCTGCGATCGGGCTTCTCACTTGAGTCAGCAAAAACAAAACACACTAGGGGCCTTTTCGGGTTACTCGCGCGTAGAGATGGGCGGTTCGACTCATTTTACTGATAAGAATCTCGACTCACTCACTACTTCGATGATTCGAATCAGTGATTCGAATCTTGAATCAATAAAACAACTAAAGAAATTTTCCCTCTCTCTGCGCCGAAAGCCGTACTATTTAAACACCCTTCACCCATTCATCGGGTTTCTTCTCCGCTGAGTTCTCGGGCAGTTAGCATCTCTCTCTCCTTGCTCCAGTAAAACTAGTGTTTAAACTGCCCGAAATGAAAATACAGGGGAGCTTCGTATGACCCCCTGGGCCTGTAAGATTAAAAGGTTAAGTTTGGTGTCAAAGTATTCGAAATTTTATGTATCGATGGGGGTATACGTCTAGGGGGGGTCGAGAATCAATAGAAACACGCTCCGATGGATAGTTTCCGAGATATACGTTAATTAATTATGGTAATTAGACTAATTAACCATGATTGAGGCTTAAAAGGACTGCAAACATGTAGAAATTGGCTCTGGGATGGTTTCCAGACTTTGGAGTTGCCGCCGGAGGAGGCTAGTGTTTAAAATGCCCAAATTGAAAATATAGGGGAACTTCGTATGACCCCCTGGGCCTGTAAGATTAAAAGGTTAAGTTTGGTGACAAAGTATTCGAAATTTTATGTATCGATGGGGGTGTATGTCTAGGGGGGGTCGAGCAATAAAAACGCGCTCCGGTGGATAGGTTCCGAGATATACGTTAATTAATTATGGTAATTAGACTAATAAACCATGGAGCTGTTTTTTCTGCGATGAGAGAAGAAGAAGCTTTCCGAGAGAAAGCAGTAGCAAAAGCATCACAAGCTGGTATTGATCTCAGGATTTTCTTATCGCCGGCCTCAGAGGCGTAGCCAAGGGGGGGGGTTAGGGGGGTCATAACCCCCCATGAGGAATTTTTTGCCATACAAAATGTATATACTTCACTACATTATCATACACACGTATACATATATATGAGTTGCAGTAGTCATAAACCCCCCCCCCCATGAAAAATTTCTGGCTACGCCCCTGGCCGGCCTGTATTTTTTACCTTTATCGAATTCGAGATTTCACTGAAATGAAAATGGGAATATCGGATATTTGATGTTGAAATAAAACCGATATGTCGATTTTTGGCCCAGTCCTACTGAGGGGCTGCTGCCCCCCCCCCCAAAAAATGGGACCCTTTACTTAGCTTACAATTGAACTTTATCTTTAAATTTGATACCCAGCCCACCCCGAAATAAAATCCTGGCTACGCCACTGTCAATAACACTAACTATGCCACTGGTTTAGACCCTATTTTGTATTTCTCTGAATTACGAAAGAAAATAAAATCATTTTCCTTAAACGAAAAACAAGGTAAAAAAAAAAAAAAAACGAAATCTGCTGCAATAAAGCGAAATGTTATTTTGCTTACTACAAAGTCCTTTTGTGAGAGCGCTTAATACCGCCCCTGTATCCTTCATTAAAAGTGACAAGCACATGTTGTATTGTTTTTGGGGGATAATGTTTTTTACAAATCAAAAGCAGTAATTTTTATTTTAATTGCTTTAACCATTAATTATTTATTTTCTTAATACTTGTAATTAACTTGGAAGTTTAATTTAAATACCTTTTGTCAGGAGATATAATGGTCTGGATGACTCTTCTTCTATAACTCAATAGCTAACCTCTTTTAAATTACTACTAATTACCCTTTTTTTGTTGGGACCTTTTTTTTAAATAATTACCTTATCTTTAAATTAATTCTGCCTTTGTTTGCCCGGTCTCCGGAGGTGTAATTTTAATTATCAGGTAAATTCTGTCGATTTTCTGCTGACTATTAAGTTTCCCTCTCTCTTCAATAGCCTAACTCATTTCTTGCAAATCTCTTGTTCATGTCCGGTTTTTAATTAGTTTTACTCTCTTCTAATTTAATTTTTATTCCAAATTTTACCCAGGGTTGTCTCGGACGATTAGCTATCTCCCGCAAAAATTTTAGGAAATTTAATAACGTTTTTAAGGCCCTTATGATCAATTAAGTTTTTTTCCCCATTTCAAGATGGCCGTTCTTGCCTGCGTTTCTTCTCGGCCAAGTTGGTTTCTTTCCCGCGTGCAGTGGTTGCTGGCCGCCATTTTCTTATTTTCTCGTTTCCTTCCCCCGTCGATCGAATGTTCTCGAAGTTTCCCGGCTGAGATGGCGCGCTCTGATTGGTCCCCGCGGCCAGCGTCTCTTCGAAGCTCCCCAAGCGTGGGGGAAAAGCGTCATTCTGAGAGCTGGTGAGGTGCGGCTAGGACGTATTCTTGTCCGGTTTTTTTCATCGCATTTTTTTAGGGGCCTAGCTCGGCATAACAGTCGTCACTTCATCAAGAATCACGATGTGAAGTGTTTACACGAAGGCCAGAGGGTCAGCTACTCCATGATCACCGTATAAATTTATTCTTTTTTTGTGCGTAAGCACCCGGTGGCCCCACCACGTTTGTTTCATGTTCGTTTTTTTTTTTTGGCCAGTATGCTTCCCCTCACTTTTGATGTGAATTGGGCTTAAGCCCCCACCCCTTTTTTTTTCTTCGACGAAGATCAATTAACAGTTTCGACGTCCCGCTTCGATCGACTATGCGGAGATCTCCCTTTTACCCAGACCGGGAGCCGCTAGTGTTGATTCATCGAGATGTCCCCGACGCCTGATTGAGCCGACCGGAATCCCCTTCAAGGAGAGACCAAGATGCCGGCTCTGGGAGCCACCAGCGTCCGACCGTCAGTTCCCTGAAACACCGGGACCCGACCTGCCATTGGATCCGTGGGTGAGAACGCTCCGATTACGTTTTCTCTATCATCCTTATGCTACCAGGGATTTAAAATCAATAGCTAAATGTCTCTTCTCTTCAAGTAATGACCAGTGGTATAATTGCCTGTAACGCCATGTTTAAAATTTTTCTTTTGTTGTTAAATGATGTATGTTGATGCTGTGTTATTTTTTTTTTTTTCTTACCTAGTTAATTTTTGGAGTGTCATAAAATCTGTTTTATATTCTGGGTTGGGCCTATGCTAATCTCTGTAATTGTTTGAGTTTTCTGCACATCAATGTATTTTGCTGCACCCTTTGGTGTAAAAATTGCTAAGTTCCCTTTTTATTCATTTTGGTAACTATTTAAACTCGCCTGTTGGATTGAAAAAGGTGGGGTTTCAAGTTTCTGTTAAGGATTTTGTCCGGGATTTTCATCAGATGCCTTGTATGGCTTGGGAAAGGTGGGGACTTGTTTGCCCAAATTTTTTTTTTTTTCCTTTTTTTGATAGGATAAATTTTTTTTTTATGCTGCAGCAGAGCCTTTAACTTAAATTTTGGATCCAATCGAGCTACTTTTGTCATGACAACTTTATTATGCATTTTCTTTTATTTTTCTTTTATTTTTTTTTTTTGTTAAATCTACAAGGGCTAATAATTGGGTAATTAAAGCATTCTAGTATTTTTTTGTCCTTGAGCAATTCTACCACGCGCTGTAAAACCCCTGCGCTGTGTTTACTTACTTTTCATTTCTTTTACTGATGTCGCGAGGCCACTAGCTGTTTACCCCTGTTATTGTTAAATAAAATTTGTGATTTGGTGATCAAATGCGATGTCTCTGTGTTTATTTTACCACTTTTCTAACACACACTTCAGGCAAGGCTGAGATCATTGGGTTATTTTCTACACTATCGGTCACAACGCAATGGTCAAAAATCTAAACTTTTTTTTTTTTTTAACTAAACTAAATTTTCACAGCAGTAGTAAGTAGAATACTACACACAATCCTAACTTTATTTCATTCTATTTTCCTTCACATGAAAATCCGCCACCATGTAAACTTAACGTTCCGTTTTTTTTTTTTTTTTTTTTGAGGGTGGGGGCAGGGGGACATATATTGAAGTTAAAAGTAGAAAAGATATGTTTAATTAAATTTTAAACAAATATTAAATCAGCCAGACAAGTTGGAAGGAGGGATTTTCTTAATTTTTTTTTCGGGGGGGAGATTGACCCCTCTTGCCCTTAGGTAGTAACGCCTATGCCCCCTGCCAAAAGCAAACGATGTTTGACCCACTCCACACCCACAGACAGATAAAACTTTAAATCCGACCACCAACCAAGAAATGAAACACCAAAGATTCGAAAAAAAAAACTTCAATTAAATGAAACATCCTTTCAACTCTTTTCGACTCCTTTCGACTCTGAGTCGATAGAAGATTCGAAAAAAAAAAACTCCAATTAAATGAAACATCCTTTCAACTCTTTTCGGCTCCTTTCGACTCTGAGTCGATAGAAGATTCGAAAAACTAACGAATCTCTACGATAGTATACAATCACCGAAACAGAGCGAAACACTGAATCAGTAAAGATTCGTTGCTGCACCAACTCAGTGACCAACTCACCCACACCCACTCATTTACTGTTTCAAATCATCTATCGACTCAGAGTCGTAAAGAGTTGAAAGAGTAAGGGAAAATCTCTGGGAACGGCAAAGGGAAAATAAGTTTTTCTTCCCTTCGCACTTGGAATGTATTTCCCTTGAGGGCTTGAGATTCGAATCAGTAGAGAGTGAGTGTAAAGACTGAGCCACTCAGTACCAAGATTCGAATCACTGATTCGACTCATCGAATCATTGGCCATCTCTACTCGCGCGCGCAAATGAAAACAGACAATGAAAAAGGCATTAACAGTATTTCGATCTGAAAGAATAGAATATTTGAAAAAGGCATTTTAATAAATTACACTTGTGGGAAAGATCCGATTTCATAGACTGTTTCTGTGAAAGGGCCGCTTTCATTCGAACCTATTTTTATGATAGGGTTATTGTACTCAATCGTATTTCTGTGAAGGGGCCGTTTTATTTAACGTATTTTCGTGATGGGCCGCAAATGGTATGTAGGAAAAAAAAGTAGTGATTGTTGACTAAGAATAATAAAAATTTAAAAGGAGGGGGACAGAAAGAAGAGAAATTGGGTAGCTGGGCACTAAAAAGACGATAAAAGGGCCGGGCGCTGCGCCCTGCCAATTCAATCTAGACTAAACACTAGAATCTGTGAAGGTGCTAACTAATGTCAACAAAGAGGAAAGAGATGCAGCAATGCAATAAATGTAAACAGAGGGGAGAGGATGGCGCCATGAATGAAATCAGGGCTAGAAGAGCGGCAGGCAGGGCGCTGTTTTTGGGTGGCAAAAGGGCGGCGATTTTTTTTTTGAAAGGGCAAGTAGGGCGGGATTTTTTGCTTTAAAGGTCGGGCAGGGCGCAGCGCCCTTCGAAAAATGCCTAGGATGAACACTGTTAACTATATTAAATAATGTTAATTAAGTAGATTTTTTTATGGTAGTTTATTTGTAACTTTCTAAATTGGCTCTAATTTTGCAAAAATTGACTTTTACTGATAACAAGTCAACATGACTCGCAAAATTTTAAGTCTGTTACAAGCACGGCTCCCAATTAAATAGTAACTTACCAAGTGAAATCATTTCTGAGTTTACTGAAGGTTTAAGATCTAAACTCGGATCCCTTAAAAAGGCTTCATTTAAAACTTGAAATAAAATTTTCTTTGGCTCTTGAAATTCTTTTTGTAAATCATCCACACCTAAAAACAAATAACACAACATTAATCGGATAAATAGAAGCAAATAAACTTAAACAACATTTTAACTTTTAGTGGCAAATTCATCTTCATTTTATTACTTTTTTCCATGATCCAAGAGAAGTAGAAGAAAACACAATCTTGTTATTTAGATTATTGTAAGAAAAGCATTCAAATCAGTTTTTAATATATAAGAACTCCTGCCCTATTAAAACTGTTTTCTCTAAAAATATATACTTGTAAAATTATTTTGAATACTATGTGGTGGAGGGGGGGGGGGGGGGGTAGGTGGAAGGAGATGTAGTCCTAGGGCATCTTGTGAGAATTGTTAAAATAATCCAGGTAAGGACAATGTAACGAGAGTAGTTACAATTAAAGATGCCACCAGAACATAGCAGCTTCCTGTCATTAGATTATAGTCTTACCATTTGTAAACTAATATTAAATATGTATTTTTTTATTCATGTGTTTGTTTTATTCATATATTATTGTATTCATAACAGGGTACAGCTTTAGTATGGTCCCTTTGGCACGCTTTATTTTTGGTGACTTTTTTTGGCGCGATAAAGGATACCAATATGGTAACCCCGCCGTCTGATGATCCGGAGCAGTAGATTCACCCGTGACGTCACGGTTTTGCTAACGTTTTCCTCCAGCGAATCGGGAGCGTTTGTTCCTTTATTAAACTTTTGGAGACCCCTTTGCCAGTATTTCGCGCGGGACCTTCGAGTGGTTGAACCGCCATTACGCTTTATGGTTTTATTTTAATGGCTTTATTTTAGATTAAATTGTATTATTTAATTGTTACTGAAATTTAAAATGGATGTTCAGGTTCATACTGACTGTTTATATACAGTTTTGTATGAATAAACATTCTTTTGATAGTACGTTTCAGGTTAATATTTTCGTTCTCGATTGTTTATTTGTTAAGGGTAGAAGCAACAAATAATTACGTTATTAATATTTTATACAGTGAAATAATTTTAGATATTTTGATTTTATTATTTCCATATTGCAATAATTTAAGGATTTTAATCAAGGTATGTGATAAGCATTGTTTGTTTTTATTTGTTATTATTACCTTTGTTTATTTGTTAATGGTAGGAGCAACAAATAATTCCGTTAATATAATATTTGATATTTTAATTTTATTATTTCAATATTGAAACAATTTAGCGATTTTAATTAAGGTATGAGATAAGCATTGTTCGTTATGATTTGAATTAGTTCTTTATTTTGCTTACGTAGTCTTTTGTCAGAATGCTAAAATGTATTTTAATTTTTTTGTCTTTTTTATTTGTTATTTTTGTGAGGTATTGCTTTTAGAATATTATTTGTTTGCATTGTTTAACTTAATCTACTAAAAAAAGAAAGGGGGGGGGTTGAGGGGGGGCACAGCTCCCCCCTCACATAAAAAGAAAAGTTATTAAATTTTATTAAACCGAATCTATATGTACATGTAAGCTTGTTATCTGTTTAATTTTTTTTCATAAAAATATTTAAAAGCCATTAAAATAAATCATAGCAAAATTAACGGCAACGATCAATTATCTCGGAACCAGCGCCATCCGATCCACCATATTGTTTACAATTGGCATCGGCAAGGCAAACTTGGGTTGGCGACAAGATTTTGTTGCCAAATCAAAAAATCGCCAAAAAGGGACCATACTAAAGCTGTTCCCATAATGGTGCTCTTGTGTAAATGTTTCATTATAAAATGCATAATATTTTTGTAATGCCTCTTCATCATTCGAACTGGGACAGAATATTGGCTCTGGTGCAAGTTGCTTTTGCTGTCTGTTGGTACCTCGCCAACGTCGCCAAAATGCATAATATTTTTGTAATGCCCCTTCATCATTCGAACTGCAACAGAATATTAGCTCTGGCGCAATTTGCTTTTGCTGTCTGGGTGTAACTCGCCAACGTCAGTATGTATTAGAATTTCATATGTATTAGTTGCTCCTAAACTAGTTGCGAGTTTGATCTTTGTGAAAATAAAAATTATTTCGAATAATCATTGGAGTCTGTTTTAATTAAACAAAAAAAAACTAATGTGTCATTCGGACAAATTCATATAAACAACAAACCTGCCAACATTGGACGAGAGCTCTCGGTAGCATATCCTAAGGTTACTCGAATGAATGTGTGACGTTTATACGTCAACATAACCAAGACCATGCACATACAATAACTATCTATCCAACCACATAAGATAGTACTAAAAATGCTGCATAAAAAACTTTCATTAAAAAAATTATTCTAACCATTTTTTTAATTTTACTATGTTTAAATATAAAATGAATAGAAGTAAAGAAATTAGTATATCAAAAATATAATGCAAGATATATACTCAATTTATATTTACTCTTAAAATGTAGAATATTTTGCTTTACATTAATATCCATGGGGGGAAAATGAAACTTGAATCTGTATAAATGATGAATTAACTTAAATCATACCTGCCAACCTCCTTAAGCCGAAAACAGGAAGACTCAGGTTGAAAAAACAGAAGATTTCAGAAAAAATCAGAAGATCATTTTTAAAGAAGTAAAAGCAGAAGACTCCCAGTTTATAACAATTTCTCATTATTTTTTTTTCAGTTGTTTATAATGCTTTTAGTTTAATATATTAAAATACAAAATTTCATAATCCTATTTTATTAAATAAAAAAAACTTTTTAATGTCCACCATCCCCTTAAATGGAGGGAGGAGGAGATAGAAAGAGAGAGAAAAATGTAAGACTGTTTTTTGTTTGTGATTTTCTTGAGGTTTCTGACTACAATCTCGAGGACTGTCTTATACCACTGAATATCCGGCTTAATATTATATATTTCCAAATAACATTTACAGACAAAGAACACAACAGAAGTACAAACACAGAAGAAAGTGAAAGTGACAATCATGGGTTAAGTGGATTCGAACCCAAGACCTCCTGCTCGCAGGCAGGTGACGGAGATGAGGGCGCAAACCCACTGAGCTATTAGTGTTGACTCTAGAAAATAAGGGCCGCGGGGGGGGGGGGGATTTTCAAAAGGGGCACCCTGTTCTCAAACAGGGCACTTTGGGGTTCCACGAGAATGTACAGGTAGATAACATATAGAAACTGGTTTGAAACGATCTGATCCCCGAAACTTTAACATGTAGAGTTGTAATATGTGTTCTGACTTAGAATGCATAGTAAGATTTTTTCCAATTTGTCTTAGTTCCCCCCCCCCCCTTCTTTTGGAGAAAATATCCAGTAGAAGTAAGTGTAAGCAAAATAGGAAAAATAATTTGTTGATAATATTTTGGTCTAAACATGACATAAATATGTGAATTAAATCTAGATAACTAGAAGTTTTGATTTTAAAAAAACTTCTAGCATAAAGAAGTTTTAATATAAGTAATGTTGAATTTTCTGCTTAATTTTTTTTCCTCAAAATTACGTGACATACATGTTTATTATTTATAAGAATAGTACATTTATTGAAGAAGATTTCAGAAATTTTTAGCCAGTGATTTGTTAGGCAGTAGGGGAAGGCAGAGGGACTGTTAATTTTTGTTCCTCCATTTTATCACACTATCACTACTGTACCACAATTACTGAATCTCATTCATATATGATATTTCACCTATATTGGTACAAACTTTTAAACAGAAAAGGACTGTCAGTGTAAGTGGATTAGGGTAGATGCGTTTAGCATGTAATAAAAATAATAAAATTTCTGCAATGCAGGATGTATAAAATTTAATTATATAAATCAGAATTTTATTTAAATTCTTTTGTTTGCAATAATTGTTGAATGAGTACCAAGTAAAGATTTTCAAAGTTACCCTTATTACTATTAGACATTATTAAAATTGCATCAAACAATTTAACTCATCCATCAATTGATAACTACAGAAATTGGGGAAATTTAATTCAGAATACAGAAGATTGCTGGAAAAAATGACATAGTCATGCAAATTTTGAAATACATCCTATGGTTGGAATGTACAACACCATATCAAATCAAATCACTAAAATATATTTGTTATTTCTCTTTCACTTCTAATTTAATGCTTGTTCATTCATGAAAAGTGAATATAAGCTTTTTAAAAAGTACTATATTTCTTTAAAATAAATAAAAATAATTACTACATGCAAGTTTTTTAGCAGGTATAAAATTAATATTTTTTTTAACTCACAGAATTGTCCAAAGGTATGAAATAAAATTTAAAATATTTTCAATAATTTATTTTTCATAAAGCTTTATTTTTAATTTCTTGTAACATACTTAAAAAGGTCTCTTTAAAAACACTAAATTTTCTTTCTTAAACCTTGCTTTAATCTTTTTAAAATAAAAAAAGTACTAATCAATATTTATTTTAACTATCAAATGTTTTTAATCAGCTTAATATAATTAAAATAATCAACATCCTGGTGCCAAAAGTACTTAAACAAATTATCTATTAATAAACCTTCCAGAATTCTTTTTCAACTGAAAATAAGCTTAAATTGATGACAGTTTGTTTTATGAATAACCTAGCTGTTAACTTATGATGACACAATTTGTTTTCTGAAGACATCCTTTCCCAGAACTAGCTTTCTTTTGCTTTTATTATTATTTTTTTTCCTTTCTTCATTCATTAAAATGTTGAGAATTTTAAAATCAGAAGGTGTATAATATGAATATTTAGAATACCAAATCTTGTCAATAGTCTG
The DNA here is from genome assembly GCA_038373885.1 of Cheiracanthium punctorium. NCBI lineage: Eukaryota > Metazoa > Arthropoda > Arachnida > Araneae > Cheiracanthiidae > Cheiracanthium > Cheiracanthium punctorium. The sequence continues at coordinate 149,145 of JAWZYV010006031.1, read as the reverse complement.
ATTTACTAAATTCTGCATTTACTCGACTTTTATGTAATTAAAACTGTGGCGTAATAAGAGGGGGGGGATTCGCCCCGGCGGCAAAAAAAAAAAAAAAAAAAAAAAAAAACATGGTGGCCGGCAGGACACTTAGAAATAATAAAGTGGAAAACTAAAGGGCCGAAATGGGGGGCAGAATGCTGAAACTTAGAAAGAATGGGGCGACAAACTGAAGGACCGCACCGGGCGCCAATAATCCTACCGCTACATTGCTAAAGATCATTATTATGCTCTGATTTTGGCAAAAGCATAATGTGTTTCAATTGCTGTATTTGCAAAACGTCGCAAATCCCTCGATTTTCAGATGGATTTGAGTATATAAAGCTACTGAACATGATACACGGCTGAAGTGTTGAAGTTCCCACGTTCGGCGGGCCCCGCCCGCGCGACGTCGGTCTGGAGTTTTGGTCGATTTCATCCAGATGTACGCGTCAATACACATTAGAACTCCTTAAAAAGTCACCCAACCAGGGCACCCCACCCCCCGTAGAAGATATCCCTTGTCTAGGCTTGCCATAACAAACAAGCAAATCCCGCGGAATTTTGGAATCGCAAAACGTCGTTCTGCTTGGGCATTCTTTCTGTATCATCTGTAATTATATACGATTAGTAAATAACTGTTACACATTACGAATAATATGTACTAAGAAAGCCGATTAAAAAGACCAAATCGTTTAGGGGGGGGGAGGAGAGACTTGCTAGTGTTGCAAAACTATTAAAGACATCGAGAAGAGCAATAATTATATACAGCTGGCGGCGAACTCTGGTATAATGATAGTTTGATAATTCGCAACTACATATTTATCAAACGTAGCCACCGATATTTGAGGATTGACAGATAGAATCAGAAATTTTTAGATAACTTGAGAAAATTTTGAATTTCCCAACCGTATTTTCATCCCCCAACTCCTAAGTGAAATGCCGATAGGGCTTCTTCTCGCTTGAGTCAGCAAAAACAAAACATACAAGAGGGGCCTTTTTGGGTTACTCGGCTGTTCGGATCATGCAAATGAAAACAAAGAAAAGGGCAGTAGCAGTATTTCAATCTGAAAGAGTAGAATATTTGAAAAAAGCATTTTAATAAATTACATTTGTGGGAAAGATTGGATTTCATAGACAGTTTTTAAGAAAGGGCCGTTTTCAATCGAACCTATTTTTATGATGGGATTATTGTACTCAATCGTAACCGTTATCGTGATGGGCCGCAAATGGTATGTAGGAAATAAAAAGTGCTGGTTGTTGACTAATAATAATAAAAATGTAAAAGCAGGAGGGCGCAGAAAGAAGAGAAATAGGGCCGCCCGGCGCTAAAAAGACGACAAAAGGGCTGCCGGGTGCTAAAAAGATAACAAAAAGGCCGCCAGGCGCTGCGCCCTGCCAAATTAATCTAGAGTCAACACTAGCTATGGACTGTTAGAAGCAAGAAAGGCTCAATGTAAATAAAAATTTTACTAATTTAAAACTGAGAATTCTTTTTTTCCTGAAAAATACTTAAAATTCGCTAAATCAAAAAAAGTAGCAATATCGCAAAGTCATAAAATTTAGTTGCATGATGCTTTCAAAAGTAGCAAAATTTGCGAAAAGTCGGAAAATTTGGCAACACTGCCCCCCGGGAAATATTCTGCCGGTGCCCATGCCACATTGCAGTGTTTTATGATACTCTCGAGCAACTTTTCTCGAATTCTACAATCATTTATGTAAGGGTTATTACACAAACACTGCCTTCATTTGTATGCGCAAATTTTTGAGGCAACAGTGAACAGTATTTTGTTACGTTATTATCCAAAACACCCAAATTTGAATTTATTTTTTTAATGCATACATTTTATGAATGAACTTATAAAAATAAATTTACTATTTTATAATTAATAAAAATCGTGACGCCCTATAGAAAAAATAAACATTTGGTTATAATTTGCTATCGCTCGCTGTGAGAAAATAATGGGACTATATTCCATATACGGTGCTGTTTACATTTTGATGTTTTGTTTACAAATTGATTTGGCATTGGCTCTGGCGCCGTCATGGGCGATGCTCAGCTGGAGTGAAGTACCCTGCTGGTGATTGTTTAGACTAGTAACCAAAGAGAAACACGGGGTGTTTTGAAGTATGGGATTTTCATTCAGTGCTAATTGAATGACGATAGTTGTTTGTTTGTGGCTGGTGATAGAGTAGATTAAGTTAATGTTTGAATTTCCTTGTGGTTTTGATTATGTTTTAACGGACTCTTTATCGTAGGTTAGTAAGCGTATCGGGGAATTTCGTCGTCAGTATTTATGTGTGGAATATGGAGTTATTTTTATGTTTTGAAAGGAAAAGGAGCGTTCTTTTGTGTGTGTTTGATAGAAATATGGTGTGAATATAGAGCTAATTAAAAGAAAGCATGCTGGTGTTACGTTATAAGCCGATGGGTGTTGGGGACATTTCTGAGCGGTTATTTAAAAAAAAATAAAGGTAAGTGCTCTTTTTTAACGAATCTTTGCAATGTTTAAGGTTTTTAATGTGAATTTTAAATTGATATTCGATGTGTTTTATGTTTTCGTAAGTGCTATTTACGTGCTATTCTAATCATACTGACTTTATAAGAGGTGTACAACTAGGTTGTTTAATCCACCAATGTTTTTTTGAGTTGAAAACGGGCCAGTGTTTGCCCAGTTTACATTAGCTGTACAACTAGGTTGCTTAATTCACTGTTGTTTTTTTAGTTAAAAACGGTCCACTGGTTGCGTAGTTTACATAGCTGTACAACTAGGTTGCTGAATCCACTGAGGTTTTTTTTAATTAAAGACAGTCCACTGGTTGCATAGTTTACATAGCTGTACAACTAGATTGCTGAATCCACTGAGGTTTTTTAGTTAAAAACGGACCACTGGTTGCCTAGTTTAGATAGCTGTACAACTAGGTTGATGAATCCACTGAGGTTTTTTTAGTTAAAAACGGTCCACTGGTTGCTCATTTTTAGTGGAATATATGTGCAATTTTAATGTGCTGATCATGGAAAATGGTTGGCGACAGTCGCTGGAGCTTGGCGGCCGCTAAGCTCCAGCGACTGTCGCCATGTTTACATGGGGTGCGCACCGGCTTGTATGATTTTACCAAATAATGCATATACAATGGGAATTTTCAAGTTAAACAGAGAGAAATATTCTCTTAAAAGTTCTCTTTAAATATTGAGTATTAAATGCTATCAATAATAATAACAAAAACATATTTACACTTTTCAGTGACATTTTCAGGAGAGGATACCGTACTAAAATGATGTGCGCTAAATACTCTAGTAAACAAGCGAGTGTTTTTAAGCATGTGATGATATACACAGTAATTCTGCTGTGGAAAATGTAGCATTAATTTCCGACATGAATACAATTTTAATAATTTACGCATGTTTAATAGCTTACTGTTATGTAACAACCGCGGTCACAACAAAGGGCCGTGTCTACGCTGCCGGCCGGCCGGAAACGGAGTACTTCGGGCTCTGCTGCCGGCTTGTGCAGAAGTCGTAATTTGGTTTACTGCACAGATATGGGCGTGATTTGAAAAGATGTAAATAAGCCGGCCGTACGCTTCGTGATTGGCTCATTCGGAACCGTCTTATTTGCCTGGTCTGCCAAAATAGAAAATGAATCGCGGGGTGTATTTAAGGTTTCACGCCAACAGGAAGTAATTACGTAAACACGGTCTTGTGTTTACGTTTCCCTATTCGGACAGTGCTATTTACCAAATTTTTAATTAAAGATGTGGAGAGAAAGAAATGATTTTGTTTTGATTATAAAAGTTATTTATGCTGTTGTAATTTTATTCACTGTTTAAAATATTATATTTTAAAAGAATTAAAAATTACTTAAACTGCAAGTGTATTAACCAAATTGTTGCATTGATCATCTTATTTATTTTTAATTATTATTATCTATTTTTAATATGTATCGTTCAAATACTAAACATTTATTACCCGTTACCTTGCCAACTTTTTATTAAGTAAAATCCTGTTTTTAACGAAAATATATATATCGATATTTCATTATGTCAACGTGTAAACGTCATAATTAATTATGTTAGCTGAGAAATCTTAAGTTTTGATATGAATTGTGCAGTGGATATAACAGACATACTGTTTGGCTTACTTTTTGAATACTCTTATTGAACTTTTAACTAGCGGTCAAAATTGTCTTTTCATTTAGTCAATCTTTCCCTTCATTTATACTTAGTATGTGTTAGTATAATTGTTATTTTTTTAATATAATCAATTTTAATTATACATTTAGTTATGCCAAATGTAAATATACTGCATTAAGTTTATATATTGTTCTCTTTCTTTTATGGATTAGTTTTTGACAGTTTAAACCAGTTTTTGATGCTTGTCATGTCAAAAACACAGCCCAAGCTTGTTGCATATATGTGTCAGGGTTAGAAATTAAGATATTAAAGTGAGGTGCCAATGGCACCCAACTATTTTATCTTAGTTGCCAAAATGATCTACTTGGGCGTAATTTTAAAATTATGTAGTGTAGTCATTCAAATATCAAATCATAATAGCGAAGTACGAATACTAATTAAAGTTTGTTTACTAAATATATACATCTGAAAGTAGGAAAGTAAATGTGTAGAATGTTAAATTCTGCTAACGAATTAATAATAATAAAATTACTGCAATATTTAAAAAAAAAATTGGAGCTGCAAAATACTGTTCTTTTATAAAATTCTGCATCCTATGCAGGCTCTGTGTGCAATCCATACGTGCAAGGTCATGTGGCATGCGCCATCGCCAAGCTAAAAATGCACTGAGCTCTAGCCTTAAAGGGGGAAAAAAAGGAAACAAGCAAACAAAAAAAAAACAAATGTAACATTTCATTATATTTATGGCAAAAACAGAGCCTGACTATCACAATGGTAAGCGAGGCACTAGCCTGGGGTCTCAAAATCAGATAAATTACCCTATATAAATGAGATTTCTGATAATAATGACTTATTCCATGTAATTCTGACTAGGTAATATGGTTTGAAGGGTGATTGGTGATAAACCTTTCGTAAAATTCCGAATGTGTCAAGTATGTTATAGTGATTGCCGTTGATCAGTATGCTTTGCTAAGAATTTCTTTTTTTTTTAAAGTTAGGCGTAAAAAATGATGACCAGGTATTATTTCATGGTCGTCAAACTTAAATTTCTGGGTGAAAATACGACTAACGACCACTTATTTCTAACCCTGATATGTGTTTATTTGTATATTAAGCGTGTTCATTAGGGGGAGGGTCATTCCATTTTAATGTCAACCTTCAGACCAAATTTAGTGTAATTTGCTGTCAACCCTATTTTTTCATGTATCTCGTTTTTTCCTTGATCCTATCATAGTAGAATCCATAGATAGGACCGTCACGAATGTGTTAGATGCCTTTGTGCAAACACTGATTTAGTGCCCCTATATAAAAAAAAAAATTCACCTTCAAAACAAAACTATCATTTTACTATTCTATGTACTTATTGTTGGAAAATATCATAATAAAATAGAGTCTCAGGAGGTTACCCCCTATAAATATTCAGTTTTTGAAACAAAATTATGATTTTACAACACCATATTAGTATTCAGAAGAGAATATACGGCATTGCTCTGGACTGTAGTGTTGCCCGATGGATACCCGGCACTGCCGAAAACTCACCCATGTGCTTGTAAAGTCAATAGAACCAAAAACACCGAGGTAGGTATCTAACAGTTACCATGGTTGCAGAGATCAGATTTGCTTCCATCTAGACTAGTCTTTTGCAGAGTTCTAGTGATATGGAATTCATTAAGTTCAAGCACAGACTTGGGAGGTATCCTTCAAGGAGTTGCCTGTTCTTTACACCCCCCCTCCCCCAGAAAAAAAAGGATGAAAGAAGGGGGAGGGGAGAATAAAGTGTATTTTTTTTCAACAATAATTATAGAACACTGCCATAATGTTTAACGAGTGAACAGGGTGGCGACAGATCATGGAAGCATCAGGGAATTTCGTAAAAATATCCAAAAATCAGGGAACTTTCGTTTTCACCTAGTTGACAAGATCATTTTTAGTTGTGGATCAGCATCTAACTCACAAGTCATAGTGTCGTTCTGGATCATACAATACTCAAGTGATGCAGACACATTATGAATCCAAGACTCAATTGGTGTAGGCACTATATGAGTCCAAAACCGCAGGTATTCGGACTTGTACTAAGATACGGATCATATGAGAAACCAGACATAGGCCTAACTTACTAAGGGCAAGAGAAAGCAATTCCCCCTTATAATTCAAGAAAATTCAGATATAACCCATTTGAAAATGGTATTTTCTACAATAGAAAACATTTGCCCCCCCTCCCCATGTTAAATGCCAGCTTAGACATGTGAATCAATCAGATATATGAATGCGAATATGAAACACTCTTTCTGGGTCAAAACTTCTGCATCTGGGCAATCCAGTAACAAATTATATTGAAAAGTAATGATTCGTTACCCCTAGTGGTCAATTGCGATTGCCCTTTACACCAAGAGGGTGGAATTTTGTAGTCATTGTGACCTCTGTCCCCTTATTCCACTCTGGAGTTTTCTACAGTCACAGTAATTTTGATCATTGTCAGGTATACGACGATCAGGGAATTTTGTTTCTTAATTTTTGTAGCCACCCTGGTGAATGCACTGTACAACTAGTAAAAAGGTCACTTTGGTATAACGTTTCCGTTTTGACATTGAAGCAAAAGTAATGAGAAATCCTTAAATCAAAATAAAAACCATGAAAATATTTTAATTTTATATGTGAACTGTTTGTTTTTCTAAATAAAGTAATATAATACAAAGAAAACTACAACAATACAAACGACAAGTTTTATCATAGTTAATATTATTTGGAAGCATTGATTTTATTGAAGCTTCTTTTGATTATCCAGATTTACATAAGGTAGGTTTGAAATTCAAGGAACCCTTTTCAGAATACAAGATAATGGCTGATGGTTAATTTAATTTCAAGAACTTTAGATGTTTTGATAAAAAGTCAAACATTTCAAAGGGCTGATTAATTTTTATGACTTTCTCATTGACAACTCAAATGGAAAGTCCAGTATCTCTTATTGCTACAATATGGGAAAATGGAAGAAAAAAGGTAAAAAGAACATGGCTTATGTATTTTATCAAATTAAATTCTGAGTTTTGTTTTGAATGTAAAATATTTAGAAGGAAAAAAAAAAAAAAAACTCTTTTCTACTGCAGAATTTAAAAATTTGCTCACTGTTTAAAATGTTTTCAAAGGCATGACAATGCATGCATAAAATGTTTAAAAGCATGGTACAAAATAAAAATATGTATGTTTAAAAAATGGCTCTATCAATAAAAACAAAATAAAATTTGTTTAATGTTAAGGAAAAAATGTTGTGGGTCAATTGTTGAATTAGATCTTTCTAAAATGATAAAACAATTTGCACAAAGAAAACCACAAAGGTCACATTATAATGTCTAAAATTCTTTTTAAAAAACGAATATCCGTAAAAGAGTACTAAAATTTTGCCTGCATATCTAAAATTAGTTAATATGTCAGAAAAATATATTCACAGTAAAAATATTTCATCTTAAGAGTAAAAAACTTAGAATTACAACATCAAATTTAATTACTTGATAATTATGGCTGGTATTGCTTGGAATAAGCTGGTTTAGTTGACAGATATTTTTTAAAGGAGCCACTAGTATTATTTGTGCCTGCTCATCATTTTTCCTAGCAATTTGTTTAGATACTATCTAAACAGGGACCCTACTAGGAAAAGGAGAACGGGCTTTCTGAGCTCTTCATCTGCTCATAATAGTGATAATAGTTTCAAAAGCATGGAACTCAAAAGAAGTATGAGAGACTATTATTACACACATTATCCATTTTTTATAAAAAAACAACATTTTATAAGAAACCAATATAGGAAAATTGACTTGCACTCAGGGGGAAGGGGGATAACGGGATGTATCCCCCCCCCCCTAAAAAAAAAAAAAATCATCATACAATAAAAATATTGTATTTCACTCAATGTACATACAAACGCTAAAGAAATAAAACTTTCTTTTTAGTTTTAGAAGTTTTTTTCAGCCGAGTTCGATCTGTATTTGGGATGCAGTACTCCAAGAGGTGGGCTATGATGGGTCAAAAAGTAGATATTGTGCATTCGGTGCCACGAATCACACAAGACAAGTACATAGAAATCACATAGTACATTTCGATACTAGAATGTTATACAATAAGTGTAGCTATACCAATTCTTCATAGCTTTTTGTTAAATTTAATTCTAGATTTACGGGGCTATACAAAAAGTCTTCTAACCTACTGGCCAATTTACCATCTACAACCAGGGGTGTAGTGGGGCTGGAACTGTGTTCCGTAACTCAAATGAGATTATTATTATTACTAGCTGCCTTCGGCGACCACTTTTGGCCGTCAATGGCCAATTCGCGACTGGCTTGTGCAACCTACGGAACTCGGGCCTCTTCGCAACCAAAATTTGCAACCTGCGGGTTTGTTTTGTTTTGCCAGGAGAGGACAGCTTGCATCACTGAATGAGTCGCTTAGAGCTACATATACGTCCTTCCCGGAATTTCCCGCCACAATTCAGAACCTCATCAGAAGGTGGGGACTTCTGAATATTGGCACCTCTTGGAAACTGCTAGCAACCACCTAGAGGACTTTCGGAACCACGGATTTAACGTGCATGTACACGGTGGTCTTTAGTGGTATGCTGGTATCAAACCCGCAACCTTCCGGTTACGAGTCCAATGCCTTAACCACTGGGTTACCACAGCCCCCAACCTGCGGGTTATCTGCCTTCAGCAACCAGCTGGTTTGACTGCTTCACGTCCAGCCTATGCAGCATATGGGCTGCTTTTATACATTTTGGTGAACGGCCGCATCCAGCAATCAGCTGGTCTGCCCACGGCCTCTTCAATACCAAAAAGTGCAACCTACGGGCTACCCACCTTCGACGATCACCTGGTCCAGCAACGGGCTGCTCCGAAAAAAAAAAAAATTGCTACCTACAGCCTGCTCACCTTCAGCGACCAGCTGAATGAAAGCTCAATAGTTTGTCCGTAATCGTAAATTTTTTGAAATTCAATATGCCCACTCGCACGGGCCGTGTGCAGTGACCACACCTGATACTTGACCCCTTCAACATATCTGTGTTCTAACTGTCATTTATCGCTAATACCTATGCAACTACTAAAAACAGAGTCCCATCATCAATATGATAACCTGTCTTCCTGCCGCAATGCGAACACAGAAGAGAAGAAGGGGGATGTTAAGTGTGTCAGTCTAACAACTACATGTCTATGATTTTATTTTTTCAAAATTGGAGTCATGTTTCAACAACTCAACTCTGAACTCTAGAAATTCTAAGTTCAGAATAACATGACTCCAATTTTTAAAAAATAAAATCATAGACACAGGGGTATAGACATGGGACCCTTTACTTAGCTTACAGTTTGATACCAAGTTTAGAATTCAAATTTAGCTTGCAATTTGATGTCCAGCCCCCCTTCCCTGAAATTAAATCCTGGCTACGCTACTTCATAGATGTGTAGTCGTTAGTCTGACTGACACAGTTAACAGAGGCACAAAGTCTACCTTACTGGTTGGCAATTTTTTAAAGCGAATTTTCGTGGGCCAGCATTGCTGGACAGCTTGCCGGCTAGTATTTATAGATTTACGGCAAAAACAAAATAACCAACAACATAAATACACCAAATTAACCTAAATAAAAGCTATAATCCAACGCAACTTGTAAAGAAGTTTAAACGAATTCAGAATTAAACAAATGCTTATGTCTCGTAACAATCAAAATAAAAGTTACGATCCAACAACGTTGAAATCAAAATCCATCTGGTTAAAAAATTCAAAATTAAATAAACGTTTATGACAATGTCCCATAACAATCGAAATAAAATTGATCTTAACGATCCAACACGGTTGAAATCAAAATCCATCCAGTTAACCAAATTCAAAATAAATGCTTACAACAAAAACAAACTAAACAATCTAAAAATACTCCGGTGAGAGCAATGAAAAAAAAAGAAACGCGACTTCAAAAAACAATAACAATATACGTTTATGCTGCCAATTTCTAAAAAAGAATTACTACAAGTAGATGTTTAAGTGTTGTGTCAAGCCTAAACTTGATTGTAACCTTTGGTTACGATCAAGGTGATTATGTTCCGTGATTTTTTTTCGAAGAATCAAGGAATGAATCATTTGCTTCGCTTCTCTGTTTACTTTTTCAAGGCGTGATATCTCGCTTGATATTTAGAGTTGAAAGTAGCTGCAAGTTAAAAAAAAAGGTTAATTTTTTAGAGATCTTTCGAGCTGTACAAAAAGTTTTTGCTTTTAGTTAGAGATAAGAATATTGTTTTTATCAAAATTTCAACATGGCCACAGATGACAGATGCACTGGGAGCAATGAGTCAATCCCGGAATCATTAGGAACTGGACTTTTATTATTTAGACAAGCCCATTGAGACATTTGTCATACTGCTTGATAAGCTTCAAAAGGCCCTCAGGGAAAACATCAGTGCTTTGCATATGGACGAAGCATTGAATGTTTATGGGCAAAAGACGACATAGCAAGTGAACAAACACGCAAGACACCGATACACCATTGGGTAGAGGTTGACTGCAATCAAGCAGATGGTGCTGTTGCAGTGACTCCACAAAGCAAAGACCAGCCTCTCAGTCTGGTTCCAGTAGGTTTGTAGAGAAGGTGCGTTTTGAATTCATGGTCAAAGGAGGAAGTGAAAGCAGTTATCCACTATGAATGGGCACTTGGAGTATCAGGAGCAGAAATTCGTAACCGCCTCGTGGAAGTCTATGGCCCAGGTGTGATGTTGAAGCAAATGGTGCCGCAAATTCAGTGATGAATGTCAGCAAGTGCAGGACATACCGAGACCTGGACGGACGTACATGGCCACTACAGATGCAAATGTCAGGAAAGTGAATGACATGATTAAAGTGAACCAGTGTATCACCATTGATAGAGTAGCAGAAGAACTTGGAATCGGACTTGAGGGAGCTCACAAGATCATCCACAGCAATCTTCAATACAGGCAAGTGTCAGCACAATGGGTGCCCCGACAACTGACCCCAACATTCATGGAACAACACATGGCAGTCAGCCTGGAACATCTTGTGCATTACCATGAAGAGGGCAATGACTTTCTGGTTAGGATTGTGACAGGAGATGCAACATGAATCCACCATTTCACACCCGAAACGAAGGCCGCATTAATGGAGTGGAAACATATGTTATCGCCTGTCCTAAAGAAGTTCAAAACAACTTCCTCTGTAGGTAAAGTGCACCTCACAGTTTTCTAAGATGCCATGGAGTTTTGTTGAGTTGGACTATTTGGAGGTTAAAACCATCAATGCTACACGGTACTGTGACATCCTTTTGAAATAGAAAAAGTGGCCTGGCCTTCTCAGATCTGGCGTTCTGATGTTGCATGACAATGCGAGACCACATTCGGTGACAGCAATGCAAAACTGTATTGCAATTCTTGGTTGGGAGCAGCTACATCATCCCCCATACAGTCCTGATCTCGCACGAAGTGACTTCCATCTGTTTCTGGCTTTGAAGAAGAATCTCGGCAGAATGCACTTTGGAAGCAATGCTGAAACCATTTAATGCTTCTTTCATGTGCAAAGACCTGAATTTTACCTGGAGGGCTTATTGAAGCATATCAAGCGGTATGACAAATGTCTCAACGTACTTGGTACTTATGTGGAAATATAAAGTTATATCTTATCTTTCATGTCTCATTCTATTTTTTGACTTTCATACACAACTCTGACCGAAGTCGACAGGGAAACTCATTTTCTGACTCCCCCCTCGTATATCTTTCATATTCTCCAGTTCTCAGCAGATACTGGTACTGATAATAATTTTGACATCCATTTTACAAATAATCGAGAATTTTTATGGGAAATTATCTGTGCAAAATAGGAAAGGTTTCTTGTGTAACTACACTGAAGAGCCAAAACATTATGATCTCCTACTGGGTACTGGAAGGAACACCAAGTTATTAGAAACAGGTTGTACTAAATATTTAAGTAGTGGTTACCCAAAGTCGAGATATTGGAACATGGTGGTGTTTGAGCTCTGGTGAGTAGGTGGTCAGGACATTAATTGGAATTCATCGTTACGCTCATCGAACCACTCCAACACAATTCCAGCCTTGTAACATGGCACAAGGTTTCATTTCCTGTTGGGAAGACGTATGCCAAATAAGGGTGCAACTGATCCGCGATAATATTCAGATAGTCCACCACATTCCTGGTCTGTTCTACCACAACTATGGGTCCCAGTTCTGCCCAAGGGAACATCCTTCAAAGCATAATACCACCAGCCTGCAATCTGTGTATAGCCTGCTGTACAAGAGGGGAGCAGCTGTTCTCCTGGAAGACAGCGTGCCCTGACACAATTATTAACATGATGAAGAAAAAATCAAGAGTCTTCGGGCCATTACAATCTGCCCTCTATCAAATTTGCTTCAATAAACAGCCTTTCCCATTACTCACAAAGATTAGTGCAAGAACGATTTTTTACCTTCGCCAGCAGATAAATACCATTCCCACTTAATTACGTGCTCTCCATGTGATCCAGACGAGTTCATTGAAAAATTGGGGGTGGTCATAATGTTTTGGCTTGTCAGTGTATGTCCGTCCTCCTCAAGTATTATATTGAAATCAAATGTATTTATTATGAATGAAAATGCTAGAGAGGGGGCATGCACATTAAAGGGTTAATACCACTGCTAATGTAAAATGTAAAACAGGAATTGGGGGCAATTTTTAAGTGCAGCAGCACTTAAAAATTGCCCCCAATTCCTGTTTTACATTTTGGGGACAATTTAAAAAACGTCCTGAAATCGCAGATTGTCGGAAAATGGGGATGTTTGGTCACCTTACACAAATCACAAAGTAACACGGAAATTGGGGACGTATGGTCACCTCAATATAAGGTGACCAAACGTCCCCATTTTCCGGCGACAGTCCCTAATTTCAGGACGTTTTTCAAATTGCCTACAAAATGTGAAACAGGAATTGGGGACAATTTTTAATTATTGCGTTGTTTTTTAATTAAATTACTGATAATTCTTTCATTAATTATACATGCCCCCAGTTTTGTTTCAAAATCGGGAAGATGTCTCCGATTCTACATTCAAAAATCTGGTCACTTTACCTCAAGGGCGGCTCCAGCGAGGGGGCCATAGCCCCCTCTGAACTTTTTGTTTTTGAACATTAGATTCGTATACTTCACATTCCTCACGTTCAAATGGCATTTTAAACAATTTATAGACTATCTAAAGAGTTCAATGGCCCCCTCCGAAAATTCAGCCTGGAGCCGCCCTTGCTTTACCTTAACCCATTTTTGCGACTTTCTTCGATTTTGCTAATACCAGCAATAATAGATAAAATTCTGATGTTAACTTCTTGAACAAGGAATTATTTCTTTTAAAATCATTATGTAAAAAATTGAAATGTCGACATCCCATTTGGTCATGTTAAAATATTTTGGATAAATTTTCGAACCAGGAATTGGGCTCAAATATGTGTAGTGTCTCCAATTATGAAACAAAAATTGGGGACATATGAGGGGGGAAACATGATTTTTTTTTTAATTTGAAGAAATATCTTTTAACTAAAACTTTTTCTCCAATTGTGTTACATTTTGAGGACACATTTTAAAAAAAGTTTGAAATTGAGGACATTTGGTTAGCATTGACCGTTAAAAAATTTTTTGGACAAATCTGTTTGGTGTGCCCAATTCTGAAACAAACATTGAGGACGTGCCCATGTTTGAAAATTATAAATTCCACGAACTTTTCAAATAAACTTCTTATTCAGTTGAAGCATTATTAACCTATGAACGAATGTTATGTTTGACCAAAAAAAGTTGGTTGCTAAGGTGTGACGTACGTGAAAGAGCTCTTGCAATATTGTTTTTTAATTATTAATTTTGAAAGTTGTTGCTACTTACAGACACTGGTAAAAAGTGAAATTTCTTACCAATTGAATAATTTGACTATTATTAATAATGGCTGAACACCACTTTGTCAAAATTTCAAAGTCCATTCATTGAAATTGAAATTCTCTATAGGAATTTTAGTGCGATTTTAACTTTCATATTTCTTGGATAACTTTTAAAAATTAACTGATTCCTCTTCTTGCTTTTTACGTTAAGTAGGTGTCAAAAGAATAGCTCATTTGAATGAAGTTTCCGTTATTCTTATAATGCAGCTGACGCTCAAATAGATTTTTTCTTTTTTTTTTAATTATTTAAATATTACAAACTATTTTATATAATAATCACTTACAATTTTTTGTAAATATTTCTTTTCAAATTTAAATTTTGTGGAAGGGGACACATCTAAATTACGCAAATATTTATAGGAATTTAAGGAGGCCGCCCCCCCCCCCTAAATTTCGATTCTCGATCATAATAATCAAGGTTTTTTGTGAATTTCTGTCCTTTTACCATTTTTGACCCCCCCCCCCAATTTTTTTTCTCGCTACGTTCCTAAAGGGGGAATTGCCCCCCTTTGAGCTAAAATAGCTTGTGTAGCTAAAAATGTTGTTGTATTGTGAAATTTTCACATAATTTAGTGTAATAATAAAGAGGTAAAACACTGGGAGACCTGCATGGCCCGATGACTGCAGAGTTACAGTTTCGGATAAGATATTGCTTGTCGGTTTCCCATCTGCGAAACTGCTCGTCTAGATCACTTCTATCCATGAATAAAAATTTATCTATTGCAGAAAAACAAAAGTGCACTTGCCGATGACTGAATTCGATGAGTTAACGATGAGTCGATGAACGGCCGAGCAGAAAACAAGCAGTCATTGCTACTAGGGAGAGGACGTCACAGAGGTTCGGCCGAACCTCTGTGACGTCTGAATGCAGTCCAAAGGCCTTATCTTTAGTGTGGTGTTGGTCCGAGGGATGTAATTGTGGTGTTATTGCCAATTATCTGAGCGAGGGATCTAGGCCGAGGGGAGGGGGGGGAATTGCCCTGTGTGGGAACACATCAGGAACAGACGTGTTGTCTTGACGATCAGGATGACGTACAGATGTGCAACCATTGAGTAACTGACCACCCAGATGAACCAAAGGGCTACTGCTGAGGAGGGAGCATTATGGTCTGGGGAATGTTTTCATCGCATTCTCTGGGCGCACTTATCATTGTAGAAGGCAACTCTCCGGATTTAAATAAAATCGATAAACTGTAGGATCCCTCGATCGGGTTAGTTCGTGCCATGGACCCCCAATCGCGTAACCTATCGCAGATGGTCACTGCACTGGAGTCCACATGGACCCTAGAATATTCCAGTGAACACCTTCAACAACTAAGTGACTCTCTCCCTGCGCGTCTCTCAGCGATCCGCTCTGAGTAATCGGGATATTCTGGCTTTTGATAAAGTGGTCACATTAATGTGACTGGACTGTGTAGATACTAGTATATTTTTTAACCCATTTATGCCTAGTGTCCCTTTTTTGGGACGGCATTTTCGCTATTAGTCGAAAACGTTATTTATTTTTCCTAGCCTTTATTCTTGAGTATTGAGCCTCAACTTTACAAAATATTTTAACATGACCAAGTAGGATGTTGATATTTTGATTTTTATGCATAAAGATTTTAAAAGAAATTATCCCTTGTTCAAGAAGTTGACATCAGAAATTTATCTGTTATTTCTGTTATCAGTAAAAATCGAAGAAAGTCGCAAAAATATCCAGGCACAAATGGGTTAAAATAGATTTTTTCTAAAACAAATGGGAAAAAATATCATTTAAGTATCTATCATTCTACATATGCGCTTGTCACTACTATGTCTACCTTCTGGAGACATCAAGTTTTCTCTTGTTATGCTCAGCAGTGATTCCTATAACTAAAAATCATGTAAATGAACAAGTTTATAAGGCTCTCGTAGATTTTTTCCCTTTATTACTTGAACCAGTTGATCTCTAGAGCTGATACATTATGAAATGTTAGCGTCGTTCTCCAGTCTCGTTGCATGGACGGTTGCCCCTAATTGAGCTGTTAACTTCTGCTTCAGTGGTACTCCAGAGTGCGATGATTCACTGTTTCGCACAATTTAGAACATCTTCATAAAAAAGATATATGATTTGTGGCTGTACTCTAATAAATATAAGACAACACCAGATGCAGAACTAAAAGAAAAGTATGGAGGGAGATGGTACCAAAAGAAGGACATCAGTTGCAGCTGTTACCCAACTGGACAGATGAACTACTACTCATCGTTGTGGATGGGACTAGGCATAAAGATGGATATATAACTATCCTGTTGGACCATGTCCACCCTTTAATGCAAATTGTTCTTTAATCCAATCGAAAATTTTCGGGATCTGCTCAATCCTGCTGTTTGCTCTGTAGCAGCATATCTGACTATAATAAGCTAAAGTCGTCATAGCTCAGAATCTGTGAGAGAGGAAAATCAAATATCTCTGTTTAAACTGAAACTTTACTTGGAAGATAACACATCAGTATTCCAAAGGTAGAAACGGGCTTATTGGGACGCCACGAGCGAGAGGTTTTGAAGTCATCTAGTGTGCAACGCTTTTGTTAGAAATTGATATCGTTGGGTAAAGCCACGCCTTGTTGGAAGACAGTTGTTCCTGCAAATAGGATATGTTGGTAGAAGTTCAATTCCTGCCTCCGGCTTCATTGCTTTATATGGCGAAAACTGCTCGTGGCGTCGCCAGGGCATGACTATAACAATTTTGTGGACAGGCATTTTAAAATTTGTGCTTTATATAGGTCTTAACTAAGTCCTATTTCTGCTTGTGTTTCTAGGCACGGACCCACAAGTGCTCGTGCTATTATCAGGGCTGCTGGCGTCTTCCTTATATTCTATTTACTTGAAATTCATCATTCACAAAACGATAATCATTTACTACACTCGAATGATTGTTAAAGGGAAAAACAATAATCTTATAAAGGCAGTTATAGGGCCTTTTTTCGCACGGCACTGCTGTTTAGGTTATGTTTGCGAAAAAAATACTGAAAAATTAGAAATTCAGAATAAATTTGAGGCGGCACGAGATCGCACACGCGCACGCTACATCTCGGCAATTTGGTACCTTTGCCCGGTCGGACAACGCCTTAATCTATCTCGCAGGAGTCCACGCCACGCGCTTCCCTTCATTTATGACCCAGACAACTGAACACGCATTTCTCTTTCTTGCCTTCAATCACAGATGGCTCCAGCACCAATCCCATCCATCTCTCGGTTTTTCAAAGTACACATACAATGCGTGGCTATGTCCATAACGCTAGGAACATCGTTCATTAGCCTCTGACTGACTCTTATGGGGTGTGGAGTAGTGCGACGACACGAGATCGCAAACGCACGTGCTACATCTTGGACGGAAAAATGAATGTCGTTTGTCCGGTCGGATAACGCCTTACCACGTGGAATTCGCGGGATAAAAACCAGTCCTCGTCACAAGCTTCCTTTCAAACTTAATCTTGAAAGCCCCATCAAGATGAAATATACAAGATAGAGGAGACAGTCATCATAAAATCATTAAAAGAAAGGGGAGAAAACCCCATTCAGAAAAATCAGGAAATCCCATTGTATTTCTGTAATTTACGCTCTGAAGATTAGCTGATTGTTTAAAATCATGTATTGCTTGATAATTTCCGTGAATTGGCAATAGATATTTTTAATCAAATTTCTACAACCAATAAAGTTCATGTTTTGTCCTGTTAACTAGACTGATTACTGGAACATTCCTTACACAATAGACTTTTAAACTTATGAATCAGACAGATAAGTATTTTGCAATAATGTGATGTCACTTAAAGGACAGATGATTGTGTATTATTTTATGCAGATGTCAGAATGGCTGCCATTGTATTTTCACTATCAGTACATGATGACCTTTTTGTCAGATAAATACATTTTGAATATTAGGCATGGTCCTTTAGCCTCATTGCTAGAATCGACAAAATACTGTGTTGCTCAGCCTCACAAGTCCACCGTTCATTGCTCCACACAATTAAAGCACACTCAGTAATATTGAAAATAGTGTCCCGAGAAGAAAGCATCAGATGGAAAGAAAATAATTTAATAGACATATAGATGAGAGATTCACTTGATCGCAAAAAAGACAAACAAATACAGAGTGTGCAATGACACAAATATAGGGCAATTTCAATAGTGTGTTGGACCGCTTCTTGGTGCAATATATGCCACAACACGGTCTGGCATTGAGTTAATTAGACATCTGATATTGTGCTGAGGCAGATGAGCCCACAGATCTTGAGCAGCCACCTTCAAATAATATACAGAGTGACACGGTGGCATCTGGCGTTTCAGCTGATCACATGCGTTGCTCTACAGGGGACAAGTCGGGGGAGCGGGCCGGCCATGGAAGAGTCTGAACACGGCATAGGAAGTCTTGAGCAGCTCTAGCTGTATGAGGATAAGCTTTATGTTGCTGGAAAATTGCCCCTGGTAGACCATTTAGGATAGGTCCCACGTGGGGTCCAAGAATGTCATTAACATAACGCTGGCCCATTAAGATTGCATATACCACAAGTAGAGTGGACCGGCTATCATAGGTTATGGACCCAGACCTTTTATTGCAGACTTTATGTGCCACCTGTCACAGGATCACTAGTGTCTAAGGACAGAATTGTGCTGTTTTTGCCATTAGACTTCATTATAGAGAAATGAAAGGTACGAGTTTATTCAGGTTATCAATAACTAGGAAGCACATGGAGGAAGTTGGTATCAAACCAAGAACTCAAGAGTTGGGACTACAGGCTTTATCCAAATGGATAAAAAGTACACATGCCATTTTCTTGAGTTTGTGATCACATCCACTTAGTCCACTCAGGATATATACTAGAGAATTAATGCTCATATTTGTTTCATGTAAGAGGTGTTCTTTAATAAAGTATGAATTCGGACTCAGGTCCTTTGATTTGGGTGAACTGAAGTATGAAACTTCAGAACTTGTAATCTTTAACTCTTTACTACACATATTTTTCTAGAAAGATCAATATTTATAGTTCATGCACCCCAAAAGTTATTTGATTGTAAGAGAAATTTCCTATGTTAATTTTATGAGCAACTGATTGATTTTTTGAAAAAAAGCATGCTGATAATAAATGGTAGAAGTTATTATATACTACATAATCCACATTTTATAAAGAACAACCCTTTATAATAAAATTGACTTGCAATCGAATATTTTTTGAAAGGGTGTATGGATATGCAGCTTTGCATAAATGCACTGCAAACTGTGTACTAAAAGGTTAAGGTTGGGGCAGACATGCTAATCACCATCTTGACAAAACTGAATATGGGCATTTGAAGGCTAGAGAACTGGTACTACTGGTTTAATGCCTTACACTACTTTTTATAGCTCAGGTTTGATTCCAACTCCCACCACTCACTAATTTTATTGATGATCTGTAAAAATTGAACCCATATCTTTCAGCTCACAGCAACTATTTGTGGTGCCCAGTTTAATTCTCTCAAGACCAAGTCAAAATCTATGACTATAGCATGTGGCACATAAATTTATAAGTGGCACTGATAAAGAATAAGAAAAACACTGTCCGGCACACACGGTGATCCTTCAATGACACTCATCAGACATCAACTTCTGGATAACTTTCTAGGAATGGAGTGGTGACACAGACATGAGATTGCTAAACTGCAGTCTCAAGAGGGTCTCTGAATGCTTTTCAAGACCTTAGCATTGTGCTTTTGCAAGGTTGTGTCTTTTTAGTAGAGGCATATCTGTGAAGTAGAACTTTCAGTAGACAACAAAACTGTGTATCCACCCTTCATACATATAACCAAGTATAGGTACAGTTATCCATGACAAATTTTTATTTTGCACTTGATTCCTTTTCTATGTTCATTGTTGCTTCCTGATAAAAGAAGATTCATAAGAACTGAAAGAAGGTAAACAGGTTTAAGCAAATAAGATGTTAAAGTATATGCATATTATTTTGGGCAAAAGAGCTATTAAATGCTACAGACACTTTTTAAAAAAAAGCATTCTTTTATGAATTCCCCCCATTTTTTAAAAATAGATGAGTATCATTATAAGGCATTTTAAGCAATGACTGCTAATAGTTTAAAAAGTTGAATTACAAGATGTGTAAAAAGACTATTAATGTCAAGCAGATCATTTTTAGAGTTCATATTCAGGGGCGTAGCCAGAAATTTTTCATGGGGGGGTTACGACTACTGCAACTCATATATATGTATACATATGTGTGATAATGTAGTGAAGTATATACATTTTGTATGGCAAAAAATTTCTCATGGGGGGGGGTTATGACCCCCCTAGGCTACGCCTCTGTTCATATTAATGAATTACATGAAAAATTTTGTAGCAGTTGATGCATTTTTATAGCAAATACAGCATGATGGACAGATATAGAAAAAATTGTGAACAGTTTATCGATAAGTACAAAAGGTTTTTGTAAGATATGGTCTAAGACTTTTTTTAAAGGTTGCTGGTATTATAGCTTAAATGCGGTGGATCACTTACTAAAGAAAATTCTACTTGCCTTCATTACTTTGATTAAGTGATAAATTGATTCTCTAGAAATTCTGACATTTTATTGTTATTATTACTATTTTTTAAATTTGTGTTTAGGGATCATATTATATGCAATCTCTGAATGACCAATATGCACCTATTAGAATCTTACAACAATCCCTTATATTGCTCTTCCTATATAAGAATCATCTCTTAAGTTGTGATTACTTTGTTTACACAGTCATTGATTTTGTCATTGCTGAATCAGCTGGTTGTTTCCCCGAGAAACAAAATATTTAGAAGCATGCTAAAAAACACTGCTGAATGCATGAAAAGGATGTTAGACAATACTTACATGGTATTTTTGGTCACATCACGGACAGTCATCTATGCCCCACTAGCCAAGGTCTAAATACAACACAGCTTATGATACTTTACTGTTGTATCTTTCCAATGATGTGAAGAAACAGGTTATTCCTGGGTTCGGTGGGTTTAGCCACTTAACAACCTCCTTCTTTCATACACAACCATATTTTCCCCTTTTCCAAAATGCTCAAAGGTTAATTATTTACAAAACTAATTCAATTATTCATTTTACATATCTATTTAATACTTTGTTAATATCCATTCTAAAATAGGATTTTTTTTTTTTTTTTTTTTGAACAGCTTATTTCAGAAAAAATAACAGATTAAATTTGGTTGATAAAAGTATTTTTGTAATAAATAAATAAATGTGTTTCATAAGCTGAGAAACATGGCGGTCAATATAACGATATAGATTTAGTAGCATAAAGTTTACTTTTTAAAGACCTACTTCTGAAGCAGATTGCCGTATCAGGAATCTCATTGCAAAACAATGATGTTGTCAGCCTTCTATTTTACAGGTTCAGAGATATTTCTTCTTTTCTTCATCTGTTTATGTGCTAGCAAGACCATATTCAGAGACAGGAAAAGAAAATCATCCAGACTCTGAACACAGTCCAGCTGGCTTTTCTTTCAGCTACATGTTGTGTGGCAAAACTTTACTTTTCAAAAGCAATAAATGAATGAATTCACAACCTTAGGGAAACAAATAATACAATGAATAAATGATAATTGAAAAATTTTAGACCACAAGGTATATTAAGCAAAAACACGATTGGGCTTGTAATTTTTGTACTATATATATATATATTTCATATTCAAATAATTCAGAAGACTAGAAACAGGTAAGTTGTACTCTCTATCAAAAAGTATTTTTTGTGAGTCAGAAAAACTGGCTGTCTATAATAAAGTTTGATCTGAGAGGTGGAGTTTGGCTTAGGTTTTGTTTTGGCGAATTTGCTTTTTTAGGTATGTAAATCTTTTGCAAGCAATTTAAAACCTCTATGAAAAATTGTTCATTTTAAATATGTAACAAATAGAAGGAATTAATCAAATAAGCTACTTACAGAAATAATCAAAATTACATCAATCCCATTTTCTTATTTTTTCAGAAGGGAAGGGAGAAGGCAAGAAAAAATCACAGAATTAAATTACTTACTTTGAAAGTTTTTAATTACATTTTAACAGCAATTTACTGTATGTAAATGCAAACTATTTCCAACAATATTAATTACTACATGATTAGAAAAAGATACTCATGGATACAACAAAAATACTTAAAAGATTAGTGAAAAAAAATCATTGATTAGAATCATACTTCTAAATGATAAGAAATAATCAATTTAATTAATGCAACAAATTATACAACAAATGAAAGAGAATATACAGATATTGTTTAAATTGCTGATCTAATTACAATAAATTCCAATCGCTAAATGAAAATGTTAATCGACATTTTACACACATTAAATATAAATTCATAGTTCGACTTTTGAATGTACCTATATTATTATTAAGCTTCATTTTGAGTATGAAAAATGTCAGCATATCTTTTGTCACTGTCTCAATGTGAATTGCACAAATACAAATTTCGCGAAAATATTAACACATCTTTACATTTTTACGTTTAAAAATAAAATAATAACAAAGAGAAAATCAGGTTGCAATGCAATAAACAAATTTACGGCCAGTAAATCACATTCAGAAATTGATTACACAATAGATACATATTGAGGAAAATTGAACGCAGAAAAATGCACACAAACAACCTATTCCTTAATAATCTGCGAATTATAACTGTTTAAAAAAAAAAAAAAAAAAAAAAAGCGATATTTACCTTCTTCTTTCAAGCATATTTTTTTTTAATACTATCCATCGGAATACAGCTTACACCACGTAATCAACGAAATGACCGTTAAAATGAAAACGCGGGAAGCCTTATTTGCAACCCTGTGGGCCATTATTGGCACGTTGGCGATGAACTCCGTAAACCCCTGGTTGGCGACCAAAACTGCTTTCCCCCTTTAATCAGGGGACAGTTGGAAATGACTGCGCATGCGCCATAGGACGGACGCAGAGACGAAAGGTCTCCGCGTCCGTCCATAAGCCGGCAGCGTAGACACTCCCCACAACAAAGCATGCGGTGAAGAACCAAAATAAACCATTGATTGATGCCAAAATTCAAAAACTAATTCGAAAGAAATCTTAATTGTCTAATCTCGCATACTCGGTTAACCGAACGTTCGGTTGCGTGACGTCACACAGAACTCCTCCAAGGAGCATCATCCTGAGCCGGTTCCAGAATTCACCGGTCGGTTATGCAACAGTGCTGGTTAACTGACGTCACGGTTGCCAAGCAGTTTTGGTCGGGGCCTTCGCAATTAGTAATGGGCCTGCGCGTGTATTTTGATGAGCATATCCAAAGAGGCCTACGGACGGATGCTCGAGTCTTCACGTATACATCAGGCATTTCTTAAGCTTCCCAATGCTTTCAAACGTTATTCAATGTATCCTTTTTCCTTTTACTTCTTATGTGTGTTTTTTACAAAGTTTTTTAATTACTTTATCGTTTAACACCAGTATTTTGAGTGTTTTTTCAGTCATCATTAATTTGTTTGCTATGATACATATTTACATAAAGAAAATAGATGCATATAATTTAAAGGAAAAACAAAGTAGCGCTTACTCTCATGATTCACGATTGTTTATTTTAGTTTCACAAGTGGATATTTAATATACTTTAAAATAACTAAATACACAAATGAGAAAGACATTTTTATAATGAATATTTCATGAACGTAGTCGTATTTCCTACGATATTTTAATCAATTCAAGATTAATCTTTAACAAATGATCTATTAAAGCGCATTTCAGTGTTTTCGGGATATCCTGTATATTGGAGAAAATTGATAAAATACGCTCTATATCGCGATCCCTGAATTAATTATTCTTTAATAAAGACATTTCATAAAATAAAGACATGTAGTATATATTATTCTTTTGTCGCTTTCTCAATCGAACTTTGGAATTGAGCAAGCATAATGAACGCTTGTACAAAATATTAACTACATTTGAAGTTTCTGTATAAACGGGCAAAAATCAATAATTTATAATTTACTGTATTTCTGCACTGTACCAGATGTAAGTAATCATATAATAAAGGCATATCCCAGATAGCACAAACTTGTCCAGAACACGTCTAGAAGACGTCATATAGACAAGCTGACATGTTCATTAAACATCCAGGATTCGCCCAATTCTTGTCCATTTTACGTCAATATGGCACTATAGCACGCCCATATGACGTCTTATAGACATGTATATGGACGTAATAATGGACATGTTTGTCTATTTATAGACCTTTTACGGTCGAATCCTGGACATCAGCAAAAACCATTTAATAATTTTTAGCTAATTGCATGTAATGATTAATTTAAATTTATCGTTACATCTTAATAACAAATTTTGTAAAAATATTCGTACCAATTTTTTTAAACCAACCTTTATCTACTTGCTCCGCTTCAGATTCGAACCCTTGATCATGACCTTCACAGTAGAGTGTGTTAACCACTATTCGCGATCTCAAGGACCTAAAGGGGGCGCTATAGGATATAAACAAATGTGCTCGGTGACGGGTAGCTTGTTCCGACAATAGTTGTGCCTGCATTAAGCAACGCGGTTTTTATGCCTATTTTCTCTTTTTAGAGGTGGAAAAAAGTTTTTTATGGAAAAAAATGTCGCATGATTTATTTCTTTTAGTTTTATATCAAGCAATCTTTTAATTTAAAGGTAATATTTGCTAATTTTTG
Organism: Cheiracanthium punctorium; assembly: GCA_038373885.1. Taxonomy (NCBI): domain Eukaryota; kingdom Metazoa; phylum Arthropoda; class Arachnida; order Araneae; family Cheiracanthiidae; genus Cheiracanthium; species Cheiracanthium punctorium. The sequence goes on along the minus strand of JAWZYV010006031.1, from coordinate 124,377 downwards.
GTGTTTTGGTCATGTGTTCTGGGTGTTTATCCACATACAGATGAAATTAAAGTAAACTTTCTCCATCCACATAATCTATCGCCATCGTTTTATTACCCACAAATTATATGATAAAAAAAATGCTATTTGCATCCAATAAACTTGAGAAAAAAATCACACAATTGTTTACTTCCTTTTTTATTTTACTTTTTGCATAATCTGCAAGTTGTAAGTTTTCCTTACTGCATTGAAATTTAAAACTCAATTTTTTTAAAAATACACATCAATTAAAGGTAACACTTGAAATATTTACTTAATAGTTCAGAATATGCATGCAACATAAAAATAACATCTTACTGTAATTATTATTATTTTTTTATTTTTTAACCTGAAAATGTTATTATTTAAAAATTGACAATTAAAGGAATAGTTGTAACTCATTGGAATAGTGGAAGCATTTTATGAAACATAATGATTTTTTTAAATTATTAATGAAAAAGAAAAATGGAATTTTGTTAGACAAACTCTGAAAATTCCTATTAAAAGGGGGGAGGCACACCCCCTTTCCTACTTTGAAAGCACCCTCATTAAAACCCCCAGCAAAAACAAATTTGGACTCAACTGCTCTTGAAATTTTAAAAACAAATAATTGTTTTAGTAAAATTCTAATTTTTTATTGGGGGGGGGAGAGACATTGCCTTGTGTGTACCCCCAATGAAAGTGTTGAAAAACATTATCAACATTATTTGTTCTCTCTCAAAATTCTTATATTAAGTTAAAAACGTAATTTTATTTTAAAATACAAAAATTTTCTTTTGTAGTTATTAAATCGAGATGATAGCAATTTTCTTAAATTTATTACTCGAAAACCCATGGTAATCCCAGAATGAAACTTTCAGATATTGTTAACAATAAATAGAAGAATAACATAATTTTTTAAAAAATTAAAAATATACTTTTTGAAATTTTAAAATTTAAAATGATGAACTTTAAATTAAAAATTTAAAAAATTTAATCATGTTACATATGACAAGAAAGGGCAACTTGTTTACTTTCTATAGACACTTTAATTGAATTTCTATGATAATTAGGAGAGAAATTGGAGCCAATTGTATAGTGCAAGAATTTCTAAAATTGCATTAATTTTACAAACTTTAAAATTAAATATTTCAAAAACTAAAAGTGATATGAACTAGAAATTTCACATTAATTTTTTTCTCTATAGATACAACTATCGTACCAAATTTCATTGAATTCTGTGTGGGTCAGGTTGTGAGCCTCGTTGATTTGACATGGAATGACCCATATGGCAATTTTGTCAGTACAGAATTTTCAGAGAAAAAAGACAAAAAAGTGATTTCCTCTTTATTCACAAAAAGCTGAAATCAGCTAAAAAGCTGAAGAATCTCTTTCTAAGACTAAAAGCTGAAGTAAATCTAATCTTAGACATTTCTGATTTTTTGTTTTTCTGTGATGCTAAATTTTTTACTGAAATTAGTTCAGACAATTTGAAAGAGAACAACACTAACACACAATTACTTTCTGATTTTAACAGAAAGGGGGCTCTCAATAATTTTAAGGGGAGAAGAGACAAACAATTATATGCATCCAAGATAAAAAATATCTTAGTACTTTTATCACATATTATATAGTAACTATATCAATGTTAACACATTCAACAAAGAGTACTACCCCTATATCTATACATTTTAAAACAGCACTGGGTAGAATCTTAACACAACACTAAAGATATCAATGCAAAGCCTCAATTCTCAATTGGGGGTGACATTTAGGTATAAGAGGGGCTCACAACAGTGCGATAAAATTATCTTTCAATCAGGTTATTTCTGAGTAAATATTGTGAAGCTGTTTAGAAAAGTTCTTAACATTTAACATTAATATATTGATCTATTAGCTTCAAATTAAGTACATAAATCCTAGAAAACGTTTAATATGTAACATTAGATTGGTATTTTGTTAAATCTAACACGGAGGTTTTTTACTTTTTTAACACCACATGTCAAAACCTGTCGATTTACAGGATAGTATAGAACCTTTAAACGTACATATTAAAGTATACATATAAATAATATAGAAATCAATATAAATAGCATAGAAATAATTTAGGACATGCATTTGGAATTGTGTTCATAAAATTAATCCAAGCATTTATGACTAGATCTTTCAAACATTAAAGAAAAAACGGCAAAGTATATTATTACATACTTCTTGGTATAAAATTACTCTCACGAAAATGTTTTCCACAAACAACCATTCTGTCCGATACTTTTTTGCCAATTTTCAGAGCGTTAATCCATTGTCTCCTAAGCTTCCGCGTGGTCGCTTCGGATGAATTGTTTTGATTTCTTTTAATTAACGGAAATCTGTGGAAACTGGGTCGAGGAATATCTCTCCCCTTAGAATCACACTGAGGAACACAGCAATTAACTTTGTCGTTACCCATAATATATTTTGGCAAAAAAAAAAAAAAAAAAAAAAAACAATAATTACACACATTTGAAATAAGCGCGTCTCAAAACAGTAATATGCAAGTATGTAAGCTGAGCTGAGCTGGCCAGGCAAGCCTGCCACATAGTAGTTCTAGTTAGGCCGCTAGATGGCGTATTCAAGTCCTGAGATCGCGAATACGCAGCGAGACCTGCTCTGATGCGTCAAAATGCTGAAGTAAAGACTTTTTAGTTTCGGACTGGGAACTTAGAAAAAAATATGCAGCTATTCGTTTTTGGATGTTGAGTTGCTAAAGAATTTTTTTTTTTCCTGTGGATATGAGTTTCTTTTTTACACAATACCGCTTCTATAGGAAATAATAATACATAAAAAGCATTTTAAATTTCAAAAGTTCCTCGACAAAAAAAAAAAAAAAAAAAAAACTCTAGAATGTAAAAAGTTTTTAAACTTTTTTGGTGTAAAATGTAATATCAATAAAAACATAAAGTATAATAAATTCATGCGTTGAGAGTACAGTATTGGGTAAAATGAAAATCAATGACAAAAAAGTAACTTTTCCATATTTTGTCCATTTCTGGTTTTATACAAACATCCATTTTATGTCGTATCACTGACATAGTGGGGATCATCTGGAATACGTCCATTAATGGACTTATTCTGGATATTCTAAGTCTAGTTTTGGTCTATTCATGGACATATTCTGAATTTTCCAGATTATGTCCATAAATAGATGTCTTATGGATGTCTGTGTATAGACATATACACAGACATAAATAGATCTCTTATCTGTGTATAGACATAAATAAATGTCTTATGGATGTCTGTGTATAGACATGGATGTATTATGGATGAGTTGGATCAGAAATAGACATAAAATGGATAAGTGTGTTATGTGGGATATAACAGATAAATGACATTTTCAACTGGGAAAATTAAATTGTCTAAATAGTATCACAACGTCATGCTTATTTACAAGAATAAAAACTACTCAAGTAATGCGATTTCTGATTAAAATAATTTATTTATAAATAACACATGAGTAATTATTCACTAAACATGATTTACATACATATTTTTAGAATTTCTAAATACATTATAAGCGTTCACTTACCTTTACATTCAGAGCAAAATGTTCGAATTTTAGGATAGATTTAAATGAAAGAATATGGCGCAAGATTCACAAAACGATTACCTACATCTAAAGTTCTTTAGTACGACAAAAGTATAAAAAAATTGTTTTAAAATAATAAAATAACATAGCATTTATAATACTTAGAATAATAAGATAGAATACTGTGACTGGGGAAAACAGGCCTCAATGATAAACTCATTTTTAGCGATGGCAACTCATAAGCAGGCCCGTTGCTTAGCGATGGCCCCGTTTCGGTCATCCTCACCACATCGGATTCTAAGCGGAAAAAACAAAAATAAACATTGGCAACCTAATAACCGGAATAACCCACCTCGCAAGCAGGGTCATTCTAGATTAAGGTGACCAAACGTCCCCATTTTCCGGGGACAGTCCTCATTTTCAGGACGTTTTTCAAATTGTCCCCAGAATGTAAAAATGGAACTGGGGAGAATTTTTAATTATTGCATTGTTTTTTAATTAAATTACTGTTAATTATTGCATTAATTATAAATGTCCTCAGTTTTGTTTTCAGAATCTCGCTATTTGTCATCTACCGTGTTGAGTTTTGCCAAAATATCGCTAATTTAACACCAAAAATAATTATGCATTTTGCATGACTCTAAAACTTTTAACCGTAGAATGTTGAAATTTTGTATTTAGAACTATTGTAACATCTAACTGTGCTTTTGATTGCTGTGGACTGGGTAATTTATTTACAGGGTCACCCAAAAGACGTAAAATATATTAAGGTTCTATAGATACCTTCATTTCATTAAAAATCTGTGATGAATGACTGAAATATCGCTATTGCAAGCTTATTGGCTTTTGTCAAAATATTGCCCAATTAAGTGAAACAAATCTTTAAAATTGAACTTAGCTTGGCGATAAACTTTAGAATTGCAGTAGTTTGTCTCTTTCAAATGAAATAAGTTTAGATGAAGTGCCCCGAAAATATTTCTGGTTTAATAGAGGTACAAGGAAGTCATGTGGTGTCCATATCAGATTTATTAGTTCAATGATTTGATTTAAAAAAAATCATAATAAAAGGAGTAGTATATAGATTTTTACAGTTATATTCTTCCATGATGATTGTATATAAGAGAATTTTTTTTCAACATCGTAAATTACAGTGTTACTTGAAAATATGTTTTCACATAATTTACACAGGAACCAGACTACATGCAAGTGATAGATATTAAAAAAATGAGATGTCAGTCAGCCAATTAAATTACTTTAGAAGTTATTTACCCAAAAAATTGAAAGAAAAAAAAAAGCATCATATTTGACAATATTTGGCTGCATAAAATGATTTAGATCTTGAATCTAAACAGCAGATAAGAACAGTATTCATAGAAAAATTGCTACTGGCGCATTATCCCGGCACTCAAACAAGACAAGCGATTTCTCGCCAAGATAAATGCCGATCACGTGAAATTATTAATGGTTTCGAATACGATTGGCAACAGTTTCCAGCACATTTGATGAAAAAATACTTTGTTGAAAATGACCACCGGGATAATACGTAAGTACCAAAAAATCTAAAAATCTTCAGAATAATTTCTAATCCTAATATCAACTCCACGCAGAACAGAGTTGAAATAGTTTTAGGTAAAAGAATAAGGATTTATTTTAACGAAGTACAGTTTAACTATTTAATCATCTGTCCATGGACACGAGAACAACAACAGTACAACCTTGATTTCACGAAGTCAAAGAAACAACAGAAAGAATTGAGATAAGATTGTGAAATAAAAGAGAGTGTCAGTTAAATATTTTTTTCTATTAAAGTTCCACTCCATACCTAATTTAGAATACTGCAAAAGAATAAAAAGGCTGGTAGCCAAGTTTAGTGATTTTAAAAAAGTAGATTCTATAGTTTTTTTTTTTTTTTTTTTTAGCATAAGCAACAATAAGTAATCATACATTAACACATCAGATGCCAGTTTCAACGTAAGAAACTTCCTGTTTTATTTATTTATTATTATTTTTTTAATAAACCAACCACTGGTACAAAACTAGTTCTGTAAACAATGTATAAATTGACTTTTTAATCAAAATATGTTTTTAAAAAATTATTAACAAACCAATTCTTTCATGTTTTTTATTGATTTATTCTAATGCACATTTAATAACAGAAACCACACCTGAAAGTGTTATCCACAGAAAGCATGCTCTAAAATTCATGTCGATCTAAGGATAAACCTATCTAGTCATAGTCATAGCTTCAAATTACATTGGAGACATATTATCCATATATTTCAAAATCATGAAAAAATATCACAATCCTAAACTAGAAACAATATCTAATTTTGCAATTAGAATTTAATTAGTTGCTGACAGCTTTAAAATTTCTTCCATATTTCTAAATAAATAATGTACATTCTTTCGTGCACAGTCGTGGATCGCTGTCTACATTCTTCACAGTGGGGCTGCGTTCGTAATCCGAAAACCCAATGAACCTCCTCAGATTACACATAGTTTATATGGATTACTGAGATTGCTAAATAATACATTTAGGTAAAGAAATAGCATGCGCAGAACGATGCGCGTCGCTGTCACTCAGCTGACGTCAGAGATACGTCACGTCGAAATGCTCTATTCTAGATGCGCTCTGGTCACGCTGAGCAGACGACCGCTTCATGACCGAAAAGTTTTTGAACGCGGTTACTTCCAACGCTCCGCCTTTTCGAACACCGGTGTTACCCATAGATGTAGGTAACACCCTATATCTATGGTGTTACCGGTGCCCAACAGATACAGATGAATTCTCGAACGAACCCTTCGACGTCCGGAGTAGTTGGCATTCTCTCCGCCGTGGCGCTGGTGTTATGCTCTCTGCAGAGCGATTTAAAGGGCCAGTCCATACAATTAAATGGGCATTAAAACTGTCAAAAATGCTTGATTTTTAATTTTTATTTTTTTGTTTAAACAGAATGTATCTTTATCTATAAATATTTTGAAACGTTTCTTCATCCATGCACACCTTGAAAAAAAAAAAAAAATTAAGAAATTGTTAGTTGGTTAATGCTTTTTTAGGAGCTTCTTCTACATGTAATAAATTAATAATAAATAAATATATTAATTTATGTTTTATTTGAATCTTCAAAAGACTAATACTTTTTAAAGGCTTGTGTTTCGCAACAACCAACCGAATAGTGAATTATACAAAAAAAGAGCTAAAGGATAAGGAAGAGGAATCAGTTTGTTTCCTTTTAAAAGATACTGAGATATTTCCCATCATCTACAACTGTACGTTATTCACGAAACTGAAAAGAATCATTGTTTAGGGTTCATGCAAAATGCTACAAACCCATTGCATCAAACTTCTGGCAATTTCACTGCATCTGAGTTATCTGTCTCAATGGTCGAGTTCGTAAACGGCCAACGGTTTAAACCGTTTACACTAACGGCACTCCAAGCCGTTCGGATAGTCCGATTCGGTGTAAACCGTTTACACTTTGGCCGCGTTCAGACCAACGACTTCTTATTTATTCCTATTATACCTCGTTGGTTCAGACTGCCACGTTTGAGTAACTCGGGAAAAACCCAAGCCGTTCACGTGAGCTCTGTTTATTGTTATTGTTCGCTCCCATTGGCTCCACAGGTTAGTAAATACGTGCCTCCCCTTTTTTTCCTATTAAATACCCAAAACCGTTCACGATGTCAATCTCCCCGAGTAAAACTCGAGCAGTTCGTGTTTTACCCGAAAGTAGCAGTCTGAACACGCGCTTTAGCGTTCGGAAAGGCAAACAAAGTGCACTCAGTTTTTAAACTAAACCGACCGTCAGGAGAGGAGATGTAAATTAAAGATGGCCGCGCTTGACTACAATCATGAAGCTCGGGAGGGGAAACATCGACTTGTTATCCGACGAAACTGCAGCTACCATTGATTGCGCCTTCTATTGGCGGTAGCGGAAAACAACATCGCGCGCGATTTAATGCTTCTCTAATTGGGATTTATTCATTTATGCTGAAATTTCATGAAGTATACACTAACATTTGAATAAATAAATATGATAATTAATATGCATATATAATAATTTTGTTTCTATATTACTTAGTTACAACGATGTAACATCAGTTTGAAAATTTAATAAATTAATTAATAATTTAAATAAATTCTCTTTAAAGCTGCATGCGAACGATATAATAGATCAGTTTTTGACAAATATTTTTGGTAGCAATTCGCTAAAAATTAAAAAATATTCCCTGCCTTCTTTCAGTTTATAAATTCCTCTTATATACCCGCTCTTCCACATTATATTTTATTTATTATTATTATTATTTTTTTTTGTCTTTAGTCTTAAAGTTGGTTAGTTAAACCAAAAAACCAAAACAAATATGGAAAGAGAAAAACATTTAACGCCGTTTTTCAGCACCACCAGAGCCTGATTATAACCAACAAGGGCCCCAGGAATTGATGAATTTGGGGGGGGGGGGCATCTATGAAATTTGTTTTATTTTTCATAAAATTTTGATATAAAGAAGGATGTTTCAGAACAAGATTTGAAATTGGGGGGCCCTGGGCAAAGTCCCGATTTGCCCGTGCGATAATAAGGACCTTGTACAGAAGATATTTTTGTGAAAATAATTTTAATATTATATTGTGATGATCGTAGTATTTGTAAAATAAATATAGAAGCAGAGCCGTAGAGAATTAAAAAATGCAGGCGCATGTGATCGATGATAGTGGTTAGTGTTTGATGAATTAGTTGAACACAGGGTTTTTCCCTGATTTACGTATTTTCCTTCTAACATCTTAACAAACACACACATATCTAGAATACTTGAGCATGCAGTAAACATCTTTATCGAAGGAAAAGAAAACGATCATCAACATGCAAGGTGTGAATAATTCCTCGCACTAAATAAAACATCACTTCCGAACTCTATAGATGAAGACGAATGAAAATGCACTATTTCTTAAACCATCGTAATTGAAGAAAATAGATTATTGACGATAATGAAAATTTTTTTATTTTTAGGATCACAATATCACAATATAGGCTTCTAGGTTAAATTGCACACGATCAATATTGAAGTAAGGAGAAACAACATATTTTCACATAAAATTAGAATGTATTATGGGCACGGACAGAGGCACAAGCCCCGAAGGGCAAGTGCTTGTCCAACCTCCAACGCAGCTCTACTCTGCTCGCTAACTTACAACTAACTGCTCATATTCAAAGATGCACAGGGGAGTATGTCACGAGGTCAAATTTTGCCGTTAAGCTATTACATATATAAGAGAGAAAAAGGAACACGGAAGACTTTACTAGAACATTCGATGCATGCAGCTGCTCACAGAGAAGCAAAACAAAAAAAGTGCGGTCAGGGAGCAGTGCAATACTGCAAGTTAGGCTTTCATATGAATGATTGCGAAAAGAGGATGGGAAGAAAAAAAATAAATAAAACAGATTGCAGCTGTAAATTTGATTAGCATAGCAGAAGGCAGGAAATCGAAATGATTAAAAGTGCGTTATTGCCGTACAAATAAAATGGCTGAAAGGAAATTTGAAAGCTTTGAAAAGAGTTACTGTTAAAAACTTATAATTAATTAAATTTAGAATAGAGTATTAGTTTAAATTTAGATAACAATAATTAAGATTTGTATTGGTAATTTTTTTTATAACAAATATGCACGTTGTGTCAACGTGACATATACTCCCCCAAGTTTAGGAGAAAAAAATGTACGCATTATATATTCAATCAGCAAAACACAAGATAAAAATATTCACTTCTAAAGCAATATTGAAGATTCAGACTCCTTGAAGAAAAAAATAAGGTGACTACGTATTTACTGAAAATATTGCAGTTCAAATATAGTTTTTGCGAATTACAGTCAGAAAAGTTCTTGTAACATATCACCAATAAGCAAGTAGTATCCTAATAAAAGAAATCTTTTTAACACAAGTCCTTTTTTTATGCATAGTCTTATGAGCTCAAATTCAATTACTATATGCAACATTTTCGCAATAAAACTTTGAATTTAAAGGTAATTGGTATAACTGTTCTGTTCAAAACACTGAAACAACTGCGTAACAGTCTTTAAAAAAAGTCCTGGAAGAACATCTTGTTACCATACATAAAATATTTGGCATGGAAATAAACTTTGGTAATACACATCAAGTTATGTAATTAAAACTATTCAATCTCAAAAATTGTAATACATAAAAATATTTGTCACAATACTTAATAAAAACATACGAAACTTCTAATAATATACTATCGTCATATGCAATTTTTTTATATTCACTGTTTGAGAGACAACTTTCACATATAATATTCTCAAATTAATTCTTTAGGATCCAAAAATATTTTTTTTAAATTATAATTCTCAAGCATAATATTCATAACCTAGGATTTTATTATTATCATCATCAAAAAGGCCATTTATTTTGCTTCAACATGGATCCTTGTAACATTTTTATGGTACCAAAAAAATTATTTAAAAATGACAAGTATTGTTCATATCTGAACACATTAACCTTATAAACATAAAACATACACAATGTTTTTTAAATAAATATCCAAAACAGCAAAAAGTTTTAACATTCTAAATAACAAAACAGTTTGTGTGTCTTAAAACAATTGAAAAAAAAAAATATGTGTGCAAAAAATGTAGTTTGGAGAAAATTGAAATTGTTTGATTTCACTTAATTTCTTCCAAGAATCAAAAATACACATATGCATAGAATAGTAGAAAATACAGAAAAATGTTTCAAAATGACACGTCAATGGGCAAAAAAATGCAAAATAACTGTGTGTAAAAAATTACTGAAAATTTAAGAAAAGAAAAAAAAAAACTTTATGTGACTTGTAAACACGAAACCGGAACTATCCAATGCAAATAGGGGATCAGGCTATTCACATTACAAGGCTCAAGCACTCATTTAAAAGTACACAATGTGTGCAAGATAACAATAATATAATTCAAGAGATTAAAAAAATCAATACTTCAACCATAAAATTGTGTAAAAAATGACATAAAAGGTATATTGTGAGGTAAAAATTGGAAAAAAAAATATGATGCCATTTTGTGCCATGGACTTAAGTATGCAAGAATGCAGTGTGTATAAAAACAAAAACAAAAATAGTTGTGTACCTCAGAAGGCATTGCCATGGACCTGAAAATTATAACAACCGTGTGGAAAGAAAAACAAATGTGGCGAAAGCAGACTTTGACATGGTGAGGAAAAAAGAGTGCATGTGCCTCAGAGAGGCAATGCCATGAATATCAAAATGTAAATTGCAGCATATAGAGAAAAAGTGTGAAGCATGGAACAAGCTGCATAAAAAAAAAACGCAACGCAAAGCAAGGCATACTGTTGAAACTATCAAGAAAGACAAAAGACAAAAGAAGGAAACTGGACAAGCCAGTAACCAAAAATGATGCAATCAAACACTATATCTCGCATTGCAAAAGGGTATGGAATTCAAAATATACAAAAAACGAGTGTAAAATTGTAGCCCTAAAAAATTTCACCAACATGTGTAAATTTCATAAAAAGTCTTACATGATAAAAATGGGTACACTAAAAAAATGAAAATTATGTAAACAAATGAAAACTATTATCATAAGGTATTTTAAGCAAATTAAAACATGTATATATCAAAATTAAATCAAATAGAATATAATGGGTATAAGTTTGTGTAACTCTTGAAAAGTTGTAATTGCTGTTCGGGGAAAATTATTATGAAACTCAAGTACAAACAACAAGAGTTTAAGTTATAAAAATAAGAGACATTGCTTGTTGAGGAAAAGTGAATGTAATCTTATATTATTATTACTTGAAATCATCTCTTACTTATCTCGGTATCAAAAAATTACGTCACATATACTACTACTATAATTACTTAGTACAGCAAATAAAAATGTTCATGCAAAAATGACTGAAAAATTATCATAAAAAGTTGTTCTCAAATATTACTCATCATTTTTTTTTTACACTAAACACACACACATATAAATTTCTTGGATATTATATTTATACATACATTAATACACTTCGTACTATTACAGTTTCCAAAAAAATCAAGTAAACAAATAAGCAATAGGGTTCTTATAAAACAATTTAGCACTTTGAGAACATTTTAACGTCAAATTATCAAAAAGGTTTTGAAACGAAAAAAGTTAAAATCCAAGTGGAAATGACAGTGCAAAAGAATACAATAAAAAAAACTATATAACACAACATACTTCGCAAGAGGTTCGTGCCTGGTACTGGCACCAGATGTACAGAAGATTTATTATTGTGAAAAGAATTTTAATATTATATTGTGATGGTAGTAGTATTTGTAAAATAAATATAGAAGCAGAGCCGTAGAGAATTAAAAAATGCAGGCGCATGTGATCGATGATAGTGGTTAGTGTTTGATGAATTAGTTGAACACAGGGTTTTTCCCTGATTTACGTATTTTCCTTCTAACATCTTAACAAACACACACATATCTAGAATACTTGAGCATGCAGTAAACATCTTTATCGAAGGAAAAGAAAACGATCATCAACATGCAAGGTGTGAATAATTCCTTGCACTAAATAAAACATCACTTCCGAACTCTATAGATGAAGACGAATGAAAATGCACTATTTCTTAAATCATCGTAATTGAAGAAAACAGATTATTGACGATAATGACAATTTTTTATTTTTAGGATCACAATATCACAATATAGGCTTCTAGGTTAAATTGCACACGATCAATATTGAAGTAAGGAGAAACAACATATTTTCACATAAAATTAGAATATATTATGGGCACGGACAGAGGCACAAGCCCCGAAGGGCAAGTGCTTGTCCAACCTCCAACGCAGCTCTACTCTGCTCGCTAACTTACAACTAACTGCTCATATTCAAAGATGCACAGGGGAGTATGTCACGAGGTCAAATTTTGCCGTTAAGCTATTACATATGTAAGAGAGAAAAAGGAAGACTTTACTAGAACATTCGATGCATGCAGCTGCTCACAGAGAAGCAAAACAAAAAAAGTGCGGTCAGGGAGCAGTGCAATACTGCAAGTTAGGCTTTCATATGAATGATTGCGAAAAGAGGATGGGAAGAAAAAAAATAAATAAAACAGATTGCAGCTGTAAATTTGATTAGCATAGCAGAAGGCAGGAAATCGAAATGATTAAAAGTGCGTTATTGCCTTACAAATAAAATGGCTGAAAGGAAATTTGAAAGCTTTGAAAAGAGTTACTGTTAAAAACTTATAATTAATTAAATTTAGAATAGAGTATTAGTTTAAATTTAGATAACAATAATTAAGATTTGTATTGGTAATTTTTTTATAACAAATATGCACGTTGTGTCAACGTGACAGACCTGAGTACCACAAAAAATTACATAAAAATCAATGTCTTTTCAGTTTCAATATCATTTTTCAGTACTACAAAAAATTTCATAAAAAGCATAAAGGAAAAAAAAATATTAATTCAATAAATACACGCATATTCAGTGATTGACTCTTTTGCAAGCTTTCACATATCAGAAAAAATCTAATATTTCTTTAATTTTGAAAAATTTTGTATTTAAAAAAAAACATTGAATTGAAAATATTTGTTTCTGTATAAGTTTTGCAGACTTATGCCAAAAATATCTATTCATTTGTGTATCTCTTATATATTATAAAATCCCCTACACCCTAATTAAATTAATAAACAGAAAAATATTATTCATAAAACTGTTATTATTTTTTTTTAAATGGACAATTTCAAAGTATTATACTGCTGTTTCAATTTGATTATTGGGCCAAATGCCAATTTTAAAGTGTTCATATTAGCATTATACTACTACTAACATGTACAAAAGGTTTTCTATTTACATAGTGTTACTTTTTATGTTATACATTTATAAGGGGCCATATTAAAGAAATATTATGGTGATGCTATATTGATGCTGTCTGGAGCTTTAAATAACGTTGGATTTTTCTTCCCGAGCGATACATTTCTTTTTCTGGCTTCTGGATATCCACTGTCACATCCAGGTGCAAAGCAGTGACTCGCTCGACCCATATTCTATCAAAATAATTTATTTTATTAAAAAAATATAGCTCGTTCACAATCAAAACAACGCTAAATCCCTATTGGAGCGGTGCGCTGCGCCTCCTGCCGGTGCCCTATGAGTCTCCTTAGAGCTTCATGACTACAATGTATTTATGTGTAGAAGCTGAAAATCTTTTTTCTCTTCCTAAGATTGTTAGGATGAAGCACATGTCCCCGAACCAACCAACCAACCAACCATGCTTAGTAGTGGACATTTTCAAAGTTGTAATAAAACTGTGGAGTTATCCAGAAAAACTATTGAAGGTATTTTCTTTTCTTCTAGCCTGATAAATTTATGAGATGCTATTAAAATTAAAGCTTTACCCAAAATCAGCGACATTAAATTAATTTTGGTAAAATGATTCAATCGTTTTTATTTAAAACTGATATATGATTAATTTCATGATAATTATTGTTTTTTACCAAAGAATTTTTCTGAGAGAGATTCTTTAAATGATTTCTTGTTTACGTTTTCTTGTGCCCAAATTGGCGTGATTAAGGTCTATAAATGCTATTAATTTATGAATCTAATTGAATTCGAACGTTATAGCTTAAAAATAACTCGGAAGTATATTTTATTCCTTTAAGTTATTAGCTCTCTAATTAAATGTTAGTATTATTCGATTATAGGAAATGAATGCAACAGTTTTTTTTAATAGTTGTAATTTTTCCACCTTAGAACCACTAACACTAGAATTAAATTTAGTTTCATGCATAGAAGTTGTACAATATTGTATCAAAATAACACTAAAGCATGATTTATTGAATTTGTTATATGTACAGTTATTTGTCATGCGTGAATACACATGCAGAAAAAGCTTCATAGCATTTGGTACAGAGAACATTTTTAAAGTATAAACTTTTTCTGTTAAGTATGTAACTGTTTCTTGTAAAAGCGTAAGATCACTTTCTACCTCAAAAGTTTCTCATATGAGTACCCACAGGATTCATACACCTTCAGGGAAACCTGAAAAACTCGAGGATATCTCATGGGAAAATGGAATTTTCCTTTAAAAACCTGGAAAATTAGGCTTCAACCCTGGAATTTTAAGAAAATTTACCCCCCCCCCCTCTCTCTTTATTTTTATGGCCTTCACCCTATTCAATGGCCAACTACTTCCCTAATGATGCACACATGCAATCAGAAATAGATGCATACAAGATGAATTATGTATCACTTATGACTGCCCATTTCATATTTCATTGCTTATGCAAGCATGGGATGATTTGTTTTACTTATTGACGTGAGTCTAAATATGGAAATTTTTACCAATAGCCTTGTGTACTGATTATAGTATTAAAAATACTTATTTTGGAACTGTCAAACAGTGAAGTGGTCCCAAAAATTCTTTTTTTTTTTTTTACTCTTTTAAAGCTCATACATATTTCCTGATTTTTTATAGGTCAAATTGAATAAGAAACCATGTTTGATATAAATAATGTAATCCGTTGTTTATGCTATAATTTAGAAGGAGCATAATTTTGGTTACCATATGATTTCATAATTTCATTACTGTTGCAAAAGTGACATTTCCACCTTTCCGCAAGGCTGTGACTAGATAAATGAAACGCGATTAGAAACTTGTGATTCATTGCTTCGTTGTTTTTTGGCAACACAGAAAGGAAAAAAAAAAGTGTTCTTTTTTTTATATGTGATATGTAATGTGAGATGGGATGTGCTTCTGTATTTTTGGCTGTGAAATATATGTTTAAAAACCAGCTTTACTGTTTGTGATTTATTGTACAGATGAGTTTTTTATTTATCATTGTGGTGAATATGTAGTTATATATTTTGTGTAATGTATTTTAAGTAGATCTTTTGTTTATGGAGTTGTGAATCTATGGGAGGGTTGAGCAGAGACGGCCCGAGGGGCGTGCGGGGCCCCAGGCGAAGCGCAAGAGCGGGGCCTCTTCTCTATCATGTCTTATGAGATAGCAATGAAATGGCCCAGGAGCAGGGCCTTAGGCGATCGCCTACATTCGCACCCCCCTTAGGCCGGCCCTGGGTTGAGAGTGCTTCATCCAACTCTCCCCTCAAAGAATTTCCATACAGGTAACATTTTGCATTATTGTACAAATGATATGAACATTTTTTTATGGACCCTAGCAAAAAAATTTATGTGTTACTAATCAAATTTTTTCTTAAATTCTAGGAGTGGGTGAGTTCATACATAATTTCATCGATTAACTTGGACAAGAATGAGACAGCTGAGGTGTATGTCAAATCCCCTGTAAACAGGGAGTACTGCAATATTTTACATGAAAAGTTAAATCTGTCTTCAGCATGGGAAATATGTATAGCAATTCCAGTTGACTTGTTGAGAAAAGCAGTAGTTTTGGTACTTCTGTCTTCTCGATAGGTTTGCTAGATGCTATTCCTGTAATCTTCAAAAATGTAAGTTTTCAGATTCAAAATATTTAATAAAGATGTTTATTTAATTATACTTGATTTTACCATGTTAAATTGCAGTAAAAAATGTAGGATATATTTTACTAGTAAATTCACATGGATTTTGAAACTTGTTTAATCAATTGAGTAGCATTGTTTATTTAAATTTGTGTTATGTAATACATGCAATGTGCAGGTAATATTTTTTTCTTACATTGCATTTAATTTTTAAAAAAAAAGGACTACTTTACTTCTTATAATATTTTTTTTTATGCAGTAACATGTTAAAGTTGTGTTTTACCTTTCAAAAACCTTATCTCAAAGACTCTATGTTGTACTGTTTTTACATTGTATACTTTTTAAACCGATTAAATAGTCTTAAATTTTACACTAATTGTTAGAAATGTGTGACAAATGACCACCAAAATGGTTCTTAATTTTAAAAATGTCAGACAAATAGTTTATAACTTTCTTATCTGGTGGCCATTTTTTTAGAAGCCACTTTATCATATATAAAACTTGTGAATTCGAGTAAAGAAAAAGTATTAATTTATGTATGTTCACAAATACATAGTAGCTAACATGATTTATATTTGACTAACATTCAGTTTCTCATCTCAGGCACTCTTTTGCATCTCTTAACTACATAGTCAGAGACGGCCCGAGGGGCGTGCGGGGCCCCAGGCGAAGCACACGAGTGGGGCCTCTTCTCTATCATGTCTTATGAGATAGCAATAAAATGGCCCAGGAGCGGGGCCTTAGGCGATCGCCTACATTCGCACCCCCTTTGGGCCGGCCCTGACATAGTCATAATCAAAATTCTTCCATTTTTTAAAACTATAGAAATTGGTGCATACAGTGTTTGAGTTGGCGGCATTAAGTGTGCAGCTGGTCACATTAGCATGCAGATTTTGTTTTTCAGAAATATTGATCCTTTAGTGCTTTATAGTTAGAGTGATTGACTTAATTTTAATACTGTTTTGATCTTCACATATGTCTCTCTTCTTCAAAAAATTATTTGTAGATTTTTAAATGAAATTTTTTGCTCTTCCACATCAATAAATTTTTCTATCATTTCAAAAATTCATTCAATTTTAATCAAAAATTGCAGGATTCTATTTCATTTTAACTGATGCAGTTTTCTGGAAGGGTAATTGTTCGTGAGTCCAGTATAGAATGTTTAACTTACACACAAGTGTTTTTTTTTAAGGATGCAAAATCAAATAGATCTTTTTTAAAACTTAAATTGCCTTCTATATTTAGATAATACATTTTAGCTGTGTGATGAGACTCACTCTCAGTTACAGCAATTTTAAATTTATTATGGGAAAGCCTCTCTTGAATTATGGGAGCTCTTTGCTGGAAGTAGGTTTCCAACGAATGTAGGTTTAATTAGTAGGCCAGATATTCATAATATCTGGAATTATTTTCATGTAAAACATGTTTCCAACATCTGATAGGTTTGCTTAAGAGAGGCTTTACTTTTCTTTTTATTGTCCTTTATTATCTTTTTCTTCTAGGAGTCCTTTATGTCTCAATGCTGTATGTTTAATGTGTAATCAGTCGAAGAATAAACATTATAACCTTTTAAAGAATTCATAATGAGTGCTTTATGTTCCTAATAATATGTAATTAATGCACATAAAAATGTATCCTGGCAAAGACCTGCCAATTCTTAGTACAATTTCTAAGGAATTTTTTTAATTTATGCTTGTGACAATTACAGTAAGAAAATTTAACTCTTTTATTAGGTATTTTAGTAATGGTTTTCTTTACAGCTTATTTATTTATTTATTGAAAATTTAAAATGGATTTTACATGTGGCAAAAACCTAATCATGAAAAGTCATGCATTAAATTGTCTCTCATGTCTATATATTTTTATTTCAATATTATCTTCTTTCATTAAAAAATTCAGTAAAGTTCCATAAATATTCAGTAAAAAATTAAAGTGAAGTTCAATAAAAATTTTTTGGTACTTACATAATATCGCGACGGTCATTCTTGCCAAAATATTTTTTCGTCAAATGTGCGGGCAAACTGTTGCTAATCGTATTTCAAACCATCAATAATTTCATGTGTCTGGCATTTATCTTGGCAAAAAATCGCTTGCCATTTTTTTTTAACCCAAAACATGTTTTATACTTTTAAAAGTTAATCAGTTATGCTTGGTGATAATTAGTGTACACTGATAAGGGAATAATACCAGTATGTGATCAAATTGGTGATTAAATAGTATGAAATAACAATTTAATCATTAAACTGCATAGTATATTGCGAATAAAAAAGGAAATTCATTGTGAATGAAATAGTTCCAGTGCCGCGCTTTTGAAAATTATTTGATACATTTTTCATTCCTGCTACTAAAATTTGAGTTCTGGTGTATAAAGTTAACATTTATTTGATTATCAGTTCTACCTATTCTTATTTAACAATAACTAAAATTGATTTGCCATGACAGTGTAACATAAAAACTTTGAGGAGTATGAACATGACTCAAATCCTTTTCAGAAGTCTTCCATAAATGTATTCATCACCTTGACCTACATTCTAATATTAGTTTCGCAAAGAATAATTCTTGAAATTTATTCACATTTATCTACAAGGAACAATTTAATGAATTTTAGAATGAATGTTTGTTGATACAATAACCATGAAAGCATTAGCGTAACTTACTAATGTCCCTAGTCAGATAATGTAGACGCACGCGCGCACGCTGGGCGCGGATACATTCAAAGGTTTTGCAGATAGTTTTCCGGTAATTGCAAGGTTTTCTTTTCTTTTTTTTAAAGATGGATAGTTACCTAAAAGAAGTACCTTTTTTAAGTCACTGTACCACAAGCGCGTCGCACAGATGTGTGTGTGTGTGTGTATGCATACATACACGTGTTCATATACGCAATATGTATTCAGTTATCACGAGCTATTATGAGTTTGCAGATAGTTTTTTCTTTTATCTGACTATGCTAATGTCAAGGAGAGGGTGAATTGACAAATATAAAATTCAAGAAAATAAAGATATTGCCTATTTGAAAATAGTATTTTCTACAATAGGGGACTATAGTACCCCCAATGTTACATGCCAATTTATGTCAGTGCACAAACGTTTTTTATTTATTAAATGTTCAGGTAAAATTAATTTTGTTAAATTGAGTATGATTTTTCTGAAGCATTACTTCTGTATTGTTAAAATGAAACTGCTATGTAAATTTCTTTTTATTTCCATTTAGCTTGAATACTGTTTTATACTCAACAATTAATCAATCTAAATATCATACAGGTGTTATGAATAAAAATTCAGCTAGGATTTCCTGGTACTTACATATTATCCCGGCGGTCATTCCCGCCAAACTATTTTTTCGTGAAATGAGTTTTCAAACTGTTGTCAATCGTATTCAAAACCATTATTAATTTCATGTGCCCGGCATTAATCTTGGCAAAAAATCACTCGTCTTGGCAGACCGCCGGGATAATATGTAAGTACCGATTTCCTATATTTAAAATGTTTTTTGTGTATTTATGTTTTTAATGTATATTGAAAATTGGGAAGTTTTACTTTTTATATGAATGTTGTAAATTCCAATTTATTTTGTAATCATAAATTCGTTTTTGCTAGCTGTTTTCAAACTGCAACAAAATAGTAATTATTTTAAAACTCTGATTTATTGCCGAAGACTAACAGATTAGCTATACAGAACCCTTAAGAATGCAGTGTAACGGCCAATTATCTGTACAAGGAATCTAGCCCAAGGGGGACTTTTTAAGGGATCCTAACCCATATTTATATGAAGTTTTGGAGAAAATGGCGGAAAACTCCAAACGGTTAGGTTGGCAGACACGACCTGTTTTTGAACCTATAAACAAAAACATCAGCCTCCAGGATCCTCTAATGGCAGTTTAATGCAATTTTGTAGGGGTGGGGGGCGGTTAGTTTGAAGATTGACATATACATCCATTTTGTAGGAGTAAAATAGGATATTTTACATTAATTTCTTTACTCTCAAGGGGAGGGGTTGCCCCTTCCTCCCCTCTTTAATCCCACCCTTGGGATCTCCTGAGCACGGACGTTGACTGTTCCCCAAAGTTTAGATCATCAGATCCAGGGGCCATTCCCGAATTATCACGTTTCTCCTATCTATCCAGCGGGAGGACATATAGACGCACAGATTCAACGTGCATGTTCATCCACTGCATGAAGAAGGTGGTTTTTTGAAATAAATAAAAACGGTTTTTGAAAAACACACATAAAATGCTACTTATAAAAAGACATAATCGTTTGGACTGAAATTTTTTTCAGTTTTCCTCAGTTAAAGCCCTGGGCAACATGCTTGTTTGTTTATCTTTTTCAGTTCCCTCTGTTTTGTGAGACAAAGGGCTTTGACTGAGGAAGACTGAAAAATTATTCAGTCGAAACGATCATATCCATGGGTGCCGGCAGCATAGGGCAAGGGGGCGTAATGCCCCCCCCTGGATTTTTGTATGGAATGTTTTCCCTTGCTTTTTTGCTCTTTCCAACATGGTAACCATGCATTGAAGTAGTCTTTGCCCCCCTTGAGTAGTGTTTGCCCCCCCCCTGGTAAATATTCTGCCGGCGCCCATGATCGTATCTTCTTATAAGTAACATTTTATGTGTGTTTTTTTACAAACTTTTTATTTATTTTAACATTTAACACCAGTATTTTGAGTGTTTTTTCCGAAGGTGGTTTTTGGTCATCCATGATTCGAATTTGAACCTGAATCCATTAACCGAGAGTTCTACACTTCCTATCGCGCTACCACGGCCATGAATATTTTATTAAAATTATGCTCAACTTAATTTTATTCACTGTAAGTTTTTCTAAAATAATAATAATAAATAAAATAAAATATTCGTAATTACATATCAAAATAAGCATTTTAAGGTCCTTATCGTCTATCATAATTACAATAATTACATAAAATACATAATAATAATTTTAAAAAATAATTACATAAAATACAGACTAAATTACTTCTAATTTACTAAATTAATCCATTTAATTGTAACTGTTTAGTTGTAAATATGTGTAAAACGAAAAATGAAATAATAAACAGCACTAACATTTAGAAATATTCATTCAGTTTTTATTAAAACATCTATTTATGGCGTAATTAACATTTTTTATAAAACGCAGCTACAGACGTCTTGTTTGTTTACATCACCCAGGCAACGAAACTAAATAAACCGAAGGCGTTCGGAAACGCCAACTGCAACTAACTGCACCAAACAGGTTTGTTGACGTTTCCGACGGTTGCAAACGGTCGGACGTTTACGAACTCAACCTTTGTTATGTTTAGTAAAAAATGTACAATAAGTGCACTTTGCAAAAGAAATTCGGTGTATCCAGAAAGGACAACAGCTTCCTAATTCCAGCAACTTATTAAATTTGTACCCAATTTTAGATGAGCGCAATATACTTCGTGTTGGTGGTAGATTGAGATATTCAAATTTACCTAATAGACATAAACACCCCATTTTGATTCCTAATGACAATAATGATGTTATCATATTTTTCAATTCCTATTATTGCTCACACTCTCCCTATATATATCTTGTACAAATTTTCAATCGTTAATAAAATACATTTTTATTCATCCACTCCAGTTCAAATACATTTTTTTAAACTTGTAGTGGATGACACTGAATATTAATATAGTTTTGGTCCCAATCGACTGGATAATTTATCTACAGGACTGCCCAAAAGATTTGAAATACATTACGCTCTATGGGCTGAAATTCATTAACTTGCATATCTAAAAAACTATTAGATGTAGAATGTTGAAACTTTATATTCAGGATTGTTGTAACATCTAGTTGTGTACCCGCCATTTCGGTCCCATTCGACCGGATAGTTTATTTACACGGCCGCCCAAAAGATTTTCAATACATTACTCTCTATGGGCAGAAATTCATTAAAGCATATTTTAGAGGTATTAGGCTAGTTCAAACGACTCACAAGGGATAAATGCTGTTATGGGTTACAAAATGAATTTTTCCATCGATAAAAGTGTCTTTATCATTTATAGTGCTGCTACAGGAACACTCAAAAGAATTCCAACACTTTACGGTCAATCGCAGTTTTAGGGACATTTATTCATTTCAAGTACAATACCGTCCTACCATATAGTTAGGTAATGGTCCGACCACGGTCACTTGCCTCCCTCAAGAATTACGCCAAAAGTCCCCTAGCTTGGCGTCTTTTGTATGTGTGTATGTATTTTATTCTCATATCTCAAAACCTGTTTAGTCGTAGAATGTTGAAATTTCATATATAAGATTGTTATAACATCTAGTTGTGCATCTCGATTTTTGGTTCCAATCTACTGGAGAGTTTATTTACAGGACCACCCAAAAGAATTTCAATACATTAATGTCTGTGGACATCTTCAATATATTACATTTGTAGTCAGTCATTGTTTTATCCATGCCCAAAATCTCTCCATTTGTCATCGACCTTGGTGCGTTTTCCCAAAATATTGCCATTTGTTTTCATCCTTGGCGAGTTTTGGCAAAATATCGCTAAATTTGGCGATAGTCAGTCATATTTTGGTCCATGCCCAAAACCTCGCATTTGTAGGCGACCTTGGCAAGTTTTGCCGAAATATGACCAAATTTCATGCCAAAAATTCTTTCGCATTTCGCATAACTCTAAAACTTAACCGTAGAATGATGAAATTTTATATTTAGAACTATTGTAACATCTAACTGTGCATTTTTTTTCAATTCCTACTATTAGTTCACACTCTCCCTATATCTTCATATATAAAAATCTTCTGTTCGTGTGTATGTGACTGAACTCCTCCTAAATGGCTGGGCAGATTTTTTTTTAACTTCTGTGTGCGTGATTAAGAGCTGATTCGAGAATGGTTTAGATGCACAACTGGATTCGGTAGGCAACGCCGATATTACGTTATGACGAAATAGTGCGTTATCAAATGCCAAATTGTTTCATTATTGCTAATGTATCATCAACAACAATGAAGCAATTTGGCGCATTTTCAATTTTCCCATGCACGAAAGATATCCAGCAGTTATACATTTGACCGTGCATCTTGAAAATGAACATTTATTTCACTAAACAGACTGCTCTACAACGAGTATTAACTGCCCCCAAAACTACACTAGCTAAGATTATCAAACTATGCAGCCTAAACTGAAAAATGACCATTTAGATTGCCATGTTTAACGAGTTCTCCCTCAAAAAATGATTTACACCTTTTAAAAAAAATCAGAAACGTGTGCATTTGAAAAACATGAAACAGTGTGGAAATTATGTCAGCTTTACACCACATTAAAAGCACGAGGAAGAATTATGTGTAAATGTGCTTCTTAGAGTTGATAAATTTCCAAATCACAAATAAGATCACTTGGGTAACATTAGAATAAAATTTCAAATGATGCCTGTTTTCAAACTGATATAAATAGCTGTATTCATTAGGTGGTTTTCTTTTTGACTGTTTGTTTTGTTGTTATTACAACGCTATGCAAGAGCAATCTGCCTAGGATGGGGGCCTTGATTGGAATACTTTCTAAAGAGTTTTAAAGCGTATCCACGTTTCAACTGGAAAAAACTGACCAAAACTCTACTCCGTTAAATCGACAGCCAGATGATGGGTCCCAAACCCAGGACCTTTACACTACAATTTTGAGTGTCTTATCCACACAGCCATGTGTTTTCTCCTGTTGTTACCCGCATTTTATTAAGATAAATAAATAAGGAATGAGTTAAATAAAGAGCACTAGAAACACTTTTAGACAAACGGACACATTTAATACGTAACAACTTAAGTACACATACAAGTGACATTGAATCTCTTCATAAGCAGTGATGATCCTGTTCGTGAAGCCGTTCTAAAAAACCGCTACCTAAAGTCATAATTAAGACTACAAATAACATTGGGCTTGTGTTATTTGTAGATTATGTCACATCTCCCCCTTTTAGAGATTGAGTCGATCTGGAGGTTTTACAACTCTTCCATACCGAGTGACAACAGGCTGATTATTTTTCTTAGTCGAGCCCGAAGTTTTTGGTGTTTCAGTTTCAGCTTTTTTCTGCGAAACTTCTGGAGTAAGAGCATCTGCATCATCATCATCTTCTACTGCACGTGGTTGCAGTTTTGCACTAGGAATTAGATGTTTTCTGTTTCGTCGCAGAAGATGTTGACCTTCTTTAACGAAATACGATCTTGGTGTATCAGCATTCTTTTCAACAGTGCCAACAGCCTTCCTATCTGTTATCCACACTTTTCCCCCTGGATTTATCGGTCTGAGTTCATGAGAGTTATGTCTGTGATTATAATATTTTTCTTGGGTTTTTATTCGATTTTCCTCGATTTCTTCTAACTTCTTTTTTTGAACAAGTCTTGGTTGAAGTGCTGATAATGGAACAGGGAATGTTGTTTGTAATCTCCGTCCCATCAGTAACTCAGCTGGGCTGTATCCATTTTTTAAAGGTGAAGCTCTGTAACTGAGAAGTGCTAAATATGGGTCTTTCGATTTCTTCAATCTGAGCTTGATGATTTTAACAGCTTCCACAAAACCATTGCTCTGAGGATATTTTGGACGCAAAGTAACATGTTTGAAACCATATGTTTTTGCAAATTGTTGAAAGTCAGCAGTTCTAGTTACTTCAAACTGTCGTCCATTACACTGGGGAACAATTTTTAACATCATTTCTGTTGAATTCGATTTTTAAGCTGATTTAGAGTCCAATGGGCACACTGATTACAAAACTGTTGTTAGTTTTCTTCGATCATGTTCGATCACCAAGTTTTTTCTCTACACCTAACTTCTGTTCACTATCCGCAAGAGTGAACTTCGTTCACCGGAAACACTGTTGCTGTGACCCCAATGACGAAGATTTCAGGGATGGAAAATCTGCGCCAATTTCCACATTAAGCGCCATCCTGCTACAAAATTGCAAAAAATTCGAATTTTGCGCCAAACTGCGCCAAAACTAAGAGTTTTACATTTTTTTCGCTTCCCTCAAAAAAAGAAAAAAAAAAAAGAAAAAAAAAAAAGAAAAAAACTCTTAAAAGCAGTATAATGGAAAGTTGGAAAATGTCAGAATTGGGAAGAAGTTGCGAAAAGTCGGCAACGATGCGCACGAAAGCAACCCCGTTATCGTTAGTTACGGCAAACCCACCAGCTGCACCTGATCCCGTTGGGAGAGCTAAGCCCATGGACTTTAGATTGGAACTCTATCTGTAACTGCATGGCTGAGCCTCTCCCACTATCCATACCAAAATGTGATCACATGACTTCGGAGATTGGAATTCGCTTTCATGTCGTCGAGCTGTGAGAAGAGCCCATCAGTGTTTGGTTTTTATAGAAGCAAGTGAAAGCCCGTGACGTATGCGAAATGCCCCCGAATTTCGCTTTTTCCTTAGCGGGGAAACAACGCAATGCGTCTGATAGGTGCCGAACGCCACGTGTTTACCGTGATTTTGCAACTTACTGGAAGATTGCATGTTTTAAAACACATACATATTAATGATCTGGGAAAGAACTGATAACGCAATCTTGACATATACATCCATTTTATGGAAGTAAAATAGGATCTTTTACATTATTTTTTTTCTCGGGGAGGGGGGCGTTCGTCCCCTCCGCCCCCCCTTTAACCCGCCCTTGGCTCGACCGGCCGATGTCTCTGTCCACTCCTGCCAATTCACCACTTCGCGGAAGTAGAAAGACGCGGCCGAAAGCCACTATACGGGCGAACGGTTACGTGTTATGAGCGTACATCTGGCAGTAACAATGGTAAAGAAAAGCGCTCCGATAAGATGCAACTCCGAATTTGTAGCGACCATTTTGTCCCACAAACTTGTAGAGGTGTGGTTATTACTACAAGTAAAATGCAATATAAATCAAATAAAGTAAAATTTGACTACATTTTGTTTTCATTTAAAGAACAGTTTTTTTGGCCAATTTCCAAAATAAATAAATAAAAATAAAAAAGATTAATTAATTATTAAAAAATAGTATGATTTATCCTTTTGATTTAAAATTGTGAACTAAAAATGAAATATTTATAAAATAGTTTAAAATTATTTAACAAAAATTTTAATTATAAATTAAAAGAAATAAAAAATATTAATTAAAAGAATTAATTAATTATTTATTAACTATTTAAGAAGAATGATTAAGAATGCAATTCAGATGGTTTCATTAAGAATGATTTCAGATGGTTTACAAAAAAAGACATCTGTTATAGAAAGTGGTCAAGTTCTTTTAAAAGAATCTAAAGATAACATGTCGTAATACTTAAAAGAATTAGAAAAAAAATAGACATCTACAATTATCAATTGTCTCAACTACAAAGAAAAAATGCACTTAGATTTGATTAATTTAAACCAAGTCTTTTTTTTTTTTTTCTTCTTCTTCTCATATCTAGTAATAAATGTTTTCTAACTTAGAATATTGTTTTTTTTTTCTTTCTTTTTTAAGTTTACTACAATTCCCCCCCCCCCCCCCTTTTACTGTTTATTACACTTCTATTAATCACACAGAAGCTTTAAACAGCTTTTTAATTGAAATTAACTGCTACAAATCTACATTTTCTTGCTATAATTATGCATTTGAACTGCTCCAAAAGTGAGATTTTTCTGCTCCAAGCTGCTCCAATATTGAGATTTTTCTGCTCCAAAACTGAGATTTTTCTGCTCCAAGACTGCTCCAAAACTGATTTTTTGATTTTCCATACCTGAGATTTTGAAATTGAAGATGATCGCATTCGTAAGGGATTTGATCAGCATGAGTTAATTGATTTGGGGCTATCCAAAGAAGCTTGAGAACTCTTAGCATCAAGACTGCACGAAAAAAAAATTGATTGAAAAAGGAGCTAAAGTATCCTACTTCCGATACAAGAAAATGCATTTCTGCAATACTTTCGAAGTGACGATGGGTTTGTATATTGCCATGACATACATGGTTTAATGGAAGAGTTGGGAATTTCAGCTCATCGATAGCTCAAAGCGGAGCTTAAAGCGTGTACTCCTCCACAATGGAAATTTATTAGGTGCAGTCCCAATAGGTCATTCAGTATGTTTGCGTGAGGAATATGAAGACATAGTCGTTGATTTGTTGCAATATCACATGCATCAATATATCACCTGTGTTGATCTTAAAATGGTCTGTTTCCTCCTTGGCCAGCAACGTGGATATACCAAGTATCCCTGTTTTTTTGTGCATGTGGGACAGTAGAACTTGTGAGAAACATTGGGTGCAGTCGAAATGGCCACCATGATATGACCTGAAACCTGGTGATTCAAACATTCTTCATCATCCACTTGTCAAGAGAAAGAACCAGGGGCGTAGCCAGAAATTTTTCATGGGGGGGGGGTTACGACTACTACAACTCATATATATGTATACGTGTGTATGGTAATGTAATGAAGAATATACATTTTGTATAGCAAAAAATTTCTCATGGGGGTTTATGACCCCCCTAACCCCCCTTGGCTACGCCCCTGGAAAGAACATAATATTTCCACCTCTGCATGCAAAATTGGGTCTCATGAAGCAATTTGTTAAAGCTTTGTCAATTGATGGAGACTGTTTCGGCATTTCTTAACCTGTCATTTGAAAGATAAAAGCTGGTGTGTTTGATGGTCCACGGATTCGCCAGCTTCTTAAAGATGAGCAGAGCATTTCACCGGTACAATGACAGAATTCTTGGTTGGCATTCAAAAACAAAAGACTTTCTTGGAAATACACGAGCACAGAATTACACCGAAATTGTCCAACAGCTCTTGGAGAGCTTCAAAATGCTTGGTTGCAACATGAGCATCGTTGCATTTTTTTATGTAGCCATCTCGCTGACTTCCGAAAAAATCTTGTTGAAGTCAGTCATGAGCAGGGTGAGCAATTTCATCAAGATTTGAAGATCATGGAATCACGCTATTAAGGAAGATGGGATCTACATATGATGGCTGACTATTGTGGGTGCATAAAATAAGAATGTCCACTGATTAAACATTCCAGAAAAAGCTAAAAACAAAAATTTTTGCCTTAATATGTATGTTTACCACTTGCTAAATAAGTTTTTCTATGTATATTAATACAATTTAACTTGTAGTAACTATATACCATGCAAAAACCCTTAACTGGTTAAAAATTTGTGATGCAGCATTTTACTTTATAGCTCTATGAATTTTAAATATGGGTCTTAAAAATAATGATATCAAATTTTGAGTGACCACCTGCTGGGATTTTTAAAGATTTGTTTTTAAATTCCATTACAGTTACTTTCGTTTTATTTTCTAAGAAGATTTAAGCATTTAAGCAATGCTTTTAATTATGAAATACACTGTCAAATATATCACACTTTCACTGAGTCTATATAATGTATTCAAATGAATTATTGCAATAATTTAATTTATCTTCTGCGTCACGCTATCCAAAAGGGCAAGTAAAATTTACGTAAATATTTAGTTAGTGTCATAGTAACCAAACTAAGTGAAATGTATATGAAAATTTTGATTGCCCTTTTGGATAGCGTGACGCAAAAGATAAATTAAATTATTGAAATAAATTCATTTGAATACATTATATAGACTCAGTGAAAGTGTGATATATTTGACAGTATATTTCATAACTAAAAGCATTGCTTAAATGCATAAATCTTCTTTAGAAAATAAAACAAAATAACTGTAATGGAATTTAAAAACAAATCTTTAAAAATCCCAGCAGGGCGTCACTCAAAATTTGATTATTTTAAGAATTAATTTAATTTTGATTATTTTTAAGACCCATACTTAAAATTCATAGAGCTATAAAGTAAAACGCTGCGTCACAAATTTTTAACCAGTTAAGGGTTTTTGCATGGGGATATCATTACTTTTTAGGGGTATGGTCAGAAGATAATAAATTAGTTTCACGGGCGAATTTCAGAAGTTTGCTTGACACTAAGTTATGTAAATAAATATACAAACCTGTTTTCATGCAGTATCAGAGTATTTGATTAAAACAGTCACAGCAAGTTCTTTTAGTAACATGTAACAGAAAATTGACATGTTTTTGTTAGAATTTTATAATAAGAGGCATAATACTGATTATAATCCATAATTTTTTGAGTAATTTTCTATTTATAATTTGGGTCGAGTACAGATTAGTATCCCTGCTGCCAACTTTGATTTTATTTCATAAATTTGCATTCAGTTTAATGCTAAATGTAAGTTAACTTTTTTACTATAATTATATAACTATTGGGCCACATCAGTGGCCGAGCGCATAGCGCTCTGAACTGGGAGACGGAAGGTGCCTGGTTCGAAACCAGGTTGCGTCCGCCAACCTAATCGTTCGTAGTTTTCCGTGGTTTCCTCCAAAACTTTGCGTAAATACGGGTTAGGACCCCTTAGAAAGACCCCCCACGGAGGGCACCCCACCTCTCGGCTTAGAGCCTACGTGTAGCTAATCGGCCGTAATTCTAGAACAACAACAACAATATATAACTATTAGTTCTATTGTAAAGTATTCTATTCTAAAGAAATAAAATCAGGACCTAGCATCTTGACAATTGAAACATCAGGAAGATGTCATTTTATTATCAATTCGGAAGTCGCTGAAACTTCAGGCCGGAGAAATCTCCTGAATCGGAGAAATCTCTGTTTCCACTTGGGCCACTCCGTTGGAGTTGAAAACTGGAATAATTCTGGTGGTGTTACTTGATAAGCAGTCATTGCCGTTTTTTTTCTGAATTCCAATTTGCACTTTACGCTGAATTCAAACTTTTTAAATTACCGTTTTAACCGCTGCCACCATGTGTTGTTACCCGTATTTTATTAACATAAATCTGGAATGAGTTAAATAAAGAGCACCAGAAACACTTTTAGACAAACGAACACATTTAATACGTAACAACTTAAGTACACATCATACAAGTAATATTGAATCTCTTCATAAGCAGTGATGATCCTGCTCGTGAAGCCGTTCTAAAAAACCACTAGCTTAAGTCATAGTTAAGACAACAAATAACGCCGTTCTCGTGTTATTTGTAGATTATGTCACATCCTGGAAGTATTATCAATTTTAACGTTCTGGATGCTGAATCAGGTAAGCAAAATCACATCAGCGAAAGCACTGCTTTCGTAACCCATACTAATTACTACTTTGAACTGAAAAAAAAAAAGACAAGTGAATTTGAAAAGCGGCCTTTTGGCATTCGTATATATTTGCAAACAATGAGGATCTGTGACGTATTTTCTCCAAAATGATTGCCCAGTATCTTAAAAGTGTAAAATAATTGAAATTATGTAATGCACGGATATACATATTTTAAAAAATTGCCTTTATTATGAAGTTCAATTTGTGGCTCATTTTGAGTACTTGTAACCTGTTTGCAAGGTAAAGTGTTTGGCGGCGTTAATTATGCATTATAGAAGTTTTACCAAAGTAAACATAAAGGGCATTCTTTTATGGCAAACGGGCATTGAGAAATATTGTTCAACTAGCGGCTACCCGCGACTTCGTCCGCGTCGGCTTTAGAATTAGGTCCCGAGAGAAACGAAGCATGTGCGAATAACAAATATGTTTGCGACTAAAGAAACTGCATTTAAATATTATTTGCTTTTCACTTATTTTAAATGAAGTATAATTAGAGGATTCGATCCTGGTCGATTTTTCTAGTCCTGGGATTTCGGGATTATCAACAGTTAATACCGGGATCCCGGGATTGTATTGGTAATAGAAAGTGGTAGCAAAAAGAAAGTAAAACATATAAAAATCAACCTTTTATTTCAAATCAAAAAGTCAAAAGAGATCAATGTTCATAGGACTCAAATTTTAAATCAAATAGACCAGAAACTATAATTTACTTTTATTTAAGCCACGAAAATAAAATCTAAGAAATAACAACGCATCCAATATCTCATCCGACAGCATACTTCTTAATTTGTTGCACAAATATGAAGCAGCGGAAAACGCGCGTTCAGGCTCGATGGAAGAGTAAAAATACTCCTTAACCTTTTTAGAAAGTGTATTTTCTTTTCCAAAGGAGTAATTAAAGCAACAAACAATTATGCTAAATATTCAAATACATAATTAAATTGCATTTGACACATACAGAGGCGTAGCCACGGGAGGGGGGGGTGTTAGGGGGGTCTTAACCCCCCCCCCCCCATGAGGAATTTTTTGCCATACAAAATGTATATTCTTCACTCCCTTATCACACACATGTATGCATATATGTGAGTTGCAGTAGTCGTAACCCTCCCCCATGAAAAATTTCTGGCTACGCCCCTGGACACATAAATAATAACTGATTATACGTCAATTCAACAAAAACTAGTGCAATAATTGGATTTTTTAAATTTAAAATCAGCAAATCATAATTATTTATCAAAATATACCTAATTTTATATGGAAAAGCAATGCGTAAAAATACACATCTAGAGGCGTTATTGCGATCACTGTCTACAAAAGCACTTTTGTTTTGAGATGTCATTAAATAACTATGCACCGGTAATCAAAAGTATAGGAAAAGTATAATTTTTGACAAGGTTACATTAAAAATCTAAAATAAAAAACAATGAATTCATTGCGATTTCCAATTGAAAAACTTTGCGAAACATAATGAAATTTATTCATTCACTATCAAAGCACGTTACACAATTGAACAAATCTAAATTAAATTTGAAAAGATAGGTACATACCCTTCAATTTTCGGAAACTTCAAATTTATGTTTCTTCAGAAAATTTATCCACTTCTTTTTTATCTCCGGGTCAGCTGGAAACTTAAATACTGATACGCGTGGGGCATTTCTAGAGTTCTCACGACATGCAACTACGGAACATCTATGCAGCATTATAGCCTATCAGTAATTAAAATATTTAAGCCTCCTGGCACACAAATTAACTGTATTTTTCATAGGTATGCACCGAATACCATATTTTGCCAAATAACGAATATTCGGTCAAAATTCTAACCGAATACCTGGTTAAAATGTATTAAACTTTGATTGCAATGATTAATTTAATTAGTTTTTTCTTAAACAATATTTCACATGGCGTCAAACTTAAAAAATTAAAATGCTGCAAAATTTAATATCTAAGTGTGTTTCCTTTATATATTATTAATAACTTTTTTAAATATTAGTGAAATGCTGGTAATTTTTTTACCTACATATTTTATTTAAAAAATTAGCAGTTAATTGACTTTACTTTTATGAACACTTAATGTTATGAGTTTTTTTTTTTTTTTTTTTTTCCTGGCTACTGTTTCAAATTTAAATCAGTTAGTAATAGCACAGGTTAATGTAATATGTCATAAAATTTAAGAAAAACTGAAAAGCAACAACATTCAAATTTAACATCTGAGTGTTTTCTCTTACATTAAAACTAATTTCATTGGGATATTGGTTTTTAGTGTGATTGTGGAACGCTACGTTAGGGCTATCTGCCAAGGATGGGGGTGCCTTGGTAGGAGGATTTCTAAGGGTTTCTAATGCTTATTCACATGTGATATTAGTAAGTAACAACTTGAATCAATTTAGTAGTATGGTACTATACTATATCTTTCTTTCATGATATAAAAAATATGTATTTGTTTACCAATTTGTGAAACAAATACATATACTTAAATTTGTTTACTATTCGGTTGCCGAATATTTAAGTATTCGGCCGAACCGAATATTCGGTTTGTCTGCCGAATATTCGGTGCATCCCTAATTTTTTGTAAATTAAGAAAAATATATACTATAATTCAACAGAAACTAACCTGGAAACACACAACACAAGAAATATCAGAAAAGAACGCGCTACGTAAGGTCTCAGTCGAACGGCTACTGATGCTCAAACCGTATACTGGACTACGGAATGCTCCATGTTGCCACTTTCTATTTTCGGTGTGGAGGCCTTCTATATCAGAGGTGATGCCCGAACCCGGGATCTTCACACTTCGCCCGTCCACCATTTCCAGTAACATAACCACAGTGCCATAGAGAGGCAACAATCCAAAGTCAAAGTGACAGATTTTCTCTTGGATTGGTACGTGACTATTCGCTACCCTGATTTTTGTCACTTTTTCAGCCATTTGGAAAGGCATTTTTTACTAAGTGCTTTCAGGAAGATTACAATCTGTTCTATTCTTATGGATATGTTTTCACTACTGAAGTGTTTAAGAAACCCTTACAATCCCATTTGTAAAGTCTATTCGAACAGTCAAAAGTTTACTTTTGATTTTTATACCGATATACTTGCTCTCGCACGAACAAAATGAAAATTTTAATTTCATCACAGAATTTATAAAAAGACCTTGTAAATGAGCATCCCCCCCTGAGAATAAAAAGTGGGGGGACGTATGGGCTGAAGTGAAAAAGTAGGGGGACGGCCAGTGGCGGACTAACGTTATTAACGTTAAGATTATATTTTTTAACCGAAAATTACATTTTAAAGCTAACATTCATAACTTGAAAAAAAAAAAAAAAAAAATCTGGAAAAATCTATTAAACTTTCTTTTTCTTTACTTTTACATTTTGGTAAAATCAAAAAATAGTCTGCTTCGACTGGTTCATAGAAAATTAGTAAATAAGTTCGCGTGAAACTAAAACTCATTTTATTTTGCTGGTACCGGCTTGCCCAAAGCATATAGGAATTATGATAGCATAACTCAGTACATTTAAAACTTTTAACTATCTACACTTCGCATATTAAAACATACCTTAACCACTGAACCTTAAACTTAAATTTGTTTTGAAAGGAAATAGTTCATTCTGTTGAAGACACTTTTATTCAACGGAAACCTGTTTTTAGAGGAAAAATATTTCGGTACCTTTCGATTCCGTTTAAATCCACCTTGTAACCCCAGGGTTATTTTTTTGCAACCCCATTTGAGGTAGCAATCCAAAGATTGATAATCATTAGATTAGAGAATTACCAAATAATAATAATAATGATAGAATACTGATTTAAACATTTATAAAATAAAAAAAAAACTCTCGTTTAAAGTAAACTCATTTCCATTTTTAGTAAATTGCTTTTTAGTTTCCGGAACTTTTATGTGATTAGTTGTAAGATACAAAATTTATGTTCTTTACACACATTTTATAGATTTCAGTTTTTCTGCAAATTTCAATATTCTTTAAATTATAAGCATTTCTGACGAGCCAAGCACACAAATCCGATATACGTGGTCACAATAACAATAACAATATGTATTCCTGTATTCGATACATGACGAAATATTTATGGAGAACGGAAGACATGTTTTTAGAACTATTAATTCTCCAGTTACTACAGGGGAAACACTAACTAAAATTATGTATCAAGTGTGATGTTTATGACAACGCTACGCAAGGGATATCTGCTTAGGATGGGTTGTGCCTTGGATGGAGGACTTTCTACGGAATTCTAACGCTTATTCACGTTACATCTGGAGAAAACAGACCAGACCATTAGATCGACAGCCACATGACGGGGCTCGAACCCGAGATCTTCACATTTCAGCCGTCTACCATTTTGAGTGTCTTATCCACTCGGCCATGGTGGGGCTAAAGTTATGTATTAAGTATATCTTGTTTTATAAAAATAACTTGAACTGCATTAAAGAGCTGATGATCTTTTTATATGCTTCTATTACCGTGTTTACTCGCATAACTATCGCCCTCGCGTAATAGTCGCATCCCTGAAATTTGAAAGGCACAGTTTTTCGAGATCTATAGCACTTATATGGCTTTCATCTCAGTTGTTCCGAAGTACAACTTCAAACATTTTTTATTGCAAAGTACAATTTACAGCACAAGGACGGACAATTTTACATCCACACCCACAGACGGGAGTCGAACCCGGTCCCAAAGGATGGTCGCATCCCTGTTTTGAAGAAGAAAAACTCATCAAAATATTTTCCCCGCATAAAAGTCGCAGTCACGTATTTGATCTTCATTTAAAAAATTGAAAATTATCAGCTGTACTCTTCCCAACTATAGCGCTACTGGTGCCTTCAGTAAAGAGATTTATTATAAATTATGTTATTAGAATTCTTTGTCAAAATTTTCTCAAAGATTATTTGCGAATTTTATGTCTATAAAAATATTACCATAAGAAGAAAAATGCCTTTATTTTTTGTGCAACTGACGAACAGAGTATTCATAAGCAGCACATAATCTGTAAATATTTAGTAAGTTTTTAATTTTATTATAATTAGAGGTAGGGAAATTTCGTAAATAAAAATTCGAAATTCTTATACACTTAAAATTTATATTCAATGTTGATTAAAAGCATTGTTGCAATTTCAAAACATTTGTCTGTTCTAGATTGTTCTGTCCGTAACGACGACTTGGCAATTACTAAAAAGCGATCTGTGTCTAAGCTATCAGTAGGCTCCAAATGCTCTGTAAAGCTGTTTCAGTAACGCTTGGAAAAGAGTATTTATTAGCTCACAATATATCCTTAACTTTGGGATCTTTATTCCTGTTCATTGACTGCAGCATAAAGCAATGAAGGGCCACACCATGGCACAGTGGTTATGTCACTGGAAATGATAGACAGCCAAAGTGTGAAGGTCCCGCGTTCGGGTCCCATCGCATGTCTGTCGGTCTAACGGTCTTCAGTTTTGGTAGGTTTTCTCTAGATGTTACGTGAATACGCGTTAGAACCCCTTAGAAAGTCCTCCTACCAAGGCACTCCCATCCTTGGCAGATCGCCCTAGAGTAGCGTTGCCATAATCACACGAAACAAACATAAAGCAATGAAAGTCGGTGTACCCACCAATGAACTCATTTTGAGGAAGTAATCGGAAGGAAACGAATTTTGAAAAGCTTTAGCGTAATATAGTTTAAGGTGGTCATACTTGCAGCCACAGATGGGAAAAATAATTGACCAATGAGATAATATGTTTCATTTATTGTGTTTAATTTCACATGTAAGGGAAGTTCATTGGAAGTTTTTTCAGATGCAGTTTTTAGCATTGCTGTGTTTAGATCCAAATGCCCTGACTTCGTTGTTCAAGAATTGTTTTTAAGCCTTCTAATTTGTTCCACAAATGGTGACCAAGTGGGTAACTTAAATTTTCTAATTCGTTTATTAATTTCCTTGATTTCGGCAACAGCTAGGATATGAAGCTTTTTGAATCTTGCGTTTACTTTTGAGAGATTCTTTGACTTAATTTTCGCGCCATTGGTTGCCGACCGCATTTGCGCTCTCGACTGGGAGACTTTGTCTGGTTCAAACCCAGTTAGCGTCCGTCGACCTAACCGTT
The DNA here is from genome assembly GCA_038373885.1 of Cheiracanthium punctorium. Lineage (NCBI taxonomy): Eukaryota > Metazoa > Arthropoda > Arachnida > Araneae > Cheiracanthiidae > Cheiracanthium > Cheiracanthium punctorium. The sequence continues at coordinate 88,152 of JAWZYV010006031.1, read as the reverse complement.
CGGAATTTCCCTTCGTTTTCTTATTCCATTGACAAAAATAAGAAATTTTCACATGAATTTGCATCGATTCACAAATTGATTATATTTCCCATCCATTCTCAAATATAAGAAAATTTCGCATAAATTCACGTATTTCGTAAAAACGAAAATTACGTACCTCTAATTATAATGTATTTTTCTGATACCAGTATTGTTTTAGCATTAGAGAGTGAAGTATATATATAGATACAGTGAAGTACATTATACCGCGTAATAGATCGCACCTACACTTTCACAATGAAAAATTGGCAAAAAATGTCTGACTATTACGCGAGTAAACACGGTATATAATTGGAATCAGAGCTTGATTTCATTATTATTATTTTTATTAAATAATTTCTAAGATCGTGTTCCGAATTTTTTATATAGAAAAGGTTATTTGTCTGTTAAAATTGGTCAATAATGCCACAAAAAGTGCAGTAATTGTAGCCCAATTTATAACCCCACAATGTGCGCCCCAGCTCCCCCTACTTTTACAAAGTTCCTACGCCACTGATGGAGACAGTTATGACATTATTTACAAATTATTTTGAGTGTTCCTGTAAATTATACTATATACATGAATTTTAGCTTTCATAGCTCATAGTGTAGCTTTCAGTGGAAAAATCTTTAGAATCAGTTCAGCAGTTTTAGAGATGTCCATTTAGCGTAATGTACTAAAATTCTTTTGAATGTCACTGTAAAAGAGCTATTTATGCTACATGCATGAAAGGTAGCCCACAATACTCAGTTGCAGCTTTCTATCAGTGAAAAAACTTTTTGTATCGGTTCAGTAGTTACAGAGATCCCCATACAGCGCAATGTAATTCTTATGAGTGCCCTTGTAAAAGAACTATTTGTGATACATGCAGGGTTAGTTTAATTTTCTGTAGTATTTCTACAGTAGATTACACTTCTAAAAGTAAAGACGGAATGCTCCATACGTGTCAGTGGAATGTCCCAAATAGGGAGATACTTTTTGGATTTTTCTTGGAAACAATCCCTTCAAAAAATGTTCTTTCATAATATGAAAATACTAGGTTGATGCTACATCTCCATGCCAATAGTTCTCCTGTGGGAAGTCGGCACCAGCTTTACCAATACTTCGAAATTGTATAAATTAGCGTTAACTACCATGTTTGGGGCCTTCAAAAATTTTTAACATTGGATTCACTTTATATGAAGCTGTATAACTGCGCTGTTCAAAAAAAATTTTTATATCACGTCAGAGCCAATATTTAAAGTAAATGGAAGTATATTTAAAGTAAATGAAATTGGGGGTATTTGGAGGCTCTATCTTCGAATGAATTTTCAATTTGAGATGTTAATATTCAAGGTATATTATCAGATAAAAAGAAAAAATGCTCCGAAGCACCTCAGAGCCAATCACAGTCGAGACAAAAAAGGGGCAAAAATGGCCAAAATTATTTCTACCAAGGCCGTACCCAAGGGGGGGGGGGCAGAGGGTCCGCCTTTGTTTTTTCTGGGTACGGCACTGATTTATATGTCACTTCTGTGGGGTACTTTGACCCCCCCCCCCCCCCACCATAACTCCAAAACTAAAAGAGGTAAATAAAAAATATTTCATATTTTTTCTTTCTTTGGGTAAGGCGACACAAGAAAAAAATTCATCAAATTCTGAGATGGCGATGGAAACTGTTTTTCTTTTTTTGCCCGATTTGCTCTTGCAATGCGTCTTAAATGGATTATCAATCAAGCATCTTGTGAGAAACACTGATAATAATAATAATAATAATAACATTGGGGAAAAGATAGTGAAGAAATTCCCAAGTTGGACACCTGGAACAATTTCCTTGTCCCCAGCCTAAGTGATCCCCCCCCCCCCCCCCGCCAAAATAAATAAATAAAAATGAACATAATTTACAAGGAAAATAGTTATACCGATTGGATGTAAATGACAGATATATAACTGCAGCATCAAACAGCATATCTGCAAAATAAAACTGTATATTCCCCGATTTTGTTATCATCAGTTTTCTGAATTGCCTCCCACTGCGGAAGCAAATTTAAAGACGTATTCCCGTAAAAAAAAAAAAAAAAAAAAAGAGGGGAAAAGTAGTTATATTATTTTGAGACCCCAGAATTGGGGACCCCGGGCATTCACCCCACCACGCTTCCCTATTTCTATGACACGTTCTCGAGGGGTGTCTTATGAACTGCTTTTGCTACTGAGTTACTATAGCAGCATTATTTGTCTATAAAAGATGTTCCGTAAAAAAAAGAATGCACTACATCCACATATTCATGATCCGTAGCACGAACATAACGAATCGAAGATGCTCAGTTTGATTCGGGACGAGACAGGATTTAATACGGAACTCCATTATAATAAGCTAGTAAATCTTGTGTCCACAGTCCAAAACCTTATTCACATACCTTAAAATTAAACGTGGTAGCTGCTACAAGGCCCTAGCTAACCAATAATGTAATGACACAATCATTTAATGATAACAATCATGTAGGACCCCAATCATGTAATGACACAATTGTCTATTGTAGAAAGGTGTTAAGTGTTTCTAGAAAATTCTTGCTTATCTTGGACAATCTCTAAAATGTTTGCGTCGGTCATTGATTTTGAGTATCATGGAAATAGTTTCGCCTTGGAATGAAAAGAATCGTGCAAAACTTTTGTAGCTTCTCAATATTTTTATTATAAAAAAGGTATTTTTATGTAAAAAATAATTTACATACATGTCCCAACTAAGACATTAGGAGAACCTAAGCACTGTTCGAGGCCCCTATATAGTCATGTCCTCCTGACCCATATATATGTATAGTCACTAGAATTTTTCAGATTAGAACTTAAACTCTCTTAATAAGTCCTGGGCCCATGGAAAAAAAACTTGGGGGGGGGGGGGGACTGTAAATAAATTTTCTAGAGCGGGGCAAATTTCACACTTGTAACAATTTCATTTCTGATTTTGCTTTTTGGTGCAGTTCAGTTTTACATCTTAGATAATACACTAAAACTCTAAGTAGGGGGAGGCAAGTGACCTACCTTGACCCCCCCCCTTTATGGGCATCTTTGTAGGGGCCCCTAGGCCAAGGCTCCCTATATAGTCATACCTAGCTGACATGGACGTACCCAGAAAAAAATTTCGGAGGGGGTCCAAACGATGAAAAAGGCAGAATTTTTCACAAAAAGACGTCATCCTTCTTATTTTGTTAACAAAAACTGAAATTTCGGGGGAGGTGGACCCCCTGGACCACCCCCCTGCGTACGTCCTTGCTAGCTGACACATTTATGTATAGTCACGAGAATTTTTTCTGACTAGAACTTAAAAACTTAAAATCAAAAATGTGAAACTGGAATCTAAAATTTTCTAACAATTTCGGGGGCCCTTATCAGTCGGGGCCCGGGGCCCCCCCCCCCCCTCGTTAGTCCGCTACTGGGGACAGCGACCCCTTTCGACTACATCACTGACGTACATATGTATGCAACTCGCATATCTCAAATACGATTGGTCGTAGAATGTTGAAACTTTATATTTAGAATTGTTCTAACATCTAGTTGTGCAGCTCCCCTTTTGGCCTCAATCGACTGGATAGTTTATATACAGGACCAAACAAAAGATTCGAAATACATTACGCTGTATGGGCCGAAATTCATTAAACTTGCATCTCTCAAAAACTGTTGGTCGTAGAATGTTGAAACTTTATATTTAGGATTGTGGTAACATCTAGTTGTGCACCTCGCCTTTCAGTTCCATTCGACAGGATAGTTTATCTACAGGACCACACAAGATTTGAAATACATTATGCTCTATGGATCGAAATTCATTACAGTGTATTTTAGAGGTATTGGGCTATTTCAAACAACTCAGAAGTGATATATGCTGTTAAGAGTTACAAAATGAATTTCTCCATTAAAAGAAGTGTCTTTATCATTTATAGTTCTGCTACAGGAACACTCAAAAGATTTCCAATACATTATGGTCAATTGCAATTTTAGGGGCATTCATCCATTTTAAGTACAATACCGTCCTACCATATAAGCTAAGTAATGGTCCGACCACAGTTACGTGCATCCCCAGGGTGTCTACCAAATTTCTGAAAGTCAATTTCCTGACTTTTGGGAGGTAGAAGGACCAGAAACGAATATGTTTCCATTTCCGGGGGGGGGGGGGATTTTAAATCTTATTGTTATTAGAGTTAATATTAATGTTTTAAAATAGCTGCTGGGAGGCCCGGGCTCCCCGGAGGACTTCTTCGACGGACTTTCAGCAACCATTCTAATGAAGAGATAAGTCCTCCAAATTGAACACTATCCAATACTTTAAATTCAAAAAATAAAACGAAACTCAAACAAAGAGCGCACACTTTCTAAAAAAAAAGGGGCCAATTGCTAGTGTTATATGCGAGCATGCATACATAAATATTGAGAAATATTAAGCAATAAAAATAAATACGTACGTGGAAAATAAAATGATTGAATAAATCATGTATTATCATCTACTAATCCCGTCCACGATACTTCTAGCACAAATTTTAGCCACATTCGTCCTTCTACACTTCAAATCCAGAACACTGAGTTAAAATAAATAATCAGTGAATGAAATTCTATTGCAAACCAGACGGATGATCACGCGCTGACGACAGCTTTTTTACCCTCCCGTCACAATGGATGAGCCCCCATTTTTCCCTCCTTATGCAAACACATGGCTTGATGCTTTCGCAGTCCGAAAAATGCGTTGCAGTTGCTTTCGGTTTCGAGACTGACAAATAGGAAGGGTTAAAAAAAAGGGATACCGAAAAAAAAAAAAAAAAAATGATTCTTTTGGTGAATTTTCCGGACCCATTATCCAATTTCCCGGTTTTTTCCAGACTTTCCGGACCCATTTTCCAATTTCCCGGCTTTTTCCAGACTTTCCGGAGCGGTAGACACCCTGATCCCTCAAGAACTACGCCAGAAGTTGCCAAGCTTGGTGACTTCTGGCATAGTTCTTGGTGACTTTTGGTGAACATGTGTATATATTTAATTCTCAAATCTCAAAAACTAGCAGCCGTAGAATGTTGAAATTTCATGTATAAGATTGTTGTAACATCTAGTTCTGCATCAAGACTTTTGGTTCCAATATACTGGAGAGTTTATTTAGAGGACCACCAAAAAGAATTTCAATACTTCCATGTCTATGGACATCTTCAATATAATACAACTGTAGACAGTCATTGTTTGGTCCATGCCCAAAATCTCGCTGTCTGTCGTCAACTTTGGCGAGTTTTGCCAAAATATCACCAAATTTGGCAATAGTCAGTCATTTGGTCCAAGCCCAAAATCTCGCCATTTGTCGTCGACCTTTGTGAGTTTTACCAAAAAGCCAAATTTGGCGATAGTCAGTTGGTCCATGTCCAAAATATCACCATTATTTATAGTCCTCGGTGAGTTTGGGCGAAATATAGCAAAATTTGGCAATAGTTATTGTTTGGTCCATGCTTAAAATCTCGCCATATGTCGTCGACCCCTGCGAAAAAATTATTTCGTATTTTGTATAACTCTAAAACTTTAACCCGTAGAATTCTAAACTTTTGTATTTAGAACTATTGTAATATCCAACTGTTTTTAATATCTTTTTTGACTGCAATTGACTGGGTAATTTATTTACAGGGTCAGCCAAATGACTTTAAATATATTAAAGTGTATGGATGCATTCAATTCATTGAAAGTCTGTGGTCAATTACTACTTAGGCTATCCCTAAAATCTTGCAAACTATCTCAGGCTTGTCGGCTTTTGGTGAAATATCGCAAAATAAAGTGTCAGAAATAAATATTTCAAATTGAACTCAGCTTGACAATATCAAAATATTTGGCTAGAAATTGCTAAACCTTACTATTACTGATATTTTATCTCTTTCAAACAAAATAAGTTTAGATGAAGTACACCGAAAATATTTTTGATTTAATAGAAGTGCAAGGAAGTCTTGTTATCCACATCAGATTTTTTAAGAAAAAGTATTTAAGAAAAAAAAAAAAAAGCCATTATTTGAAGTTTCACCTCCAGTAGCAAAATAAAGCCTGTGCAGGGTGTCTACCACATAAAGTAAGCTTGATTTCTTAACCATAACAAATATGAAACCCTAATATCAAAAATATATCATGCTGATAGAATCGAGGAAAATTATACTTTTAAACTTAACACTATTAATAGTAGCCCAGGCAAATAAGACTTTTGCTGCCCGAAAAATAGTGGAGCTGGCGATGATTTTAATCCACCGTTGGCATCCCAAGTAAGTGCTGGGTGGGTTTTGCGAAGTAAATTTAGGTGGGCTTCACTTTTAGGAGCCAAAAAACCGCGAAATTTTGGCACTTTTTTCAGCTTTTCGCATATACCTTGAAAATGGTGCATCGTACCGCAAAGTGATTTACACTCATGTCCATAAATTAAGGATAATGAAGTTCAGGCAAAGAAAGAGAAAGAAGCAAAACAAATTTGACTTATTTGTAAAGTCTATTTATTAAACAAAAAGTAAAGAGCAAAAAAGATGCTATATGTTTGACATAATTAATAAAAATTGCAAGTTCTACTCCCTTGACCAAATTTTAAAAAAGAACCTATTTACAAAAAACAGTATAACATGGTTAGTAGGATGGTTAATACGGAGTATGTCTCCCGGACGATGCAATACAGGCCTGACAACGCCTAGGCATGCTGAGTATCAAATGATCAATCTGATCTTGGGGAATATTACACCACTCATCAAGCAATGCACTCCGAAGTTCCGGTAGACAGGTGGGAGGGGGTTGACGGGCTGCAATTCGTCGGCCAAGCATATCCCACACATGCTCTATTGGATTCAAGTCCGGTGAGTATGCTGGCCAATGCATACGGGTGATATCCTCCGATTGAAGGCATTCGTCTACAATGTTTGCACGGTGAGGACGGGCGTTGTCATCCATAAACACAAATTCAGCACCCATGGCGCCCCGAAACAAACGTACATGTTGTTCCAGAATGACATCCCGATAGATGCGGCCTGTCATCGTTACACTCTGAACATGCAGGTCAGTTCTGGAACCAAGAATAATTCCTCCCCAAGTGAGCCATCTTGCACCACCGTAACGGTGTCTTTCAATGGTGTTCTCTTGGTGGTAACGGGTACCTGGCGCTCTCCAGATGAATGTCCGGCGAGAATCAGACTCCAAACTAAACCTGGACTCGTCGGAAAACATCACACAAGACCACTGTTGCGGTGTCCACAATGCATGCTCTCTACTCCAGGTTAATCGCAGGCGACAGTGAGTTGCGGTAAGTGGAACACATCTGACAGGCCTACGAGCATATAGACCAATGTGCCCTAAGCGTCTGTACACGGTCTGCCTTGAAACTGTCGTACCGGTAGCTGAAGAGAGCTGACGAGACAGGTCTGATGCTGTACTCCGTCTGTTTCTTTTGGCAGTAACTGCCAAATAGCGGTCCTCATTCGGCGTTGTAACTCGGGGGGCGATCTGTGCTGTAACGTCTACTCACATTACCATCATCTTGGAATCGTTGCCAAAGCCTGGAGATGACACTCTGGGCGATTCCAAGTTCCTCGGATACTTCCAGCTGGGTACGTCCACATTCCAGTCGTCCGATAATTCTGCCACGTAAAACATCATCCAAATGCCTCCTTTGTGCCATAACTATGCGGTTTTTGCACTGAAAGGCTTTCACAGCGCTTGTGAACAATTTTACTTCTTTGCCACCATTCCTTATATACCCCTCTCTTACACTCTCGTCATTGTGACGTACCATCCACGCCATCTGGTGGTTTCCTGTAATTTGCATATTCTTCTTCAAGATGTGTGTGATCATTCCACAGGTGAAATTTTTATTTTAGAGATCAATTTCTGTGTGATTCTGAATTATTCTTAATTTATGGACATGAGTGTATTACAAAATTGAAGAGCATAAAATTCCGTGTCTAATGAGTCCTTAAAAGTTAAATTCGGTTCAGCGGTTTAGCCACAATCGATTGGCAAAAATGGGCAATTTTTGCCAACTTGGAGGAAAAGCCAGTTTAACGCCTGTAATTCAAATACGGCCAGCCCAAATGAATAAACGCAAAGAGCAACCACATAGGTCAAGTTATTCGAACTTATATATACATATGTTTTGCATAATATCATTTATATAATGATATTATGCAAAAGAAGAAGAAAAAATTAACCACATTACATTGGTCTGTCTATACTATTTACTCTAATTTAAATCTACCATTCTATAATACTATTATATACAATTGGTATGTTATTACATTATTATATGGCATGCATTCCCTGGGACCCCTACCAATAGCCATCTGGCTTGCTCCTTTTCCTTCGACACTACGAGCAGTGAACTGCAAAGTGAAGATTAACGGTGGAGAGGTCCCAGTCAGCCCCGATACAATTTTCTGCAGAATTCCTGTTCGCATGAAATCACGAAAGGAGCTAGAGTCATACTTTTTGAATTAGCCTCCCATCCATTATCTTTTTTCGATGACAGTGGAATGCAGAAGACTAGAAAATCCGATCTCTATAAGCTGTTCAGTCCAATCGATGCTAATACAAGCAATGCTATCTTCGTTGTTGATGGTGGGTTCTTGTTACATCGATTTATGGGGAATACCAATGAAAATTTTTCCACTATCATTGAAAAATATATCAACTATGTTAAACACTATGCTAAAACACCATGGGTCCAATTGCACCATAGTGTTTGATGGACACCCTGAAGATGGTACGGAGAAAGGCATAAAATCAGCTGTACGTATCCGAAGAGCCCATGCTATGTCATCAGCATCTGTTTTGTTTGATGAAACTATGAGTGCAACAATGCCGAAAGAATGTTTCTTATCAAACGAAAGTAATCAGAAACGTCTGACATCCACAATTACGAATAAACGGACTAGTGAGGGTTTTCGGGTCAAGCAAGCCATCGAGAACGCAGATCTCTTGATTATAACAACCATAAGCGTAAAGTTTTCAAAATTATTGGGGGGGGGGGGGGGGGGGGGGCCCACAACCACATATATTCACGTCAGTGGCGTAGCCAGGGGGTGGGTTAGGGGGGTCATAACCACCCCCATGAGGAATTTTTTGCCATACAAAATGTATATTCTTCACTCCCTTATACACCGTATACCTATGTGAGTTGCAGAAGTCGTAACCCCCCCCCCCCCATGAAAAATTTCTGGCTACGCCACTGATTCACGTACATATAACTTACGCATAGCTGCCAATTACTACGGAATATAATTAACCTCTTTTTCTACATGATTTTTCGGCTTAAAATATAGCAAAATTTTTGTGCTGCGCGCACGAGCTGGTTACTATTTTGAAAAAAATAAGTAAAAAATATACTGTTAACAAAAAGTGGTTAATTATATTCCGCAGTAGTTGGTAGCTATGACTTACTATACATAAGTGTAAATTATTGGAGGCGCTCGAACTCTATAGGTCCATAGAATTCTAAGCCTATGTAAGGTAAGTATCCATGTTAGTATCTTCCTACCATGTTATAAGTTAAAAATAGTAGCAAAGTTAAAAAAAAAAACATTTTTGATGAGATAGTGCATTTTAGACACATCTGAACTTTTCTTAATTTCATACTTCACATTACATAATCTGATTTTAATTAACCAGAACCTGGCGACGGCAGCTTATAGTAACATTGGGTGTTTCGTGGCATCACAATGAATACTAAATCATGATTGAAATCAAAAGAAGAAAAATTTTAAAAGTACAAGTAAAGGTTTTTTTAAACGTTTGTAAATGGTGTGAATACTTTTTTATGTTAGTATAAATTAATTTTCTGTATTTAGAGGTAAATTATTGGGTGGGCTCAGCCCCTATTCACAATTTATTGGGGGGGCTCGAGCCCCACGGGCCCATATAACTCTACGCCTATGATAACAACTGCATTAGAAACATGTACATTTGAAAAAAATATGTTTATTGTAGGAGAGGACATAGATTTATTGGTCCTGTTGACAGCCTATGTAGCTCTCTCATCTGCAACATCTCCTTTTTGCAACATCCATCTCTTAAAACCTGGTAAAGGGAATCAGGATACCATGATTTATGATCTCAGGCAGTGTAAACTTTCAGATGGCACAAAAAAAACATTTATTGTTTTTGCATGCCATGAGTGGGTGCGACAGTACATCCGCTTTCTTTCGACAGGGCAAAATTAAATTTGTAAATAACTTCAGCTTTCAAAATGCAATAGCCATTTTTTCAGATCCCGATGCAATACCTGGACAGGTTGGTGAAGCAGGAGTTAAGTTTATTTTGTATGTATACACGTGTGGCAGCGAAACATCGTTAAATTTGCTAAGGCTACAATTATTTCAAAAATCCCTCTCAAAAAGTGCATTCAATTTAGCTTCTTTGCCTCCCACAGAAGCGGCTGCTCGGCAGCACTCCCTGAGGGTCTACTTGCAAGTGCAGGCTTAATAGAAAAAATTTCTAAATCCAGAGCAGTGGGGATGGACGACCACCCGACTGAAACTGTTATTCCGCACACATGTCGAAATTCCCTCACCGCAGAAGCGGTCATAGAAGATGCGCCGTACGATTGCGATTTTCGCGAGGAAGTAGAGGAGGAGAATCCCTTCCCTGACGAAGATGATGAAGAAGACTAATGTCGATGGGACATTTTTGCCAAAAAGACGAAAGACATCATAAGTAACTTATGCACATATATAATGATGTAAATTTAAATAACTTGAAAGAACATTCAAATAACATGCAAAGAGCTATGTTGTAGCTCTTTGCGTTAATTTATTTGGGCTGGTCGTTTTTGAATTACAGGTATTAAACCGGCTTTTCCTCCAAGTTGGCAAAAGTTGCCCATTTTTGACAATCGATTATGGCTAAACCGCTGAACCGAATTTAACTTTTAAGGACTCAGACGCGGAATTTTATGCTCTTCAATTTTGTAATAAATCACTTTGCGGTACGATGCACCATTTTCAAGGTATATGCGAAAAACTGAAAAAAAGTGCCAAAATTTCGCAGTTTTTTGGCTCCTAAAAGTGAAGCCCACCTAAATTTACTTCGCAAAACCCATCCAGCACTTACTTGGGATGCCAACGGTGGATTAAAATCATCTCCAGCTCTACACTATTTTTCGGGCAGCACGGTTTTATTTTGGTCTTATTTGCCTGGGCTATAGGAGGTACATTGTAATAATGCAAAAATACAGTAAAATATATGAAACATTCAAAAGGAATATTTTTCTAAGAAACCCAGAATTAAGGGGTACCTCCTAAGAGCAGTTTAACCTCCTAAAAATATTTTCTAAGCGCTATGCTTTTTTCCCCCATTAGCATACCTTTTATAAAAACCCAACTCAAGTTTTCTTATTTAGAAGCAAAAATCATTTTTAGTCACTAGTGGATACTCTGATAGGTGCGAAGCAGTTGTGCAGATATCAAACCAACTGCACAAAACCTGAACTGATGAAAATATTAATGAAGGAAATTGAGCAATAAAATATTCATAATTTATATCTAACAAGTAAACCACAGCTAAAATATATTTAAAAGTTTTATTTCTCAAATATCATAATTATATGACACAATGTTATTATTTAACTAACATCTATACAACACATTCTTGTGAAAGGTGGAACTTTCCCCAATATATATCTATATATATAGATATATACAGAGTGGTAAAATCTATATTTAAAACAAATCTAACAGTCACAAGACAAGTTAAACAAAACTCAAAGTAAATCTTAGTCATCTTTCCTTAAACAGAAGACAGGATACAGCCTTTTGGTGAAAAATATAAACATAACAAAACAATTTTTAAAAATTACTGCTGTACAAATCAATAGTTCATACATTTTACATCAAACACTATAATTAGTCACATGAGTTGACTAAATCTTTGAGCATTATCCCAAAACTGTTACAAAAATTCAAATACAGTGCAGGCTACTATTGAAATGTCTTATAAAATTAGCTGCTAATAAAAGCCAATTTCTCAAAATCAGATACAAACATCACAGAAAAATACAAAATATCATAATTACACACAGTGGGATGCAAGTGTTGAAAAGACTGATGAAATATATGGTTGAGATTTCTTAGTGAAATTAGTTGGTATTAGTTGGTTAGGTTGAAAAACTAAATATAGAAAAAAAAAAAAAAAAAAAATCTCACTATATGGAGATTTTTAAGTGATTGTTTAACCCTTTAACTATGATTTTTTTTAAATGCATTTTCTACCTGTATGATTAAAATAAGTCACAAAAAAAGCAAATTTAGGATTAAAACTAGACTTTAATATAAGAGCTGGTGAGTGGCTTTGGATATAGGAGCTGGTGCATATACCCTAGCTGTAGTTGATGGTGGGATAGATATATCCCAACTATAAAGATCATAATTTTTAAATTTTGAGAGAGATGTATTTATCCATTTACTAGTAAAAAGTTATGTATACATTGCAACCCTATAATAGAGCAATAACTTCAAGCATACTTATTTATGAATTTGAACTAAAACTGAAGTAATAATTTACTTTAAATTACAACTTTTAACTACATGAATGAAATACCCAAAGTGGGGACAATTTACCAATTTATAAAATAATCATTAATTCAAAAAACATTACTTTGTACCTGACTAGTATTTTTTTATCTTCCATTTTTAAAAATAAGTTAAAAACAAAGTATGACATATTTTACCCCATTTGTAAACTTCTCAGTTCAGAATCAAACATATATGTAGTAACTAAACTCACGACACAGATGAAACTGAAATGTGAAGCTTCTGAACAAACTGTAAAGAAACATTCCCCACGTTGTGTGGATGATACTTTCAGTACTATTAAAAAGCTTATTTTTGCATTCCAAATATCTAAACCTAATTATGTGAATACATAAATTGTTTTCCAGGATTTCAATAAATATTTAATTTTACTGCTTCAATTAACTTCCCCTTTTAATCAAACCTAAATTTTTAATTTACAAATTTACAATACAAGTTAACTGGCATACAAATCTTTCTAATTTTTATTTTATGTGCTAAAATAGGAATACATAACATTTTAAAATTAAACTAAACAGAAATATAAATTAATGCACAGACTTAATTCAATGTGACTCAGTGTAAACTAACTGATTGAGCACAAGGGAATTTACCAGAATAGATAGGTTTAGAGAAGAGAATGAAAAACAAAATTTAATATGCAAAACTGGGGTAGGTAGAGGACTTAAATCATCTGCTATGTATATTGACATCCAACATTGTAAAAATTCCTCATTAACTTATTATAAAAAAGTAACTCTTGAGTTTATAAGTTATATAAAATCCTTAACTTTTTCATTATTTCCCAGGTCTATAGAAACTCTTATCAAACTTTTACTAATACAGTGAAACATATTATCAATAACTTTCCACATTTAAAAACAAAATTTTAATAGAAAAAGTGCATTTTTTAATAAATAAAAATCAAATTATCTGAGAATTTTTTTTTTTTTTTTTAAGCAAATATATTGAACACATGTACTTAATGAAGAAATTTCAGATTTTTAAGGGTTAGGCAATTCATTAAAATTGAATTATTTTGTTTGACTGTAAAATTAACCTGTTTATATATAGTACATAAAGCATCTGCTTAATGGAAGAATACACAGGCCAGGCTGCTGATAAACAATGGGAAGGTTGACCTAGTCGTGGGAAGGGCATTTTGCATGATTTTTATCTGCCAGATGTTTTATAAATGGCATGTATTGGTACTGTAAATTTGTCATTACTGTACTATAATATTGCTTAACTATGTACTGTAATATTGCTAAACTATGTAATGGATATGAAATGTCTTATTTGATGAAATCATTTTCAATGAAGCACACTTACATTTTATGTCAGTAAAAACGTACACACATCATAAAATATTTTATAACCTTAAAAATTGAAGGTACTTTAGAGTGGACCCCCTTCTCTTTTAATTAATACTGATCAAAAAAGGCACTCCAGCCGAGAAAAAAAGTCTTGACTTTTCCCTAGAAACTTAGAAGGTTAAAATTGAGTTTTCAAAGATTAAGGTACAATGAAAATAAAATTACATAAAAATTGAAATTAAAATATTAATCTTACAGTTAACTAGTATTGACTTAACAGCCAGAACAAGTTTGGAATGGATGAAATCATAAAAAACAGTAATATACAAGTTGAAAATGCAAAATTTCATTTAAAAACAGAAAGTTCAACAGAAGGTTAATCCTGTCTGCCATGGCCAGATAACAACAAATAATGAAATTCTTGTGAAAAATGACAATATGAATATACACATTGTATGACTTAAAATGTGAGGTGAGAATTTTCTTAAAGAGGATTAACTCTTTTTTGGCTCATTTTCATCATTTTTATTTTCTTCATTTGTGTTATTAGGAAGCCAGGTCAGTCTCTCTTCATAGAATTTTATGACTGTCTGGGGACATTTTTCATTGGCAATTTTAGATGGCACCAAATCAGCTTCATCACAACCTTTCCTAAAATTTAAGAATTAAAAAACCTCTATTAAAACAAATCATTAGTGAAATAGCATATGCAATTCACTTTACAAATGCATGTAAATGTAGCTTAGCGAGAACAATAATCAGAAAGAATGGAATGGAGTAGAACTTCTCAAATTAAGGCTTCCAAGTTCTGGAATTTTCGTAATCCGGATGAAATTCGACCTGAAATGAATGCAGTTATGCAACACAAAAGACACAAACAAAATCAGGTATGTTTTCAAAAAATAACATCTTTATTTTGTGTTTTAATGTGCTTTATTTTTCATTTATATCTTAATTTTTCTATTAAAAAAAAAAGCTAAAATCATTTTTTTTGAAAGATTTACTTAATTATTATAATTTTTTGTAGTTCATTTTAAAGGATTTCTATAATTTGGAATTGGTAAAGTCACAGTGATTCCTCAATTGAGAAATTCTGCTGTAGCCTTAAAAGAAAGTAGACATTTTTGATATTGTTAAAAAACTGAATAAAATAAATGAAAATTAAATTAAAAACTTCAGGTATTCTTCTGGAACTTTAGGCATACAAATACACTCATCTCCAAAAGTTAAGCACGGAGCAGTAAAATGTGAAAAAATGAACAAGTACTATTTCGACTGACATGAAATGCTGCAAATCAGTAGCTCTATGCTTATTCATAAAAAAACAAAGAACAACAAAAACAGACATAAATAAGGTTTGTGAGCACCCCTCACATTCATACAAAATGTACAGCATGTGAAAATGCTTGTTACAAGGTGATGAACCACTGCCAAAACCAGTAGTAATCACAATTCCTCCTGTAGGACAATTTCTAAATCCCTGAGAGTGGCTCGATGTGGGAAACATCTACATACAGAATGGCTGAGGGTATCCAAAGGATTTTCAATTGGATTAACCTTTTACATGCCAATGTTCCTTTTTTGTAACATCATGTTTAATATTTTTTTTTAAAATAAACCACCATATTTATCAGTTTGAAAAAAATACTGCTTATTATTGAAAGTATGATTGATTTTTGGATATATTAAGTATTTTCCAAATGTAAAAATTGCGGCCCAGAAAAATTTCTAAATATTGCCTTTTTTACAATTTTTACAGTACTCAAGAAAAAAAATTCTATAAAATTCCCCAAAATTCAAATTCACCTGAAAAATCCCCTATTGTATTTCTAATGGATGAATTCAAAGAGATAATAAAAAAATTTCAAAATATATCAAAGTATCTTTTCTCAATCTTTCATAAAAGTGTAATGTTCCATAAAAGGAACATTGGCATGTAACGATATACGAAATCAGGGATGTCTCATGTATGTGTTGCTTGTGTTCCTTTATTAGATTTTGATACATTCAGTGCTTATATCTGTTGAACATAAGTTTGTCAAAGGCATTGCCGATATTTTAGCTATTTTTGAAGGGTGAAGGACTAAAGGGGGGGGGGGGTAAGGGGGAAGTTGTCATATCTTTTACCCTTTGGCCAGAAGGAGGGTGGATAGTGCTGTATTCTTCTGATTTGAGCTCAGATGGCTACTTGTTTCTTCTGTTAGTAATGAATGTGCGCTTCACAAGGGTTTGTTTATTTTAAGTTTTTTTTATGTAGAGGGAACTCATGGGAGAAAGTGACATAAGTCACGTGCTTGATTTTCTTTCTATGCTATGCAATTTTCGAGACTGTTTCAGTAAGAACTTGTATAGATGTTTGTAGAAACAATGTAGATGGTGCAGTCGAACAAATTTCAAACTATAGATAAATAATATACTAAATTTTTATTTTAAACTATAGACAAACTATAGATAAATAAAAATTCTATGTCGGATGATTGAAATAAGTTAATCATAGAAATTTGTCAATTGCTTCTTGATGAAAACAGGTGCATTACTGATGAAGAAATAAATTATAATAGTTTTGAGCTGATTAAACCTGGAGACGTGTGGGCAATAGAATTTTAGAGGAGATATTAATTTAAATTTGTTTCAGACGAAGCCTAAAATCAACATTACCCTGTGCTCATCAATGGAAATCTGCAAAAAATTCGGATGCACATGACGTTCTTACATAATAAGGGCATTTTTTAGTATGCCAAATAAATAAATACTCTAAAAATCTGTTTTGAATGCAAGAAAATTCTCCATGTACACTTCCCACAATATCATAGACATCTCTATTCTAAAAAAAAGTAAAGGCCGCTGGCGCTGTCAAAGCTTGTGGACCTATCTCCTCCTAAACCGTAGGGATTTGAGTTTCGACTAAGGTGCCCACAGATTCGAAAAATTCCGAGGAACCTGCTAAGCTGATTTAAATTTCGAAAATCGAATTATTTTAGAAGATATTAATAA
The DNA here is from genome assembly GCA_038373885.1 of Cheiracanthium punctorium. NCBI lineage: Eukaryota > Metazoa > Arthropoda > Arachnida > Araneae > Cheiracanthiidae > Cheiracanthium > Cheiracanthium punctorium. The sequence continues at coordinate 71,302 of JAWZYV010006031.1, read as the reverse complement.
AAAACTGAAAAATAAACCGAATGGTTGCCAGATTTGGATAAAATCATTCATTCCTTTGCAACAAAGCATTTCCAAGTATCTAGAATCGCGTGAAATTTACAAACATGAGTTAGAATTACGCCCATTTTACGCCAAAATAAAAACTATATGAAATAAGTAACTCAAAATGTGTTACACAAAGTTGACAATTTTCAAATAGTAAGTTCGCTTAGACAACAGGAGTTTAGAAGGAGCGATTATTCGTTTTTCCAAAACAGAATAACTAATATCTTGAAAATGAAAAATAATTAAAATGCAGACTATTTTAAAGCCGGTTCTCGTCCAGCTGGATTATTGGCTACCAGTAGAAATATTTGGTGGCGTTCACTATGCCATTATAGCAGTTATAGTACACTTTGGATATTTGCTAGCGCGACGAGATGGTATAATTCGTGGTGTTAAGTACGCCAATCTGCAAACGATTATGTAAATGAAAATATGGATAACGGTTTTCTGGTAACCTTAAATGAACAGTAAATATAGGTTGTGAGCATGTGTAAATCGCCAAATAATGAAAAGTCGCCATTGGTGGCAGGCTATTCTATCTGTTCCGTAGCTTTTATTAACTTTACATGTACGCAAGTCGCCAAATAATGAAAAATCGCCATGGGTGGCTAAATTCGCAAGGTGTCCAATAGGTTTTACATTATTAAAAATACAGCTGAAACAGATGTTCTGATTTTATTAATGCTTTAGCTCCTAATTAATATAACTTTTGAATGGCAACATTAAATATCATTGTGTTTGAGGAGTGCCAATAATTTTTCCAGCGATTATAAGCGGAGTCCGCACTCCAGGTGGAGTATAGCTCAGGACCCATACAACACGGATTCCCATAACAAAATATCTTCAGTGTTATGAGGGGTAGGAGATCTACTGTAGTGTGAAGTTTAAATTTTTATGTACCAATGAAGATGCAAGAACCAAGCAATGTAGCTCAGTAACATTCTATCTGATCCAATCTTTGGTTTTTGTCTGTTGAAATTATGTCTTTTTTACGAATAAGCCTGATTAGGGGCCGAATGCCTCATACGAAAAGCGAGCGTAGCGAGTCTGGGGGCCTTGTTGCAAAAAAAATGCTAAAAGAAACTAGTGTTTTAGTGGGTTTTAAAATTTTTGTAGTGCTGGTTGAAATTCTAAGCACTATCTAAAGAATAAACTATTTTATTATTTCTTGATCAGGTAGCTGACATTTTTAAAACTTCATTTATTTATATTATCTGTATTAGTCAAGACTATGCAAGCATAAAATCAGGGTTGGAAAAAAACCCGGTTTATTTGAAAAAAACCAAAAAACCGGGTTTATTTGGTTTAAACCGGGTTTTTTTGGTTTAAACCAGGTTTTTTTTTTAATCCTTTTATAATTACATGTTACATATTTATAAATAAAATTATTTGTAAAATGTTCAAATAAAAATTAATATTTCTTCTGAAAATAACTAAAACAAAGTAAATAAAAAATTGTTGCTATACTTTATATTGTGGACATTGAAATCATTCAATTTTAATATTTTATTTAGAGATACTATTTTTTTATATTTAGTATCTACTTATATAATACGCCAATGTATGCGGTACCAAAATTGACGATATTTTTATGCTGGGAGCGGCAAGAACTAGATGTAAACATTAGCGTAATAACAATAACACACGTGCAAAAATCCAGATTAACAGTTCAATGACATCAAGTGAAGCAAGCCTATTTGTTACTGGTTACGTGTGTCACGCAGTAGATAGATTAAAAAATAACAATGTATGTGCAAAGAAGCAAAATCTTTCGGATTTTTTTACTTCACGTTTATTGCACATTTAAAAAAAAACTACTTTGCAATGAAGTATATTTTAGCCATTTCGTGTTTCCATACACGAAAAAGCAAATTGTTTCTTTTTGATTTGATTAATGGCAACGGTACTCTGAGTGATCTGCCAAGGATAGGAGATGCCTTGGCAGGAGGACTTTCTAAGAGGTTTTAACGTGTATCCACGTTACATCTGGAGAAAACCTAACAAAACTCCAGACCGTTAGATCGATAGCCGCATGATGGGACCCTCACACTTCGGCCATCTACCATTTTCAGTGACATTACCACCATGCCATGATGAGGACCCCAAAATCTTTTGGATCTATTCACATGTCCCATGGTCACCATCAGCTTTTGTCATGATACCCCTAAAATTTGTAGCAACCATAACCTAAATACATTTCATGACAAATACTGTTAAAACCATGAAATATGATTTTCGTTGAAAGGACTCCGATAATTTAGACAAAACTGACTGAGTAAATATGGTAAGATATGGGGGGGGGGCGAAGCTGGCCACCTTGGCAGCTAGTATAATATAATACAATAGTAATTGTTTACTGCATTTTACATGGAATATTGCTCTTAGATTCATCAGTAATAATGGTGATATTTAGTTCAAAATAATATTTTTAAGGTTTAGATATAAGTTGTTAAAACACAAAATCTCTATTTTGGAAAAGTTCAAGTATCAAGCATTATTCAAGTACAAAATGCAGCCTATAATTTAAGTTTAATTAATAATTTTTAATAATTATAAAACAATAAGGTATCTAGAGTGATATAATAAACTTATTCTTGATACTTATGAGGATAATTTAAAAATATATTAGAACGTATTCTATCTGTAGTATTTGTAATTTTAAATTATTCTTTTAAAAAAACCAATTGGTTTTTTTGAGAAAAAAACCATTTGGTTTAAACCATGGTTTAAACCGTGGTTTAAACCAGTCGGTTTAAACCATGCCAACCCTGCATAAAATTGCTTTTATCGTTCTTTTATACATTTATGCATTGCATTTCTTATAAAATATTATGCTAATTTTAAAATTGCAATTTTTTTAAATTTAGTTTTTCTTAAATTTTAGTCGTTTTGCACCTAATTATCAAGTAACACTTTATTACTGCATAAAATTTTAGAGTTATCAAACAAGGTTTCGTTGTTAACATGAAGCAAATACAAAAAAGGAACGATAGCATTACATGCCAATGTTCCAAAAATGGAACATCCAAGAAATCAGTGAAGAAAATTTTTTTAATGGCACTTTTTTTGTTTTTTAGTCATTATGGGTGTATTCTGATTGCAATTTTGATGAATTAATTTTATCTTTTATTCCTGGATCATAGTGCGGCATTTAAAGGGTTAAGCTGGCCACTCCATATGCACAATCCCCTCACTCTGTAGAAAGTCACTGATGATGACAATTCTATGGGGACCATTGGTATAACAGAGGGGAGGGGGGGGGGGGCTAAGGCCACTCTAGGACCACAATTAGACCACCTAGAAAAATTTTAAACTTTTTCCTATAAGTGGTAAGAATGAACTAGTTACATCAAAAAATTCATTAATGTGAAAAGTTGAAAAAAAATTGCAAAAGATCTTATTGTAAAGTTTTAACTAGCTGTTGCACTTCTTGTGATTCTTTCTAGGAAGCAAGTTATTGAGATTCCCCTCCCCTTACTGAGACTGAGTGCCAGAGGTCAAGGAAAATCCATTCTAGGGACCATCTTTTTTTTTTTTTTTTTCCCCTTTTCTTGCTGCCCGGGTGATAAGTGAACTGACTTCATTGGAATGACAGAAGAGAGTGGTGAGGTATGGTTTTATCAATGAGAATTGAGAGATGCAGTCATCTACATCTATCTCACTTTGATAGAAGACTTTTGCTGTGTGTGCATGTGGAAAATCGAACATGCAATCTGGCATTCAAATCACGAATGCCATGTATTTTTGTCCAACATCAAACAAAAAGATTAATCAGTAATTTTTATATTTTAAATTTATTATTTAAAAAAAAAACTCTTCCAAGAAATGCTTTCTTCTCTCCTCCTCTCACAGAAAATGGTTTAAATTTTTTAGCCCAGACCATTAGAATTAAAAATTTAAGAAGTTTTAAAGAAACTGCAACTAGTTTATCGTGTTCCAATAAAATCTGTTAACTTCAGGCTCCTTTTTCTATGAATTCATAAATTTTATAAGAACAAAATTTCTACTGCTTAACGACAGTAGTATTGCTTTAAAACATTTTATTTAATAAAAAGTAATACAACTTTTTATTAAATAAAATGTTTGATAAAATGATTATGAAAATAAAATGATTTTTCTCCCTGTATGGTGAAATTTTGTTAATTGCAATTTTACTGGTTTTAATTTTATTGTAAGATAATCAAGCAACTTACCATCTCAATATTAAGTAAATACACAGACGTGGTGTTAAATATAAAAACTTAAGAATCGCTAACTTTAGTTCGTAAAAATAAATTACCTCACCCCCCCCCCCCTTATAAATCATTTTAAGAAAAGTCACTTTTACAAAGATTATGAAAATTCACAAAAATAGACCTAAAAATAATTCCTGAATTGATCCCTGCTTTACGGTCCATATTTTAAATATGATTATGTATATTTTAAAATTTCAATCATTCTATCGAGGCCATCAATTATATGACCTTGAAATCATTCTAAAAATGTCTAAATACCTTCTATTTTTATGGCAGTTAGACGGAAGGACAGACAAACTTATATCATAAACACTTTTCTGCCTTGTTGGAAGGTATTTAAAGTAAATTAGAATTCCTTACTATATTTAATAAATTATGATAATTCCATAATAAAACATTCAGTCAACCATAAAATTTAGACAAAAAAAAAAAAAAAAAGTTGTTCAGGACTTTTTGCTACCACCATATATTTTAGCTAAATTTCATTTTTTATTTGATTAATATTTAATTTTATAACTATTCAGTTTAGTTTACAAAATAAAACTTAACTGCAGTACCACTGCGGTAAAAACAATGTCAGTAATGCCGCACATTATTTTTACTCAATCTTTTTTTTTCTTCTTTAAGTATGCCCCTGAAAATACTCCCATTGTTCAAAAACATAAGATTGATATTTCAAAAGGGAAAATGCATTAAACACTCAATTTATAGCTATTCTATATTTAATTGATGCTAGATACACAAATATGATATATCGAAGTAACAATGTAGAACATTCTCTTGCCCATGTTGACAAACCAGTCACCAAAATCATATAGTCCGAGATTTTTAACAATATCTTGGTTAAATGCAAGACAAATCTTTTTGGCCTTGTAATATCAATAATCATTGGGGGTTTTAAAACTTGGTTTAATGTTGAAAATATACACCTGTCGTTTCACTTCAGTGGTTGTAAAGCAGGATTTTAGAACCTTTAAAAAAGTCTAAACTTTAAAAATTTATTTTAACTTTAACTTTTATTTTTTCAAATCACTTTTCAATATACTTTGCAAATTTGAGAGTAGAGTGAAACTTTTCCAAAGGCATTTTAGAAGGGTGGGGGATTTTTTAAGGGAGGGGGCATTGCCCCCCCACATCTAGCCCCTTGAGTACCGGCTTGCTACTGTGGGTCATATAATAAACCAATTCTAATTAATAGTATACTAATGCTAACTTGCATATAATAACTACCGTGAAGATAAAGAGGGCTGTACCCCACTCTAGAAAATCAGGCCAGTCACAACAATGATCGGGACGCGCATTATCAACCATTAAAATGGAAGAACTTCAGCACACAGTTTCACAATGGGTCTTAGACTTCATCTCGATACCATACAGCTGTCACAGAACCTCGCCTGTAGATGTGCAGGTCTGTGTGATATCTCAGTGAAATCCCTGCTCAGGTTGTCGATTAAAAAAATAAATAAATATGTCTATACAAAAATTTTGTATGTTAGACAATGAGACAGTCATAATTACATACCAGTCATTATGCTGTAGTGTTTTTTTAAAGGGTTAAATATTTGAGAACTAAACATGAAAAATAATATAATTTTGAAATATAAAATAATTTTATTAAAGGAAAAAAGGAACAATATAATGAAAATAATATTTCTTGACTATAGATGTATTTTGTTAGAATACTGGAAAATTTTAAACTCAGCTGTTTAAATTATTATTATTATTATAAACAAGTTTTGAAGCTTTCTCTATTCATAATTATTGCATAATTTTGAAATGTTGAAACAATTCTTGTAATTTTTGGTAGTTGATGATTTAGCTGCAGTTAACATATATAAATTTCATTTTATTTTCAGCAATATCTTCATATTACTAAGTTCTTTCTTCTGTACACACAACCCTTTCAAAATATATATTTCATTTTATTAAAAATGGTGCATCTAATATATTGCTGATTCAAGTTTTATTTAAAATCAAATTTGCATATATTCTCAAAAATACAGATATGGAAATGGAAAGTACTCGTTATACCAAAATAAATGATTTTTATGTTCTGTGTAGGGGAGAATGGAGTCAGTTTTAACATTTTGCACATGTTTATCAATATTTACACAATTTAAGGCTGCTGTTTTTGGAAATCATGCAACTTATGAACAACTTTTTGAAAAGTATAATTGTGCTAGAGACTGAAAAATTTAGAATGTCTTCTTACAAGTTGTAATATGAACTGTTACAAACAATGAACCTATAGAAGATAACGAAACACTCAGGAAAATTTAATTTTGCAATATTTCTCTCTTAAACATGCAACTGCGCAGCTCATTTTTGAAGGAGATTTTTGTGCTTATGTTTTTTTTAAAGTTGCATGAGAAATACAGCTTCATTGTTAGTTTTAGTAAATCAGGTGAGGAAGCATTATTAATTTTTTTGAGTGTTTAACACTTTTTTTTTTTTTTTTTCATTCAAAAGTCTTGTGAAAAAGATTGCTCTTCAGGTGGAACACCCTTAATGCAAAAACTCTATGCGAATTTCAGCGAGACATCAAAGAACCTTTGCAGACATTTGCATAAGTTCTGTTAAGTTATCGTGCGTAAACTGTAATTGCAAAATTGCATAAATGCAATTTTGGAATTACGGTTGCCTCATTAATAGAATTTTAACGTATATACTTCAATTAATGCAGTGTTACAATTGTCTCAACCTGGGAGAACTACATCGAGAAATTTTAATTGGGGCAATAAGTTTGTATCACTGAAAGAGCAAGTATATTTGCATTCAACAGAAAAATGATATCTATTGAGTTACATGACAGAGACAATACTTTTAACAGAAAAACTTTTTACTTCAAAGCAACAAAAAATGTTACCCATCATATAACAAAAACATTTTAACTCATTTCTTTGCAGTTTCTGTACTTGAATTATTAGTGGATGCTCTATTATACTGCCATCACATGATACCATGCATTAAATAAAAAAACTGTCAGAATGAACCAGTGTTACTTTTGACCCCAGTTTCTCTTTTTTTTTTTTTTTTTTCAAAACATATTAAAAAACATTTTTTAATCACTAATTAAAAGGAACATCAACAATTTTAATTCATTAAAGATTATAACTTGATATTTAAAATAAAGTGATTTAAATCAGTGATAATAAAAAATCAGTTGATTTAAATCACTATAACCTTGTCCTGCCCAGACCATGATGCTTCCGCAACAGAATGCGAGATGTTTGGTGATGGTTTCGGGCCGATTGCACATGCCTTGTACCCTTCAAACTCTTACACGCTTATCATCGGGTTGTAGGGGAAATATGGACTTATCTGTGAACATAACGTTGCCACAAATAGACACAGTCCAATTCAAATGCTGGTGGCACCATTTTAATTGTCAGGGATGAGAATACACAAATATGAAAAAAGAGGAAAAGTGCGTGAACGTAATTTCGACTTCGAGCAAAGTTCAAGCGTGTGATGCCCATTTTTGATATACAGTCAACTCCCTCTAATCCGCACTCACTGGGACCAAGGGTTGTGCGGATTACAGGATTTTGCGGATTATAGGTTATTTTTTTTGTTTACATTTTTACATTTAGAATTTCCCTTTAAATTATAGTCAATTTACTGTAAACAAATAGGAAATGATGAAAGAAAATGCATATGCTGTTGAATAAAAACACAATTAAATGTCAATATAAATACAATAAATAATACAATTAAATTTACAGAGAATTTAAAGGACACATGAAAGAAAATATTTATGCTGCTGAACTAAAACACTATTTTTAATATTAAATACAATTACTAATACAAAATTACAAGAATAAATTTTCTCTAAATTTTTATTTATTTTTCATTTTTTCAAACATTGCAGTGATTGTAATTTGTTTAAGAGATTTTAATTTTTCTTCAGAAATTTTGTCCTGAAGCCTTCTAATTGTCAGTAACTCTTGGTCACTGACATTGACAAATGATTGCTTTTGCAAAATGTTTAAAGGGACCCCAAATCCGGAAGTTTTTCAACAAACAAACATTTTTTTTTTTTTTTTTTTTTTTTTTAAGGGCAGTTGTTGTTTTTAATTTCTTTAAAAGACCGTTTTTAACTAAATATATCTATTATAAAATAAACAAGCTCAATCTGAAAGGGAGGAATTTCACTGGTCGCTCGCGAAGGGGGGGGGGGGGGCATGCGGTGCATCATTTGTATATTTGATATCTCAGTATTACATTAATTTCAGATCTTGTGAGGTAATTTTCGGTTTCTCGTTATGTAAAAATATTCTATGCCTATATAAGCTCTAAAGAGGAAAAGAATGTTATCCCACACACGTGCATTACATTTCAAGTGCTGATGATTCATTATTTCTGCATGTGCTCCTCCGGCAGTTAAATGTAAACAAACAGAAAGGCCATGTGGTCTCTTTATGCTTTTCTTTCTTTCTTCCTGCAGAACTACAGTTATGTGGAGAAAGTTTTTGTTGCATAATAAATCGCTAGACAGAAGATCAAAAGGGTGAGGTAGGGGGAGAATCGGAAAATTGCGCAACTGTTGTGTCGTCTGCCAAATCGCGGTTTGCGTTTAAAGTTAAACATGTTACATATTTTCACCCAATTTTAATTGCAACGGTCAATCTTTTCGATTGTCTCCCGAGTTTTTCTCTCTCTCATTTCTCATAGAGCAAACGTTTTCGTTGATTTTTTTTTTTTTTGTTGTTGTTTGTTTCATTCAACAAAAGAGTAGAGCGATGTGATTGGACGGTGCATTGCTTCGGAGTTCGTTATTTACATCCATTCACTGAACACATGCAACTTAGGATATAAGTTTCTGTGTGTTTAATTACATGATAATATGCTCAAATATATGAAATTATTTACTTCAAATACCTGTGGAAAATCATTAATAAATGTCTTTATAACATTCAGCCAATCAAATAACTTCTATAATAGTAATACAACCAGTCAAATGCCGCTCAAAATGTAAACAAACTTGTTTGTTTACATTTGAAATATATCGCGGATTACAGGCGTTCGTGGATTTTAGAGTCGCGGATTAGCGGGAGTTGACTGTATATATATATATATTACAATTATTTTATATCAACAATATATATGTTACAATTATTTATTAAAATATTTTTATTTAAATTATAATTATTATCTTTAAAAATTAAAATTCATAAACATTTATGTGCAATTTTAGATGCAGAACATTCAATAATGAAACAGAGGTTATCACTATTTAAAGGATGATCTTAATCAATTTTACAAAATCTACAGTCAAGACAAAATCCTAGCTTTACAAAACAATTTTACTCTATTCTTTTGAAAGTGAATGCAATGTAATTTCTGGGGGGGGGGAGAGAATTACCTGATTTTCTATGAACTGTCTCTCATGAAATTCCAGAATGTCATTAAATATTTCAAGCTTCCATAGATTTACCACAATTCATTATAAAATAACCCAAGAACACAGAATATGGCACAGCAAAAGAAATATATATCCAAAATGTTAAAAGTAATTTCAACTTTTCTCTTACATCAGACAATAAAATCTATCCTGTAACTTTAAAAAGTTAACACTAACAAAAATACATAGATACTTCAAAAAATTTAGGCCATATATGTTCCCATTAAAAATTTGCTGAATGCCATCTCATTTATTTTTCTCTCTCCGAACAAATGGGAGATGGAGGAGGGGAAAGCTGACTAGTTGTATACCTGCCAACAACTAGGGTAGAGAATCCAGTAGATTTATGTATTACTATATCAAAGTTTTAAACTTACAATTGCTTATTTGTGACATAAACCATACATTGAAATTTTTCACACATTAAATTTCACTATCTATACAAAGTATTATTAATATTTTAAATAATAGGATTACACAACATTAGAATTTGTAAAATGAATAATTTGCTTTTTACAATAATTTATGTTTGAAATTTCAATTTTGCAGAAAGTCAGGAATGTTAAATGCAGGATTAGTAAACAAATCAGAATGTAAACAATTCTTTTAATATAAAGTACAAAAAACCTTAATTTCACATAATTATAATGCTTAAAAATAATTTTTAAATACAAATACTACTTGCACAATGTATTAGTTCAGCAGTTTTGACTTCAACTATTGATGGCTTAAATCCAGTTATAGTGTTAAATTAAGAACTCTTCCTTCCCTACTTCTCATAGACTATTTAAAAGTACTTTACTGCTAAGTTGAGACATAAGCATATATCATCGGGCAGAGGGGTGGGTGGGAGGTGGACGGGGGGGGGGGGGGTGGTGCCCCCCGGAACTTTGTTAGGAAAACCATTCATTCCAAAACCTTTTTTTTTTCTTTAAAAACTTAAAGAAACATACCTATTTTTACTTTAGAATATGCTATGTGCGTGCTCCCCCACGCAAAATTTAAAAAAAAAAAAAAAAAAAGAAACCTTGCGTTTGCGTGATGCTGATGCCTATGATTTAGGAAGTCAAATAACAACCTACGATTTAATATAAACAATGTTTTCAATTTACAAAGAGGAACATTATTAAATAAATAAACGACTGTTTGGAAGGTCAACGGCAGAGGAGGGAGAGAGAAATTCCATTTCTTTTAAAGTAAGCAGTTCTTTCCTCTTCCAATGGACGGGCCAGCTGTTATGCTGACAATACATAATGCGTGCATCAGAGAATAATTGTTTGTTTTAAGCTTGGCATGTTGTGGGATTCATCTGATGCTTCAAAATTAATTCACTACGAAAGCAATTTAAAAAAAAAATGCAGATTGTAGAAAAGTCTTAATTGTGATTTTCTTTGTTTATTCCCGCAGCGTTAATGCGGTTTATGATATCCAAATGATTGCTTTCCATAACTGAGGACAGAAAACTGCAAAAAGGATCAAACCACAACATGTAATAAAATTCAGTGCTTCCGCTTATCGAAAGTAACAAACTTTGCGGAGGGTCTTTCGACTTTTGATCTCCTCATTGAATATTCCCATACTTCTTCGATGTGCGCATGCTTAGCAAGTTGCAGCGCTTCCATTGGCCTGGAGGAGTGGATCATAAAGGCTTCTCCTTGGACTCCAATCCTGCATGATTTTTGAATACGCAATAAGCATGGCCAAAGACGAATACGTGTTGGGGCTAGCAATACGGTCTCGATATCGCTACGCAAGATGTATTTCGGCAAATACATCTTTAAAAAAGAAAATTGCACTGAAAATATTTTTAAATGCGGAACTTAAACACACGAAAAAGCGGAAAGTAATGCTTTTTTTAAAAACGTGGAAAATAAAAAAAAAAGCAAAATACGCGGAAATAACCAAACCGCGGAATTCCGTGGATCTGCGGAAGATTCTCATCCCTGAATTGTGCTCCTCTAGAAAGACTGATAAAGGAACACAAACTCATGGTATCTGGACGTACAGACCATTCAAGTGCAGCCTTTGATGAAAAGAAGTGGCAGGTATCTTTCCAATGGCTGCTACGACCATAGATGTTACATGCAGGGCTCCCACCAAATTTTCTATCAAAAGAAGGGGGAAAAGGGACCATCCCTTTAAGAAAAAGGGACCATCTGTAAGAAAAGGGACCAAAAAGTAACTATTTAATAAACGGTCATTTTTAAAGGAATAAAAAATTTCCTCTGAAATACAACCTCAATTTTACATCTCCTACTTCTTATGTCCTTTACACTGAAGTAAACACAATGAAAATATTCTCACATGAATAATATAAAACTTCACTAAACCACTTTTAAGTTTTCATACATTATTTTTGAATTGAATATTTTGAAAGATACAAAATTGAGAGTTCCACTGCATAATTTATTCAGTTCCCTAATACACACTTATTGTTCACAAAGAAATAAAATTGAAAGATTTCATTAATCAAATGTGTAACATTCTTCTGGAAATGATTACTAACACACATAATTAGATGAAATCCTGGCTCTTATAACTAAACAAAGCTTAAACTACATTCTTGTAGACTCATCAGTGGCGGCTCGTCGGATACAGCAAGTACAGCCGGGCTGCACTTGAAATTATCAGCACATACTTTAAAATAATTTATTCTACTAACTTTCCTAAATTCAGATTAGAATTGTGGAATTCCTACGGTAAATTAAAAAAATCTCTGAAAAAAAAAAAAAAAAAAAAAACGTATTGTGGCCGGATCGCTCATTCAGGAAAAAAGCACTTTAATCTTTGGTTCAGCCCAGAGCGCTGAAAAGAAAATTGGCAGCACCGTTGCCATGACAACGACTACGTAAGCAGCCTCTCCGGCATAGGGAGTATGCAGCTGATACAGCCGATGAAAGATTTTTTAACGGCGGCTGAACTTGAGAACTGGACTAACTGATTGGCTCGAGCGAGAAGTGAGGGAGGGGGTAAGGAGAACATGTTTGGAAAACTCGACTTTATATTGCTGAATTTATCAAGAAGGTAAGCCTGAATAGACGCTTATGAATGGACAATTACCCATCAAAGCAGTATTGTTTTTAAGTAAGCAAGAACTGGCATTTAGAGGACATGGCGAGCGAGAAAATTCTTTAAACATGGGAAATTTTAAAGAGCTTTTAAAATTATTGATATCTGAATTAAAACAACGCCTTTTTATGGGGACATCACTGACCGATTCGCATGTTTAAAAGAAAGGAGGATTGATATGACTTATAAAAAATAAGTAAGTTTTCTTTCTTTTTCTTTTCTTCTCAAGTTATCGTTACAAAAGAAAATTCTAAGGAAACTTCGAATCAGACACGGATTAATGCAATTTTGAGGATAAGCGCGTCTGGTTGAAATTTATGTCCATTTTATTGAAGTAAAATAATCTCTTACCTTTTTTATTAATTTTTTTTTCCCCTCGGTGAGGGCTTAATCTGTCAACTTTCGAATTCAGCAACAAATATATTCCAATCCTGTCCGGAGGAAAGGGGGAGGGGGAGGGGGCTCATATGCTTCCAGCTGCACTAACAGTTTTGACCACGGGCTGCCACTGAGACTCATACAAAACTCAAATACAATTTGCTGAATATGCAGAATAAAAAAAAAAAAAAAAAAAAAAAAAACTACCGCTTTGCACAGGCCTTATTATTAAAGGTCAAAATTAACGGTCGTCACTCGCGGATTGTATTTTTGAAAGTGCCTGGAGACTGCAAATTTATGTACCAGTCGCCACAGTTTATTTACCCACTCTCCTTTTTTCTTCCCTTTCCTCTTTCCTTTTTTTACACAAAGTTTATATTAATTGAAAGTAAAACAGAAACGGGGCATTAAAAAACAGATGGCGAGCATTCATTTATAAATTCTTTTCTTGTGATCTATTAATATCAAAAAATAAAATAAAATAAATAAATATTTCAAGATTTATTCCGGCATAATAAGGCTTATGGCTAGCATAAAGTTGATGACAGCTGTCCGTCGTGGAAAATTAACAATGTTCGTCATGAACAAAGACCAATGGAGTACGCAAATGCAGCTGCGGGGGATTTAAAAATAAGGATACTTTGTTCTCGCAAAAAGGCAATTTTGTGTACCATATAGAAAATATTCAGAACTGGTTTGGTGCAATCTGAAAATCGTTAAAGTTTATTCCTAAGCGTTCATTTCTTATAGTCAGACACATACATTCAGATCAATGGACGTCATGAAGTCGCGCAATTTAACTAGCAAAAAGGCGCTTTTCATTTCTAAATGAATCCGCAATTCCCTAATGATTTGTAAATATCTTTAATAACTATAGATAATTTGAATTAGAAAGGCCAGATAATGATTATACTAAGCAATCATCTTATCTTATATATAATAAAATCCGAGAGTAAACATTGTATGTAGCTATGTAGGTAGGTAAGTTTGTGACCACCGATCTTTTTGCACACGCCTCTGGATCGCATTGCGCCGAGACGGTTGGTCGCAGACCTACCGAATTTTGCATACGGCTTCACTAGGACAGATCCTAACACGCCTCGGAGCGATTTTTTCGAAATTCGAATTAGAAAATGTTTTATTTTATGTTTTGTCCGATTTTTAGCGATTTTTCTCACTTAACACGTAATAATGCCGATAATTACACTCGCAAGAAAACGAAATTTACATCATCGGATAGAGGAGAAAGTTTTCTTTTAAAAATTGTTTGTTCGGACTGTGTAACATAATTTTCAGATTTTTGGGAATTTTTCAAATAAAATTAAATATGACGCTGACTTTCGTAAAATATTTTTAAAACTGCTGCATCTTAAATTCTATCCATCATAACTCTTTTATATTTTGTCAAATGACGGAGCATACATTTTGCCCTCTTTTAAAAGAAAAACGGTAAGCTCTAGCCGTGTGCCGCTTCAAAGTGAAGATGAACTAAGGATAATGGTTTAATCAACAATGAAAAAACAGTCATTCTGCCGATTTCAGATCTCTTGGCCGACGCCGACGATACACAATTATTATTCTTCATTAAAATTAAAAAAAAAAAACGGACCAATACGGAACTGGCACCAATAAACGGACTTTTAGGGGAAAAGGGGACCAGGTGGGAGCCCTGTACATGTGTGGAGGTCAATACCCTTGAAGACTGACTGCAAGTCTTTGGATAATGGTTTGGCTGGTCTGGAATTGTTTCAACAATTATGAAATGAGAGAATAATGAATGCCGAAGAAAAGAGCAATATCTGTTATAGACAGTCCTCCTTCGACAGTGATCAGAATCTACCATTTGTCTTCTGGAAGCCATAGAAACACGTCTAACTTGAAAACAAATCATACGAATGTCCTAAACACATTTCATCATAACTTACCTGCAACTCCTGCTGAATGCCAGCTTCTTATACGACAGCCTGCTTTGCATATTCTTCGATGTGAAACTGTGATTGACTATTATCTAACACATCCACATACTCCCTACCACTTTTGCAGCAAATTTTAGCTTCTTTAATTAAGATAGGCTTATGGAAACTAACATTTCTCCCCTTCACTCCCTTTTTTGTGCTTAACTTTTGGAAGAGAGTGTATGTAAATTAACAACTTTGAGTAATGATTCATGCAGTGCTCTGACAGCACTTTGGGCGCAGACAAAAATTGCAGCCTGTTCTGAAGCTGTAAATTAGTAATTTTTTACAAAACTTTTTCCAGTTGTTGAACAATTCTTGTAGATATAAATCATATATTCAGAAAATTTTGAATGTTTTAAAAATTTACAATTTTTTGAATTTTTTTTTTACATACAAAGTAGAACTTTCAACCAAATTTCACAAACTTTAAGAAAAATTATATGCCTAACACAATACTGAAGAAAAAAAAAAAGCAATTTGGAGATTGCTATCCAATTTTTAAACCAGACAAGAAGTCTTTCCAAAAAGATGGGCTTTGTTTATAACCACCCATAGTTACATCTGTCTATAATTTTAAGATTAAATGGTAGTAATATAAGATAGGAAATATATATACCATTTTATTAAAAACATCAGTTCTCCAGATGAATTAGTTGTAGCTCCAATAATTTGATCAGGAGGTAGTTTTCTATCAAATCCTCTCGGTCGTTCTTCCTTTAAAATGAAAACACACACACAGATTGAAATTAAATTTTAATGCAATTTTACCAACATTTTTAAAGATTCATTTTACCAAGAACTTTTTAAAAAATAAAGAATAAACATTTACAGGATCAATTATTAGAATATTTACAGATATATATACAGTGGAACCCCGATTTTACGTAACCTGCTTCAGACATTATTTTTTGTCGGTCCCGAGAAATTCCTACTCCAATAGTGTTGAAAATACCTCGATTCTACATCATTTACTCTTAATGTTTCCCACTTGGTACGTCATACTAGACGAATTACCTTCAGAAATTTTGTCTTCTTTCACCCATTAAAATCAGAACAAAAATACTTTCCATATGTTCAACTAGTTGTTTGTTACCAAAACCAGTTCTTCCAGTCACCCCCTCCCAGTGAATGCCAGTAAATGTGTATCTTCTATTGTGTGTCGTGACGAATGGACCCGTCCACCCACAATAACTTGGGTTGGGTTCAACTTAACCCACAGTGGAATGGACTGCCCCTCTTAAAGTTGCTACCTGCTCCCCTTTCTTGTTCTCAGAATTAGCGCAGTACCACTGAGGAAAAATTGTCTACCATTAGCTATCTCCTACTCCCGTGAATCAAAAGTAGGATGTCGAAAAGAAAATGTTTCCCCGTCGCCGAAAAGGCAGAAATAATTGAAAAAGCCAGAGTTTTCAAAGGAAGTAAAGTTGATCTCGCAAAATCACTCGGTATCACATATTCTATGTTACAAGGCATTCTAAAACAAGAGGTCTCAGTGGAATTAAACTCTGAAAAACTGGGAAATTTTTCAAAAAAAAAGAAAAACATTGAAAACCTCTCCTTTCAAGGAACTTGAAAAGATTTTGTATGAGTGGTTCAAACAAGCCCGTACAGCCAAGATTCCAATCAATGGCTCAATTTTGAAAGAAAAGGCGCTTGAAATACAGAATTTTACGGCATCCAATGGTTGGATCGACAGATTCAAAAAGAGGAATATTTTATCATACAGGTTTATTTGTGGTGAGGCAAATGGAGTAAATACTGCTGTCGTTGAGGAGTGGATGGAAAAAACATTACCTTCTATTGTGTGTAAATATTCACCAAATGACATCTTTAACGCCGATGAAACCGGACTGTTTTTTTAATCTATTCCCTGATAGAACATACACGGTGAAAGGAGAAAACTGTCACGGTGGGAAGCTATCAAAAGTGCGATTAAGTGTTTTGTTATGTACAAATGTGGATGGAACTGAGAAGCTAACACCATTTGTGATTGGTAAATCCAAGAAGCCCCGATGCTTCAAAAACATTAAAAGTTTGCCAACAGATTACAATGCCAACCAAAAAGCTTGGATGATGCAAAATCTTTTTGAAGATTTCGTAAGAAAATTGGATACGAAAATGCACTTACAAAAGCGAAAAATAATTTTATTCGTGGATCAGTGCACTGCTCATGTTAATCTAAACTTAAAGAGCGTGCGTATGGAATTTTTCCCATCCAACTGTACCAGCTTACTTCAGCCTTGTGACTTGGGAATAATTCGAACCTTCAAAATGCATTATAGGAAGCAACTGGTAAGAAAAGCCCTTTCTGGACTTCATTCTGGTGAGCTTCAGGATGCTTGGAAAACGAAAATAAACGTGCTACAAGCTCTTCATTTGATCTCATCAGCATGGAATAGTGTCGATAAAAAATGCATTTCAAATGCTTTTTTGAATTCCAAATCTCACGTTGACGGTGAAGTGCCACCGGAAGAGCCCACTATGGAAGACTGTGAGGAGGATGATAAAGAGGATGAATTTAAACTTGCAGACATCAATTTTGACAAGTACATTGATTGTGATAAGGATGTTACCACTACTACAGACATTCAGAGCATTTCCGATTTGATTTCGCAGTATGAAAGTGAGGACGATATTGATGAAGACTCAGATAAAGAAGATCCAGAAGAAATCATGCCTTCTTCGGCAGAGGCCATTGCGAGTTTAAATACCTTAAAGAAATTTTTACCGAAACATGAAAATCAAGAAACAAATTTGCAAAAACTTGCATGTATTGAAAAAAGTATATGTGAAATTACACTTGAAAGGAAAAAGCAGTCAAAAATAACAGATTTTTTAAAATAATATGGCATTGGTAAGTTTTTTTTGTGTGTTTGTTTTCTTCAATTTTTTTTTTTCTATTGGACCCCGATTATACATTTTCCCGTTTCTTACGTTTTTTACAACTGGTCCCGTGAAAAACATAAAATTGAGGTTCCACTGTATATATATATATATATATTAAATATAATGGAAGGTTTATCCTTTTAGGTAGCACTAAGTACAAAATATTTCTCAAAACTCAAGGTACTAGATTTGTCTTTTGTTTTTACATTTCTTTCTAAACGTACACTACACTCTTAAAACTGCGCCTCTTATATGTAAGGCACAAGCAGATTGTGCCTTCCATTACTTTAAAATGAGAGGCACATAACCAATGAACCTCTCATATAGTATTAAAAATGAAAGGCACATCGAAAACAAAAGGCACCGATTACAGAACGAAATTTGTCCGAGGCACGGAGCGAGATTTGTGCCTCTGGGACTACTCTGAATTTCAGAGTTACATGCCGGAGGTCAAAGGCACCATGGACTTGTGCCTCTTGAATATCAGAGGCATCATGCTCTTGTGCTTATAAAATTTTAGAGACACCATGAGCATGTGCCTCTCAAATTTCAGAGGCAAAAATTTTTACATTGTACCTCTTAAATCAGAGGCACACTTAAGGGTGTAGTACAATGATGAAGATCTTAAATGAGTAGGTCAGTGAATTTTCACAGAAACAGTAACATATTCATGTAAACTTATTTTAAAATGTCTGCTGGTAATAAATTACAATATTCATAATTTATGAAGAGAAAATAATATGGAATGTAAATCCAAAGTTTGAGAATAACATACTCATTATAAGCAAGTTCGTCTGTAGTATCTGGTGACAGCAATGCTCTGCAGCTGAAAGTCTTTTAGTCTTTTATACATATTTTTATTCTTTAATGAATATTAATTTATATAGAAATAATTCTAATTCTAAGAAAACAACTTAATTTCAATATTTCAGAATATAGTACCTCTATTCTTTTCTTTGTAGAGACATCAGAATCATTTTCATGTTTTCTTTTTTTATCATCTTTTTTCTTCTTCAAGTTGTCTTCAAACTCTTTGATCAACTCTTGGCAGTCCAAATTGCTTTCAGGTTCCCAAGTATTATCAGAACTGATGAATAGTTAAAGGCAGAATTAAGATTAAAATTCTATTAATACATACATCTAAAATTAGGTACATTCGATACACTAGCATTCTATTTTTTGGTTTCAGCCTAATAAACACATTACAAATCTTACAACAACAAACAAATCTCATTAGGTACACCATTTAGAAAAAAGTTTTTCTTTAAGATTTTTATCAAGATTATTCAAATTACTATGGAGTTTCAAGTAAGATACTATAATTAGTTCAATACTACTTATGTTACAGGCAGTACTTATGTGATGTATTTAAATGACAATATTATTTGCAGACGCCGAATTTCAAACATAAAATTTTATCTTTTGGTCTATTACACTTCAAATCTGAAAGAATACAGAATATACAAGTGAAAAATTCTATTTTATCATTGGTCATAGACAGATAGCTTTTTGACCCTTCCGTCACAAGAAACACCTCACAAAAATTCTAAATTATTCATTTTATTTTAACTTAAATCATATTTATCGACGGTTTTCACTCTGGAGTCCGAAGGGGTGAAGAAAAATAAAAAATAAAAGAAAAACATACCATTTGGATATAAAATGTGCATATTTATATGCCACTTTAAATGAGTTAATTTTTATAAGTCAACCTGAAGGTTTTATTGAAAAAGGAAAAGAAGATTATGTAATGAAATTGAAAAAGGCATTGTATGGCCTACATCAGTCCGGACGAGAATGGTTTGCTGAGTTAGATAGTACTTTTAATAATTTAGGTTTTAAAAAGATTCAGAGCTGTAATTGTACATATACATTTAAATCAAAAGCAATAATCCTTGTTTATGTAGATGACTTGGCAATTTTTGCAGAGAGTACTCAAATTTTAAGTGAAGTGGTAGAGCAAATAAAATCAAAATCTGAAGTGAAAAAATTGGGGAAAATGAGAGATTTCCTAGGGGTTCAATTTCAAGAAATTGATGGTGAAATTTTTATGCACCAAAAAGATTATATAGAAAAACTAATTGAAATATTTAAAGATATTCCACAGATAAATTGTAAATTGCCCCTTTCACCAGGAATAATTTTAAATGTAACATCTAGTGATAAACAAGCTCAAGATGTCCTTTATCGACAGTTGATTGGTTGTCTTTTATATTTAGCAACCCATACTCGCCCTGACATTCAGTTTTCGGTAATAGCTTTATCACAATTTGCTAGCAATCCATTTTGGACACATTGGAAATATTTAACTCAAATCTTACAGTATGTCATTAACACTAAAGACTTTTGTATAAATTTGTCAAGATGCAAAAATGATGATTTGATCGTGTATACTGATGCCATTTGGGCATCTAATATAGTCGACAGAAGATCTGTAACTGGTTAAATAATGTTTATAGACAAAGTACCAATAATATGGAGCTCCACTAAGCAAAAATGTACTGCACTATCAACAATGGAGGCAGAGTATATAGCTCTATCTGACACAATAAAAGAACTTTCTTGGTTACTAAGAATTGTAAATGAGTGTTCATTTTTAAATTTTAATGTAAATAAACCCATAGTGTATTGTGACAATCAAAGTGCTAGAGCTTTTTCTAAAAACAGTGTAGAGAATAAAAGAACAAAATATATAGACACTAGATATTATTATGTGAGAGAGAACCTGGATAAGTTTCAATTGAAATATGTATCACCAATGTTGCAGACATGTTAAATAAGGCTTTGAGTTCAGAAAATTTTTATTTTTACTGTGAATGGTTATTTGGCTGAGTGAGGACCCAGGGAAAAGGGGGAGTTTGTCAGTAAAAGAGAAAAAAATAAAATAAAATGTTTTGAATTGTTACTACTGAACAGTTAAATTATAAATAGAAAACCCAAGTTAGTTTTCCCTTGGCCCTTCCCCAGCCATATCCTTGTTTTGTTGTGTTGAAGTTGACACATAAGTTCCTAAGTGTTTTGACATAGGCCTGACAGTTTATAAAGTGCCTAAAATTTAATGTAAAGAAAAATAAAATGTCTATTACTCATTTATTAACTATTAAATATAAACTTAAACTAAGCCCTTTATTAAAATAAAATACTAAGTCAATAAATAAACTACAGTAATTTCTAATATGTAAACAAACCTTTAATGTTGCTAAGCTTAACTCAAATTGAAATAGCATACTGATATAACTCTTAATGCAAACTTTAACCAAACTTCAAAGAATTCACTAAATGCAAACATAAGTTGTACCTAAGTGCTTAAAACAAGTACTAAGCACCTGGTAGGAGACAGCCAGTGATTGGCTTGTGCTCTAGAAGACATCGAGACTGTCATTCATTTGTTGTTGTTGTTGCAATGTTCAGGTGAACTGCTTAGCAATAACTCATTTGCTTATTTGTTTTACTTGGTTATTTTTCTTGAATATATTATAATAACTGTATAATTGACTGTCAGGACTGTGTATATATATATATATATATATATATATAGTGGGATGTTTATTCACTCAAACTGTGTGAGCAAGCAGCTGTCATTGTTTGTTTATTTTTGGAACTTGTAAGATTTTAAAAGATAATTAAAGTGAAATTGTTTTTATAAAAGAACTTTGTCTTTAACCCTCTCGTCACCGAATTATGAAAAGTCAGAGAAAACAAATCTGTCTAGCATTTAATGCATCTGAAATACTATTATAAATCATGCAAAAATATTTTTTTCTGATGTTGATTAATATTTGTCGATTAATG
The DNA here is from genome assembly GCA_038373885.1 of Cheiracanthium punctorium. Lineage (NCBI taxonomy): Eukaryota > Metazoa > Arthropoda > Arachnida > Araneae > Cheiracanthiidae > Cheiracanthium > Cheiracanthium punctorium. Next base: position 49,535 of record JAWZYV010006031.1, on the reverse strand, counting down.
TCGATAATAATTTTTCTAATAATAATTTCTGCATTTTCGAAGCATTTTGTTATGCAAAAATTAATTTAAAAGGATGCACATATTAGGTAAAGGTTGAGGAATAAGAAAAAAACTATACTTAGCTTTAAAAAAAACAGTAAAAAAGCAGCGTAAATATTTTCTTAATTTTTCTCCTGAAACAATGAAGCGAAAAATGATCTAAATTGACTAGTACTGCAATCTAGGCACGATTTATGCATCTAGTTAAGAGCCTCATATACTTTCTACATGAATTAATGATATTGATATCACTGAAAGAAAATATGAGGTTCAGGGTGACGAGAGGGTTAATGAGTTCAAATATCCTAATCCACACCTCTGTCTACAGCCCCCTCATCATCCTTTGTCCACCATCCTCTCAAGGCACCCAGCACGGGCCTGAGTGTAACACTCAAGTGCGTAAATAAAATCTAGAAGAATGTCAGATTTTTTATTATTATTATTATTTACTCACAAAATGCTGGCTTTTAAAGGAATAAAGTATATTCTTTTGATCTATTGACTTAGGGGGAAATTCAGTTTCGGATTGCACTGTTTGTATTCTTACATGCTTCATGATTCGAAAAAAGCAAACTGTTTTCTGATGAAAGCTGTATGGTTATTTTAGTATTTAATTTTATTTATTTTTCGTACATTGGGGTAGCACAGATTTAGAGCAGAATCTTTCTTAAAATATACTTTTGTATCAGGAAATAACAAGAGACTCTTTCGGTGCAAAAACTTTCAAAAACATGCTTTTTATTAGTGATGCTACAGATATCAATTTCGCCGCATACCGGACATTTGGCAGCAGCATGTTTTCTTCTTTTCTGTTTTATATTTTCACTAGTTTTCTTAGATCATTCAGCTATTTCTTCTTTAAATTTTCTCATTAGTTTCAAATCATTTAATTCAAAAATCAAATCTTTTTGGGATTGTTTCCATGAAATGAGTACCAGTTTTACTGCAATCAAAGCCGATACAAATAACAATGTCATTCAATGTAACAAATTTCCTTACTTAATCAAAATTAGGGAGGGGAGGCATTTTCTCACCAGCCAGCAGTACTACAGCAAGTACACTAGTCTCATAAGCAGGGTCAATTTATGGGGTAAAATCTTTAAAAAAAAGATACTACTTTATTCCCCCACCCCACCCCCCTTTTCTTTAGATGATAAAAATACATTCTGAAAAATATTGCAAACAAAATATTTTCATATAACTTTTTTTTTTCTTTTTCACTGCAGTTTTTAGAATTTATTAAATTATAGTTATTTATGTTACTTCTCAGTATATAATTTTAGGCCGGATGCACTGACAGATATTTGTAATATCCGGCATATTGCCGGATGCAGTATGTTTGACGGATATCTGTTGCATCCCTACTTTTTATATCAGTATGTATAAAAACAAAAGCACTTGTATACCCCAATGTAAATCAATTTTGAGCAAATGCATCATAAAGCGTCTTTCCAATGGGTACCCTCACCCTGTGGTGTCGAGGGTAACAAAAAAGTGTACTCCTTGGCAAAGAGAGGGTGCAATATCATTCAAAAATTTGACTTTCATTCTGCAAGACTTGAAATAAGAGTCTTGAGACATTCCTTCAGAATGGCGGCTGTTCAGTCTTCACAAACTAAACCCTGGAGTGTCTTTGCTGACTCTGGCTCTCACTGTGTTCCAGATTCCCCCTCGTCATGCTGCAAAGCATGATTTACTCCGTGCCCAACTTCACTGTTTTAACATTGTGGATTCAGCAGTGTGTGTTTTGTGTTCGAGTCATAGCCCACTCACGATGGCCTGGAAGCGCGAAAATCATGTGATCATCGGAACCGAACTTTTTCGAATGTCAGTTCAATTGTGTTGACTTGTGCTTGCACATATGAAACGTGCAAGCTATGTGCATGTTTTATTCAAATTGTTTAAATATTTCGCTTGCATTTTATGGAATATTGAAAAAATATGTGTGCTGTGATGTGTTATATACTTATATAACAAATTATGCTTAGTATGAGTATGGATTTTTTGTGATTAATAGGGATAATTGTTCTAAGGATAACTTCTCAAAAACCAGGTAAGCTGCACTTAGATTTTTGTTATTGTTTATATACGTATTGATTTAGTGAGCACATTTTATGTTTAAAAATTCCACTATTTTGGAGGATTTTAATGACTATGTAGAAATACATTATAGTTTATTAACTTTTTTGCAGTAACTGGCAGTTGGCAGTAAACAAATCGTTTTGTTTAAAATGAGTCTTCACTGCAATGTGTATGGATGCAAATCAAATTACGATAAGCAGGAGTCGGTCAATACATTTTCCTTACCTAAATCTGAAAATTTAAGGGCAGAATGGTTGAGAAGAGTTCCAAATGATTTAAGCAAATTAAAGCATCCTGTAATTTGTATAAAACATTTTGACGAATACCAAATTATAAGGAAAGATCGTGTCATGTATAAAGGTGAATTTAAGGAATATGAGAGGAAAATCCCGAAACTTGCTGAAAATACTGTACCATGTATTTTCCCAAATGCGACAGCCTATTTAAGTACAAATAAACCCAAAACACATCGAATAGCTGATGTTGAAGAAGAACAATTTTTGCAGGTTGTTCAAGAAAGTCTTCTTGAGCAAAAAAAATATGTTGAACGTAATCAGTTAAAATGTTTGCAAGATGTAAAAGATCATCTGCAAAATTTAATTCCAAAATTAAAACATAAATTGTTTTGTATAGAAGATAATTTAAATATAAAAATTTGCTTTTATGAAGCTCCTAATGTATGTCCAGTTATTCTAGGTTGTATTGTTATAAATAATGAGTTAAATTTTGAGGTGTATATCAATAATCAAAAATTGAATAATATTACTTTTTCTAAGCTTTCTGTAATTAATAATGTTCATATACTAGAAGCTTTAATTGAAGCTGTTGATAAATTTCTTATAAGCCCATCACAAACTACTGTTTTAGAATCTGTAATTCATCTGTTAAAATCTATTAGTGATTCTGATAGTTCTGATGGTTTTTTTTTTTTTTGCTTTCATTATTCAACAGTTAGAGTTGAGTAAAATGACAAAAGAATAACAGACGTTATAGTAATCATACATTAATTTTAGCTTGTACATTATATGTACAGTCATCATCAGCATATAATGCTTTACTAAAATGTGGCTATTTATTTTTGCCTAGCATTCGTGTTCTGTGCAATTTTATGAGTAGTTATTCTTTATCGAAACTAAACTTAAAAGGTAGCATTGGTTATTTAGAAAGAAATAAACAGTTTCTTGAAAATCATGAACTTACTATAAATATTTTGTTGGACGAAATATATGTTCAACCTATGTTCAATTTTAAGGGTGACGGTTCTATTTATGGAAGTTCTGAGAATAATCCTTCTATTGCTGCTAAAACTGCTCGGGTTTTCATGATAACTTCTGTTTTTTCATCTTATAAAGATGTTGTGAGTATTGTCCCAGTTAATAAATTGACAGCTGTAGATTTAAATAATATGATTTTGCAGGTTTTAAAGGCATTGGAAGATATTGGTTTTCAGGTTATTTCATTGATATCAGATAATAATGCTGTTAATAGATGTGCATTTGAGTTAATGGCATCAAATAGAACTTTATAGCCTTATATTACTCATCCTTTTGATGGAGCAAGACTTATTGGTTCAATAAGAAGCTCATAATGTTTCCTGATTTTACTGACCATACTGTTTTAAAAAGAGTTATTTATAAAGATTTAGAATCCATGTATGACATTGAAAAAATCTTCTACCCTAAAATATGGTCAGTTACTTTCAGCTAAAGCTTTGCATCCATCTAGTATCCAAAAGCAAAATGTTAAATTAGCTCTTCAAATTTTGAATGAGAAAAACATTGTTGCGCTTAAATGTATATCAAGCATTCACGCTGTTTTATTAAACTTAAATTAGCTTTCTTAAAGTAAGATTTTACGCTTTTATTTATTTTGTTATTTTTTAAAGCCAATATTTTGCACATGTGTGCCATTTATTGGCCGGGCCACACTGCTATTATGTATAAAAATATATGTATGTATGTATATTGTTTTAAAATTGAATTTATTTATATTTAATGTACATGCATAAAATGGGCTACAAAGAGTCGGATGGCTCCGATGAAACCCCTGCCCTTTGAGCAGTTAATACAGCATTTGAAAATTAATGAGATACCCAGAATATGCTGGGGGACCCATAACCATTGCATGCACCTGTTTAAATCTTTCATCTTTTTATACTATTAAATTGGTTCATTGCCTGAATTCTTAGACTTCGTATGGATTCTTTGATTTTAAAAGTTGACTTCAAATGATATTTGTATAATTGTTTTCTAAATAAGAATAATTTTATTTTTACAATTATCATTTAATTTTTTAAAAATTCTACTAAAATCTTAAAAGAACGAAAAAAATGGAATTTTTAAATGTAATTGGTATAAACTGTTTTCCTTGAAAGTGTTTAAATCGATTTTTGACAAAAAAATTATTTAATAAGAATGAATGCAAACTGCTATGAGCTTTCTATTTATAAACACTTTCTTCCCCCCCCCCTCCCCGAAAAAATTCGCCAAAATTCCCATCATTTTGTCAATATAAATGTATATTATGTATTGTATTTTTCTCAATATAAATATGTAATAGTAGATTAAATTACGAATGTAAACAAATATAAATATTTAAATCTGTCCATGTAACAAAAATGGACCGGCTCGGCTCATATTACCATGTTTTTTTAATATTCTTTTAATTCCCTGCCTCTCAATTATTTTCCAGTGTTTTATTACAATGTTATTTGAAAAAGGACCGCTGTGTTTTGTTTTAGTGCGATAATGAATGCTAAGTTAGATCGCATTCGCACATTATGCTTCAAAAGGCATGCCATTCAGATGGCTTCCGAACGGTTCCGATGATCACATGACCTGTTAGTTTAGATTTCACTTCCGGGCCATTGTGAGTGGGCTATGGTTCGAGTGGACAATGTATGACTTCTGTGCATTTGGACGAATGCTCAGCATTATTGTCTTGTAGCTCTATTGTTCAAATATATTGGAGAGCTCGAAGCCTCACGGCATGAAGTCAAATAGCTGGCATTTGCTAAAAAAAAGTATCAAGAGATTCCTTGGTACAGCTGTAACATACCTGAATATCGTAAAATAAAGCAATCAGAAGTAATTTTAAAAGAAAATAAATTTTACTTACTCAGGATAACCTTTCCACTTTAAGTAATATTCTGTTCTGCCATTAACAATTCTTTTTTGCAGAATTTTTTCAACCACATACTCTTCAGGTTCTTGTTTTACTGATTTCTTTTTAGAACTCATTCTAAAAATACAGGCGTAAACTTGACAGAAAAACTTCAGACAGTAAAAATTAGGGATGCACCGAATACCATATTTTGCCGAATAACGAATACCGAATATTCGGTTAAAATTCTAACCAAATACCGAATACTTGGTTAAAATTTATTAAACTTATTAACCATTATTAAACTTTGATTGCAATGATTAATTAGTTTTTCCTTAAACAATATTTCATATGGTATAAAACTTCAAAAATTAAAATGCTCCAAAATTTAATATCCATATATATTGTATTTCCTTTATATATTATTAATAACTTTTTTAAATACAAGTGAAATGCTGGTAATTTTTTTACCTGCATATTTTATTAAAAAAATTAGCAGTTTATTGACTTTACATATTTATGAATGCTTAATGTTATGAATTTTTTTTTTTTTTTTTCCTGGTTACTGTTTCAAATTTATATCAGTTAGTAATAGCAAGGTTAATGTAATGTGTCATAAGATTTAAGAAAAATTGAAAAGCAACAAAATTTCAAATTTAACATCCGAGTGTTTTCTCTTACATGAAAACTAATTTTATTGTGATATTAGTTTTTTGTGTGATAGTGGAATGCTATGTTAGGGCTATCTGCAAAGCATGGGGGTGCCTTAGTAGAAGGACTTTCTAAGGGTTTCTAACTCTTATTCAGATGTGATATTAGTAAGTAATAACTTGATCAATTTAGTACTATGGTACTATATCTTTCATTCATGATTTAAAAAATATGTATTTGTTTACCAATTGGTGAATATTTAAATTTGTTTACTATTCGGTTGCCGAATATTTAAGTATTCGGTCGAACCGAATATTCGGTTTGTCTGCCGAATACCAACTGAATATTCAGTGCATCCCTAGCAAAAGTTAAAATAAAGCATTACAATTAATCATTAAATACAAGACATGAAATGAATTATGTGCTAAAAAGTCATTGAATAGTCTTCTTTGTATGCTCAAAGAATTTAAGAATCCACTTCATGTGTTAAAATATTGATAAAAGGGATCTAACTCAATTCAAGAAGTTTGTGATCTTTCTTTCCCACAGTGTTTTCTGACCTTTTTTTCCCACTTTATATTTCCTTTCTTTTCAAACTATTTTCTATTTGGCAAAACATGTATTAAAATATTATACAATTGATAATGTTCTGTAAAGGCATTTTCTAGGGATGTAACGGATATCCGGCAAGTATCTGGTATCCAGGCTATCAGACTGATTTTTCAATATCCGAAATACCGTCGGATATCCGAATCACAACTACCGAAGCCGGATATCGGGTTATATACTACTAGAGTTCTATCTATAATATGCATGGGACAGGATAAAAAATTATGCTTGAACATTCTTGATAAAGTGATACATAAGACAGATGGATATATTTTTTGATTGATGTCTTGTCATGCAATCAAATTGATTTGCAATATCAGGTCTCTATCCAAGATTGAATTAGTGGGTGGGGCTGAAAATAACTGGGGTAGGCACTATTTTTGAATAAAATCTATGGCTTTCAAAGAGCTTTAGACTAAAATAAAAGTAAAGTAAGCTAATAAAAGTTAAGAACATACATTGTTTAACACATCGACTATAACAATAATTCATTGACAAAAAATGTAACCCGTTAATTGTAGTTTCAAGGCAATCAAAGGAAAATAAGCTGCTACTATTTTAATTTTTTGAATTCATCTTGCATGTATTAGAGGCAAGTTGGTTACGAAATTCTGAAGTGGGGTGGGTATGTACCTTGTAGGCACACACGTGACTACTAGGGTGGAGCGAAAAATTAAATTTTGTGAAATTGTTTTTTAATAGCTATAAGAATGTGACCCAACCTTTCAAAAAGCGTATCCTAAAATATTTTTTATTTATTTTGAGTCTATCTAGCCGCGCATTTGATTTGAATTTTGCAACGTTCGCCAATGCAAATGTCCAAAAGAAAGAAGAGTTCCGAAAAAAGAACAACTTTTTCTGACTGATCAGAGGACTGACAGGAAAATGGTTATTGGTGGTATAGACGTTTCACAAACAAAAAAATAGAAAAGCGAAATAATAGAAATCAAAAACTAGAACAATATTACGCTTCTGTGACATATGAGGATAAACAGGAGAATAGAGTTGAACTTTCCCCACGAGCCCCTCTTATATTGGATGAGTCAGAAGATACTGAAGAAATAGATGATGGCTTAGAACTGTATTTTTCAAAGCACCAAGGGTCCCAGAAAAACCCAAAACTCAGCTTCCCATATTTGTCAAAAACATGTGACCGATAAGGCATATCTGATAGAGCTGCTGCAGCAATCGCATCAGCAGTTCATGACATTAAGCCAGATGTGTAAGTAATAGATAGATCAAAATTGCACTGTGAAAGATCAAGAGTATATGTTAAAAATAGAGTTGTCAGTGTTACAGCTATATACTTTGATGGCAGAAAAGATAAAGTTTTATTTAAATGTAGTAAAAAAGGGAGTCAAAAAATACCGCCAAGTTATTTTAGAAGAACACATTTCTGTTATCAAGGAACCTGGCTCTGTTTATGTTGCTACGCTGTCCCAAGTACTGGAACTGCCAAGAGCATAGAACGTGCTATGTATGACTTTTTCTCTTCTGAAAATGTTTCATTGAGAGAAACTGTACCTGTTGGTTGTTGTGATGGAACAGCAACAAACACAAGGAAAAATGGTGGTGTAATACGGTTGTTAGAAAAACGTTTGAATCAACCTTTACAATGGATCATATGCCTTTTACACACGAATGAATTGCCTTTAAAACACTTTTTTTCATTCTTAGATGGGGCAACTACTGGACCAAGTTCCTATTCTGGTACTATTGGAAGATTGCTAGAAAATTGCGAAGAAAATCTTATTGTACGGTATGAAAAGATAGAAAGCAGTTTGCCGGATATTTTGGTCGATATCATCAGACCTAAGAGACCTAAAATCTGAATAACGTTACTTGTACGATATTACATCAGCTGTAATTAGTGGCGATTGTCCTCCCTATCTAGCACACAGAGCTCCAGGGAAAATGTCGCATGCTCGATAGTTAACAAATCCCAAGAGGATATTAAGGCTATATATTCCCACAAGTAAACCATCTGAAAACCTTAATCATCTTGCCACGTTTATTGTTAGAGTTTACGTGCCTGTTTGGTTCCAAATTAAAACTCATTCGTCATGCAAAGATGGATCTTGAAATTTTTGAAAATGTGTTTCGAATTCTCGATACCTTCCAATTAAACTAAAAAAAGTAGTCGACCCTGTCATTGAGCGGAACTGTTTCTTTGCGCATCCTAAGAATCTTCTGTTGTCGATGCTTTCAGATCCTGAGAAACACATTCGTGAACTTGCTGCTAGAAGGATTATAAAAGCAAACGAAACGACTAATTCTGAAAAGGTCCCTCGTATTTCGTATCCTTAGAGACGACAAGAATGAAGATTTGCTTTCAAGGGTGGAAACAAAAGGAAGTTCAAAAATACCTTTTCTAAGACTGCCAAGCCATACCCAGGCTGTAAAACGTTCAGTAAAGATACTAACAGAGATTTCTATGCAGGTATGTGATAAGAAGGCCAGATAAGGTCGCATAAAATCAAAAATTGAGTCAAGAAAACTTATGCCCAAATTCGACACCAAACGTGATTTTAAGGTCTCTTGACTATTTTTATGTATGCTTATGTATATTTTATGTTTTAAGTGGCTCACATTTTTAGTAAATTAGCATTAATTTGTTCTATATGACTTGTTTTTTTTTCATAATAATAAATAGTTTAATAGAATTTATAAACAATATGCTCCTTCAAGTTTTATCAGTATGGTAGCACAAACGTAAATTTTCAAAATAAATGCGCGGGTAGAAGGAAAATACTAATTTTAAAAAAGTAATGCTTTTTAAAATCCTTTAATCTTGGGTCACACTTTGATCACTATTATAAATGAAAATTTAACAAAAAAAAATTTTCCCATATAAGAGTGCTCCACTCTAGTGACTACAGGTCTGTGCAATATCATTATGACTGACAATTCTGGATAACATACTACAATTTTATGTCAATTTTTAAAAATCAGTACAGCATTAAGAACATACAATTGCTTTGAGATTCCAAGTTTTCATCAACTTAGGAAAAGGAATCAATAATATTTTACATAATACAAAAATTAAGTTTTATAGATTCTTATCTCAAATACCAATAATGTGTTTCTTAATAAAATTCTTAAAATTGAGTAATTTATTAAAAATAGAAATTTAAGTAACTTTTTTACAAGTAAAACATTAGAGGGGACTGTAAATAGCAGATTAAAAAATTATTTCCTCCAGAGAAAGCGAAGCCACAACTACAATTTCAAATGCAATTAATGAAGATTCCCTTCATCAAAATATATAAGTATATTTAGAAAATATTGTTGAGATTCAACTTAACTCTCTGAAGGAAATATAATTTTTTTAATCCATTAATTGCTTTAAAAGGAAAATAAAAAACCTTTTTTTTTTTTTCAGTTAAAAACACATATAAAAGCCTTTAAAACTCAGTTAAAAACAACGCACCATTTAGTGCTTTTTGCAGCCTATCCCGTCTTCAGAACTGATGAGTCTCCTCCCAGCTTCATCTTTTGGAAATCCCTCAACACTATACCTTTTTTTATAGTTAAACTAGCTGAAGTACCTGATCTTCACACGGGAATGAATGGACTTTTTGATATTACGATTTGTTGTGATTACTATTTATTGTAATAAAGAGATATAGCAAAATGGATATCGTGTTATATTGTATTCAATAATCATACATACCGAATTTCAAGGCAATCGTTTGTACGGTGCAGAAGACCATGCGGATTAGACAGGGTGCGAATTGAACATTTTCTCCAGGGGGGGACATTTGAGAGAAAACATTCTCCAGCAGGGGACATTTGAGAAAGAAAAAAAAAAAGAGCAGAAAGAAAATAAAAGGAGGAAGGTGTAAATGCTCCACTCACACAATATATTAGGTATTATACATGACAAATGCAGTCGCCAACATGTCTAAAAAGTAACTTAAAACAAAAGTCGATTCCCGATTTTCTCAGCACATATTCCTGCCTATGCCGATTCTCCGTCTACCCTGAAATTCGGCTGGTGGCAGAGCAGTGATTGTTCGTTCATTTTGCGGTTTTCCTTTGGATCCTGACCCAGTTACGGAGTGAGAAATGGCATCAGGCATGTGTATATCTATTTCAAAGGCATGCTTATAACTTGCTCCTTTGTCTAGTAAACAAAAGAAAATTTTCTATTCTCAATAGTTAAAATCGTTAGGTACTATTGAACTTGTAGAGTGGGACACAGATTAATTTAGCATTTCTCCAGCAGGAGATAAATAGTATCCCTGGCAGGGATCAATTAATATTTCTCCAACCAGGGATATTACTTTCTTCGGCTGGGGACGATCCCCGGCATCCCCCCCTCCCGATCAATTCACACCCTGGGATTAGAGGAAAACGGATAGCATAAAAACCTTCTCCATTATAAGACTTAGGTGAACCAAATTTCATGGTAAACGGTCAAACGGTGCTGGAGTTTTTCAACCTCACATATACCAACATTCATTTTTATCTACACTGCTCAAAACAATTAAAGGATATTGCAGTTTTAGGTGGATCTTGCGGCTGGGGAACTTTTTAGCTGATTGATACATAGTCGACAGACGTAGTAGGTTATATGAGAATAAATTACACATGTTTGGCAGAAAAAAATGCATTTTATTGCGCATTTGTGTAGAAAAGGAAAAAAACACAATTTGTGCATATGAGAAAAAAAAGAGTAAGAAAAGGTGTTTTCTTCAAAGGAAATCATTTTCAGTAGGGGGTATGGTTTCCACGGACGGCCAGCAATATTGAACACCTTTGAGGCATGGAGTCAATGAGGCTATTAATCATGAGTTGGGGTATTCTGTCCCACTCTTCCAGAAGAGGTCTTTCCAGTTCTTGGAGAGTTTGTGGGGATGGTTGGCGGCCAGCAACTCGTCTTCCCAGAGCGTCTCAAATGTGCTCTATTGGATTCATGTCTGGAGAACACACTGGCCATTCCATTCGTATGATTCCTTCCTCGAAAAAGAAATCCTCCACCAGGTTAGCACAATGTGGCCTGCAGTTATCGTCCATTAAAATGAAGTTATCTCCGATTGCTGCAGCGTAAGGGACTTCAATAGGTCTGAGGATCTCATCCCTATATCAACGACCAGTCAGAGGCCCATCTCGAATGATGTAGAGGTCTGTGCGCCTGTCAATGGGGATCCCACCATACACCAACACTCCCCCACCGCCAAAGCTGACACTTTCGTGCACGAACGCAGGATTATTCCTACTGCCACGGTCCCTCCAGATGAAAATACGCCCATTATCAGGATGAACTGAAAAACAGGACTCGTCAGAAAAAAGAACATTGCTCCATTCATTTCTCTTCCAGTTCACATGCTCTGTTGCCCACTCCCTGCGGTCGCGGCGATGCCTTGATGTTAGTCTAACACATACCATCGGTCGGCGAGGATACAGACCTACAACATGGAGCCGGTTTCGGACAGTCTGAGTTGAAACAACAAATTGCCAAACTGTAAAAAATCAATTCCTGGACAAAAAATATGTAGTTTTTGTAGGAAGAAAGTAAACAAATTTATTTCTGAGCTTGGTGACAAAGTATCAAGTGGCAGTGATGAAACTGTCACAAATTTGAAATTGTCAATTTCAAAACAAGAAAGCTTTAGAAGATGTTAATGCATCATTGCAAAACATAGGTGAATCTCCATTGAAATTGATTGATTGAAGGGAAGGGACTACTTTTTTTTTTTCTGTTAAAATACTGAAAATAAGTGTCACACTTAGTCATAATAATTGATATTTTCATTTTATTCTAAAACAATGTAGTATATTTCTTATTTAATTTGCAGTCAGTGATTCAAAGAAATGTTCAAAAAATCTTCAGCACACATTTTCTAATTAATGTTCAAATTTTGTCTAAATTTTTTTAATTAAGAAAGTATTAATTAAATAAATCCTTTTTTTACACATTTAATTGCATACAGCTAAATTTTTTAAGAAATATGTTTGTTTTTTAACTAAAGTATTAATTTGTAGTTGACAATAAAAAAAGCTAGAAAAATTTTGAAGCATGTTAACTATATGTATTTCTGATTTTGTTTAAAAAAATTTTAATCTTTAAAAAAATTTAAATTTTAAGTAAAATAACTTTAACTCATTATTAACTTATAAATAAAACAGGCATTTTTTTAAATTAAATAAATAAAAAATTATTTTATAATAACATTTGCATGCAGCATTTTAAGAAAAATATTCAAAATATTTGGTTTTTAATTAAATTAACATATGAGGACTCAAATACCCACCGTTTTTATTTTAAATTCTTACTTTATGCATTTACATGTGAGTAAAAAAATAGTTTTCTTTGTTAAGAGCTACCCCATTTTGTGAAACAGCTTTTGCAAAGTTATTGTTTTTATGAAATTTTTTTGGAAAAAAAAAATAACAAAGTTTATGAATTTTTGGGGAGTTCCAGTTCTAAACAGGACTATCAAATAAATTTTTTCTATAATCTCCAAACCTTTGTGAACATTTTGATATCAATTTAAATTTAATATATTGAAAATATATGATTGATAAAGTTATGATATGTATATGATATATTTATGTGATTTTTTATCTGAAAAAGCACCATTAAAATTGTTTGCAAAAATGCCATTTATGGTCACTTTCCCATTATTTTAATAATAATTTTCATCTTAAAAAGTATTAGAGATATTGAAGTAAAATTTTATATTGTTAGTTAGAACACTAATGGCTACATTTATAAAAATTTTCAAAGAAATCAGAGACGGTGGGTGACATTTTTGGAATTTACTGGTTGATTTGAAATGGAAATTTAAAGTTAAATATGATATATATTTTAATCCAAGTCCTCACTAATAATAAAATTTGGAGGTAAACAAACGTCAGTGATGCCGCTTATGCGCTATAGCACGGCAAATACGTAAAAAATCAATGATGGGACACAAAAGAAAAGTTGCAACGCGTCCCGCAGAACACGTTATTTCCATTATGCAAAATTTTGTAAAAAAAAAAAGGGAGTGATAGGGTACATTCAGACTGCCACTTTCGGGTAAATCTCTAGTAAAACACAAACTGCTTGTGTTTTACTCGGGGAGATTGACATCGTGAACGGCTTTGTGGGCTTGTTTACATGCACACAAATGCGGAGTAAATGCCGGGACTCACTGCTTTCTACCCCGCTTCCCCTACACGGGGAAAAAAATGCGGGGTAGAGACAGAGACGACCTCGCTTTCCCATGATGCATTGTGAGTTTTCCCCTATACTCTGCTTTTACCCGGGATTATATATATAAGATATATCCTACTGTGTGCACACATGGTTAAGCTGGAGAGAAAAGGTTATTACTTTGACGTTCTTCTCTTCCCCCCCCCCTTTCACACACTCCCGTTTCCATGTTAGTGGTTGTTCTGTTAGAGATGGTGGACTATCGGAATAGAATAAAGTTTTTGCATTATTTATTTTTAATATTCGCTTGTGTAAATTTAAACATTGATTTGTTTTATATTAAATTTGACAATTATTATTATTTAGAAATGAAATCTATAAACTATAGAAGCAGTAAATATTTTAAATCTAGAAGAGAAAAGGGGGTGTCCGTATTTTACTGTTGCATATCTGTTCCTTCCTCAAATATATTCCGATTTTCCTTGTGATAAATTTATTAATACATAGTAATTATTTCTTTAAATTAATATAAGATTGAACAGTATTTTATTGTAGTTTTAATAATTTAAGTTGTTGCGGCTCTTCTGCGAGTACATTTTACTTTTTAAAACATTTCTACTGATGCGGCCTTTCTAACGGTTTTTACTGTACATACAAAAAGGGATTTTATTAGGATTTATTAATTATTAGGATTCAGGGGGTCATCAGGAAGGCTTTGCCGTGAAGGCAAAGTGGATAAAATGACATGCATGTCACAACAAATTTTTCTTGATTAATTATAATTTATTTTATTTATTTATTTTTGAAATATAAGTTTTAGGTAATTTATAAATAAGATATTCATACACGTCAGCACACCAAAAATGGTGCGACATGATAACATCAGTTGTGAAATTAACCAAATGCTTTTATATCTATAAGGACCCACTTTTGGGGATAAAGAACCCAGAAATTTTGAAGTCCTGGGTCCCAAGGACTTATCCCTTCCAATGTCTAGCGACATCACTGAATGTGTGTATGTATGCATATACATATGTATGTGGGCCTATCTCCTCTGGAATGGCTGGGAGTTGAGTTTCGACCAAGGTGTCCACGGATTAGGAATATTCTTAGGAAGGTCTTCCAATAACTCTAATTTTAAACTATTTAGGAGATATTGATAAAAAACATGTCAAAAAGGCTAATTTTTGCTCTAGTAATTCCATAATTGTAACCCCTGTAATGAAAAAAGTGTGAAATAAGCATTGTAGTTGCCATGTGTTTTGATTTTGCCAAATGAAATGTTTTAAATTCTTAAAGTAAAAATAAAGTTTTACAAGTTAAATTTTGTCAGTTTATATTTAAAAGGTTATTGTTTTAATTATAACATCATGTCATCTTATTTTGCTTTCAAAAACTAAAAAAAAAAAAAAAAAAAAAAAAAAAAAAAAAAAAAAAAAAACAATTTTTTTTATAAATAATTCCAGAAGTTTTTTTTTTCTTATGAAATTGTTCAAATACTTTCTGTAACAGAATGTTATTTATTTTAATCAGCTAGTTATAAAACTTGCTGCTTAAAATAAAATTTGTAATTCATACATTTTAATATACTTTTTTTTTACATTACGAAATTGAAGTTTAAGAAAGATTAAAGCAATTTATTGCTTTTAAGGGAACAGTTTACACCAAAGGTCAAAGAATCTATTTTCTTTCTGCTTGCTAATTTATAAAAATTTTGACACCTTATTTTTAATCATATGCCAATAATATCACGAGATACTGCAACTTTGTTTGCCAATTAAATTGCACTGAGTGTAGGAACTAAACTTTTTAGATGGCCTTTTCTCCATGTTCATATTTTCTTCAATTACATGTTTTAAACATGCTAAGGCCCCCCCTTTTTTTTAATTGGACAAAAATCTTAATTTTTTATTTTAAGTAGAGATTTTTTAAAAAATCAGATTTTTAAACTTTTTAAAAATTTTACTTAAATGTGCAGTTTAAATAAATTTATTTTTTCAAAATGTACTATTAGTTGAACATTGAAATGCATCCAGTTCATCATTTGTACTATAGTTTTAAAAAAATGCTGAAATGGTAAACTATTTCCTTAAAGGGACTTTTTAGCATGCCACAAAAAAAATTAAAATTACTTAAATTATTTTAAACATTGTTTCTTACCTTTTGCAAATTCTGTGAGTTAAAATGTTTTTGATTTATATTTATGCTAAAACTTACATATCTTATTTATAATAATAATTTTTATTGATATATTTTAAGAATATAAGTGAATAGTGCTTTTTTAAAAACTTATCAGGTTGTAACGAAAGTTTTCTGCCAAATCTGCTTGAAAAACTAGCTTCTAACTCCTTAGATAACTTTTTTTGAACTTTAGGTACCAAACCTGCACAGTGTCACGTGATGCAACAAAACTGGAAGTAAATGATGGTTCTAATCCTCTAGAGTGATAGTTCCATTTGACACACCTTGTACTCAATGATAACTATATTTTTTTACAGATTTCATAACACAGAGTTATAAAGTAAGTCTCTTTCTTTCAAATGCCAAAAATCGTTTGACAAAATATGAGCAAATACGCCAACGCAAACTGTTTACTGGCGATGTTTATGGTGGCGGGAAACTTTCGTTACAACCTAATATATTCACGTTTCATGAATGAGCAAACATCAAACTAGAAGAGTGTGTGTGTACATGGGCATCGCCAGAATATTCCCCGGGATGGGGGGAAGACTATTTCAACGTATGGTTACCATGTGAAAAAGAACAAAAAAGCAAGGGAAAACACTGAATACGATAATCCAGGGGGGCAAGTGCTCCCCCTTTCCCTATGCTGCTGGCGCCCATGTGTGTGTAAGAGGAAGAACAAATACATTTCAGTAACTTGATTTTAAATGGTGTACATCCAACAGTTGGATGCAATACAAAGTTTGTATATGACTCTGAAAAAAGAAAAAAAAGAACTAACTATGCACCATAAGTCAAAACACACATTACAACCCTACAAGTTTTGGGGATAAGCCCTAGTCCTTTTCAGATTATTTCAAACCAGTTTTCTGTAATATGCTATCTACCTATACTTTTTCAGGAAACTCAAGTACCCTTTTTGAAAACCGGCTGTCCTTTTTTAATTTTTCCCCGGCGGACTTTTTTTTTTCTCTAGAGTCAACACTATTTAACAGCAGTGGTTAAAAATTGCTGGTTTTATTTATGAATTATCCACTAAAATTACACACAAAATTTTGCAGACTGATTATGAAACTCTGAAAGCTTGTTGCAGACAGCTACAAAACTTTCTGCCACTGGGGTGACCAATACAAGGTACTTGTGTTACAGGCAGTACTTATAAGATGCCTTTAAATGATAATATTATTCGCAGACGCCAAATTTCAAGCATACAATTTTATCTTTTGGTCTATTACACTTCAAATCTCAAAGAATACGGAATATACTAGTAAAAATTTCTATATTTTATCAATGGTCAGAGTTTTTGACCCTTCTGCCACAAGAAACACCTCACCAAAATATATAAAAGAGATGTGAGCATAGCATACCTCACAAAATTCTAAATTATATTAATTTTATTTTAACATAACATTTTTCACTCTCGAAGAAAAAAAAAAAAAAAACATGCCAAGAAATTTTTATATGAAGGAGAATTTTCCTGACTCATTTTGGATTTTTTAAGATTTTTCTAGATTTTCCTGACTTATTTCCTATTTTCCTCACCAGTAGACACCCTGTTATAGATACTATTTTATATGTATAGGTTAAAAAAGTTGTCCCTGGTACAGAGCAATGCTTACAAAGCAAAAGCTGCAAAGGAGAATCCTTCAGCAACACCCTTGGCATCTGCAATTAAAACTATGGATGTAGACAGGGACGTAATCAGAAAAAAAAAATTGGGGAGGATCCAAAACTTTTGGAGGGCATACAAACAGTGAAAAAGGCAGAATTTCTCACAAAAAGACTTCACCATTATTATTTTGTTAACAAAAACTGAAATTTTGGGGGAGATGCGAACTCCCTGGGTACATCCTTGGATGTAGACATCACACCTAACACTGAAAAACTCTTCAATATAGCTACAGCATACCTTTATTGCTAAGGAAGACTTAATTTAAGGACTTTTGTAGCTTCTGTGAATTGAGGGAAAAAAAGAAAAAAATCGCCCCCTCCCCTTAATCCGCCCTTGAGCACTAGTAATGGGAATAATATGAAAAGTGAGTGTTATTAACTGCGGAGTTTGCATTAAGTGGAACTGTTATGCGTAGGCCGCCTTGGTGCCATTTGATGAACTGCATTTGCTTTGTACTTCTTTTAAAATGTTTGTGTGTGTAGTTTTAAAAAATGCTTTGTACGTCTTGATGGAATTTAAGCATTTATTAAATAGGTTTATGCTTATAATACACAGTTTATAAACACAGGGTTGGAAAAAAACCCGGTTTATTTGAAAAAAAACCAAAAACCCAGGTTTTTTTGGTTTAAAACCGGATTTTTTTTGGTTCAAACCAGGTTTTTTTGTTAATCCTTTTATAATTACCTGTTACATACTTATAAATAAAATTATTTGTAAAATTTTCAAATAGCAATTAATATTCCTTCTGAAAGTAATTAAAACAAAGTAAATAAACAATTGTTGCTATACTTATGTGGACATTGAAATCATTCAATTTTAATATTTTATTTAGAGATACTATTTTTTATACTCAGTATATAATATAATACAATATTAACTGTTTACTACATTTTACATGGAATCTTGCACTTAGATTCATCAGTAATAATGGTGATAAGTTGTTCAAAATGATACTTTTTAAGGTTTAAAAATAAGTTGTTAAAACACAAAACCTCTATTTTAGAAACAAATTAAAAATGCAGCCTATAATTTAAGTTAATTAATAATTTTTAAGAAAGATAAAACAATAAAGTATCTATTAGAATGATATAAAAACTTATTGTTGATACTTATAAGGATAATTTTAAAAGATATCAGAACGTATTCTATCTGTAGTATTCGGAATCTTAAATTATTCTTTTAAAAAAACCAATTGGGTTTTTTGAGAAAAAAACCATTTGGTTTAAACCATGATTTAAACCGTGGTTTAAACCAGTCGGTTTAAACCATGCCAACCCTGATAAAACACAAAAATTTTGGTATTTCATTTAACTAGAGGTAGGGTTGTTTAAAATCCCAGTTTTTTTCAGAAAAAACCCAACCCACTGGGTTTTTTGGGTTTTATCAGAAGAAGGGATGGGATTTCAGAATATTTGAAACAAATTTGCTTATTACTAAATACAACTTAAAGCAAACTAATTGATTACAAAAAACAATTATAAATAAAAAGTGGTTAATTTAATACAGTATGGGACCTTTTATCCGGCAACCTCGGGACCGACCTCATTCCGGTTTATGGAATTTGCCAGTTTTCGGGTCGCTGCCAAAAAATTAACCCTTTGTGCACAGTAGAATTAAAAAAGTACCGGTCTTTAAGTACAAGTAACTTTTATGATAATTACTGCTTATAATTATGTAAATAGTAAAGCATTCATAATAGATTTTAAAATAAAAATAATTAAATTTAAAACTTACTGTAAAATAAAACTTCAATCCTGCGAATCGCGGTATCTACCATGGGCGCCGGTAGTATATTTCCCGGAGGGTGGGGGGGGGGGCAAAGACTATTTTAACGTATGGTTACCATGTTGGAAAGAGCAAAAAAGCAAGGGAAAACACTGCATACAAAAATCCATCCAAAAAATCCCCTTGCCCTATGCTGCCAGCGCCCATGGCATCCAAGTATTCTGTCAGATATTCAGAACCATCGCTACGGGAGAGAACCATGGTCCCCCGCTCCCGCCGATACGCACGCTCGCCTCCGCATATGGATTACAAAGACGGTAGACATTATACAGCTTACGTGATGGCCAAAAACAATATACCTCGCTCGTTCCCTTGATAACATCATTGTGATGAAAATTAAAATTAGAAAATGCCCACTATTACAAAACAAAATTTAAAAAACGAGACCTTACAATTAGATCATATACAATTTTAAGAAGAGAAAAGCTAACATTTAAACATTTATTCTTTATTTTGTTTGAACATTTCATTAATCTTTAGCTGTTTCAATGTTCCCCACAAAAATATCAAGACAATCTGAGGCACGTCGAAATAGAGAAGTAATCCGCCTGCTGTCTCCCTAACATGCGCAGCTGCAACGTAACCCATAACAGGAAAAGGAAAAACCATTTAATTAAAAGGACACAATTTAAATAAGTAAAAGCTCGACTATCCAGAAAGCACGAGAAATGCCGGATAAGTGAAAATTCCGGATAGTTAAGCTTGTAAAAAAAAAAAAAAAAAATATGTTTGTCGACAAAGCTGTTAGGGGGGGGGGGGGGGGGGGAATCTAATCGGAAATGTTTTGGAATGATAATCAATGCATGTTGGAAAATACTCTAAAAATAGATCGGTGCATACTGATCTATTTTTAATTAAGTTTTTAATTGTATTTATAATAATATTCGTTTATATTGCAGTGTTACAAGGCAATAATACCTTTGCATCGCTGGGGAGAAAATTAATACAAACGGTGATGTTTTCTCTGTCCCCCCTCCTTCCCTCTGGTGCTTCTGTTCAGAGATAACACTGTTGAATCATCGGAATGCAGATGGGCAAAATAAGTAGGTCAGGACTCCCTAGCTATATGTAATCAGCACTTTTTCTGTTTTGGCTATCGGTACGGAGCTGATTTTTCTCCATGCTCGCCGGCACAGCTGTAAAATGTTTTGTTTTTGTAACGCGTGTCCGTCATATTCGTTTTGTGAGCATTTTGTCTGTTTATTTTTTTTATACTACAACGATTCGTGGAATTATTGATAACCTCTAGCAGTTAGAAATTTGCATCCTCTTCCACGTTCTAAGTTTGGACAGCTGTGATTCACAGTAGGAATTAGTCATTGGAGAAGACCTCCCCCCGAGGGGGGGACAAAATTTTCCGGTTACTTGAATGCCGAATAGTAGAGATTTTAAGTAGTGGAAAAAAATGGTATCTAGATCAGTGAGCCTTAAAAAAAAAAAAACCTGAAATCAGGGAACGTGCTGGTCTTTGGAACTTTCCGGTTTTCGGAATTCCGGATAAAGGGTCCAATACTGTAGTAATAACCGATTACAATCATTAATCATACATGAAAAAATATATAAATAAATTACAATAACAACCCCAATCATGGTTTGCTCTTAGATAAATTGACTATTAGTAATAATTTTAACAGTGATATACTGGTGCTTAATTACAACATGATTTTTTTATGCTTAAAAAAATCCTTATTCATTTTAATACAGATAGGCATAAAAATTTACTCTAGAAAGTTTTAATGCCTATGTGTGTGTTTTCTTTAGGTAGTGAGGGTTTGGGGGAGGTAGGGAGCTGTTTATAAATTTTACAAGTGGTGTACTGATATTAACCGATGTGTTATCTACGTAATTAAAGTTGAAATTTTGAAAAAACACAGTTGGGTTTTTTCAAGTGGGCTTTTTAAAAAAAAACACACAGGCTTTTTCGGGTTGCACAAAATCATAATAACCCTGACTTGAGGTGCGAAGTCAGTACTTTATGTACGTGCTATTTCAGAATAATACATTGGTGTTCAAGTTAAATATGAATGACTTTATTTAATTGAATCCAGTTTTTTCACCTAGTTGGCATCTCTAAAGTCGGGTTACCTTAAAATCAGGGTTGGCAAAAACCCGGGTTTTTGTACAAAAACCCAACCCACCCGGGTTTTTGTTTGATGCCACAAATACCTAACAATACACATTGGAATTCACACAAAATGTGCATTTCGAGCTTTTTGGACAATTATCATAAATATGTAAATATCTCATCTCAACACCAAAATGAATTTGAGACGCGAATTGCAAAAATATCCCCCCCCCACCACAAAAATCCAAAAATATTAGATAATGTGTCAATTTACAAGGAGTGTTTGAATTTAAGCAAGCAGCTCATAATTTTATCTTCAGCTCGCTGCAAAAGGATACAACCACACTGTCACGTTCTGAAATATGGAAAAATTTAATGGAATCAGAAGAATTGAAACAGCACAAGGAAGTTATAGTGAAACGGTATAAACAGATTATGAGACCTGAGCATTTTTTAGCTAATATAATGGATGCAAAGTATGGAGGGGAAAAGCTTAATTCAGAGGAAGAGGAAGAAGTTGAAGCATGGATAATACAGTGTCATCCAGAGCGGTTACCTGCAATGATGGCTTTTAAAATTAAAGACAGACTATTTTCCTAAATCACTTTTCTTAGAAAATATTGTGTCACAATTTACAGCTTCAAAATGGTGGGAAATTCTTAAAGAGAAGGTACAGAAGAACTAGATAGATTCTGATTTTTGTAGTTTTTTTCAGTTTCTGCATTCTGTTCCACCTAACTCTGCTTCCATTGAGAGAATTTTCCCTACATTTGGATTCATATGGTCTAAGTTGCGGAACAGACTAGGCTCAGAGCAGTGTGAAAAATTAGTAAAGATTTACAAATATTACCACAAAAATCAAAGTGAATGTGATTTTGATTGGTAAACTGTAAAATAGATCAATTATAATTAATTTGAAATATATTTTTCATTCTACACTTTTAGTTTGTTGTCATTTAACTTTAATTGGGATTATCATTAGACATTAATCACACATGTCATAGTTTGCATAGTTTTTTACTAGAAGATTATCAACAGTTTATTTTCATTATTTCTTTTACAGTTTGTAAAAGTTGATACATGAAAATGTTCATTATAATGTGGTATCAAAACTTATTTATAATAATCACTGCATATTTGCTATAAAAAAAATTAAATCAGTAAAAGAATAAAAACAGTATAATAGCAAAAAGTAGTCTGTGTGATGTTTTCAAACAGAAAATTTCAGGTTTATTTTTATTTTTTTTTTCTTAAAGTGAAAATATTATTAGTTATATATAATTACGTATTTCTTAATGAATACAAGTAATTGAAACACGATTAATATTTTTAAAATTCTTTCAAAGTAGAAAGAAAGCTTGTTTTCTGTGAAGGATCATGGCTCTACCTCTGTCAAAAACACTGTTAGTTATACTGTCTAGTAGTTTCAAAATTTTCAGTTAAAGAAAATAAATATTTTGAGGTAAACTTCATCTGATTACCATAGATATGACTTATTTTTATGTAATTTTGATAAGAGAAACCATCTAGGTTTTGGGCTTAAAAGGTAACGTGTATTTCTAAATACTATAGGAGGGATTTGCAGACTCAGAAATGATTTTAAGCAAAAACCCAGGCGGGTTTTTGTTGGTGGACCCACCCAGAAAAACCCGTGTGGGTTTTTCTGGGCTGGGTCCACTTTGCCAACCCTGCTTAAAATACTTCTGGTCAAGGCCATACCCAGGGAAAAATGTAGCCTTTTTTGCCTTATTATCTCCCCGCCCCCGAAACTTTTTTCTGGGTGCGGCCCTGCTTCTGGTCAAATATTTACATACCACCCGAGTTGCCATAAAAACAAAAAACAATTGATACTGCCATTTTTATTTTAAATAGAATTATTTTAAGGTAACCAGACCAGACTTCGTGTAATCATAATCGTGTAATCGTAATCGACTGTAATCGATTACATTTTCTTGTGTAATCGTAATATAATCGTAATCTGGCAATTAAATTTTTCATGTAATCGTAATCTAGTCATAATCTAGAAGTTTACTTTTTTGCGTAATCGTAGTCTAATCGTAATCTAGAAATTTCATT
This sequence comes from Cheiracanthium punctorium, assembly GCA_038373885.1. Lineage (NCBI taxonomy): Eukaryota > Metazoa > Arthropoda > Arachnida > Araneae > Cheiracanthiidae > Cheiracanthium > Cheiracanthium punctorium. The sequence goes on along the minus strand of JAWZYV010006031.1, from coordinate 26,126 downwards.
TGCCAGATAGTCGTAATCGAAGAGCCTGTAATCGTAGTCGCTTTGATTACGAGACGATTACAAAACGATTACAGTTGCCCAGTTTTAGTTTTTGTTCAGCTTGCTGGGAAATTTTTCACGGGGAGGCACAGGCATGCCCTGAAGGCAGGAAGTTCCCCTGGAGCTCCGACGTTTGGAGGAAGACAGGAGCTCACTTGTATTATTTTTTTTTCTCCGGGAAAATATTTAGATGACCATTCTTTTATTGTTGTTGTCTGTCGTCTTCTGTTCATCCAAGTCTGGACTGGTGAGAGACAAGAATGGACTTCCCAGAAGAAAGTGAGGGTTGCACGGGAGGGAATAGCTAAAACTATTTCTTGTGGTGTCAGATCTTTCCTTCATTTCTTCATTTTGATTTGCGGTCGTGAAAAAGAACATAAATGGCACCTACACAGGAAAAAGTGCAGCATGCTTTTTCAGTTTTAGAAAAGTATAAAAAATAAAAATGGAAAAGGATGTGCATTAAAAAACTATGAATGTGTTGTTTGGATTAGTGGACAACAGATAAACTTGGTTCCTTGTGTTGTTTGGATAAGCAGGTAGGAGCGCATATATTTCCGTTAAAACTTAGTATATCTTTGTGCTATTAATAAGAATGTAATTGCATAAGAATGTAATAATTTTATAATGTATAAAGACCTTTAGAAATATCAATATTTTTTAATGATCGATAAATTTCTGGATAAATGGTAAGAGTAGGGAACATAGACAATGATCTACAAAATCCCTTTTCCCACTTTAATAGAATTAACATTTTTTTTCCTTCAATAGAATTTGACGGTGAGTAAAAATGCGTAAAAATACATAATGAAGTATTAAAAATCAATTTTGTCTTATTTTCGACTTGATTGGCTGCCTTGACTTATCTGAAAGTTTAACGGATAAATAATTTATTTTCATTTATGCCAGTGTTAGTGATTAGTCCCAGAAAACAGTTCATTTTTTAAAAAATATGATTCACAAAGTATTCATACTTCGTTTTTTTCACTGATGAGTGTGAAAATTATTTAAAATATTTTGTTTCTATCTAATTTGTACTGTACACATATTATATTAAAACATAGTACGTCTTTCGAACTTGAATTGTTGGCATCTATTTATTATCAATTTGGAATTAAACTGGAGACTAACTATATATAACTTTTCTATTGTGTGTATTATAAGCTTTTATAATTTCTCCGAGAATTCGCATTAAACAACATAGGCGTAGGACAGGGGACAACATTTTCCGCTTGCCGTCTACTTTGTTTAAAATACCATCGATTCAAAAGTCTTTTCCTCACGCAAAACCTATAAAAATTTCACTATTTCCACTCTTGAATATATTATATACATACATCCCCCCCCATCCGCAAATCTTTGACATCTCTACGTCTATATTAATCTATTTTCTATCTCTCATAAAAATGTTAGCTCCTTTATACCACGTTCAAAAGTTTAAACAACTTTTGGCACTATACTATTTTCATTAAATTTCAAATGCATGTATGTATGTGTATATTAAATATTCAATATGTAAAAGGAATTCTTGACCGGAGACAAAAATGTGTGTCAGTTCTTTAGCATATATAACAGCTAATTGCTTAGAAAGTGAGCATCTTTGAACGATTAATTATTTATAAAATAGTTTTACAGTAAATTCGTGCCTTTTTCATTGTAATTGGCATTACGTTGGGTTTTACCATTCACACCGCCAATATCACTGTCCAGTTTTGTTTATTACGTCGTACCAGCACCAATACACTATATATGACCCACCACACTTTTAAGATGTATGTTTAGAGATATCTTTAGACATCTCCATTCTGCTATTCTTAAGTAATTCTTAGTAGTATTCTTAAGTCTTTCTTCAATAGATAGTATGCATGTAGTTTTGAGTTAGTAGTTAGTTTTGGATTTTTAAAACGGCGTGTGTATTCTAGAAATTAAAAGTTTGTTCAGCAGGCCCGGTTTTAGATATTTAATGCCCATATACGTGTTATGAAAGTATAAAAAAAGAAGTTAAACTGTGCGTGAAGTTTTCTGTGAAATAATAACTGCAATATGCATTCAGCCTCATCTATTCAGATTCAGGCTAACGGTTATTGTGGAGAAAACAATGCATTTGTCGAGAGCCCCTGTTTTTAGCATTTTACTCAATGCATTAAAAAATCTTAAACTTTGGTTTAATATGTTCGCGCACATCGTTGCAAGATCGTAATGACAGAGGTTCCTCCTTCACGGCTGAATAGGAACCACGGCTAACTTTTCATGCGTCTGCCAGTACTCTTTCGAAACCAGAAAACCAGGACATAGGCAAGGAAGCAACGCCGATCATAGAAGGGATCAAATATCAATTTTTGTATACTAATTTTTGCTTGATTAGGATAAACCTGGGTTCATTTCAAAGATGTGTTAAACCACCAAGCCTGTCCCCCCCTCCCACCCCACACGCACACTGCAAATGACATGTTTAAGTTAAAATCGGAAAATGCCCATGTTCAAATAGAGGTTCGTATGCATTAAAAAACTTTTCACAAGTGGGCCTAGGAAATCAACCAGGTTCGTCTAATAGTATGGAAGTTCTTGCTGTATGGCATTCTTGTAATTTAGCTCCCTGAACAAATGGACCCATTATTCTGTTCTTGAGTTAAAATTGTAAAATTTAGACATTATAATATCAATGCCAGAAGGGTAAAAGAAAAGTTTTGTAATCGTAATCGGACTCAAATGTAATCATAATCGAATGTCTTAATAGATTACATAATCGTAATCTAATCGTAAATCGGAAATTGGGTTTATATGATAAATCGTAATCTAACCATAATTGGGAATTACACTTTCTCCGGTAATCGTAATCCTGGTCTAAAAGTGAAAATTAATCGTAATCGATTACACGTCTGTGTAATCGGCACGAAGTCTGAACCAGACCTTAGAGACACCAACTAGGCGGAAAAAAAGTTTGGCGATAATGTCGACTTTATAATACACATGTACGGTGAAAATATGCTTTAGACCACCGCTTGGCGATTGGCAACAAACTGGCGAGTTGGCACTTTTCCTGTAGAATGTCTCTGGGATTGCAACCTCGTCTGCTGTGTTCGGGTCATAATCTCAGGGTTCCGTTATTTTGGTTTTTCTCGCTCGGCAATGTCCACGGAGGCGACGCAAAAGGCTGCGAGATTCAGCCATAGAGGAAGTGCACGTTATTTTTATGGTCATTTTTAGAGATGTAACGAATAGTGATTTGGCCGAATAGCCGAGTACCGAATATTCGGCCAATAGCTCAGGCCGGAATACCGAATAGTTCGGCACATAGTTTAGGCGATACCCGAATATGCGGCAGCCGAATATTAAATTTTTAAAATTTCATTTTAATTGTAAATAAAATGTCACGGTCCCAATTTTGTAATTGAATACTAAAGTAAAGGATAATTGAAATTTCATTTTCTATTATTTGTAAGTATCTTAAAAACTACACAACATTATTATTATCTTTAAAACCAAAAAATCTTGGTCACGAAAAAATCTCTTTTTACAAGTTTAAACACTAATAAACAGCATAATTTATTTTGGTAGATTTCCATAATTTAATAAATAGGCTAGGGTAAATGTGATTATCTCGTAACTTCGTAATCACATCATGGTTTGGCCTTTACAGTCTCTGAGCAAACATATTTAGCTGTTTTTTCAAATTATGTTAATTGAGGATTCTGAAAAATTCCTCCTATACCCAACCCAATAAAGAAATGAAAATCAAGTTCAATAGTGTCACAAGTAGAAACAAGTCCTGCATTTCTGAGACTGGGCATACATTGTTTTAGTTAATGGTTTAGGTTATTTTATCGTATTGCTGGTTTAACATATCAAGCTTAGGATATTTTATTATATTAGAATTACACATATTGAAGTTTAACTAAGCAATATATTGTGAAATGACTTTAAAAAAAAGATTTTTCTTTGTTCTGAAAGTTATTCGATGAATTGTGAGAAATATCTGTGCGGCTACAACTATTCGGTCCCGAATACCTGTTTCAGTATTCGGCTTACCGAATATTCGGCCAACTGAATATTTGGCCTACCGAATATTCGGCAAAACAGCCGAATAGGCCGAATACCGAATATTCGTTACATACCTAGTCATTTTCCCAAGATGCACCATACATACAGAAACGTGAACAAATGTTCATTTAGGAAAACCAAATATTTCTAAAAATGGAAGTATTTGAAGTAAAAATTACTGTAGGGGTCCATTACTGTAGGGGTCCCCCTCAAAAATGTGCTAAAGCTGGCCCTTTGCAAGACCCAAAAAAAACATCAGTGGGTCCGGCCATCGCTGTAGGGGACCACACGAAAATATGCAACGGCTGGCCCTTTGCTAAACTAAAAACATCAGACTATAATGTAGACTCTAAAAAACAACAACAACAAAACATATTTGAGAACATACAATTCAACAGAAACTTGAAAAGTTATAATTATATTTAACATGTAACCTAATTTATATTTTATAATACATAATTTTCAGTGTATGAAACAAACGTAAGTTTCACGTTTACTTGAATACTTTTTGACAGGGTGTAGTTATCGTAACTGCACTAGTTGCAGCAAATTAGAATAGCTAGATTATAAAATGAGGAAAAATAACAATACAGTATGGAACCTCTTATCTGGAAACCAGTTATCCAGAATCATTTTTCAATTGATTAAATTCTTATTTTTTCCAAAAGAAAAGGAAAAAATGAGTTTTTTTAATATTTCTTATGTTTTTATTTTTATTTTGAGTACTACAGCTAGAATTTGGAAAGTAAACAATCTGGTAAGGTACTATATTTATTTTTTTAGTGTGTCACTAAGTTTTCAAGAAGTTATCAGACATTTACTACTTCCTCTCTAAATATGATTATTTTATCTTGATCATATTGAGAGTTTTTTTTTTTAATATTATTTTGTTGGTATATTAACAATTAATGTTTAGTTCTAATCAAAAATGAAGAGTAACATATATGCTAACCAATCAAATCAGTAGATATCATGTTAATCCCCAAACCAGTTATCCAGAATACACCCAGTCCCAAGCATTCCGAATAACAGGTTCTATACTGTAATGCATGCACACAATCACAAACTAGCAGCTTGGTGATGTCATATTGAGCAAGCGAATTCGTTACATTCATCTGTTTACATCACACAGTAGCTAGAATAACAAATAACAATTACGCATATGCGAAAATGCAAGATATTTCAGATCTTTCCACAGGTCTAATAATATCTAATTTGAAATATTTGGCGCAGTATTGCCCCTCAAAAAAAAAAAAAAAAAAAAAAAAAACTTTGCCAAGTGGTGGGCTAAAGCACATTTTAGGACACAAGTACCAAAAAGATTTATCAAATTCGGACATTTGTTTCTAAAATCTTTTATATTTTAACCAACAAGGATACAAAATTTCAAAATAAAATAATTAGTGAACAAATGAGGAGTTTTTTTTTCGTTTAGAAGAAAATCTGAAATCTTCAAAAGTTTGACGAGCCATAAAACCAAAATCATAATCAACAGGGGCAAAAAAATGTATGGAGTTTCTTACTTCCTCCGAAGGAGGGTCATTCCATGTCAAATCAACACAATTTTTGGGAGATTTTCCGGAATTGATGTCTCAGATTTTTCATGATTTTTTGGTATGCAGCAATATATCACAGACTTACGAAAAAAACTACCAAAATTTCAGTTTTCGTAGCACAAATTATTTTTTGAAGTTATTAATTTTTAAAGATTTAAATTTATGAAAAAAATTCATATTTTGGCAGCTTTAGATGCCTATAGGCTGGCAACCAGTGATGGTATCAATCTGAGAGTAGTCTCATTTTAAAGCTGTTGAATGGGGCTTTAATATAATATGCCACAAGATAGGTGTTACAATTTTAAAAAATTGAAAATTTTAAAATTTAAATTTCTCAAAAAGTAGCAATTTTAAAAATTCCAAAATATTATCAAATACAGTTTGTAATGTCTTAAAATACATACAGCAAAATTCTATCATGGGATCTCAATGGGATCAGGAGATACTGGGCTTCAGAAATACACATGTTGTGTTTTGCTTGTTTCATTCAATGAAATATTTAAAATTTTCTGAAACGATACTAATTCTGGTATTTTTCACAACACGTGTATTTCTGAAGCACAGTATCTCCTGATCCCATGATAGAATTTTGCTGTATGTATTAAGAGACATTAAAAACTATATTTGATAAGATTATAGAATTTTTAAAATTGCCACTTTGAGAAATTTAAATTTTAAAATTTTCAATTTTTTAAAATTGTAACCCTATCTTGTGGCATATCATATTAAAGCCCCATTCAACAGCTTTAAAATGAGACCACTCTCAGCTTTAAACCATCACTGGTTGCCAGCCTATAGGCATCTAAAGTGCCAAAATGTGAATTTTTTTCATAAAAATTTAAATCTTTAAAAATTAATAACTTCAAAAATAATTGGCTACATAACTGAAATTTGGTATTTTTTCATAAGTCAATGATATATTACTGAATACCAAAAATTATGAAAATCTGAGACATCAAATCTGAATGAGTGTGTTGATTTGACATGGAATGACCTCCCTGGTATTTTTCTTTCCAACATGGAAATCACTGCCCTCCTCCCTTCCTGGAAAATGTTCTGCAGGGTTTCTACAGATTTCACAGCTTTTGCTTCCCTGATCAATCTATCACGCTCCTCCCTGACTTTATCAAGTGTGCTTTCCCGAATTTCGAGTTTCTATTTTTAACATTACATCCTTTAATTAATAACTTTTTATATATTTTGCCCATTTTTTTTACAAATAATAATAATAAAATTAATATTTACAAGAATTTTATTTGACATCACTGATTCTAACAAAAACCCATGTTTGTTAATAATTTAGGATAAAAAATGAACATATTTTAACTGTAAGATACTCATAAAGGAGACATTTTAAAATTATTTATAAGGTTAAATGAGAAAATGAAAATAAAACAATTTCTATACTTTGGTTCAAACAGTAAATATTTTCTTGATTTTACAGCAAAAATCAATTTTTCTTGGAATTTCCCTGACCTGTCTTCAATTTCTGCTAATTTCCCTGACTTTTTTCCCAAATCCCTGACCAAAACTCATTTCCCTGACTTTCCAGGTCTGTAAAAACCCTGTTCTGTCTTGACCCATGCAATCAATGAAAAGATAAGGAATCAATTCATTTTAGAGTGAAATTTCTTCTGGGTGGTGTCTACACTTGTTATTACAATATGGAGTTTAGTTTCTGTTATTTTAAATACTCACAGTAATGAATCGGCAGACTTCCCAACTTTGATTTAACATTTTCATTTTTTAAAGCGTGTATAAATTTTTGAAGGATACGGCCAGAAAAGCCAATGCCAATTCAAAAACTCAACTATAATACAACAAAATGCAGTTTTTCGTACTGTTCAAACAATTATTATTATACAAATAAATTTATAAAACAAGACAGTAGTGTACAAAGCCGTTAAGTTCAAGGCAAGAATGCAGTTGGACGAGCTACAGCTTTCTGAGAGCCACAACAAAAGCCATTTATGCACTTTCCAATCTTTCTAAAATTTAACAAACTTATGTATTGATTCTTGTCATATATGTAGGTTTTGGAAAACTTCCTACAGCATTCTGATGTCTGAAATGTATATTGCTGTAGTGAATTTTTCGAAAATAAACATTTTTCTTCCTTTCGAAGAAAGAAAAATTCCAATTTATTATTTATCACGATCCCAATATAATGAATCAGCGCAAAAAAATAAGAATAATTTAAAGAACATACTTTTCAGGTAATCACGTTAAAGCACACAATCCCGCGCCAAAATAAGCAAATGCCGGATCGCCGAAAAACAAGCGTTCAGTTTCGCGTTCAGAAACAAGCGTTCAGTTGCCTGGAAAAAAAAAACCTGAAATATTATAAGGAAACTGATTAATGCAGCTGAGTTACTAGCGATTTCGCAAATTTATGTAAAATGAAGGACCATGGGAACATATTGGGTTTGAGGTTAATGGGACCGTTCCAAAAACCGGTTCCAGTGCTACCGGTTGCGGTCATGTTGCTAATGCCCTTGGGCCATCCCGGGGGATACCAGATCCCCGTATAGGTGATGGGCGGAAGGGGCGGCTTCCATTTTAATGAGCCCCAGTGGGAGGAAACGGGGCCGTCGTTATTAGCAACGGGCCTGTGTATGAGTTGCCATCACTAAAAATGAGTTTATCATTGAGGCCTGTTTTCCCCCAGTCACAGTGTTCTACTTTATTATTCTAAGTATTATAAATGTTATATTATTTTATTATTTTAAAACAATTTTTTATACTTTTGTCGTACTAAAAAACTTTAGATGTAGGTAATCGTTTTGTGAATCTTGCGCCATTTTCTTTCATGAAAATTTATCCTAAAATTCGAACATTTTGCTCTGAATGTAAAGGTACGTGAACACTTTTATAATGTATTTAAAAATTCTAAAAATATGTATGTAAATCATGTTTAGTGAATAATTACTCATGTGTTATTTATAAATAAATTATTTTAATCAGAAATCGCGTATTACTTACTTGAGTAGTTTTTATTCTTGTAAATAAGCATCGCGTTGTGATACTATTTAGACAATTTAATTTTGCCAGTTGAAAATGTTATTTATCAGTTATACATGCCTTGATTATGTGATTCAGACTTACATGTGGTACAGTGCAGAAATACAGTAAATTATAAATTATTGATTTTTGCCCGTTTATACAGAAACTTCAAATGTAGTTAATATTTTGTACAAGCGTTCATTATGCTTGCTCAATTCCAACGTTCCATTGAGAAAGCGACAAAAGAATAATATATACTACATAAAGTCTTTATTAAGAAATGTCTTTATTAAGGAATAATTAATTCAGGGATCGCGCTAACAGCGTATTTTATCAATTTTCTCCAATATACAGGATATCCCGAAAACACTGAAATGCGCTTTAATACATCATTTGTTAAAGATTAATCTTGAATTGTTTAAAATAACGTAGGAAATACGACTGCGTTCATGAAATATTCATTATAAAAATGTCTTGTGTATTTAGTTATTTTAAAGTATATTAAATATCCACTTGTGAAACTAAAATAAGCAATCGTGAATCATGAGAGTAAGCGCTATTTTGTTTTTCCTTCAAATTATATGCATCTATTTTCTTTATGTCAATATGTATCATAGCAAACAAATTAATCATGAGTTCGTACTTGAATTAGTAACGCAATTACTACTTAAAACTATATTAAATAACGTTTGAAAGCACTGGGAAGGTTAAGAAATGCCTGATGTATACGTGAAGACTCGAGCATCCGTAGGCCTCTTTGGATAGCTCATCAAAATACCCGTTGGGCCCGTTACTAATTGCGAACGCCCCGCTTGAAGATGGGCATGGGATGATTGATTAGGAAATTATCTGTTGCTGCCATCTATTAACAATAGTTGTCAAAAAAAAACTTTTTCCATAAATTAGGAGGTGATGTATTACTTTTATTAATTACTAGCTGAAGTACCCGTTCTTCGCACGGGAATGAATGGACTTTTTGATATTACGATTTGTGGTGATTACTATTCATTGTAATAAACAGATATAGCAAAGTGGATATCGCGTTATATTGTGTCCAATAATCATGCATACCGAATTGCAAGGCAATCGTTTGTACGGTGCAGAAGGCCATGCGGCGTAGCGCAATCTAGTGGCGAGTTTTAGCAAAACGGATACGGCGAAAATATTTTTCGCATTCAGATATCGATGTATACGAATTTTCATGACTATCGGCTGGACAGTCCTGAAGTTCATGTGTTGACGCGACATCTAGTGGCAAGTTATAGGAAAATGGATAGCGCCAAACTCTTCCCCGTGTTCAAATATCTAAGTATACCTATTTTCATAGCGATCATTTGCACAGTCAAGAAGTGATACACTGCAGGGCCATCCAGTGGTTCAATAAAGTAATGATTTGCTACAGCGCCGTCAAGTGGCGAGTTATAGCAAAATGGATAACGCCAAAATATTCTCATTGTTCAAATAGCTATGTATACTGATTTTCATAGCGACCGTGTTCAACTATCTATGTATACCAATTTTCATAACGATCATTTGCACAGTCAAGAAGTGATACACTGCAGGGCCATCTAGTAGTTAATTAAAGTAATGATTTGCTACAGCGCCGTCAAGTAGCGAGTTATAGCAAAATGGATAACGCCAAAATATTCTCATTGTTCAAATAGCTATGTATACTGATTTTCATAGCGACCGTTTGAATGGTCAAGAATTTGGCCTGCTGCAGCGTCATCTAGTGGCGACTTAAAATAATAATGCATTGCAGTGTCATCTAGTGGTGAGTAACATCAAAAGGAACGCAGTTAGAATATATTCTTCGTGCTCAAATGTGTAAGTATAAAAAATTTTATGCCGATCGGTCGAACGGTATAGAAGTTGATGCTTTTCAGCGCCATTTAGCGGCAAGTTACAGCAAAATGGATAGTGAAAAATATTCTCCGTGTTCTAATATTCGCGTGTACCAAATTTCATCGAAATCGGTTGGACGATATTCGCATAGCAAACGGCTAAACGGAATAGAATTCGACGTTCTGCTGCGCCACCTGGTGGCAAGTTAGAGGAAAACGGATAGCATAAAAAGCTTCTCCATGATAAAAGACTTAGGTGAACCAAATTTCATGGTGCAACGGTGCTCAACGGTGCTGGAGTTTTTCAACCTCATACACTCATACCAACATTCATTTTTATCTATAACCAGTGTCATTATATATCCCAGTCTCAAATAAAATCCAGTTTCAAATCTAAGCCTCGCCAAAGTGCCAACATACGCCATTTTGCAAGCGTTTTTTCAGGAAATCATTCGAAGCATTGACTTAGCAGCAATAATATATGGGAAATGGTTCGACCGCGAAAAAGTAAAGCAAGCCTTTATTTGAAAAGTTGAATCCCTTAATACAGCCGAATTTTTTAAAATTATCAACTATAACGTGTTTTATTCACCATTACTCCGATGTACTAAATGAGAAGATTTCAATTTTCTGAAATTTGGCGGAATTCCCCCAACTTAAATCAATGCACTCATTTGGCGAGAATTCTGGAGATAGATCAATTGAAATCCCTTAATAACTGCATTATTTCTTCACGGATCATTAAAATTTAACGCTGTATTCTAATAAAACCTTTGCACTTGTTTTCAAAAATCTATTTCCTTAAGCTCTCAATAAATTGCGCCAAGCCGAAATCTGTGCAAACCGCTAGAACTCACTTTCACAAAATCGGCATTTGAGCCATTTTATTTTTTCGCCAAACTAAAATAATTTACCTATTAGCCTCGGAAATCTTCAATTCTTATTGTTTTGCGTGTAAAGCATTACATTCCTGCTCTGATTTCCCATGCACACGATATTATAATTAAAAAAAAATAACCTTACGAATATAAACTAACAAAAAAAAATCATTATTATTCTTTTATTTTTACTTTGAGAATTTAAAACATTTTATTCGGCAAAATCGCCACACATGGCAACCACGATCCTTATTTCACACTTTTTTCACTACAGGGGTTACAATTACGGAAAGCTTTTTGCGTGAATAGCATAAAAAATCTCTTAAATTCCGGGAACGGGTGGACTTTCAAAGTTTTAAAGTGGACTACGATTTATTCTATATTATTTTACATATCTGTGCTAAATTTCAGGCCGATAGGTCCATTTTTGTGGATTTGTATACGAACGACATTTTATTCGGCAAAATCGCCACACATGGCAACCACGATCCTTATTTCACACTTTTTTCACTACAGGGGTTACAATTACGGAAAGATTTTTGAGTGAAGAGCATAAAAAATCTCTTAAATTCCGGGAACGGGTGGACTTTCAAAGTTTTAAAGTGGACTATGAGTTATTCTATATTATTTTACATATCTGTACTAAATTTCAGGCCGATAGGTCCATTTTTGTGGATTTGTATACGAATCAAATCCACAAACAAACAAACAGAATTTCATTTTTATTTATAAGATTTATTTATATTTCGAAATTCATAAAATATAATAATGCTTTTAAAAATAAATAATCAAAGTTATGCATCCATATTTAAAGTTTTTTTAGTTTTTGTGGTAATCTTCAAGGTTTTTGTAGTTATTTAACCTGCATTTTTAAGATTAATAAATATTTTTTTTCTTTTAGTGCTTCTTTACACCTCACCACCAACTTTCTTGTGACACTAGGTAATAGAGGAAAAATATTCTCAAAGTACTCAAGCCGCAAACAAATTAAGAGCATTATATTTTTGTTACTTATAATTCCAACCCCCTTATAATTCCTGCTATTATCATGAAATATAAGAAAACAAAACTTCTTGTTTTTTTATAACCTCTTCTTTAAATAATATAACAGGAATAGTGAGATTATAAAAATAATTAAATAAAACTATCAACTTCTCCTAGTGTCACAAAAAAGTTGGTGGTGAGGTGTAATGAAGCACTAAAAGAAAAAAATATTTATTAATCTTAAAAATGCAGTTTAAATAGCTACAAAAACCTTGAGGATTACCACAAAAACTATTTAAATATGCATACATAATTTTGATTATTTATTTTTAAAAGAGTTATTATATTTTTTCAATTTCGAAATATAAATAATTAATAAAATCGATACATCGATTCCTAATTTATGGAAAGTTATCTAGACACATTGTTTGCAACTACTGTCACTAGATGGCAGCATCAAATAATCTCCTAATAAATCCATCGCCATCCTCACCTGAAGCTGGGCTATTTTGATAGCATGGCGTTTGTTTTCCTTATCTGTAACTCCATGGGAATAACCCACCTCGCTAGCAGGGTCATTCTGGTTGCGCTTAGAGATACGCTCTGGTCCATAGATATAGGAATAGTGAACTAGATTGCGCACAAGGGGAGGAAACTTGTTGCCAGTGCACTTCCGGAGCAGACGACACGATAGTGGCAGAAAGACGAAAACGTCGCTGCTTACGACTGCTATGCAACAGCATTAATTTACATTTAAATACAGAATTGATGATTCGATCAGAACCAAATTCAAAGAAAAAACATTTTGTTATGATATTTTGCTAGCTATTTTTAGTTTATTTTTGCTGTTAGATGGTCTAAAAATGTAACACATTAAAATAATCGATTAAATGTTTATTTTTGCACACAAGGAAAACAAAAACTTTTTCTGAACAAAGATGTGAACTGAAATTAAGTATCAATTGCGTATTGGAAGTACTAGGGTAAAAGACCGAGGTGTTATAGATCTCGTAAGAGAAAACTACGTTCATATCAAGGGGGGGGGGATTGTGCTTTTTGTTACGTTTTAAGAAAATCATAATATTGTGGCATAGTTTGGTGATTGAGTTTGGATCTTTCTTTCCCTCGTAAATGTATTTCTAACGTTCTTGAGATTCAAATACGCCTTCTTCTACTTTTTTTTTTTTTTTTTTTTTTTTTTTAAGCAAAAAGGCTATACTTAGGAAATTTTATCCCTTTTGAAGTGGGACTCCAAAACGTGTTTTGTACACGTCCTTTATATCTTAAAAAGAAACCGATTTCCAAAAAGTTATAATGTTACATTCTAAAAATATTACAATGTAATAAACTTGGAACCCTAAATGTAAACATCAGTTTTCTAAAAATTGCCTTTCTAGAACAGTGCATTTTCGCTTATGTACATCCACAACTTTGTACAGGTAAAAACATGTTTAGCTAATATTAATATTTAGGATATTTTAAATACCCCCCCCCCCCATTTTTTTTCTGGGGTGCATGTTTTTCACATATTTCTCATAACTAACATAGTAAATATAGATTATTTTAATACAGTTAATATATTTTCAATAAAAACATTCTCCATTCTTTAATTTTACCATACTTTCGGCTAAATTTGAAGAAATATTTTTTCAAAAAGCTTGATGGGAGAAGGTATGTGGAAATGCATGCATTTAATACGTATTTATTTCATGCGTCTCCCTGTTTCCTACAGAGAAATACACACGTTTATTTCTCAGATCCCAAATACACAAAAGTTCATTATTTTTACATCCTTTTCTGACAAACATAGCTTAAAATTGTAATAGTAGGTAAATGATGATCGCATACCAAATTTTTGTTTATCTGAAATATTTGTAAAGTTCATTGGAACAATATTTTATTGTAATTTCAATATCAAATTTGCAGTATCTAAGAAATAAAGCAGGGATAAATATCAGGAATAAAGCATTATTTTATGCTGGAATTCAAGTGAGATAATTCTCCACCAAGTTGAAGCAGTACTAAAATATTTCTAAAAATCTTGTTAACTCTCAATTTAATAACAGTACATGTTCGAAGAAGGCTTACTATGTATAGCATATTTTTAGGTATTCTTCCTGATACTTTAAAAAAAAATCAAAGCTAAAAACTAAAATATGAAAGCAACATTAACAAATTCCAATGTCAAAACTCTGAGTGAAAGAATGAGAGGGATGGCACAGCAGAAATCCATTTATTTGTCAATTCTTTATTAGATAGTGGAACCTAAACAATCAGAAAGTTATTAAAATCAGAAAGTCATCTAGAAAAATTAAGTAAAATGGCAGTTTGCAGCATCGAAGCATTGCACAAAGCATGTGCACTTCTTGTGCACAACATTGCACAAAAAGCATCAGAAATAATCCTCCCATGATAACTTTGCTTGGCATAACTTAACTGTTTTATGGCTTTAATATGGCTTAATTAAACTGTGGATTTGATACAACACTACAGAGCTGATATGCTTATTTAAAAAAAAAGTTAAAATACTTACCATAAAACACTAACTTAATAAAGCTTACTTAAACAAAAGTATAAAGAAACATAAATAAAGACTTAAACAATCACGTTGAACTAAAAAAAATGAATTTAATATTAAAACTAGTAATTTTGAAAGTCGTTAAAAAATGCTCAAATGTGGAAAATCTAGTTAGAATAAATAAGATAAATTCAATATCCCCACTTCAAGAGTTATTTTTGAAAAATGATAGAAAAATTAATCATTTCCTGTAAAATATGATTAATAATTATTCGTAAAAAGTAAATTACGATGCTTTATTTATCTCATTTTTTATAGTTTAAGTGCCAAGTATACAATTTAAAAATAAGTATATATATATATATATATATATATATCGTACGGTCAAATGTTTTAGGATTATATTTATACTAGCTGCGTACCCGTTCTCCGCCCGGTAGGGAACGAAACTTTTTCTTACATATATAATTTGAATTGATTCCAGTGATTTGGAATCTCAAAATAAGCAAAATGATTTGACACTTGGCGTAAAGTTTCTCATTCGTTATTCGTAAAGTTAGTATAAGTACTGACCTGAGACCATTGTTAATATTATGACAAAAACTATGTCGGTGTCATTCCCGATCAGAAAAAGAAAAGCGTGACGGTTTGCAGCGAAAATTCCTAACTTTCAAAATGTCTCATTTCTACATCATACTCTTTTTTAGATTTAAGTTATACCACCTTAGATACTACATGATGTGGCGAACCGTTTTATTTTATAGTTAAATAGTTGCGTACCCGCTCATCGCAAGGCAAGAAAAGAACATTTTCCCAAAATGTGATCATGACTACTTGTGACAAAACAGAATCTCCAAGAAAAAAAAGTTCAGTTACAGTCTTTTCTGTTGGAACTACCGCGGAATATATTAACGTGACGTAGAATTACTTAATGTTTAGTTAGCTGTGAAGTAAGATGGTTGTTGTAAGAGGAATAGAACACTTAGTTTCACGAAATATTTATTAATGCGTTATATTGTGCTTTGATAATTATTGCCCTAGATATCTACTAACTATTACTTATACTATCTTTTATTGATACCAATACAATATATTTTCGTTTTCCAGTCGTTAATACTTAATTTAAAGAAACGGCTTAGATATTTGCCACGAATGTAGTCTTTTATTCTTTGGTGACTTTTGCAATTTACGCATTAGTATAAACGATAATCATTTCACTTTATGATTGCCACTAAAACTGCTCTCCATACATTTGTATGCTTAATTATTGTCAGATTGGCCTATTTAGCACCAGGACCCTATTATCTCACTGGCAAATCGGGACTTCGCCCAGTGCCTCCGGTTCGAAATGGTCCCCAATTTCAAATGTTGTTCTGAAATATTCTTTTTTATAAACATATTTTATGAAAAATAAAACAAATTTCATAGATGGAGGCTCCAAAATTCATCAATGCCCGGGGTCCCTGTTTGGTATAATCAGGCCCTGTTTAGCACCGCAAAATATTTCTTGCGATTCGAAAACGTGTCCCGTTTAAAATCTCAAACGAAAATAATGCTGGATAATTCACTGGTGAAAAAACAGCATTCAATTCTTTTTCTAGCAACGTAAAATAAAATATGGAATTATTTCATGCGTGGTGTATGTTTTGCTTGTGGGTTCGTTATTCTGATTGAGTTTCGAAAGGGGTTTTAAACTCGTGACGTCATTTCACATGTGAAAACTCTGTTATTTTAAAGTAATTTTATTTATTTTTTTTCAGCTGGCAATTTTAATCATTGTTACTGTTTCCAAGACAACCAAACCGCAAGATATGCCGAAATTTTTAAGCATTTAAGCAGCTGCGATTGAAATGAAAATCCTTCTTCACTTAAAAATTCGTAAAAATTCTCCTAATTTATATTTTTCCTCCGTTCTTCTTTTAAAAGTGGGCGAATTGTGTGCTTCGTCTTTTGCCTAAATATAAAAAAGTTATGACAGATAGAATTCAAGATGCAGCAGTTTTTAAAATATTTTACGAAAGTCAGCGTCAAATTTAATTTGATTTGAAAAATTCCCAAAAATCTGCAAATTATGTTACACAGTCCGAACGAACAGTTTTTAAAAGAAAATTTTCTCTTCTATACGATGATGTAAATATCGTTTTCTTGCGAGTGCAAATACTGGCGTTATGTATTACGCAAGAAAAATCGCTAAAAATCGGACAAAACATAAAATAAAACATTTTCTAATTCGAATTTCGAAAAAATCGCTTCGAGGTGTGTCGAGACCCGTCTTGGAGAATTTCCGTACAAAATTTGGTAGGTCTACGATCACCCGTTTCGGAGCTACGCGAGACACAGACAGACAAACGGACAGTTTACACTCTGTTTTATTTATATAGATAGAAACATAAATTAAGCAATGTATACTTTAATTCAAGAAGGATGTGCAATATCTCCTTCAATTACTTTACAAAGTGAACGAAAAGCATAGGTAAATAGGAAATTTAAAAATACCACTGTTATTGAACATCAATTGGTATTTGATTTTCAATACCACCAATTTTAAGCATTTATTACCTGTGAAAAGATATTCCAGATCCTTTCCTAAACCTGTTAGTGTAATTATACGCACAACACGACTTCATGATAATGCTTAAAGTTAATTAAAAATAAATAAATAAATAAGATGCTGGACTAGTGGCGAAAATAACCATAAACCATGATCAAGACACTGCTTTCTGCCACTATCATGGGCGATGCCACCGAAGATATTTGGCAACAAGAAAAACCTCTTACTAGTATACGGATGCGTGATCTAGTTATTCCTATATCTATGCTCTGGTCACACTGAGCTAAGGCGGCCATATTTCTAAACAGTATTTTGGGGACAAATCAAGCATTGTCCTCGAATCCAAGGAAAACTTGGGGACACTAGAAAATATTTGATTGAGCTTGATACTTCAAAATGAGCTCTAATACGCTGTCGAAGTGGTGACGTCACAGCCGGGCTCTGGGCATCAAAACATTGTGTTCCCATGTTAATTTCCCATATAGTTTTATAAATTGCTTCATATCTTTAATATTAGACAAATCACTCCATTTTCAACTACAATGCAGTAAGTTCTATCTCTTGTATGAATATCAAGTAAATTGAATGACTATAAATATAATTAATTCGTCGATAATAGATGAAATCGCCTAAGCCTAACGATCTGAGAATGTAAATAAACATCGTACATCCGTAATGTCGGCATGTACTAGTCCTATACTAGTGTTTTATTTTTGGTGTTTTTCAACGTGATAATGAATAGTTGATCACAAATAAATGTGCATGTACAGTAAATCCGTGCCTTCATTAATTGGTTCTGACCATAGTTTACTTAATATATTTTTGAGTATATCAGCATTCTTATAATGCTTTTAGCTTTTAATTTATTAACATTATTATTTTTTTTAAGTTTCATCTTTGTAAGTGTGAACATTCACAAATGCAGTATTAGATTCTCTTAATTATTCATTAAAGCAATAAATAAACATAATCCCTCAAATGCTATAGCAATTAGAAGATCTTTGTTTTCTAATTTTTATTTATTTTATTTATAAACATAGATTTCCAAAGGTTTTATTGAAAAATATGTTACATAGTTCTAACTTAATGTACTTGGTTATGCATCAAATTTGATTTGTAATTAATTTTGTTTGTTCTATTTTTTAAATGCCTAATGAGTGCTCATACAATTCTGCTGTGCATTTGAAAGCAGCAGTATCTGTATTTGTACTTTTTTGGCTTGAAAAATAGGATCAGATGCTGAAAGTTTACTGAAATAAAGATGTTGTGGCTAAACTGAACATCTGCACAAGTTAACAGGCTACGAGAGAGGGTTATTCCTTCCTATAGGAAAGTGCCGGACTAAGATATAAATCATGATCACTCCATGTTATGTCTGTGCATGATAACTCATCAAATCAAGTTTATAAATACATTGTATGTTTATTCTATTTTTTAAATACCTAATGAGTGCTCGTATAATTCTGCTGTGCATTTGAAAGCAGCAGTATCTGTATTTGTACATTTTACAAAATGTATTTGTACTTTAAAACTAATGAATTTATTTCCTTGTTTTTCAATTAACTGTCTAATTTCTTGCATTAATTACTTATTTTAACTAATAAAAAAAATCTGATTAGTTATAGTTTACTCTTTGAGTAATGAATATGCACTTCTGTAATTTTTTTAAAAGTGTTAAAGAATAGTGTAAAATCAGTAATTGTTCTGCATATATATAAGAAAAAATGTGATTGTATTTGTTTTCATAAATTAATCCTGCTCCTTAGTCTTACATTGTGTATCTGATTCTTGTTTGTCTAATTTATTCCCCTCAGAAGTTTGTCCCACAGATTTTTCATTACGGAAAAAAATGGGTGAGAATTTCTCACTAGAGATGTGGTTTGGGTAAATGCCAAGTAGGTAAGGTATGTACTTCTACTTCGAATGAACACCCAAAATCAGGGTTAAATACCCTAATTTTGGGTGTTTACTTTCCATTTTTCAGTGGTAAGTATTATATTCTGTGTTAAACTTTAGGGATGTAACGGATACTGATTTTATCGGATATCCGAAGCTCTTTTGGTTGCCCGATCGAATATCCGGCACTAAACATGTATTTAGTTATCCAGTGTTTTTAGCACCAGAGTGCTATTAATTTCAACCTTGCTTTTTGTGTAGACACGATTTTGGTACAATTTTCGCATCGAGTCACTTTTGAAATGTGTTTGCCAAATAACGTGAAGGGGGGAGGGGGCAGGCATTAATAAAATGTTGAAAGTCGCACAAGGTTTGCTATTTTTGATAAGTGATCGCTAAACTGGGTGCCAAAACGCAACAATTTATTATAAATATATTTTGAGTATAGTTAGAAAACGCCTGGCGGATATTGTAAAATAGTTTTAGTAGGTGATTTAAATATAGATTTTAATTCCGAAGAAGTGTTTTATAGAACATTGAAGACAAATATCGTACACATCATAGATTATGATACACTAATGGTATTTATAAAGGTGAAATGTAATTTGACTATGCCTGGCGAAAATTGTTTAACAGTTTTGGTAGGCGATTTTAATATAGATGTCTATTCCAAAGAAGTGTTTTATGGAACAAAGATTGAAAACACGATACACTCATGGATTATGATGCTGACTTCAAAAAGTATTTAAAATGTCTATGAGATATAATTGGAATATGCGTATAGTTTGAATATGCTAGGTAAAGATTTTAAAACAGTATCAGTAGGCGATTTTAAGATAGATTTGGATTCCAAAGATGTGCTTTATGGTTCAAGAAAGAGTTGATTCCTATTTTAACTTCCCTACTTTCGGCAACCTAAAAATTCCCCGCACTTTGGTGAGCTTTGAAGTCATGGGTCTCTAGGAGTTATGCACAAGTTTCAACGCTCCCTAAACAACTACATGAAAACTAAAGTGAACAAATTAGTGATAAACGCACTAGTTAAGGAATTTGAAGACACTTAATTATTAAACTACATCAATTGGCAGCCCAAAATAATTAAAAATGTAACGGAATGCTGTATTTACAGCTTGTTCCAAATCGCCATTTTAATTCTAAATTACGATTGCCACATAAATACACAAAATCTTCATGGTTACTGTGTATGTTTAATGATCGCCACCTTGGCAAGAGTTGAGGCGTTAAAGTAGGAATCTACCCAAGAAGACAAACACGGCACGCTCGTGGATTATGATGCACATTCCAAACAATATTTAAAACGGTGAAGTGTAGATGTAATATAGTTGGCGAAGATTGTAAAATAGTTTTAACAGGCGATTTTAAGATAGATTTCGATTCCAAAGATGGGTTTTATAAAAAAGAAAGAAAAATACTGCTCACTCATGAGTAATGATACACTTTCCAACCTAATGGAATAAGGAAGAAAAATAGGGACGACGCATAAATTATGATTGTCTTTTAATATTGTTACGAATTTTCGGGGCAAACAGCTGCTCTGTGGCTAAGAATGGTTTAAAATTCGAATTCTACGCTTCAAATAAATAAATTTTGCTTTTTGTTGCATCAAAATCGGCCAATTAGAACCGGAGATATGGAGGTTTCGGTTTGCCATTGTTTTTCAATGGAGGTTCTAGAAAACTCGAGAAATATTGGTCCTAAAGCTTAGATCTCTTCACATTTGGGGACTTATTTTTGGCGCCAAATTTGGCGATATTTCGCCAAAAGTCTCCAAGCTTGGCGACTTTTTGGTCATTTGGCGCGATTTTCCCAATGGGGCTTGGAAGTTGTTTTTCCTGCATTAAAAACGCATAATAACCTAACATTTCTCTTCTATGACGTAATCAAAATTCACGCTTTATGTAGAACCCTCGAAAAATTGACTTTTCTGGAAACTTCTTGTACCTCCTGCGTCGGCTATTTATAGAAGCGCGCGTCGCCCCGACAGTTCAGTGCGAGTTGAACGCTCAGTGTTGATCAAGCTTTGAGAGAGTGAATACGCTTGCTTTGTGAAGGAAGCTGTGTTTCGCGCTGTTTGTGAAGCTTTGAATTTAAGTGCTGTGTGTACATTTTTCATCGCTGAGTCTTGAGAGACTGTTAGTGTTATTTCTCGTATATTTTCACTGAATTCTTGCCAGTGAAAGTGTTCTATTTTGGGTGAGAAATGCAGCATTTGTGAGAGCTTCTGATCTAAGCGAACTGTTAAAAGAACATTACTGCTGGATTGTGCTTGTGAATTGTGTACAGCTGATTGTTCTACGAAGTCCTAGAAGCAATAAAGTTTGTGTTCCATCCTGACAAGTGACTTTTTACTCGAACTTTTTACACCAACTGGACTTTAGAAGGACGAACCCCAGGATTAGCAGAGTAATTACGCAACATTTGGTGTCAGAACCGGGGTTCTAAAGAAAGACTTTCATTTTCCAGTTTATGGTTTTGACTAGACGAAAAATGGAAGAACAACTTCAAAAACTCATGGAGATGATGAAGGAGATGAAGTCCGGACAAGACGAGATGAAAGCCGGGCTAGACGAGATGAAAGCCGGACAAGAACAGATGAAGGCGGATTTAGAGAAGAAAATTGAAGTCGGACAAGAACAGACAAAAACCGGATTGGAGGAGTTAAAGGTCGCACACAATGAAGTGAAAATCGAATTGGAGGAGTTAAGAGCCGCACACGACGAGATGAAATCCGGACTGGAGCGAAAAATAGAAGTCGGGCTGGAAGAAATGAAATCCGGACTGGAAAAAGTAGAGAAAAATCATGAGGAAATGGAGAAAAGAGTGTTACTCCTAGAAGAAAATGTAGCTTCGAAAATACGTGAGGAATGTGAAGCTAAAATTGAAGAAAAACTCGACTCTCTCGTCTGGGGAAACTGCCAGAAAATATCGCGTTGTCGTCACGCCACCCAGCAGTGAAATTAACGCCTTATGACGGAAAGACTCCATGGGAAGCATACAAGACTCAATTTTTAATCGTCGCCAAGCCAATGGTTGGAGCGAGTCCGAGAAAGCGAACCAACTGGCCGCTTCCCTCAACGGAGACGCAATTGACGTACTATAAACCATCGGAGCAACGAAGATAGGAGATTTTGACGCGCTAGCCAGTGCCTTGGAGATGAAATTCGGAGAGAAGTGCCAGAAAGAATATAGTAGAATCCAACTTAAGTCAAGGATGCAGAGATCTGGCGAGACCCTTCAAGAGCTGGCTTCGGACATAGATAGGCTGTGTCATCTAGCCTACATGGACCACCTTGATAATGTCCGAGAAGAAATGGCGGTGCGTCATTTTATTGAAGCCATCCGTGATACAGAAACCCAAAAGTCACTTATGTTGGAGGATTATCAGGATTTGAAATCTGCTCTCGTCTTCGCAATGAAGCTAGAAGCAGCTCAGCGGGCCGTAGGGAAAGATCGGCATGCTATTAGAGCTGTCACGGTCCAAGAGGGAGCTGACAAAGACACAGAGAGCGTCGAGAACAGATTGAAGAGAATTGAAGATCTCTTCAATCCTCTTCAATCTGATAGAACGAGATTTGATAGAACGAGAGATGGCCCAAAGAAAGTGAAATGCTGGAAGTGTGGTGTCGAAGGACATGTACAAAAGCATTGTGGTCGAAAGTCTCATGACCAGCAAGAGAACAATAAGAACATGAAAGAGGGAAACTAGGAGGTGGCCATCTCGCGGGCGGAGGTTGCCAGATAGTCAAAAGCCCCACCTAAAAGTCTTGCAGATTTCATCAGTGAATGGTGGCAGTAATGGACTCTTCGTACTGGGATACGTTAATGGTTCCCCATGCCACATGGTGATTGATACTGGAGCGAACGTAACCATCATAAGGACGGATCTGGCCAAGTAATTAGATTTGAAGATTATCTGGACTCTGACCTCGCTGACTCTCCAGACTATGACAGGTGACAAGATCGAAGTGGGCGGAAAAGCACAAGTAGAAATCACGTTTGGAAATGCCAGATACGACCATGTGATATACGCTGATATCCATAAATTAAGGATAATGAAGTTCAGGCAAAGAAAGAGAAAGAAGCAAAACAAATTTGACTTATTTGTAAAGTCTATTTATTATACAAAAAGTAAAGAGCAAAAAAGATGCTATATGTTTGACATAATTAATAAAAATTGCAAGTTTTACTCCCTTGACCAAATTTCAAAATAGAACCTATTTACAAAAAACAGTATAACATGGTTAGAAGGATGGTTAATACGGAGTATGTCTCCCGGACGATGCAATACAGGCCTGACAACGCCTAGGCATGCTGAGTATCAAATGATCAATCTGATCTTGGGGAATATTACACCACTCATCAAGCAATGCACTCCGAAGTTCCGGTAGACAGGTGGGAGGGGGTTGACGGGCTGCAATTCGTCGGCCAAGCATATCCCACACATGCTCTATTGGATTCAAGTCCGGTGAGTATGCTGGCCAATGCATACGGGTGATATCCTCCGATTGAAGGCATTCGTCTACAATGTTTGCACGGTGAGGACGGGCGTTGTCATCCATGAACACAAATTCAGCACCCATGGCGCCCCGAAACAAACGTACATGTTCTTCCAGAATGACATCCCGATAGATGTGGCCTGTCATCGTTACACTCTGAACATGTAGGTCAGTTCTGGAACCAAGAATAATTCCTCCCCAAACGAGCCATCCTGCACCACCGTAACGGTGTCTTTCAATGGTGTTCTCTTGGTGGTAACGGGTACCTGGCGCTCTCCAGATGAATGTCCGGAGAATCAGACTCCAAACTAAACCACTCGTCGGAAAACATCACACAAGACCACTATTGCGGTGTCCACAATGCATGCTCTCTACTCCAGGTTAATCGCAGGCGACAGTGAGTTGCGGTAAGTGGAACACATCTGACAGGCCTACGAGCATATAGACCAATGTGCCCTAAGCGTCTGTACACGGTCTGCCTTGAAACTGTCGTACCGGCAGCTGAAGAGAGCTGACGAGACAGGTCTGATGCTGTACTCCGTCTGTTTCTTTTTTCAGTAACTACCAAATAGCGGTCCTCATTCGGCGTTGTAACTCGGGGGCGACCTGTGCTGTAACGTCTACTCACATTACCATCATCTTTGAATCGTTGCCAAAGCCTGGAGATGACACTCTGGACGATTCCAAGTTCCTCGGATACTTCCAGCTGGGTACGTCCACATTCCAGTCGTCCGATAATTCTGCCACGTAAAACATCATCCAAATGCCTCCTTTGTGCCATAACTATGCGGTTTTTGCACTGAAATACTTTCACAGCGCTTGTGAACAATTTTACTTCTTTACCACCATTCCTTATATACCCTCTCTTACACTCTCGTCATTGTGACGTACCATCCACGCCATCTGGTGGTTTCCTGTAATTTGCATATTCTTTTTCAAGATGTTTGTGATCATTCCACAGGTGAAATTTTTATTTTAGAGATCAATTTCTGTGTGATTCTGAATTATCCTTAATTTATGGACATGAGTGTATGTCGCCAATATTACAGACTCTTTTATTCTCGGACTGGACTTTTTAAAATCACACAAATTTAATTTGGACTTTAAGAATAATGAGATTCGTTCAGACTCAGAAGAAATAGCTGCGTTCGATATTAGAAATGAAACTGCTTTGCCTGTTCAGCAAATAATAGCCCAGACTGGTATCACTCTACCTCCCAGAACTGATTCAATAATTTCTGGAACAGTAAAAGAAAGCAATAAACTCCGTTTTGGATTAATCGAACACCCAAACAATAGTGATTCCGTCAGAGGAGTACTTGTGGGAGCAACACTTGTGGACTTGTCGAGAACAGAAATTCCAGTTAGAGTAGCAAATGTGACGGACAAGTCGAAGCTGATAAAGAAAAATGAAGTGTTGGCGACATGCACTCCTGTTACCTGCATTAATAAGAACATCAGCCAAACGACAGCTAAATCTTCCGAGTGCCTGACGAAGGAATTATTACTAGACGTGGAGTTAACGGCAGAACAGAGAAGCGCAGCAGAGAAAGTAATAGCTGAATTTGAAGACCTCTTCTCTCGTACTTCCGGTGACTTTGGCCGAACGAGGTTAACGCAACATAGAATAGACACAAGCAGCCATTCTCCCATCAAGCAACATCCTAGGCGGCTGCCGTTTGCTAAGCAGGAAGAGGTGAACAGACTTTTAGAGGAGATGCAGCGTGATGACGTCATCGAGCCATCAACTAGTCCCTCGGCCTCACCGATTGTTTTGGTCCGAAAGAAAGATGGTTCCACCCGGTTCTACGTAGACTGTAGACGTCTGAATGACATAACCAAGAAAGACAGCTACCCTCTTCCCAGGATAGACGACACATTGGACACTTTATCGGGAAATGAAATGTTCTCCACTCTGGATCTCAAGAGCGGCTACTGGCAAGTAGAAATCCATCCCGATGACCGTGAAAAGACGGCGTTCACCACGGGACAAGGATTGTGGCAGTTCAAAGTTATGCCTTTTGGACTCTGCAACGCACCGGCTCATTCGAGCGTCTGATGGAGACAATGTTGAGAGGACTTTCCTACGAAGCATGTCTAGTTTATTTGGACGATATCATCATCGTCGGAAAGACTTTCGAAGAGCATCTCGAGAACATTCGAAAGGTACTGCAGAAATTAAAAGAGAAAAGAGGCAAACTTGAAACTAAGTCCATCGAAGTGCAATTTGTTTCGTCGGGAAGTACGTTACCTCGGGCACATAATATCCGCCCACGGAGTCCGAACCGATCCCGAAAAG